>CM060900.1:130402619-131080119 GCA_030762935.1 Hymenopus coronatus
CCTTTTCCACCACAAATCTCAAATGTGTCCGCTTGGCGTCTAGGTGACAGGCGAGTGATCTAACCACTCGGCCAAGGCGCGGCCCGCATACTTCTGTGTAAAAATTACACACAATAAACAGGACATTCTATAAAACGCTCGCTTACGTCCTTAATCTGGAAAGAGTTTATCAGTTTCTTAGTAAATATTGTCCACATAGTAAGAAATCTACAAAATGAATGCAACAATTCGCTCTAAAAATTCCATTTTCCAGCAATATCTTAATTCATACTCTTCTTCTCTCTCAAATTCTTCAAAAGCATTACTAATACAGCATTCACGTTCAAAAGCTTGCAACAACTGTTTAACGACCTCTAACAGCAGCTCTTGGCCAGTAGTTACGATTTAACTAGCTTTGTTTCACATAGCCATATCGTTAAGAGTTACAAAGTAAGGCTCGGAAGTAACGAGAAGTTACCGCTCTTAACTACTAGGTTAGAAACTAACCCTCAATAACTGTATAAAACGAACTAAACACGGCTTCTTGCTGTGTAAAAAGTGAAATCCAAGAGAGTACGTTAGGAAATACGTGAACACATACAGACAATAAGAAGGAAGAAGAAACCATTCAGAAATAATGCGTAAGAAAAAAGACATCGGTACGACGGATATCTTCATCATCAGGAGTAAAAGATATGGTTTGTAGGCGTTTAACAAATAATTATTCAACATATCTGTCTATGGTGTGTTAAAGATGTTAGGTATATTTTTAGCATTCTGTGTTGTCACCTATTATCGGCGTTAAGTTTAACCATCTGCTGCATGCATTATTTTGCTACAAATGACACTCTTTTTCGAACTATAAGAGACACCTTAACACAAGCGTGTCGAATGTCCAATAAGGGGATACAAAATGTTTTTTTTTTTTTTTGGTTAGTGTTTAATGCCCGCTTTTACCACAAATGACACTGGTGATACATAGAATGAAGATGGAGCATCGGTAGAATTGGATGGCGAGGGAAAGCGGAGAACCCGGAGAAAATCCGCCCCTGCGCCGCTTTCTCCACTACAAATCTAACATACGGTCGCTTGGAATCGAACCCGGGCCATCTAGGTGAGAGGCGAGTGGTCTAACCACTCGGCCACGGCGAGGCCCAGATACGAAATGGACTGGCTATCCATTCAAAGTGTTTTCACGAGCTCGAATCCCAGTGACTGCAGTCCAATATGCCCGTGGTAAAGACCGGGGAGGGCACACGTAAAATAACCGGTGTGCTGGAACTCTTGTATGAGGACGGAGCTACATTTGGCTTCAGTTAAATAGATTTTTCTTTTCGTTGTAAAAACACTATAATTTTACTGAAATAAATCGATCTATTCTTAATATAAATATCTACAGGTATTTTCATTTTATCACTAAATGACAGTATAATATTAAAATAATAACAAACACACTTAAATATACATTTCACACACCATTTTTGTAGTCAAATAGCACTATGCCAATGAGGGCTAAGGGCTCTACTGGCATATTACATTTAATCCTTATCTTTCAGCGAATTGTACCTTCTGGAATTTTTATTTACTTCTACTTGGGCATCAAGAAGAACAAATCTTGAAATCTGTCACAACTGATTCAGACGGATACACACTTTGATATGTGGATCTGCAAAAGGTAATAAACATATTATCCCGGGACTAAAGATTCTACTCTCAACAAGCTCTATGTGCTTTTACTCTGTGGTGCAGATGGAATGTTGATAATGGATACTTAAATATTTCAGTTTCCTTGTCTATTTTAATGGGCCCTTAACGATGACTTTGTAGCACACAGTTATGTTTTTCGACTAAATAAAATCCGATATTAGTTTCAGGCCAGTAGTGGTACGCAATGCTTTAAGCTATAAACCCAAGAGCATATGGTCAAAAATTGTTAAGAAGAAGGATTTATTAGAGAATATATCTGCTCTGAAACGGTTAAGGATCACATTTTTAGCAGTAGCGAAATTGATATACTTAATAATATAGAGCTCATTCGTCATCATAATACCTTAAACGGAAGTTGTAAAATTTGCAAAGTTGCTTTATTTGCTGATTCAAATGTTAAATATTCACTGTCAGAGAATTACCAAGTTTGCAAAACAGTATTCATCTTGTTGGCAAACTTCGATGTTCATGTTGGACTTAGTTACATAGTATTTAAGTTCCAATTTTTCTAGGCAATACTTTAAAATAATTTAATAAAAAAGATAGGATAGAGAAATAATAGAACTTAATGCCGATTCATTGGTGTAAAGCAATGATTCTTATCAAATAAGAGAAAAAAGAGAATTAAGGCTTTAACTTTCAATACAGCTATATACATTTTTAAATATTACAAGTGTTAGTAAACTGGAATGTTATACACATTTAAGACGAGATTAAAGACGCTATCTTTTCAATTCTAAATTTTCTAAAGCCATTACCCATTATCGCAAAATCGATTTACGATGTTATACTGGATTATCTTATACATCAATACATGCCTTCTAAAGTTCAACGATAAGCTTTTCTGTAATAATGCCCTCTGTGAAGGAACATAGAATATGTTGCTGAATTATGCGATTTATTAAATTTTATCAATAATTGGTAAATTTCTAAAAATGAAAGCACCTAACACCACCAAAGAAGATCCGTCACAGTGTTAAGATATTGTTTTCATTACACTAATATCTTAACTTGTCTTCAACAGTTTCTGTGAAAGCGGGATATATGCTAAAAACGGCACTAATAGCGAAAGGTGTTCAAAGTAAAATTTGTGTAAACAAAACTATTATGTATGCAAAGAAACAGGCCACGTGATTTGGAAATATGGAATCTACGATGTTTAACACTGCTACTAATTTGTGGAACAAACCTTCCCCTAACATATACACTAAAACGTATTTATAGAGCCTAAAATATGTGGGATGCGATTACAGATGATGTGCTTTTTATATATAATTAAAGAGCAAACTAAAATGTATAATGCTGCACAAACAACTAAAAATGCCATGTTTGGATATTATCACCATTGAATTCTCATTAAGAAATAAGCACAAACTGCGAAATATCCAATAAGAAATAGCTAATTAGAAACACTTTTCTGTCTTTCAGTGTCACCGAACAGCATTGTTTAAGTAGAGAAAATTCTGGTATTATAAATGATTTCATGTGTACACAATTTGATAATGAATGTATTTTGTCAATCAAAGAACGGTTTTTTCTGTAGAATTAACGCAGAGGAAGTATGTGCAGAAACGCAGCAGTTCAAATGAAAGACAAGGAAACATCAAGAAGGAAGAAAAACGCGTACCACACATTGCAATCGAGAAAAGGAGTGATTTAAACTGTCAGGAAAAAATGAAGTGAAAATCATACCTTCACGTCAACAGCTCAAACCTATATCTCAAGAATTTCCAACACTCTCTCAATGTGCAAATATTCGCCTGTGGTAGTCAGATGTGACGTGTGGATATGAAGTTGTTCAGGCGTTTAGATGTTACTACACACGCTCTGGGTGCGAGAATCGTCATGTTTACAGCCCGCACGTCATGTCATGGAATGTAAATCCCTTTTGTTGCTTTCTACAGTCGAATGTGCTTTATTTCGTTACACAAATATTTCTCTTTGTAGTTCAAGTCTGTATGAGCTCGGCCTTAATTTGAAAAATGTTTGTCGGGCTCGGGCTGGATAATAAAGAAGAGCAACTAATATATCAGATTCAACATAGGGTACTATTTGTCATGTAAATATTTAAACTATTTTCATTTTAACCCTCAATTGGCGAGGTGCTGCATTACACTCTCCTTTAAGCAGAAAAATGTACACCTGAGCAGAGTTTCTTCACTAAGATATGTCAACAGTATACTCTTATTGCTGTCGCCAATTCTCACGTTGAAATCTTACAGTTATTTTCTGAGTGCGAGATTAATTTTAGTAGTGGCTCCGCAGACATCAAACCACCATTTAGTAGTTGTAAAATATTTAGAGTGAGAACAATGTTATGATTTTATTTTCCTTCAATTCGGTCAACGGCTGGCAGTTCTGGTTCATCTCGATCCCTCACACCAGAAGATCCCAACTTCCGTGTTCTTTTCTTTCTAGTGATAAAAACTAACCACTAAAAGAGACAATCTGAAGAAAGAGTATAAGTAAAGAGATCCCTACCATGTGATGTTGAAAAGTGTTAGGAATTTACGAAGGAATAGACTTATTTGAAAATCTATGCAATATTTGGAAAGGGTTTCAAAGGGTAAATTACATTATTATTTATAGTAATTATAAAATGTATGTAATGCATTTTTGCAGACATTTCTAAACTTTTAGTTTCTCGTGTGTTGAGTGAACATTCAAGAAAGTCTTCCTTAGGTTAAAGGCTAGTATGTGGGAAACCAATAAAACTGTTCTTCAGTACAGCCTTTTCATATAACGTATGATAAAGGACTTCTAGAGGTGCTCATTTTGTGTCTTTAAAACGTTGTTATACTGAATATTTTATTTGCCATGAAAGTTTGACTTAAGTGTGGGTTATATTAAAAATATTCCTTGTAACTGCCTTTTTAAAATAAAAATAACAAAGAATCACGACATAACAAGCTATGCATTATAAGCGTCTTGTTAGACACTATGCCATCACGACATAACAAGCTATCCGTTATAAACGTCTTGTTAGCCACTATGCCATCACGACATAACAATCTATCCGTTATAAGCGTCTTGTTACACACCATGCCATCACAACATAAGAAGCTATCCGTTGTAAGTGTCTTCTTAGACACCATGCCATCACGACGTAACAAGCTATCCGTTATAAGTGTCTTGTTAGACACCATGCCATCACGACGTAACAAGCTATCCGTTAAAAGTGTCTCGTTAGACACCATGCCATCACGACATAACAATCTATCCGTTATAAGCGTCTTGTTAGACACCATGCCATCACGACATAACAATCTATCCGTTATAAACGTCTTGTTAGACACCATGCCATCACGACATAACACGTTATCCGTTATAAGCGTCTTGTTAGACACCATGCCATCACAACATAAGAAGCTATCCATTGTAAGCGTCTTGTTAGACACCATGCCATCACGACGTAACAAGCTATCCGTTATAAGTGTCTTGTTAGACACCATGCCATCACGACGTAACAAGCTATCCGTTAAAAGTGTCTTGTTAGACACCATACCATCACGACGTAACAAGCTATCCGTTATAAGTGTCTTGTTAGACACCATGCCATCACGACATAACAAGTTATCCGTTATAAGCGTCTTGTTAGACACCATGCCATCACGACATAACACGTTATCCGTTATAAGCGTCTTGTTAGACAACATGCCATCACGACATAACAAGTTATCCGTTATAAGCGTCTTGTTAGACACCATGCCATCACGACATATCAAGTTATCCGTTATAAGCGTCTTGTTAGACACCATGCCATCACGATAAGAAACAAGCTATCCGTTATAAGCGTCTTGTTAGACACCATGCCATCACGACATAACAAGTTATCCGTTATAAGCGTCTTGTTAGACACCATGCCATCACGACATATCAAGTTATCCGTTATAAGCGTCTTGTTAGACACCATGCCATCACGACATAACAAGTTATCCGTTATAAGCGTCTTGTTAGACACCATGCCATCACGATAAAAAACAAGCTATCCGTTATAAGCGTCTTGTTAGACACCATGCCTCCAGTAATACTATAACTTTACAAGTCTTATCTCTAATATATACCTTTCATACTAAAGTAGCAGTATTTTCAGTCAACTCGAGTCGACTCAGCTTAGCTGCATGGCTGCAACTATCGATAGTGAGGGGGGGGGGAGCAAGATGGTCCATCCGTGGAGCCGATTCATTATATACCAGCATTTAATTGCTCTTATTGGTGGGTGTGCCACAATGAGTCTAATTATGCACCATATTAATCAGGCAATAGAGTAACAATCTATTTATAATGGTAGGACTGACTGAAAAAAATATTTTATGCATCTCTGTAAAATTAAAAATTAAAAAAGTAGCTTAGAAAAGGATTTTTAAACAGAATTTCCAGTTTAATTTGCTGGGCACCTAAGTTATTTCCGATAACAAATTAATAAGCTTTCAGCTACAGCATGTAATATAATCCGATTATTATTCTGGATAAAAAGCAAAATATTGAAATAACATGTGTCTCAAAGAATAAATCATAAGGTAGACAAAGCAAAGGGTAAACTTTGACACTGTAAACTGAAGTATAATATCGTGCGTGAAAAGTACACAAATTCGGATGTGAACGACGCGTTTCTGTAGGTTTGCCAAACATTTATAGATATAGTAGGGAAATATTTTGCATGTATAAGTTACTCTATTTTACAGTAGTTATAATTGTTACAAGCTAAAACAATTGTATTATCATGCCTTCCGATTCGCTGACAGTTATCGCGCTAATCGGCTATCTGTTAAATGCCGTGATAGGGGGAATACAAAGAAAGATAAATCAAGTGATTTACACTACTTAATTACTCTCTCTGCTTTGGTGCATTCATTTCGAAGATTTGTGTGCTCTTATTCAGAATTAGTTGCAATTTTATGTCAAACGTATAAGTTCTATCTAACCCCAATGATTTTTATTAAATAAATACTCAAGGTGCTAATCATTGACAAAAATGTATAAAATTTCGTAAACTTTATTAAAATTTGCATAAAACGCATGTGTGCAAATATGCAAACACATAAGATACCTAGTTGCTATGTTAAATGGTTGGAATAATGCTTAAAAACATACACGTACTCTTTACCTTCTCTAGCACGTATGTGCTATGTGTACCCGTCGCCAAAAAAAATAATGAGTCATCCCCAGCTTCCATGTGTCGATCGAAGAACTTCAGGTATCTTCGTAAAAGCTGTGTTCACAACGCACACGAAAGATCTGTAGAGTGGTCTGTGACTGACACTGCAATAGTTAACTTCTGAGTACTGAGAAAAGCTCTGGGAACGTTTCCGTGGCCGAGAGGTTAAGAAGGCCTTAATTACACTCTTAAGTTCCTAGGTTCTAATTTCGTGCTGCTTGTAATTTTTTTTTTTGTTTTTTGTTCATTTAGTAACTCCAGATAGAGGTTTAAATCAAGAGACAGAAATGAAAATGGATAGGAAACACATGGAGGAAGCCAGCAGGACCCGTAGAACGAACAGCATTAGAATGGAACACACAAGGGGCACGGAAAAATGGTCGTCCTTTAAAGACATGCAAGAGGACCATAGAGGAGGAGGCACTAGAAGTGGGGAAAAGTTGGAAGGAAGTTAAGGCGCTAGTAAGTTGGAGACGTTTCAATGATGCCTTATGTTCCGGAAGGAATTAAGTCAAGTAAGTCAATTTAATGACTAGATATGTAGAACATAATATTGTATTAATATAACTTCGGCATTTAAAATGATAGGTCTATCTATGCACACAAAACATAATTCTACTAATATTCGTGTTAAATAACTAAAAGGATATGTATAAACAAAAATATCTATTACCTCCTAAAACTAAAACACAAAAAATAAACATAATTAATATCGGGTGTATGACTCCTTAGCCCGTATAACTGCAATAATCTTCGGGGCATTGACAAAATAAATGTCCATTGCAGTAATGTGGACGAGAAACTACAGGAGCTCAGACTTCTTGAATCTGTGCCCAGAAGCCATCTTTTGTCCTTCGCCCATTTACAGGTAACTGAAGCGCAACTCCCTTTTCACCTTAGGCCATATATTTGCAATATAGAACACATTCTCACAGAAGGAATCAAAATATTATCGAGTACTACCGTGTATTGCACACCATTCATTGAATCGTCAAGCAGCCATAGCACTCTTAGACCGTCCCTTGATATCCAACCTCCACATAATACAGATACGCAACCATGATTGAATTGTGAAACTACAGTGTTTGATTGCTTTGTGAAGGCTATGTTAAGTAAAAAAAAAAAATTGGATCTTAAAAATGTTTCAAAATGTTGGTCCTCTTAACAATACTTTTGATATTACTGCGCACCGCATGCTTTCGTATGCATCATATTCATGTTTGGTAGAACAAACCCTTAAAGAAGCATCATAATAACTATCACATTAATGTACCGAATATCGCGTATGAAATAGGAATGTCAAATAAGCAACCGCTGTGTGTTGATTCAAGACCATTAACAGAAGGAAAACCAAATATGTTTGCTACGTGCGAGAAGCAAACCTGCGACCCTCACTAGAAGAGTAACCTACGTTTTGTCACAGCGCTGCATGTGTACGCACATAAACTGGCAGGTTCTACAATCCAAAGCAGAAGTATATGTTTTGAGACCCACTGAATAAAAAAAGCATTTTTAGAAAAATGTTCGTGTGTATCTTTGTAGTGTGTGTGTGTGTGTGTGTGTGTATGCGGCATAACGCAAAAACGAAAAGCCTATTGAATACCGAACTAGTATTTAAGTTCAAATTTAGTTTCTCAAAAAGGGATCTAACGATTTTTATTAAAATACTACATATTTTAGATAAATGCATAATAAATACAATATGTTTCTTGAAATGTTATGGGAATAGTCATAAAAGACCTTCATTCTGGATGACTTTAGTATAACTGGTAAATCGTAAGAGACAGATAAAAACTTACAACTTACAAAATATGCACACCTTCTAAAACACAAATTTATATCATAGTATTTTTATAGAATTAATCATTTGCCAAATATTCCCTGTTATTGGTTTCAGTTTTAAAATACTTAAAAGTTTTCTTAAAATTAGAAGGCGCCATTCGCTTCATGTCTCTTTTGTTTTACTCCTGGCCATGCAAAGAGAATCGAATTTCAATGTCAATCGCACAGCGACAGCTTTTAAAATATTTGACTATTCCTTTAACCTAATGTATGCCCGTATTTCCTTTCTACTTACATGGAAGCAAGTGCGGGTGGTGGCTGGCGTTGATGCTCTGCCGCGAAAGGGCCTCGGGTTCGAATCACACTATCGGCAGGCTGTTTAGTGTTACGTGTTTCTGTGTTTGTGTACACTCTAAGACATTCCCTCCTCTTAGTGACTAAGCAGGTTGCACCTGAAGGCCATTATTAAAATATCTGATGTTACACTCACATGACTTTCTCTAGCTGCTCCACAAACTTCTTACAAAAGCTTATTATTCTTTCTACACAATGATAATCGAGATAAACATTAGCAGAATGCTTTTATTACTTATTGTCTTATAAGCAGAAGGGAGCTAAGGGAATGCACTAGACTAAAGTGATAGTCAAATGTTTTAAATCCTATCGTTATGCGATTATTATTGCAAAACCCTTCTTTGCTTGGCCAGGAGTAGAACAAAAGAAAAATAGACACTTCCCGTCAAAGAAAAGTATAAGAACTTCACAATTAAAGTAAATAACTAGGAATATGTCGGAAACGGTTACCTCCAAAAGAAAAACGTAGGAGACATAAATTGTGTATTTTGACGAGATCTACATGTTTTGTGTAACAAGTTTGTGTCTATCTCTTACAGTTTAGCAGTTCAGCAAAATTCGACAAAATTCATCCAGAAATAAGACTTTCAGAGGCTGTTCCCAAAAATATCAGGATATAAAGTTTATTTGGGATGTTAATACCTTTAATATACGCTATCTTAATCAAAATCAAAAGGTTCGAAAATTTTTCCATGTAAAGGGCAGTTTATGGTGGGGAATTTTCTTGAAAATCTTGCTGTCGCATTCTTGGAAGATAGCAAACCTAAATGCCAAGTTTGGTATTTAACGGTATTTTCGTTTTTGAGCTGTACTGTCCAAGGACAAACAAACGCACTTATACACACACAGACAGACATACACTGGCGCGGACGTTTTTCTAAAAATGGATTTTTCGGATTCGGGAGACCCCAAAACAGTTTCCAGTTGAATCTCGACATCGAATTTTTGGGTGGAATCCACTATGTACATTGTACATGCGGGCTAGAGAAAGTGAAATGGAAGGAACTAATAGGATCACATGAGTATGATGCAAACACATCAGATTATTTATTATTGTTTGTTTTCCAGCGCAAATATTAGATTTGACAAAGCTATGTCATAGTTTTCATAGTGCCATTATAAAGCCATATTCATGCAAATGTACACATGTGTGCATATGTCAGCAAGAAAATCAATTTTTCTCTTTCAACAATTTAAAAAAAAATACAAACACAAGAAATTCTTCCATGCTTTCAAACTCAGGAGCATACAGCATACTATTCCAGATAAAGTAATATTTTCGCCAACTAATCTGGAACGGTTTGCTAATAGATGGAAGAGACAGCAAGCAGAATCTGTAATGGAGTGGAACAAGAAGTTAACAGGGAGGGATCCAACTTCGCTTATATTTGGGGGGTGTAGAATGGGAACAATGAAAACTTAAGCTAGTGGGAGCAAGTGCCTAAAAGCCAGTCCAATTTTGAACAACCACATAATTGTCATTGTCAGTAGCAGCTAATTGACCCTATTAAGGGAGATTTCATTTTTAAACCATGTGCATTTACTCTTTTGGCATGTGGTTGGTTAAACTTGCTTGCTCTATGTTGACATTTAGGGCTATTTAAGTAAAAGAAACTGACATACTAAATTGCTATTAGGAACCGCCAGGATAAAATTTCATTGAAGAGCTTAGATTATCACAGTGGTCTTGAAATCGGTATTGGCACTTTTTAGAGATGTGCGGTATATGTATTTACCTAAATATTGAAGACTGAAAGCCAAATATATGTTCTTAAAACAAAATGTTTTGCCAAGTTCAAGAAAGCCTTACAAATTTTAATGTTCTAGTAGAGCAATGTTTCACAGGTAAATGTGGTTTTCCTTGATTAATTATTTAGTGGTGGAAAAATGTTTTTTAAGTATCGTTATAACTATAACTCCATGGCACGACAGCTCACGGGGAACCTTGGCCTACCGCCCGGCCGCTGCGTCCCCCATCTCGGTCCACTACAGACGTCATGGATGGGGTGCAGTATTGGAGGGTGAGACGTGGTCAGCGCCTCGAGTCTTCCCCGGCCGGTTAATGCGGTCCTCGCGACCTGGAGCCGCTACTTCTCCATCAAGTAGCTCCTCAATTGGCCCCCCAGGGACCTTACGAGGCTGAGTGCACCCCGGGCCAGGTCTCCCAGTGGGGGAAAAATCCCCACGCCGGTACTGGGGATCGAACCCAGGTCTCCCGCTTGGTAAGCAGCAACGCTACCACCGCGCTAAGTTTAAGTATCGTTAGTTGGAAATTATTTCACGTATACATATCATTTATTGACTTTATAAACAAACAAGTAAATTCCCAAATTGTGCTGAAGGTATTGTAGGGTACATGATATGGTCATCTTAAGTAAATTAGATTCCATTTAGTAAGAGTTAATGTGACACCAGTTTCAGCAATCGATATTACCTGCAAGTATCAAAATGCTGATATAGCTCTTCCCACCAAAGGTAATGGAATGCTGGTATAAGCATGGGTTTGAATATAGAAGCTTCTGTAATTAGGCCAGAATTGTTCATCAGAGCTGCTGATGTAAGACGTACAGTCCGACGGCATAATTTTCATTCTAAAGTGTAAACTATAAGATTCAAAATGAACAGGGGAGTCGAATGGAGTTTGGGTAACCCTTGGGTTTCCTCATCCCCTAAACATAATTTTTTTCTTAACAGTGCCGGTCCCCTTGGCCGCGCTCGCTAAAGTATCTCGATTTGGTGCTTCGTGGCGCAGGGGATCGTGGGTTCGAGCCCCGCCTTGGACATGGGTGTTTATATTTGTGTGTGTGTATGTATTGGAACAGCAAAAATGGTAATCAAACGACAAACAGATTAAGGGAAAAAGAAAAAAAAAAAAAAGAGTAAAAAAGACTGTGCCTCCTCACATTCTTGTGTATTTATTCATGGTTGCTGATCTTTCTTACCAAAAGTACACCCTCCTGCAACTTAAATCCTACGGCCACCCGTTTCTCTCTCGCATGTGCGTACAGCTCTAACTCTCTCTAGTGTGCGTAGTGTAGGGGTGAAATCAACCCCACACTGAGTATCCTATAATATTGTGACAACGCGCGGCCGTGACTTTCGCACACGTGTGAACGGCTAGCTTCGGAATCTATAATTGATAGCTGGCGTCCATTGTTACATCTACGTTAGTGGGCACGTGTGCTTTTGGCAAGCGCTTTTGACGTCGAAGATGCAATTGTTACACCTGTGCAAGTGAACTCGTGGTGTTGGAAAGTTCTTTGACTTCGAAGCCGGACATTGTTACACCTAAGTGAGTTTGTAACACCTGTGGTTGTTTGCACATGCGACTACTTCTGGAAGTTTCTGTCACGTGAATGACTGCCATAAAAAAGGGAACAAAAGCCTGCCCAGAGTTCAGTTATTAACTGGGAATATGTGGCGTGCAACAGCTGAGCGAATTTTGACGGGAATTGCGTAACGTAGGGTAGTAGCCGCCGCAACGAACGTCGGAAGCAAACTATACGGCAGAATTGTTGTGGAAGCATTGAAGAAATTCAGTATTTTTAAACAGACTTTTATTTGTAATCAGAAGAATCAATAAATTGCAGTTTGTTGGTGGAGAAATAAATCTGAATTTTTATTACAATATTCTGCCAACTACATTCAAAATTAAGTTATAATAGTTCATTAAATACTTATATTAACTTAAAAGCCTTTGTTGTTGGGCAGTGTAATTTAAGTTTGGATGATGATGATGATGATGATGATGATGATGATGATAATGGTGTTTAAGGGCGCTCAACTGCCGAGGTCATAAGCGCCCTTATGATTAAAACTTGGCAATAGGCAGTAAGAAAATACCAAACAAAAAAGTAAACACAAGTAAAAGAGCTAACACAGTTGAAACGGAAGTAACAGAACTGTCCAGCCCTCTAACCAGAGCTGGATATAAAACTCCATCTAAAATCAACACATTAAAACCAAAAGAGTTTAAAAAACCGCTATCACACTAAAACGTCAAGGTAAAAGAAACTTTTGCTAAAAATTTAAAAACCCTGTCCACTGCTCTTGGGTCATCTGCCAGGACCTCAGCAAGAGAGGCCGGCATGCCCATAGATGACCGAATGTGTGCCAGGTGACCACACTCCAGCAACACATGACGAACTGTCTGTGCCTCCCCACAGAGCGCACAGACAGGAGCAGGTTCACGTTTAAAAAGGTAACTGTGAGTAAAAATACAGTGGCCAATTCTTAGCCGAGCTAGTACTACCTCCTCCCGGCGGAATAAACGAGAGGAGGTTACCCAGTTGACAGGGAGGTCCTTCACCTCTCGCAGCTTATTACCACGGAGAGCCGACCACTCCGCATGCCAAGTCGAAAAAACGGCTCTCCGTACAGCCACTCTAAAATCTTCTGCTGTTGAATGGGTAATCGTAACACTGGGCGCTGTGACTGCCGATTTCGCTGCCAAATCCGCCGTGTCATTCCCTGGCAAGCCAACTTGTCCAGGAATCCACATTAAAACCAGAAGCGTGCAAAATGTGGAGAACGTCCTGGATGCGCTGCACCAAAGGATGGTAATTGTACAGCTCACGAATGCTCTGAAGGGCACTAAGGGAATCACTAAGAATAAGGCAGTCTCCTAATTTTCGACGTCGAATATACAGAAGGGCTTGATAAATAGCATATAGCTCGGCAGAATATATAGATGAGCAACTAGGCAAACCGTAAGTAGAAGTTGCGGTGCCAGTGACAAAGGCACATCCAACACCGTCGGGGCTCTTACTACCATCGGTGTAAATACAAATACGGCCACTGTATTTGGATAAAGATTCTAAAAAGCAACGACGAATACTATCAAGAGGCGTAACAGATTTCCCGTAGAGCGTCATCCCGTGATCGACATGGGAGGTAGTGCGTAACCAAGGGGGGTGTATACTCTCTCCCTTGGATAACAGCTGAGGAATGTCAACATGGTGCTGGCGTAGAAGCTCACGGAAACGAAAACCTGCTGGCCTGGGGCTCAGAGAGCGGAGGCAGTATCGCTCGTGCAGCTCAGGGGAGAAAAACGCGTGATAAGTTGGATGCCCAGGCATACACTTCAGCCCACAGCCATAATTAGCAAGCAGGACATCACGCCGACAACGCAGAGGAGGTTCTCCCGATTCGGCGTAGAGGCTAACAACTGGGCTCGTTGGAAAAGCTCCAACGGCCACACGGATGCCCTGGTTATGGACTGTGTCTAACCTTCTGAGCACTGAAGGTCGAGCTGAAGAATACACAATGCTGCCATAGTCCAACTTCGAACGAATCACAGCACGATAAAGACGGAGCAATGCCGTCCGATCCGCACTCCAAGATTTGCCACTTAGTATCCGTAACAGATTTAGAGAACGGTCACATCGTACTCTAAGCTGTGCTATTTGTGGTGTCCAACAAAGTTTCCGATCGAAGATCAAACTAAGGAATCTCGCCTCGTCTGCGAAAGGAAGTAAATCTGGCCCGAGTGGAAGAGACGGCTGCATTTGCCACTTACGGCGCCAGAAGTTAACGCAGACTGTCTTCTCAGCGGGGAAACGAAAACCGTGTTTCGAGCTCCAAGCATAGAGATTGTCCAAACACCGCTGGAGACGGCGTTCCAAAAACGGTGTACGCTGAGAAGTACAGAAGATGGCAAAGTCGTCCACGAATAAACAGGAAGAGACACCTTGAGGCACACATAGTGATATGGAATTTATCGCAATAGCAAATAGAGTAACGCTGAGTACCGAGCCCTGCGGCACTCCGTTCTCTTGAATAAAATGGTTAGAAAATACCGAGCCCACCCTCACTCGAAAAACGCGGACCCGCATAAACTCCTGAATGACCAACGGTAGGCGTCCACGTATGTTCCAGTTGTGCAGAGAACGCAATATTCCCGCCCGCCAACACGTGTCGTAGGCCTTCTCGAGGTCAAAAAATATCCCAACTGTGGGGCTGTTCTTAAGAAACCCGTCCATAATCTGAGTTGACAGAGAGACAAGGTGGTCATCAGTTGAACGTCGTCGTCGAAAGCCACACTGGATGTTCGTCAGAAGATTGTGGGATTCCAGCCACCACACCAACCGTCCATTGATCATGCGTTCCATCACCTTGCACACGCAACTGGTGAGGGAAATAGGACGGTAACTGGAAGGAAGATGGCGGTCCCTTCCAGGTTTAAGAATGGGTATGATGGTGGCCTCCCGCCACTTGTCTGGAAAAATGCCATCAACCCAGACACGATTATAGACTTCGAGTAGGAAATCTTTGCCATCAGGAGAGAGATGTTACAACATTTGGACGTGGATACCATCTGGACCTGCTGCTGAGTGTCGTGAAGAGGAGAGTGCATTGTCTAGCTCTGCCAGGGTGAAAAGGCGATTATAATCCTCAAGGTTGCCAGAAAGAAACGAGAATTTTTGAGATTCCACCTGATTCTTAACTGTAAGAAACTCAGGCGAATAATTGCCTGAGCTAGACACCTGAGCGAAAGCACTGCCTAAAGTATTCGCCACGTCAAATGTATCAACAACAGCTCCGGTAGGTGTTTTGAGACCGGCGATGGGCATATGGTTCGGTTTCCCAGCCACACGTCTTAACTTATCCCATACGACAGAGGAAGGTGTATGTCGATTAAAGGAACCCACGAATTTATTCCATGACATCTTTTTGCTATCCTTAATAACCCGCCTAGAATGTGCACGCATCCGTTTATAGTGTATCAGGTTATCCAGTGTAGGAAAACGCTGGAAAACCCGTAGAGCTCGTCTGCGAGCGCGAATAGCATCCCGACAGTCATCGGTCCACCAAGGTACCGGAAATCGACGGCTGTAGCCAGTCGAACGCGGAATGGATTGCTCAGCAGCAGAAAGAATGGTCCCTGTGAGATGTTCGACCAAGTGGTTCACAGAGTCGTGCTCTTCGTAGCTAAATTCAGCCAAGTGGGAGTACAGTTCCCAGCTGGCGTGGTCTAGGCGCCAACTAGGTAAACGGGTGGAACATACAACGGGTGTCAAGACACTAATACGACAAGGAAAGTGGTCACTAGAATGCAAATCCGAGATGATATTCCAGCATAAGGTGACTGCTAGCTGAGGGGAACAAATTGCAATGTCAATGTGTGAAAAACTATGAAAGGCGTCAGAAAGAAAGGTGGGCTCTCCGGTGTTCAAGAGAGCAAGATTCTGACTATCCAAGAGGTCTTTAAGTAGCGTACCTCTCGCACAAGCCCGAGGAGAGCCCCAAAGAGGGTGATGGGCATTCACGTCGCCTACCAATAAAAAGGGTGGTGGCAACTGCGAAATGAGGTGTTCTAAGTCGCTCTGCGAGAGGTCCTCAGATGGAGGCAAATAGATACTGCAAATGGTGAATAAAGCGGAGGGTAGATTAATGCTGACAGCAACGGACTGGATTGCAGATTGTATGGGTACGGAGTTGGCAAAAATATCATCTCGAATAAGCATCATAGTGCCCCCATGTGCCGGGACACCGTCCTCCGGGGATAAATCACATCGTACGGAGGAGTACTGTCTGATGGTAACGGTGTCCTGTGGACGGAGCTTCGTCTCTTGTAAGCATACAGCCAAGGGTTCGTGCTGGCGTAGCAACAAGTCAAGCTTGGTCGATGTGGTCGAATTCCGCGTATGTTCCAATGGAGGATAGCCATTGGGTATATTATGGGATAAGTTTCAAATCGAAAGACGCTTCTGCAGATTGGGATTAGCTGGTCGGTTCAATTTGTTCTTCTTAGGCGTTGGGCTAGTACTATTTTCAGGAGCACGATCCTGCCGTTTCCGCACTGTCCCTCTGGCAGTGGCGGCAGAATCCTCCTGGTCCATCTCCTCCACAAGGGAGGTCCCTTTTTCAAGAGCAAATTTCGGTCCGAGAAGTTCGAACCGATTGGATGTGCTGATCGGCGAAGACGGCTGTCGCCGATTCACGCCCTCCTCCCCAGATGACCCTTCAGAGGAGGATACACGTGTGGAGTTGCGTGTACTTTTCTTACCCTTAGATGACTTGGTATTAGATTGCACATTCTCTTTCAAGAAGTCTTGTCGTACATACTTGGTCTTAAACTGTTTTTCCGGGGCAGAAGACGTCGTGAATTTACCAGCTTTGGTTCCCGAGGTCGAGGCTTTGGGTGACAAGTGTGCAGGACTATTCTGTAAGCTTGCGGATTTGGCAGATGTTGATACCAACTTGGGTGTAGGTGCCGAAGGCTTTGGCAGCGCTTGGGCTAAAATAACCTTTTCCGCAATTGTAGCCCCGTTCATATCGCCGGTCTGTGTTGCGATTTCCCGAAGCGGTACCGGTTTAGCTGCAACTGAGCTATAGGTACCGGACCTCGGGGCAGAGGGTTGGCGGAGTCGCAGGAGCTTCCGGGCTTCCAAGAAGGACACCTTCTCTTTCACCCGTATCTCCTGGATCGCTCGTTCTTCTGCAAAACGGGGGCAGTCTCGGGAACTAGATGGGTGTTCCCCGTTACAGTTCACACACGATGGAGCTGAAGCACAAGCCCCATCGTGGGAGATGTCACCGCAGTGGACGCAGGTGGACTTGCCGGTACACAACTCACTAGTGTGACCATAACGTTGGCATTTAAAGCACCTCAGCGGATTGGGTATATAAGGCCTAACTTCGATGGCTTCATACCCTGCCCTAATCTTTTGAGGGAGGTCAACGCGATCAAAAGTAAGAAACAGAGTACGAGTAGGCAGGAATTCACCGTTGATCTTACGTTGTACCCGATAAACAGATGAGACACCCTGAGTCGCAAGATTTTCTTGGATCTCCTCAATGGACAAACCGTCCAACGCGCGGGTTGTTACTACACCGCGGGAGGAGTTCAGCGACTTGTGCACCTCGACCTTCACTGGATAGCTGGCTAACATGGTTGCTTTAAGTATCCTTGCAGCTTGCGAGGCGGAGTTGGCTTCGACAAGAAGTGTACCATTGCGAGCTCGAACGCAGGATTTAACCGGACCAGCAATGGCATCGAGACCCTTTTGCATAGTAAAAGGGCTCACCGTAAGGAACTTCTTACCTTCCTCTGTCCTATGAATAACCAAGTAGCGAGGACCACATGACTCGACTACTTCCTTTCCAACGTCTTTATTTGCATTAAGGGGTTTTAGTTTTGGTGCCATAGAAAGAATGGTATTAATTCATCCCCCAGTGCTCCCCACCCACCACGGAGCCCAACGAGGGGTCACCCCACTGGGGTGACAGGGCTACACAGGGGATATAGCGGGCTCGCCGTCCCACTCACCCTGAAGTTCGGTGTAATATCTAGTCCTGACCGATTGACTAGGGGTGGGTTAGTCCCTAGCCTCCCGTTTAGGCAAATCAGAAACCAAAGCGGTGTATTAGGCTGCGCACCCTCCCCAGTTACTCAAAGACAGAAGCCCAGGCTCAGGTACGCAACCCTCAACCAACCAGGATATTCCTTTTCACCGACACGGGTCTCCACGCACGGCCTACACGTGGGTGGGCATTTTGACCTTCTGACTCCCTCACCACTCTGAGGTTGCCCACAGAGGGAGTCAAGGTGGCTCGGGACCCCGGGTGCGCCTAACCCGTACCTACCGTAGTAGGCCCCTGGGGGGTTTAAGTTTGGAATTTTACAAAATAGCAATATTTATATAAACGCTCTAGTTCCGTAAGGGCTTAGGAGACAATAACATACGATAGATTTGAACAGAAATGATTTATGTATTGGTGGAAAACAGAACATTTTGAACCTCACTTTTCGGAAAACTGGTATTCTATAGAGATATCTGTAAACGCCTTAGAACAATTATGAAAATAAGATTTAGACTTCTCACGTTACTCGAGGACTGAGCAGGAATGAATGCATAGCAACCAAGTATAAACTCCGTGAGTATGACAAATTGTGACTAATTGCTAATGTAGAATTCTTCTATGTGAGTTGAGCTCATTCACGAACATGCAGGCTGAACTGAAATATTAGGTAGGCACCAGTCGAGATTAACGTGGCTTTTAAGAAAATCCAGTGAGACTATGTACTTTTAAGAGCTTTTACACTCAAGAAGGGTACACAACTCATCGTAAACTAGATGAAACAGAAACTGAACAGAGAAATTTTCATATTATGTTTTATAGAAACAAGTACTAATCAACATACGTATGCATTTCAGGTTAAAGAATAAAATTATTAGCTTTCGTAAGAATAATCATTTAGGTGTACAATGCTGATTTCATCGTAATTGTACTATTAGGGCAGAATGCAGATGCTCTAATATATTACCATGTTACGCACTTACAATACTATCGAAGCAATAGGAAGAGCCTAAGAGGGCGGCTGCTGTAATTTAAAAATGGGGAAATGTAGAGCATTGACAGGGTGGCCAAGTTTATAAAAACACGGAATCTGAGCTGGTGCGCGTTTAAAATCCAACCAGGACCGTCTTCCCCGTTTTTCAGTTAGTTTATATAGTTATTTATTACTTTATTATTACTTTTTTACATTTTCATAACTGACAAGTGACAAGGTTGTACACGAAAATTGGACCTGAAGCTTCGTTTCCCAAATTTCCATTTTCGAGGACAATATTACCGACGTGAGATGTTAAATGCACACTAAATAATTGCATAATAATTCGTAAACTTTCATTCTTCCAAAACGCTTTTAATATAGATTCTAAACAATGCTATGTTATACATTCTGTCAATTTCAACTGCAAACCGAGGTTTAGGCGCTACCTGCGGCATGACATTTTAACTTTCAATTCAGTTTTTATGTTTGGGAACCCAGGTAACTCAACCAGAGCTCCTGGATGAATATGGTTTAGTATACCGGAATTAACTTGAGTGTAATTTCCTGACGCTTTTCCACCATAACATTTGGAAATACAACACTAAACAGTAATATCAACAAAAAAATGTTCCATGAATGTATTTTTATACGAGAAAGCATTAAACTTCCTTGACAGACACATTTGAGGACATTCAAGGGCACTTAGTTAAAATATGGTACACAGGTGCATTCTTCATAATATATTTTAAATGCATGACCTACTATTTATAATAGTGTATCATTGTTGGCAGACAATACATTCTGTTTCTTGAAAATATGGTAAGAATGAACTTAAATTAATACCAAGTTTTATGCCAGCTAAAACCACAAACGTAACAAAACCAATAGTTAACAGTGTCAGTAGCATAAGCAAGTGAGATGGCGCCGCGGAATCAACCGGCTCGCAATCGGGAGATTCCAGGTTAGATTTACGGCGACAGACCTTTTTATTTGGGGGGGGGGAGTTTCCCAGGGTCGTTGAGTTGCCCTCCCTGGTGTAATGGTTACCGTGCTGAAACCCGGCGGAGGACTATGGATGTTTTCGGGCCTAAAAATCCTTAGCATGGCTTCCTTCGAAAGGGAAGTAAAGCCGTTAGTCCCGTGTGGTAGATTTACAGCACTTAAAAGAACCTCAGTCTTATGAACAGGCCATTGGGCAAAATTAAGCTGAGAGCTGCATTAGTTAAAAAGCGTCCAGAAATTAAACTCCATTTCCATTTTCTCGGGTCGTTGAAATGGTTTTCTTATTCCCTAAGTTTGACTCCATTAGTCAGTCCACTCATTCTTCACCCCATCAGGGTTATAGCTGTCGGCGAAGGTGTTTGAGTACAGTGTAACAGAGAAGAAGGGTGCCCTCTGTGAAACTTCTTCCTTCCCTCGACCTTCAGCGGTTGCCGGGACATACGAACCACTGCTTTGAACGAAGGGCGTTGGACCCTCTGTCTCTAGGTGGTCCCGAGGTCTCTGGCCTAACTGTCTGGCAGGAAGTCTCATATTGGATATTGTAGAGACCCTGTTATTGCCCTATCATCGCTCCTGGTTCCGGCCGCCTGGTGACGTGTCTCATTGCTCCCTCCCAGGGATGACAGTTTGTGGAGCATAGGTATAATATCCTCAGTGGACCCGTGTCATTCCGGTTTATCAACCATTCATATGTTGGCAAATGGTTTTCTAAGTTTATGAAATACATATTTATAGTTTAATATTTTAGCTCTTATCCTGATGAAAATAAGGAGAACTGGAACCCACACTTCCTATTTTTCCAATGGTATATTTACAAACTTCTGATGCACCACTATCATAGGAAACCTTTTTAAGATAAGACCATGAATATTTTATGGTTTATTGTATCGTTATTTAATTGCACAATCTGCTAAATAAGAAGTTATGTAGACCAGCTTTCGGAATTGGAATTGGTAATTGCATGACATTACCATATACTTTTCCACATACTTTTAATAAATCGTCCCTTGCAAGAAGGATATCATTCAAGTCAATAAATATTTGTGCAAAATATCACGTTCTTGGGTATGAATCATGTACTTAGTTGGATATTATCTGAGCCTTAAGAAATATGCATAAATATCATAATAAAAATATTAATTCTGAGAAGATAACCATAAAGGCTTAACAAGTGGTTTGCTAATCTTTATAAACTTTAGAATATTCCAACCTCATATCTAATAAACTATGTTAGAATTCCTAATTTTATGAAGTGAAAACTAAGATCCTCTAAACTGATCATTTACAAAATGTTTCTTCTTCTAGAAAAACCCGTTGGAGTGTCTTCTAGACATATATTAGGGAACGGCGCAGCTCTAAAATTAGTAAACCACAATATGATTATTAGCTGTACTATTGTTCTTGTGATGTAGACCATTTATCATCCAAATTCTTGATCTTATTTCCATATAAATTGCGTTCACAAACTACCCACATCCGACCATTTCTGAACTATCTCTTCTTACCAATAGTAAAATCGTCATTGTGATTGTGAACAATATGACGAAACAAAAGTAAATTGCTATTGTCAGTGATATCAATAGAAATAAAAAGGGTGTTGGAATTTCGTAAATAAAGCTGCAGTTTATACTCTTTATAATTTAAAAAGGAAGTCTAAAAATTAGTGGAATTAGGCCTTGTATTTTAGCGATCAACATTGACTTAAGTGGCAAAAGAAAGGACTTTAAGAAGCACTACGATAATTATATTTACATACACAAAACGAAAGGAAAACTCAAGTATCCGATTTTTTTGTCAAAATTAGGCTGAGAGCATGACTTACATGACATTTCAAACACCTCTGATTCTTCTACCGTATAAACGTAACTCCATTCTTTGAGGATAAAGGTCAGTGAATTGTAGATATGGAAGTTTGTACGGTGAACTTGCAGGAAAGTAATTAACTTCAGTGATCATAAACTTACCTCAGTAACATTCCCGTTTCCACAAGACTACTGAGGAAAGAAGGCATAAAGAAAGAACGTAGAAACAAACAAAGAAAAGTAATTACATAAAGCTTCACCTTTATACGCTTCTACGTATTTTCATGAGGGCATTTTATCTTTGACGGTTGACTTATTATAAGCCTTAGAAATTAACTTTCCAGTTTTCAAGAAAAAAAAAAAAGATTCACAATTTAAAAGTAAGCCAGATAATCTTTAAGTCGAAGCTCATGAAACACAGCTATAAACCCAGAACTGAGACGAATTCTTACACAGTCATTGGGACATTGAAAGTCGATGAACAATTAAATTAATGCTGAGAAACACAAACACTTTCTGTAGCAGTGTGTGTCCCGAAGAGGAGAAAGGGGAGAGGGAAGTAAGGCCATATTGTTCCTTAGTTTTCCAATAGCACAGGCGTTAACGAAATCTTGCCGACCTTCAGATATTGGATTGAAGTAAAACAGCTGTATGGGACCAGGAAACAATTATTGGAAACTGGACGCAACATGGAGCAGATAATTCAATAAGAAAAATGAAGGGACTGAAGGAAAAGGAAAAGAAACGTTTCTCTATTTGCAGTAATCATAAATACTTAACGCTGTTCAGTGGATTTTGTGCAAAATAATGCATTAATTCAGTGAAAATTACGGAATTAAACCGTGAAATTGCGAAGGAAAATATCACTAAATAACTTGTAGGTCCATATAGAAAGTGACACTAGAGGGGTGAAATAGGAATCCAGTGAAGCCATGAGTCTGTCCGCAGGATCAACGAATCAAGGCGTGCCATGTCATGAAACCAAGAGTTCAACAGAAGTGGAAAACTACTTACCATTAAAATATATTTCATTTCAACATTTTGAATAATTAATTGGACCACACAGTAAATAAATACGTAAAATAAAATTAGAGGTGTAAAGCTTTTGATCTCCTTATCTTATGCAAAATGTACGAATTCATGTCCTGTCATTAATTATCATCATTATAAATATTATACCCTAAGCCCTATATCAGCCTCTGAAAACGTTTCAGCTTAATGTTAGAAATATTTCCAATGAAAAGCTTCCGAATACTTTCAAAGATGTAACGTTTTATTAATTCTTTATCACTTTGGAGCAAAAAACTATGGAAAACAACTCAAGTGCAACGGAAATAATAAACTTTAGGATTTTATATGATAAGGTCGAGCATGAGATAATGTTTAGCCTGTATTTATAATGACTTAGATCACAAACACATAAATCAACAGCACTAAAACTCCATGCCCATAGCGGGTTTTGAACACGCTGCCCTTTAGCCGCAGAACATCAAGGCCAAACATGTCAACGACTACGGTTACCGGGACCGGTGCTTATCCTGTTTACCATTGGCAGTTAACGTTACTGAGAAACACGTTTTCCAGTCCCACTGCTCTAAAACCTTCACTCCTGTCAGCAGTTAGTATAAGGCAGGTTTTTCTCTATCTGCCTATGCGTTGGTTGGCCCACGAAAAATTTATTTGCCAGCGTAGGCAGGTGCAAGTAGGAAAATTGTAATAGAAATGTACAACTCTACACACAAATTGTTTTTAACTTAGTTTATTTGAATTGGCTGCCGATAATGTATGATTTGATCTATAGTTAAGTGTAATTTTTTAACACAGTTATTAACTCAATGGACTTGGTGCCTAGAGATCTGATGTACTATATGCACATGACCGTCTCTACCCTTTATCCTGCACTAATGGTTTATTTTTCTATCTACTTCATATTAATGGAATTATTGTTTTCACAAATGGCTATATTACACATTTTATTAGGATAGACAGGAAACAACAATAATCCACATGTTAATAAACTGGGCACGATACGCTGGTCATAAAATTGTATCATACTTCCTTGCAACCGAAAGGACGTGAAATTAGACCGGACTTACGAGGAAAACAACGTATTAAAAAAATCGAATCATTCATAATAGATATCTCGGAAATGACATATAGCGCAAAAAGTTACCTGTCTGTAGTACGGTTTTGTCTATCGCTTAAAGCAATCTGGCAACTTTTTTCTCTCCAAAAATGCAGTCCTGGAGTCTTGTCGGGACGCCGACGCTGTATACCTATTTTGCATTTTCTAACATTTACTTTGTTTTTCTGTTTGATTACCGTTTTGCTTTTTGCTTCTAATACACAACCGCCCCACACCACACAACACACACACATTTTACAAACATAAAAACACTCACGATCCCCTGCGCCACGAAACACCAAAACGAGGCCCTTTAGCGAGCGCCGCTATGGGGACCGACTTTTTAGTGGATGATAGGAAAGGTGATGATGGAGCAATTGATGGAATGGCTGGTGGGGGAATTGGTCATTGCGATTTCAGGAATGATGACGTCAGGGAATGCAACCCAGCATGTACATCACAAGTTTCGAAGGAGAGGGCTTCTTTAGCCACAGTGACAGTGTATGCTTAGTACCTTTATACCGACAGATGGGCTTTCATGTTAATTTTTCATAATATGTTTCGCTTCCATTGAAGGGTTACAATTTTGCATACATATAACGTTAATTCACAAGTAGACATTGACTACATCGAGCACCTAAATTTTCAACCGTCAATCGTGATCTGCTTTTAGATTTTTATGATCTGCGATTGTTTAAAAATGCGCAGCCTCAATTTGTAATTCTGTATCACTGTTTTCGTTTCATTTACCGCAGCGGATGTGTTACCTGAACTTTTTATGTTACACTGCTCCAAATGATTTGCCCGCACAAATCCGGACACACAAATGATATTACTTATCGATGTCTGCATATTCCTGATGTTTTCTGGTGATGCATCTGAAGTTTGGAACATCCACAGTATGCAAGGTATCTTATTGAAATTTACACCAGTTATTTTGTCTTTCAACATTCTAACTTACATGGTTCTTTTCTACTGTCCAAATTCATTTTTCTAATAAAATTGAGCCAAGTGGCGTATTTTTAAAAATATTTATGTACAGAAATCCAAGTTTACAGCAAATGAGTTTAAAAATAGTTCAGTTATACTTTTGATAACCTCCAAAACTGTTGATTTATCAAAATATAATTTAGCAAAATTGGCTCATTATTTCGAAAAAAGTAATATGAGCATTTTCTTTAAGGTGCTTTTGAGTTACAGTAGAAATGTTTTAAAACAATTAGTGAAAAATTGCAACAGTGGAACACATTAACCACGAAAAAGTGTTACTGATTCAAATCCCGGCTATGAAATTGCAACACCATTTAAGCTTATTCTTACATTTCAACCGTTGTTATATAAACGGAGAAAGCTTTGTCTTACAATATTCTTTTAAAACACCTCATGATGTCTTCGTGCGACTTGTTTGTGGCCTCTATGACGACGTTCTAATGTTGTTTAAATTTTGACTTATGAACGAACCCCAATCGAAACTTTGAACACAACAGAAATGTCACATTTTCACTCAAAATATTACTCCTCCAACTCCTGTTGGAATTGCAAGCTTCCTATCCATGTTCGTGGTTTCGAAAGAGCGATGCCGTATGCGACATTGCAGATTGTAGTTCAGTTTTAGATTTGACTCTGCCTTTGGTCGATTGACCAACATGGCTGCCCATGCGCAAGCAGACAGAACGAATGGAAGCAGAACCGATTTTCAGAAATTTCATTTTTACCCCCGTTTTCGATCCAGTTCATTTACATACATCTAACCTAACGTAACCTAGCCTCGACGAAATCTCGAAACCTATCGTTCACCTGTCATGTAGCCATATAGTCTCCGTAACCAATAGGAAAGGCTCAGGAAAGAGTCTTAGTCTAAAACTGAACTAGAATCTGCAATTCTAAAGCCATGTCCATACGATTTTCAGCCATGCTTGTTTACGTTTGTTTTTGTTTTTTTCCTTCTTCTTCCCTTTTTTTTTTCTTTGTCCACCATCCTGCCTTTCTTTTGTCGACCTGTTTGTTCACCGTTTTATTTTTACTACATTTAGATATACAAAGACACATTTACAAACTCACAAACACCCATGCCCAAGGCGGGACTCGAACCTTTGATCTCCTGCGCCACGAAGCCCTAAAGCTAGACACTTAGCGAGCGCGGCCATGGGGACCGGCAAGTTTGAAGCACGTTGATTTGTTTAGGGAGGCCGAAGTAAGACCATACAGATTTTTGCCCCTGAAGTTTATGTTATTATATCATAGCCGGTATAGATTTGCTTACGACATACAACATTATGACAATTCCTTTCATATGAAGAGAATTTCACACGTTATTCCAAAACAATTCAAGATATGCACTTTATTTGTAGAGTAAATATGACATATTTATTAAAATCACTATAGCCATTTTTTAGAAAATCAAAAATGTTTAAAACTGTCTTATGTAAAGGGCCAGGAAGACTTTTTTCAAACATCTTTGTGTCATGTGTTTGAAAACAGCTGAACTTAGATAACCTTGACATTTAAGAAATTTTCGTCTTTGAGCCATGCTGTTTTAGAGCCGCACACATACACTAAAACACAGACTGAGACGCGCGAGGACCTATTTCTATTGTTATTTATTTTAGTATTATGATGACTATGATTAATTATATTTTAATCATGATTATTATTGTTATTCCGAATCTTTCAAATAATACTTCCTATTTTTCGTTATTATGGTTCTGGATATTTGATGACATTTGTGATAACATAAAGTGAAGTTTTTTTTAGTTAAATATGTTGTCATCCTGTCTAAACTAGTACTTTTTCATAAGCAAATATTTTTGCTCCTTTTTTCTGCACCGCTGAAAATGCTTTCCTCTCGATTCTTAAGTTACCATTCTAACCAAGCTGTCAACACCAACGCAACGAATGGAATTGCATGGCAGTTGCAAAACGCACGAGATTTTATTAACCGCTCTGGCGCTAACAAATATTTATTTGAATAAACCTGTAGTAGTTTTATTTTATTCACTTACGCTGATGGAAATTGTGTTTAATGTGTACGCTGACTTTAAAGCTACTCTTGGCGGACGAATTTTTATGCTCGAAACCATTTGGCTACACGATCATTCAGGGCTGGTGCTTTCAAAACTTGTCCTGTTCACCTGTGAATTTAAGAGGAAACGTTCCTTTTGTTGTATTACATATTTTAAAATAACGCTATGTTAGAGTACTTTTAGAATCTACTTTTCGTTTTTGAAATAATAATAATAATAATATCATCGTCATTATTATTATTATTATTATTATTATTATTATTATTATTATCATTATTATCATTATTATTATTAACTGCATCGTAATCATCACTATCATCATCATTTTCGTGTTCATTATGATCATCATTATCATTATCATTGTTATATACTTATTTTACTATTTTTATTTTTAGTATTGTTATTTGTATTATTATCACTATGCTTATGGTAAATTAGAAAGGCATTATTTTAGTCGTGATCAAATATTCAAACAATCGAATTATTAGTTTGATAATTTTATAATATTCGAATAACTTTCATTTTCTCTAGAATATATGTACAATCTATATAGTAGGTAGAGAAGGTATTGTAATCCACCCAAAATTTTGATACCGAGATTTCACTGAAAAAACATGTTTTGGTGACTCCCAGTCAAAAAAAAATTATAAAAAGGTCTGTGTGTGGACACCATAACTTAAAAACAAAAAGTCGGATGCTAAATACCAAACTTGTATTGGTATTTAAGTCTAATATCTTCCAAGTATACGACAGGAAGATTATTACGTAAATCCCCCCAACCCAAACTATCCTTTACATGAAACACTTTTCGAAATTTTCTATTTTCTAAAAAATGGCTGCAACGATCTTAATTTAAATACCGAATATCAAAGATAATTACATGGTATATGAAATTTATAATATGAATTTCCTGGAACAGCCGCCTAAGGCCTCTTCATTTTGAGTGACATTTGAACAACTGGCAAACCGTAAAAGATAAACATAAACTTGCTTAACAGAAAGTAGATCTGAAACATATCACTTATTTCATATGTAGTTTTTATGCAGAGCTAGCCATTTCGGACATATTTCCTATTATTGATTTAAATTTCAAAATACTTAAACTAAACTCAGAGGGTTGTAAAGTTTTGCATCTTCCGCTTTACATCCCCTTTTACTCCTGTCCACGACAATCGTATAACGACAGTTTTAGAAGGTTGGAATGTCACTTTAGCCTAGTGTATTCCCTTATTTCCATTCTTTTTATAGGGAACTAAATAATAAGAACCTTTCTGGTGATGTTTAGCTGTTTTTTTGTTTTTTGTTTATATTCTTTAACGTCTGTTTTCACTATTATAGCACAGCAGGCGATGAAACTCGTGATACATGGAATTAAGATGGAGCACCGACTAAATGCGATGGCGGGGAACACCGGAAAACCCAGAGAAAATCCGCCCCTGCGCCGATTTGTCCAACACAAATCCTACATGCGGTCGCCTGGGATTGAACCACGGCATAGGCAAGTGGTCTAACCTGTTGGCCACGGCGCGGCACAGTCTCTAACAGGTTTCGCTACCACTGATCTATCACGGCAACATGCCAGCACGGGTTAAATTTCTCAACTGACTCGCATGTTTCCCGGCAAACCACTAGTTGATCTCAAATTGTTTTGAAAGGACATACCCCAATGGCGACTTACAATGTTGTAAGTACTTTAAGTCCCAGGATTCATAGTATAGCCAACTATAATGGTCAATTAAGTACTGATTTAATTAACAGGTGAGTCAGTTTGAGAAATTTAATGCCATGCCGACATATTGCCATGGTGGTTCAGTTGTAGAGCAACTGGCTAGAGACCGGTAGATCCGTGGTTCAATTCCAGACTATGGTAGTGAACTTTCAGGCTGAATCTATGTATCCAAGCTCCTGTTTTGCACACAGTTTGTGTGAAAAAACAATTAAATCGAGTTTACCTTGTTTAGCATTATGCAGATACAATAATATTTTGTAAGAATAAAAGATAGAAAAAGTCGTGTGAACGGAACACATCAGATTTTTATTTAATATTTGACATAAAGAAACAGTTTTCTGTAGAGTCATGTTTAATAATAATATGATGCCATAGAAGTTCACTCAATTTCAGATATCAAGCTATCGAGTGTGAATAAATAGTTTCTGATAAGATGCCAGAATGTGTAAATAGTATATTTATAACGTCTCTAAAGATATTTGTGTGTTTATCAGTTTTGTAATTGCAAGTCTTACTATGAGCACGTAACACGGTTTCGCGGACATATATACTGTCTCTTCCAAGAATATTCCTGATAATATATGGAACAGAAGAAAGAGGGAAAAAGAGATTGGCGACACGAATCACTCTTGGCCACTGATTGGCAGAGCAAATTTCATGGGTGCTTTCTTTCAGCTTCTGAAAGAAAAGAAGTATAGCCCTCTAAATAGTTTTCTAAATCTCCTCAGCACGAATTGATTTTGGAGAAAGAAAAGTACACAAATGTTTGTAATACGCACATGAATGCAGAAAGGAACCTTACAGGCGTAATATTACGCATTCAACAGAATACAGTAATGTGCTATAAACCTACTGCTTAACCAAATATATCTTAGCTTTGTATCATTAAAGAAACACTATTATAAGCTGTATTCCTATTAACATACGAACATTCTTGGAACAAAGTTGGTGAATGCTGATTCAGAACAGACTCGCGTCTGATATTTAAGGTAAGAACACTTGAAAGCAATTTAAAGGCACTAAATGTATCATCAGGGAGCAGTTTTGTCCATCTGTTGAAATGAAACAACCAATGCAATCCTTGAGAAATGGCGAGAGGCAAATGATCACGCATTGTTTCGCGATACGTAAGAAGGAAATCCCAAAGCGTGACCATTATACCACTGCACGGTCTTACTTGATTTATTTTCAAGAAGTTAATGTTGGAAAACTTATGTGCACACTGTAGCGTCAAATCCGTGGCGAGTTGAGTCCGTTCCTTCTTGTTTACGTCAGGATCATTCTAGTATAAGACAGAGTATAGGTAACTATTTTGGCGTGGGTACATCTGCCAACAGCCGGAACGCCAGCCGCCATGCGATTGGCTTTAGTGCGGAAGAAACACACTGCATTTGCATGTAAACGGGCAATGCAACCGAAACCTTAAAATTTCCGAAAAGTAATTTCTTAGATTACTCAAAGGGGGGAAAATACCGCTGTATTGTAAAATACGTTGAAAATTTTTATCAGTAGAATGCTTAATAAAATCTGTGATACTTATTGCGGGTGATAAATACTTCCACTGAAGATCACAAAACTAAGTTGAAACAATAAACGCAGCTCTTTCCTGACTGAAGGGTCATATAAAGCTGTGAGGGCCTGTGGAAATGACTAGAACATACAAATACTAATAGTTACTTAAATATTTCCACATGCCGGGGAAATAGATGTTTTTCAACTAGTATTTAATAAACCGCAAGGTTTCAACGTCATATGGGCTGTCTGTATTAATTGACACGTATGAATAGTAGTTTCCAGATTTCTTCTTCTTTTCTTCATTCCGCTCTGTCCCACTCCATTTCCGTCAATATTCCTATGAAATTGAGTTCTGAGAACTAATTCAGAACGGTCCACCGCCGTGCCCCAAACATCAAGATTCCCATCTTGTTGGCCTGAGTTCAATAATGTTTGGCACAGGTTCCCTGTCATGTTTTTGCGCCTTTTGGAAGACTTCCCTGGCCTATGAAAGACGAAGACTAAAAATGGGGTTCAAAATGATTGTGTGTATCACTGACATAACAACTATTACATCGACAGGAGTAGCTAAGGCTAAGTTGTGGCTTAGGAATGATTGTCCGGAGTTCACAGGATTCAGATTCGTCCTCGCTGTTTGACCGTTTTCCTAGTTTACATCAGTACTCACAATGATAAACGCCAGGGAGATAGGTACCCTATTTTTTGGTACGTTTCGTCACCAAATTTTCTTTTTCAATTACTAAATCATGCAGTATCAATGTGTATCAGCTATAGTGTCGCCATTGCAAGAATTAATATAAACCTTACTTTTAAATGAAGATCTTGGTTAAAGAATTCGTGAACGGTACTGGCAGTGTAAATCATATCTAACAGTCTGATTGGAAATAGGGTTTTGGTTAACTTAAACTCTTAATAGCACTGCACGCTTATCTGGGTAGAGTTTTCATTAGAGGCGCAATATTCTCTTTCAGCAACACCTTACTTTCCCGATATTTTAATCGAGTAGAATGCTTAATGACGATTATGAAACATGTGAAGCTCAGTATTGCATTAATTTAGTATGGCTGAATGCAATATAGCAACGGTAAAATATAAGACTTTTTTATTTTCTCTAGCACGCATGTACAATGTACAGAGTAGTCAGAGGAGGTATTCTATTCCACTCGAAAATGTGATACAGAGATTTCACCGCAAATATCCGTTTTGAAGACCCTGAATAAAATATCAGCATTATTAGAAGAAAAAAGTAAGTGTGTGTATCTTGTGTGTATTCGCATGTTGGTGTGGACAGCATGACTTAAAATTCGGATGGGATAAGAAGATTTTCAGGTTGATCTCTTTCCCAGAACTACCTTTTTCGAAATGTTTGCCTTTCTGAAAAACGGCTCTAAAGAATTGTTTAACATGCCATATAATAAACATATTTATACAGCAAATATAATGTATATTCTGAATTACTTGGGAATAGCCCCTGGAGTTTTCGTAGAGCTAACGCTTTCGGAGTTATTCGCTGTTAGGGTTTCAATTTTAAAATACTCTTTCTGAAACGGAGAGTTCTTAGTTTGTTTGCAGAACAGATAGAGAAAGTAATGTGAATTAAACAAATTTATTTAACGTCTGTTAAAATCATTGTACACGCCTCTAATACTGCATCTATATCAGCATGAATTTGAGGAAAGTTACTTTTGAAGCCATTTAAAAGCTATGATAAGAGAAATTCCAAAACTCTTCAATAATTTATGCTAAAAATGTGATTTCTTCCATACACGTGTTTTTCTCTATATGTACTGCTTATAAATTATTCTTTAAAAAATATTCTTTTATTTACATCATGCTAATTCAGATAACATTACCAGAAATGGCATTAATACTTCGTTCCTTATAAGTAGAAGGGAAATACGGGAATATACTAGGTTAAAGCGACAGTAAAATCGTTTAGAACTGACGCTATAGGGTGGTCATTGATATTCGGTTCTCTTACTATGCCCAGAAATAAAACAAAAGAGATACGAAGTGGATGAGTGCTTCTCGTTTAAGTATTTTAAAATTTAAACCAATAACAGTGAATAATTCTGAAATAATTATCTCTACAAAATGGCTGTATGTGTACGACATAAATTATGTGTTTTAATGAGTTTTTGTCTACCTCTTACGGTAAATCCTTCTAGAATAAAGAGGCCTGCAGAGACTATTCTCACAAAAAATTCAGGATATCTATACATTTTATTTGGCATGTAAAAATCTTTAATATATGCAATTTGTATCAAAATCGTTAGCCATTTTTTAGAAAATCGAAAATTTAGAAGAATGTTGGATGTAAAGAGTTGCTTGGAGTGGGGATCTTCCTGAAAATCCGATGAAGAATAATTCTTAGAGCTCGGTTCAGGATCACAAAATTACCGGACTGAAGTTCGGTGCACACAGAGCATGACTCTGACGTGGAATGTGCGTAGTCTCTATAGCTAGTTTCGAAACGTGTTGCACTATGCCTGACCTCGTTCAGTTTCTGCTAGTTTGTTTTTCTTTTCTTACCTGATTTCCCTATTATTATATTTGTCCCTTCGTTTCTGTTGTTTTCCTATTTGTTTCCTTTTTTATTTTTGTACATAGTATATAGAGAACGTGTTGCATTCCACCCAAAATTGGACACCGAGATTTTACCGGAAATACCGTTTTAGCTCTCTGAATAAAAAAAAATATTTAAAAAAAGGTCCGTGTTTGTCCGTGTGTCCATGAACATGATAACTCAAAAATGAAAAATCGGTAAAATATCAAACGTGATATTTGGGTTTAGAATCTTCCAAGTTACAACACGAAGATTTTGAGCAAAATTCTCCCAACCCAAACTACACTTTAAATGCAAAAAAAAAAAAAAAAAATCGTAAATTTTGATTTCCTCAAAAATAGCTCTAACTATTTTGAATATCAAATATATACATACGAGAAATAAAATTTATTTTTGAATTTTCTGGGAATGGCCTCTGTACAGCTCTTCATTCTGGATGAATTTTTTTGAAATTTGCATAACTAGTAAACCATAAGAGAAAGACAAAACTGTCTACACAATTTATGCCATATACATGTTTTCGAAGAATTGGCCATTTCTGAAATAGTTCTTGTTATTTGATTCAGTTTTAAAATAATTAACACTTTTCACTTACGGGGATGTAAACTCCTGGCAATACAAAAAAATGAATTTCATCCACATAGTATCTAGCTTTTAGAAGATTTTAATGTCACTTTAGGCTATTGTATTTCCTTATTACCCTTCTACTTACAAAAAATAAGGCAATTTCTGTTGATGTTTATTTCGATTAGTATGAACTAGATAGACGTGTAAGCTAGAAGAAGTCATGTGAATGGAACGCATCAGATGCTTTATATTCAGATACACAACATATACACATTTACAAATACCCATACCCGAGGCGGAATTCGAACCCGCAATCCCCTGCACCTCGAAGCACCAAAGCTAAGCACTTTAGTGAGCTATGGGGACCGGTAACTAGAGATAAATCAGCGAACACTGAAACAGAGCTCAAACATATTCTTAGTGACAACAGGAGATCCTGTTCTTTCGATACATAAAAGAAGTAACTTGTAATTGATGGATTTATATTCAGGTCTTTTCAAAGTTCTGCACATTAGTATACTGATTTTTTTTGTATCAAGTTTAATACTATTATTTGTAAAAGTACAGGGCGATTTTATTTACTAATCATATTATGAAATAATTGTTTCATTGCTTACCTTATGATTTAGAACGATGCGCATAATGTCAATACATGTAATGAGCTTTTGAAACAGATTATACTTCAATGTGTGCATGTTTACGCTACAAATCTCTCCCCACTGCCCCCTCTTTATACCGCTGATTGTGTGTGCGTTTGTAACTGTGTGCGCTTCAGAACCCAAAACCGTGCTCTAGTTATGCTGTCCAGACACACATATACACACATAAGCACACAAACCAGTGTGTTAAAATGCCCTCTTATTCTATCGGAGGTGCTCAAACTATGTATTTGTAGTAAAATCTCGATATCGAATTTTGGGTGAAATACCATACCTTCTCTACGTACTATGTACATTGTACATGCGTGCTAGTAAATACGACATAGGAAAGAGAAAGGCGCGAAATGCTCAATTCGCAAAAGTTCTTCCAATGAATTCAGTAAGACTTGCTATCGAGGTCTCTCTCACCACCTCAACAAAAAACAAAACTGCTATGCGGAAAAGTTTGACGCCCACATTCTGTAGTTTAGGGTTCGATTCCCGGCTACTAACCACTGACTATTGCTTCTTTTTTCGTGGTTTTCCCTGGTTCATAGGCGAATGCTGGTTCTCTACTAACACGACTTTCCTGTCCCTCATTTCCTCCACCTATCGCCTTCTTCAGGGCTGAAGGAACAGAGTGGTTGTCAGCCATTTTACGGAAGGGCGGTCGTGGTGTACATTGTGAAGATGGCGTCCGACGGGTTGGTAACGGATTCGCTCTCTCTAGGCAGCTTCCCTTTGTGATCCCTCTGTGGTACTTTTACTGTGGTAGGTACCTTTACCTTTATAAATTTAAATAAATATAAAGTTAAGAATAATTATAATTTTGTATTTTTTGGTAAAGATTATGATGATGATGATGATGATGATGATGATGATGATAATTGTGTTTATGGGCACTCAACTGCCGAGGTCATAAGCGCCCTTATGATTAAAACTTGGCAATAGGCAGTAAGAAAATACCAAACAAAAAAGTAAACACAAGTAAAAGAGCTAACACAGTTGAAACGGAAGTAACAGAACTGTCCAGCCCTCTAACCAGAGCTGGATATAAAACTCCATCTAAAATCAACACATTAAAACCAAAAGAGTTTAAAAAACCGCTATCACACTAAAACGTCAAGGTAAAAGAAACTTTTGCTAAAAATTTAAAAACCCTGTCCACTGCTCTTGGGTCATCTGCCAGGACCTCAGCAAGAGAGGCCGGCATGCCCATAGATGACCGAATGTGTGCCAGGTGACCACACTCCAGCAACACATGACGAACTGTCTGTGCCTCCCCACAGAGCGCACAGACAGGAGCAGGTTCACGTTTAAAAAGGTAACTGTGAGTAAAAATACAGTGGCCAATTCTTAGCTGAGCTAGTACTACCTCCTCCCGGCGGAATAAACGAGAGGAGGTTACCCAGTTGACAGGGAGGTCCTTCACCTCTCGCAGCTTATTACCACGGAGAGCCGACCACTCCGCATGCCAAGTCGAAAAAACGGCTCTCCGTACAGCCACTCTAAAATCTTCTGCTGTTGAATGGGTAATCGTAACACTGGGCGCTGTGACTGCCGATTTCGCTGCCAAATCCGCCGTGTCATTCCCTGGCAAGCCAACGTGTCCAGGAATCCATGCGCACTCCACATTAAAACCAGAAGCGTGCAAAATGTGGAGAACGTCCTGGATGCGCTGCACCAAAGGATGGTAATTGTACAGCTCACGAATGCTCTGAAGGGCACTAAGGGAATCACTAAGAATAAGGCAGTCACCTAATTTTCGACGTCGAATATACAGAAGGGCTTGATAAATAGCATATAGCTCGGCAGAATATATGGATGTGCAACTAGGCAAACCGTAAGTAAAAGATTATGAAGTAATATATTTTTTTTTATTTTAAATTTTATAAATAAAATAGTAACTATATGTATAATTACATGTATGTAATTTTAAGTAATAATATAATAATAGTAAGAGTAATAGAATTAAATTATCTAATAGAATAATTATTAAAATAATAACATTGTTTTTAAAATAAAATGTCTATAATATAAATAAATATATAAAATAAATTTTAATTAATAATAGTAATAGTAAACTTATACATTAAAATTAAATACAAATTATTAATATGTATTAAAATACGAAATTATAATAATATTAATTAAATTGAAATTTTATGAATTAAATATTAACACACAGTTTAATTGATAATAATTATGGCTTTAATTGGTATCTATAAAAATGGTTAGGCTAAGTTAGGTTAAGTTTATATCTGTAAAATTAAGTTGTATAATTAAATTTGTAATTGGTATAAGTAGTAATAAATATATAAAGTTTGGGATATTTGACCCTGGTTTAAGAAATTAGTTATCAGGTTTTAATATACAGATTTTATTTTATTTTATTTTACCTTTACCTCATCACCTCAGTACACTCAGTAGCTAAGATTGTGGTAGTTTCTCTCTCACTCTGCCCACCTCTTAAGTGTGGTGGTAACGTTATCAATCTCACAATCAAGAGGTCCCAGTTGAATCTTGGTTAGGGTGTGTTAGGCGTACAAGGATATTTATGGGACTTTCCCTTATTCTGAGGAAACAAGTATTGAGTAACTCGTAAACTTCATGGACCCCTACGTCATTTGAGCAACATTTCACCCATTTCATTCGTCATCTGATACGACCTACCGGGTTAAAAAAATCAAAAACAAAAGAAGAGATAAAAAAGGAAGCAGAGGAAAAAGAACATCGCTCTAAAAACTGCCAAGATTCAAACCTGGAGACTGCTGTACAAAATGCTGTTCTTCAGGAAGGTCCCTACTTTCGAAAACAAACATTATCTTCACCGCTCACTGCAGCATTTTAGCATCATGCGGTCCCTTCTGCCACATTTCACAAATTTAATCTCATTAACTGCTGCATCTTATGGACCATCAGTAGATTGGGGTCACCCTTCACAAAATTCAAATCTCTGTGCCCGGCAAAGACTGTAATTGTCTATTTTCACTCCGTGGTATGTTACAACGCACTGGATACAAAATGACAGAGCAATGGAGCGTCAGGCACATTTATATCCAGGTTACGACTGCATTTCTGTAACGAAATTGATCAAGTTTATTCACCAGGTTGAGGCGAACAGGTACAGCTGTCTCATTCCCATGTCTCACACACTCAACCGTGTGATTTTATCCTGCAGAAACAGACCCTTGCTGAAATGGCGTCAGTGTACATCTGTATTTGCCATTTCACCCTAGATCATATGTGCGTCGTTTCCGATATGAACTTATAAGAGATCAACATCGATATTGAGGGGAGAAAAGCACCACATGTTGCCAGATGTATTGGGTGCATTGAGGCTGAATATATATCTTTCGATTTGAACATAGAGTACTTTAACATTATCTACTAATTTTGTAATAACTGCAAGGCAATATTATGCTTAACTGGAACTGCTGTAAGGGATGCAGTATTGCGCACATAATAAGACCAAACAAAATTGTAAGCAAAACGACTAAAATTCTCTCGAAAATATTGTCGCAGTATATTTTTTCCCCTTCTACTTGATCTCCTAATCCTATAGTTAGTTTACCTCTAGTTCTGTGTTCCTTTACAGGGCTCACAGGCCCAATAGTACACTGGAGTAATAGTCCTGTGATTCCATCAAATACAAATAATAATAATAATAATAATAATAATAATAATAATAATAATAATAATAATAATAATAATAATATAATAAATAATAATGGAAATAAAAACATAATAATATTAACGATAATAAGTTTTACATTATTTCTGTTTTTGAGATGGTCCCCTCTCTCTTTCTAAAAACTAAAAGCAAGTTGTAATATGCGACTGTACTGTAAGGCACATTCGGTTTGTTTTCTAGCTCTGCATTCAAATTCCTCTGTGTAGTCTCATATCTCAAACTGATGTTACAGTATGTATTTGTTTCGAACTGTGTAAAATGAAGGCGCACGATGTTCACATTGCATACATCCGACAGTTTACGGTTTTCAACCTTACCTGATGCACCGTTATCTGGCTTTGAGCTATATACTTTGGCAAAGCTTGAGTTGGCGAAAGAGCTATGTTGAGTTGAAGGATATTAGAGGAGTCTTCAGCTTAAATCCGTACATATATAACCATTGCCAATTAATATGACTATTGTCACATTTGATATTTGGAGACATTTACAAGATCGCGTACTTACATGTCTCTGTGTTCTGGTCTTTGCAGCGTTAAGCATTCATCCTGTTTCTTTCATTATTTCCTTTTAATTTACTACATTAAATTGATAATTGAGACAGTTGTATTTTAACACATTTTCAACGTTAATAAAACTCCGTTACCATTTAAAAATGCTTTACCATATATTTAAATTTTTCACTGAACTTGCTAAGAATTTTCCGTATACAACTGATATAGTACTTTCGCTGTATCTCCGGCTCTTGACATTTTGCGCGACCGAGAGAGGCAGTGTTGCTAGCTTTTGCCACTATTGTGTGTACATGTGCTCTCTCTCTTTGTAAAATGAAAACAATGAGAGCTATAATGCTATCTATAATAACGATAACTAAGCGAATAACTATAACAAGAACAACGCAGTAAATGGCACGCGCGTACACACACACGCACATACACACCACCGTTACCTGGACTATATATAGCAAACAACTATTGACGACACATGCTCCACTTCCAGAGAATAGACAGTACGCTCACATGGGGATGAAACAAATAATTATTGGTCCCAGTAGATAATTTCCACCCTTTTCTCTCCGCATCAACCCAACACTGCAAACCTTGTCATTTTCATTTAATTTTCTTTCGCATTGAGTTTTGCGTGTAGCAAAGCTCTAAGCATTAACAGAAAACAATATTTTTTAAAAACGTTACAGAAATCAATTAAAGTGCCGATGTATACGTACAGAGAATCAGTACGTGTTGATATCAAAGATAATATGGTTTATATTCTGCCAATACTTCATGCCTATTGGGACTGGCGTCATTAGGAACGGATTAGAGAAGCAGTACATAATTTCGCCAGCTATATACTTGTAGCTCTTGGAAATAATCTCTAAAGTCAGCTGATAGTTCTGAGCCAACTTAGACACAAAACGCAGAGAATAAAGCCATTCCGTGTTTCCAAGTCTGCAGCAAGGGTCCCTAAAATTCATGCAGGTACGTCTATATAAAATTGATACTTAAACTTACATTATCCTAGTTTATTTCTTCAGTCTTTTTGTTTTATTTAACATTGATATTATTAAATTTAGAGCGCACTGTGATAGACGTGCTGCCTGCTTTGCGAAAAGCTTTAAGCGCAATCTATGCATGGTGAATATTCCTTTTTATTATCACCTGATGACCTGCTCATGGTAATCTAGCTCATGGATTTACTTCCCTTCCAAAGGAAGCCATGCTAAGATTGTTTACACCTGAAAAAATCTCGGGTCTGAAGGAGTGCACAAAAACAGGGATTGGGAACCTGCCACCTCAATACTGACTACGTTTATGATCTCATGTGCTGACGAAACCGGATAACGTAGTTACCGTATACTTGGCCTTGCCGTGCTCTGGACCGTCAGGTCTAACGTTTTGCTTTACATTGGCAAAACTGAGATTTTAATTGTTCCCCTGTAGCCCTATACCCCGCGAAGAGCATGTGCTTGCCAACTCGACCGGTCTTACGCCCACGTCACAGGACAAATGTTCGAGATTATCCAAACTATACCGGGAGGTGACGTGGCCAGGATCACTCGTCCCCCAGCCGGATAGTTGGCTCAGCTGTCTATCGCAGCTTCTCACTTTTATCGGATGCTAAAGAAAATTAGGACTGCGATCTATGCCCGGGAAGAATCCGCTCCACAAAGAATGGGTTCGAACGTGCGAGCATTCCTTAGCTGGGAACCATAGCTTTACCTCCAGTTCACAGCGCCACGGCGCAGACAATATTTTCCACTACAAAAGTAGAGTCAAACATAAGTCACTGTATACTCCGTATACTTATGGGCGTATTAACCTTACGTTTAAGTATGATATTTTCATTATTCCAAAATATATCATAAGGAAAAACTAAAGCAAACATTTCCAAAAATGACAGTTTTATTTTTGTGCAACCTTATAAACGTTAATTTTCTCTTTAATTTAATATGCACTTTATCATAGTCGAAACAAACTTATATTTTAACTTGATTTATACTGCATCTGCCGTTTAAACACTGAATTCAGTATCACTTCACAGAAAGAAAAGCGTAACTCCTACACACTTTCCAGCAGAGCGGTAAACGTTGGCCCACGTTTTAGAAGAACTTTTGGGCTAAAATTGGTACTACTCTTAAGTATAGCAGCTTCTGTGTGCGCGATATGTTATTTCTTTCTTGGCAGATAAACCCAAGTTTGTTTTTTCCATTTTTACTTTGAGCAGTTTTTCTGCGAGGTCAGCTTCTGGAATAAATGACCCGTTTCCAGAAACAGCTGAAGATAGTTAAAATGTTGATACGATAAAAACCTCTAAATTGTATTGTGTATCTATATTATTGTTAATAACTTATTTGGTAATTTATAGAAAAGTAGCTTCTGATAAATTCTACTGAAATCATGGTGTAGTTCTTAATAAATAAGCCATTGAACAAAATTAGATCACTGAATTTAGAATGCATACATCTACATGCTGTAAACATTTCAATCTTATATCTTGATAACTTTGTGAGATAATAGGTCATACATTACTCAAATTAACATTCATGGAGCAGGGTTTTTACTCTCCCCTTAAGCAGAAAAGTCCTGTTTTCAAACGAAGCCATCCTTCTGAATTTTAAAATAACCGGTGATTTTGTGTTCGTATACGGTTATATTAGGAAGGAGTGAATCGAGGCAATGCTTCTCTTGTAACAGAGAGGTTGCTACTTCCATTAATGAATATGATTGTGCGCTATTCGAGTGTAAACACTCAAAACGACAAGCAAATCAAATACGTTATTACAGTGCGGTACGCTTTATGGCCAATAACCAACGTTAACAACATTCCTTCGTATATGCAACAGATTGGATGACTGCACATCGTCAAACCCTCTCAAGGGAAATCATTGTACGATCAGGCGAAGAGCGGCTAAATATGCAACTATACTGTGGATGCTTCATAACACACCGTCAATCAATATCGTGGCAATAATCGTGAAATACAAATGGAGCTTGATGAAAATGAGGAGACCCTATCATTGAATGAAAGTTCAGAATACATTTTTACTTCTCGGATAATTTATTTGTAAATTCTTTGTCCTTTCAATTAAACCAAAAAGGACGCTAGAATTCACTCTTTGACAAATCGAAATCCTTTGACTGAGCTAATATTTTTTTGTAGTGTTTAACGCCCGCTCTTATTGCTCTGGCACCGCAGGCGATGACACTAATGATACATGAAAATGGAGCCCGGGTGGATTGTGATGGCGGGGGAAACCCGCCCCTGCGCCGCTTTGTCCACCACAAATCTCATATGCGGTCGCTTGGGATCGAACCCGGGCCGTCTAGGTGAGAGGCGAGTGGTCTGACCATTCGGCCACGGCGCGGCCCTGAGCTAATATAGAAGTGTGGGTGTCAGCAATTTAGGTATTTCCCTTTACTCTAGAATTTCTATTTAAGAGCTGCAATGGCTCAGACACTTTGCCACTGGTTACCTAAACATAAGTTATACCTGCTCTAAGTCGCGATAAGAAGGGGCTGGGATACCACTTAGTTGGGTACATTTTGATATAACATTCTCTAAATGCCATCCGTATAAAACAAAATAAACTCTTGCCTTTTGAAACTAAGATTAGGCGTAGAATTGTTGCACCGAATTGAACATGGCAACCCGCGCTAGGTAGGTTGCAAGTTATCAGACTGTGTGATAGCCAGGCTTATAATTCTCGGAAATGACGGCGTAGAATCCCATGCTTTCAGGCTCATCAGCTCATTTGATGGAGAGCGCATTTATATAGCCCAGTAGACAGGGCTCATCTGGTTTGCAGTAGATGGTCCATTAGCGCAGACTGGAAAGCACATATAGGAGCAGACACCGTTTTTTTCTGCATGTTAAAGGAAAACTGAATCGCACTGTTGCTATTTATAAGAAAATTAAGGAAACCGTTACCTCCTTATAGCTATACTATCTTTTAATATAGTATTTGCATTGAAAATCTAATTCAGCAGTTGTTGGCACAGATGAACCACCAGGTCTATCGCTCTGCTCAAATTTTGTTTTGGCTTCATAGATTATAATCCTAAGAACGACACCTTTACCAGTAGTATGTTGTCCTTGATGACATGTGCGAAGCTATGAACATCTAATTTATCAGATATCCGCAATGTATTCATAAAAATTATATTCAGAGCCCTTGAAGCAAGTCTCAATCAACGTTACAGCTACTGAACTTAAAACAACAATCTATGTTGTAGACTTGATAGCTTTAGAATATGAAGATAAGCATTGCTCCATTAGGAATACAATCGTGTCCTCAATCCAACATTATATACTTATTCTCAACTTAAAAAAAAGTTCTTCGGATAAAAAAGAAGCCATAACATACCTTGTACACCGGTTGTAATAAAGTATTGCTGATATGAAACATCAATTATCTAGGACAATTATTACAAATATTGAACAAGCTATGAATAACATTAAGTGAAAAACTTATATCATAATTTTAGTAATCGAACTTCTGCTTGACTGCTTGCCCCGCCATATATATATATATATATATATATATATATATATATATATATATATATATATATATATATATATATATACATACAGGGTTACTACAAAGAAATAGACAACTTCAACTGCCTGTAAAACAAAAACTATTAGAGATAGCAACCTAATTATTTTGGAGGCATGTTGAGAAACTCTCAAAAGTTTCGTTTGTTACTATTGGTAACGCTGTAGTGTTTTGTTTGTTGTTGCAGAAGCTGAAATGGCGGAAAATCCTGTGGAAAAGGCATATTGCGTGTTGGAATATATATATATATATATATATATATATATATATATATATATATACATACATACATACAGGTGTTAATGAACTACATACACCGAAATAATTTGCGGATAAACATAACGCAGCTACATAGCATTAAACGTGTGGGTATCAGGTGCCGATAAGTCTGTGTTAAAGCAAAGCAGGTTCAAAAAATGGCTTAGAATGTGTTTAACTCTGCTGCCCAAGTATATAATTATCGAGTTTTAGCTGCTCGTTACTAGCGTTCTAAAGATTTAATGAAAGATTTCAACATATATCAATATTTTCTTCAATTCATTGGAATAACGATTCGTTTAGTTTTGTTTTGAGTGTGCATGTGAGGTAAGCCAGGGAAAAAGATGATCAGAATTTTATTTTGGTACACAAATTGTGTGTATGAAATATGCGCCAATGACATCTTGTGATGTAAAAAGTTTTTTTTTTTTTGTTTTTTTTGCAAATGTATTAAACACAACAAAAAAAGTTGGAAATGTGGCTGTACTGTACAGCAACAGTACTGAATGTGAATTTTGTTCTGTGTTAGGGTATATTTTAATTTTTTAGTTAAACTGATCTAGCACGAGTATACTTGTATAAGTTTCCTTAAATTACAGTACATATCAATAGCATGCTTCAGTGAAGTAAAATAGTTTTCATATTTGTATCTGTATTGTGTTATAAAATGCGTGTGTCGTCGATTTCCTTAAATAGGTAGAAAAATTGTTTAAAACACTAAAAAAAAAAAAAAAGCCAGGTATGTTGTTTAAAAGCCTTAAGACACTAAAAAGACAATAAAAGCCTAAAACTGAATCTATAAAATGCTAAAACAACGGGCTCTAGTAATAACACAAAATGACTTGTCATTTAATAGTACATATATCCCAACGCATCAACAGCAAATGGTTTGTTTCCAAATAACCGATAGGAGATCGCCAACCGAAATTCCAACCACAAGGCATTAAAGTACCCGTGCGAAAGGTGTGCATCATGCATATGAGATCTGTCCCTTGCGGAGCTCTTAGGATACCTGACCAACCACAGAACTCTTCTAGAGACTCCAAGAGATGCAACATTAATAAGTGCAAGCTGGATCCCGAAGGATTATTTTATGCGTAACGGGGCCGCAACGTCCGGAGATGTGAACGAGCGGACCTTGCCTTTAAAGATGAAAGAAACAAACGATAGTTTATGAGAGCGAACCGAAGTGGTTAGTGCCCTAAAACTGAATGGGCATAAGCATCCCGAGAAATCGCCTAAAGCAGCACTTGTTTTCTGTATTGGAATAGACTTCGAAAGCAAGTGATTATGTAAGTGGTACGGTAGACAAAATGACGTCTTTCATTCAGGGTAATCTATACCATAGTATTAATGCTACCTATTATACAATAGTATAACAAAGCAGGAAATGGAGGACGCCGTAATACAAAAAGCTTTGCTTTGGCAAGATCATATTATGGGACTGAATATTAAGGTTTTTCTTCTTCATCGCTCTTGCTGATACTAAATCCAGAGCATACGTCTTGACAACACATTGAAGCTCTTCGCTCTAACGGGCTTGCTAGCGACGGACCTGGTAGCGGTCATAATGAGGTATGAGGTTGGCGAACCACCTCGGCTGGTGACCGTCACCTCAGCCTATTTTTCACATGCTTTGGAAGTACTTCCTCCTTCCCAAATCTTATGGATCACTGCAACTTTAGACACATCAATCTATTTATTGGCGGTGACTCCAATGCCCATTATAGCATTTAGGGTAGCACGGACATTAATAAGAGGATGGGGTGGTATTGGGGCTGTTTGGAGGATTCGTCTGGTTGAAAGACGCAAATGGAGGACTCAAGGCAGTTGATTAAAACCGACTATCCTGGGACATGTGTTATGCATCAGGAATCAACGTTGGTTAAGGTACCCAGACCTTTTCGAATGGGCTGGCGAATGGGTTTCGCCTGAAATTTAAGAGTTGCCTTTTCAGTCCTATAAAAGCCCGGACAGGGTGGGGTCATCCCGTCTATTCTACTAGATAAATTGGAGATTGATTTTCCTCACTTTGAGAGGATTTTCAGAGCCTGACTTGGCATGAGGCATGTATAGACTCTGGAGCCGAAAAAAGGTGATTTTATACTTCAGTCAGGCATATAATCATTTTTAGTAATACTGGTACATAAAATATTTGAGGGATGGGGAAGTAGTTGACAGACCCACACATTCATATCAGTAAGACTTTTGGCCTCGTAACACCACGGAATCGGGGATCTACCAGCTCATAGGTGCACTGGAAAGGGCACCGGGCTGTGGAGAACTGGCCACGACAATTTTTCTGTACAACGAGTGTGTCTTTAGTCAAATCCCCTTAGGAACCATCAAGAAATACTTAGGGAATAGAGGTATCAGTACGACATTAATAATGAAAACGTACTATACCTTTTAAATTGGTAACTGTTTTGCAAGGTCTGCACGGCTAAGGTTTAATTCAATACCTGCTGGTGCTACACACTACTTGTGGTATGTGCTAATCGAATACATAGCGACTTAAAGAACGAAACAAGAAACTATTTTTGGAGTTGAACCCATATTGAATTACCTTATTGTAGGAAGGAAAAGTTTCGTGTTCTTTTGTTGAGCAACTAAAGGTTTGATAAACGAAGAGGCAAATTGCATCAGTCGTTAACTTGCAATTGACACACAGACGTCATGTAGCATATGCATCATGTGTCACAAAACTAGCGGAGGCTTAACTAACATTTAAAATTTTCCAATAACGTTGTAACTGGACTACAAGTAACGAAATCACAAAAACAGGATTTCTATTGACTGCCCCGTGGCTCAGTTGGCAGGTCTCATACCTGCCTGCAAGTTGTCCCGGATTTGATGCCCAGCTGACGGGTGGAAATTTTTATAAAGACAAGATTATTCCTCATCATCCTCATAGTCTAGAAGTATAAATGCGTGAATGTGTGCGTGTGCGTGTGTGCATGATACCATGTATAAAACCCACAGAAAGAAAGAAAGCCAATGATAACTGCAGAGGGGTGCTTCTAAGACGCAAGGGGCCAACGTCTGTAGAAATATTCCGATAATCTATTTTAATCATTCTATTGAGCCTTTGGGATACACAAGCGAAAGGCAGTTACCGGAGATACGTTATTGTGTGTGATACGAGACACCTACTGTGATGATGCGTTTAGAGAACAGTAATTATAATACGCATTTTGATATAACACGAAATTTCTGTGCGACGTTAGGAATTTGTGCATGCATGCTCGAACGTTAGGTGGGAAAGAAAGCAAAATGAGGCGAGCATTTTCTTCCAGTTGCCAACATTCTAATGGGACGAAGAGTCATGAGTTGACAGGAAAGAATCTGAATCAGTCAAGTAACAGTGCAGCATTTTGCTTTTACCGTGATGTGTAAATGGTAAATGATTCACTATATATTTGATTGTTTTTTGGAAACGGTTATACTTTATAATGGAAATTTGGAACTTTTGGCGATTTGAACTGCCATTGAAAAATAACCTATCTTCACTTCTGGTCACAATGTTAGGCAGTAAAGTGTAGTGTCCGGAAGACGAATCCGGTGTCTGTGTTATTCCATGTAATTATTTAGTTGAAAAAGCGTAAAACTTTATATAACCCTACTTTTATACTAGTGATTAACAACAAAGTAAAATTAAAGTCGGCTGTGCTTGTTTCGCTTTCACCTACAATATCTAGTAATTTCAGCTGTGCTTGTATACCTGGCTTCTGTCGGTATTTTGTTTTCTTTCTTTTTATGACGAGAGGAATATGATATTTGAAACTACTAAAATGTTTATAAACAAAATTAAAGCAGGTATTTTTGGGCATTTTTAAGCCGAATTAAATGTATACAAGCAGAGCTTTGTTTCCTATTGAAGAATGCCAGAAATTTAAATGTTTTATGAATGATACAATGGGAGAGCAGAAATTAAAGCAGGGATAATTAACTCAGCTCATTACGGAGCGAAAAGACACATCTGTCTGAGACTTTCAGCACAGCTCTGCACGAAGTCTCACTCCCAATAATGAACTACACGCTACATCTAAGCTTATTTTTGTCTTAGAAATTTAATAGCTGAGAACAATAAAATAAAGAACTGATTTTCCAAAAATGTTTCAAGGAAGCAAACCTTGACCGTATAAGTATTCAGTGTTCCGATTTCTCAAACTAGAGATCTTGGGTTCGATTCCTAGCTAGGGAAAGTTAATTAGAGTCCTCGTGGGGACAGTTTTAGCACATTTAAACAATTCAGGAAAAGTACAACCAGTGGTTCACAGATAAACTTAGCTGCATATTTAAGAATAATAACATTTAAATCATGAACATCTGTAAAATAACTTTTTCAGCTTTAGTGTGGTGTCAAAAACACTTTCAACAGTAATAAGTCAAAATTTGAAGTTACAATTAGGTTTTGTTAAATTATTAACTCTTTTGGATGTTGATTTAAATGAATAACATTGACTAGTTGAGAAATAAAAAAGGAGAAATAAAGAAGAAGTTCAGTGATTTGGGGCCTATTTTAATTTGAGCATCTCTCTTTTCATCAGTATCAATTATATTATGAATGACAGACCAAATGATTTAGATGTATTATTGGAATTCTGTATCCTGTTAGAGAAATATCGGTTCTTAGCACAACTAAGCAATTTGTTGTACTGGTTCCTTGTGTGCAAGATTTTTATGTTGTATATATAAATTATAACAGAAAATATATTTGTGCTTCAGGTTGAGTAGCTCGCCAGTGTACCAGAATTTACTGTTACTTCTTTTAGACCCATATTTAATACAAGTAAGCGGGTAAGCTTTATCTGTAACGTAAGAAACTAGTTGCAGAAAGTAATTAGCTTTCTCATTTACATTAGAAATCCAATACACTGATTTCAATTTAATTTGTTTTTAAATAAAAATAAAAAAGTAAATCGTAAAATTATTAAAATTCGCTTCAGTTTCAATACAGAATTGCTGAAAGTCTTGATAAGAACAGAAATACATATGGAACGCAATTTCTCACTGAAGAATTTCACATATTGTGTCGGAAATGAAATACGGGCCTATAATCTTACTTCTGCTATAAAACAGATTACTTAACATATGGTATTCAGTCTCTTTACGTTCTTTATATATGTACTATATAGTGCCTCTGTATTCATCTATTTTGTCGATTAGTTTCTTCTTCTATCCCCTTGGGACTTGCAAACCAACTTTTTCGATCAGAAACCCGTAGAGCAGCTCTCCGTTTTGCATCACACAAGCTCTTTGAGGCCGAACAGTCCAAAACGATAAAGATGAAAAAGGGACTAAGACATATAGAACAAGAAAAATGTGAAAAACCTTGTGAGTTCATACCAAAGGGATTTGAATTGGGACATTCTGATTATCTATATGATTTGCATTTCAGACATCTTGTTCGGAGTTTCTTTTTTTTTTAATATTTTAAAGTTTTTTCTGTTTGCAATGTGCCTCAAAATTATTCTTAAAACTCCATGACTCCTCCTCATTGTGTACACAGCAACAACTTACTTTAACATCATCTTTAAAAATGCTTGGACAACATTTATTCCGTTTCGCTCTTTTAGCAACAAGAAGTGTTTGTTTCAGAGTTAAATCTTCGGAGTGTAAGAGAATCAAGCTCTTTCAAAAAACTTTTCTGACCTTTAGACCACTTTAGCTAACGGACAATGCGTTCTTTGATGATTTTATCTTCCAGATGCCTAAAGCGGAATATATTTATTCATAAATTTCAACCTAACATCTTGATGCATGTCATAATTATGATTTAGCGGGAAGAAAAGCTTCAAAATGACAACTGTACTCCCTTGCTCGGTTATTTCTCAATTTTTTGGCCTTCACCGAGTTTGGATAGCACCGAATTTGTTCGTGACGCATAACCTGCTAGGGGTACCAATGCAGCCCATAAGTGACTCGCATTTTAACGAGCCCACACACTGCGAGGATTTACAAGGATGTAAAAAGGACAATCTGCAAGTTACATTTTTTATTGAACACTTATGAAATGTGGACAGAAGTATAAAAATTATTTTGACGATTTCGTGCGAAAATGATAAGATCATCTAATATTTAATGTAATTATTTGCCCATTTTACACCAAAATTCAGTATTAAGGTTTCCATTGCCAATAGCTTGATTCATTAAAGCTTAAAGAAACACAATATATCCTCAGCGTAAGTATCTTTATGCTTTTTTTAGAAAATATTTTGTCGAAGTATACCTCTTTTTTCACTATTCTTGTAATACGAAGGCTACGTATGTAATGTTAGGTAGAGAATGAATGTATTGCAGCCGAAAATTCATATCGATATTTCATTCGAAATGCGTAGTCAGTGATGCCCAACCTTAAGCGAAAGAGGGGAGAACGGATTTACCTCCACGTTTTGTTCACGGAGCTATGACGGATTCGTGTACTTATGTGTTATGAAATAATTTATAGATTGAGGTTCGCTCTCAAAGTTTTGTAACCTTATGTAGTCTTGTCTTCTGATACCGTTTAGTAAACAAGTATCTTTAAATCATTAAAATGATACTCCACTACGTTAATCGTAAATAGAATCATCTAAGTCTGCAAGGCACATAAAATAATAATCGGATATTGCCGTTACTGATGATGCGTTTACTTACTTAAATTTTAATTCATTAGATGCAAAACTTACATTTGAACAACTACCGTAGTTCTGGGCATATCCATTAAGAGCCACAGATCAGGGAGAAAATCGGTTTTGTATGCACTGCCTGGGAGGGGTAATGTGGTCATCAGTACGCTCGGCTGCCTCGGCCTCCCCTAGGGAATTTCTATGAAAGGACATTCCCCAGATGCTCAATTGGATTGCAAGCAGAGTACATGTGGCTAGGTCTGGACACATCACTTAGGAAAAAGTTCCCCATCCCACTTTCAGGAATCGATCCCGAACTGCATATTTGGGAGCCGAGACTTCAGTTTCGTTACATGTTGCGCTGTGCACCAAGGTTTAAGAGAGTTCACGACATAGTAGAGATAAAATAGTGATAATAGGCGCAGCAAAACTATGTGTGAGTGTTAGTGTGAGTGAGTGAGTGAGTGAGTGAGTGAGTGAGTGAGTGTGTGTGTGTGTGTGTGTGTGTGTGAAAATGGTATCTCGCTTACCATTAAGTGCAAAAAATGAGCATTAGTAACAAGAATAAGCGCCATAGCAGAGGAAGTCATGTTAATGTAACAAAATTATATATAATATTTCAAAGTAAACACACGTTTTGAGGTCCGCTGAGTTAAAAAAAAAAAAGGTTCGCGTACGTGTGAGTGAATAGCATTAACTAAAAGTCGCTTAGTTGCCAAAGTGGAATTTCACTTCAGCATCTTCCAGGGATGCGGCACGAAGATTTTCCCAAAAATGTTCCACCCCTTATGCGGAAAACGTTCGTTATCTTTGATTTTATGGAAAATGCTTATAACGATTTGTTTAAAATGCCATGTATAAAATACGTATATCTTAAATTTTATAGTAATATGTGTTTTGCACTATATAATGAGTGACTTTGGTATAAGTAGTAAACATAAGAGATAGAGAAAACGATTCTAAGCAAAAATGTATATATCATTAAAGCACGTCATTTATACGACTGTTAGATGTATAAATGCAGATATTTGTATTGGTAATTGTGAACAGTGTAGTCAACATAACATCAATATTTGCTTCATTTGTGACTTATAATGTTAGCTATTAATTGTAGTGTATTTTCTGTATGGTTATAGTACCTCCAAGTGGGGTGGCACGCATATGATTCGTGATAATTTCCCCCGAGACCGTGGGTGGGAAGGCGCAATCTTGAGCGAGCAGCCCTCGCTATAACGAATGCTATATAGGAACATATTTGGAGTCTTTTCTATGAGGCCAATGATCCTAAATACCTAGGCCAGCAGGTCGTGTATTGAGGAGTAAAAACATGGAAGAAGAATTGACAAAAACTTAATATACCACAAATGTAAATATCGTTAATACACATAATTTGTGTAATACTTGTTTTTCTTATTTTCTTATTTTCTTTCTTTTTGGGAGACCGTTATAAAATGTATTAACTCGCGCTAAAGAATACAATAGAAACTACAGCCCATCTGTAGCTTTTATTTTCCACTTTTTCAGCTCTTCAAATGTAAATTTGAAGAGTTTGGCAACAGAGGAAAAATCATAGGGCAATTTAAAGTTTTCAGAGTGCACCCCGATTTACATTTTAAACAATCCTTTAGATGTGTATGAATATGCGTCTTTTGACCTTTTGGAGCAAAACTTCGTCAGAAGTCCTTTAGTACCCAACAAAATAGATGCATTACATTGCAACTTCCAAAGCAAACACATCCTTTATTACCTACCCTAAAGTACATATAAATATACATGTTTCACCTATTTCGCCAGCACTCTTGTTGGTTATAATCATCCAGAAGCAACATAGATGATCATATTGTCTTTTCCGTCTGTAACATAATAAAATGTATATCTGTAGATGGATCTGAATGAAACTATATGTATACACTTTAGTATTTCATGTAAATTATACGTTCATTATGACTTCCTATATCCACCAAAGGCGTACCCCAAAATATTGATGGTTTTAAAAGGTATGCTACCGTTTTCATAAATGTCAATAAATGCACCATAATCAGTTTAATTCCAACTTAAACATGACTAATTCCTTCACGAAGAAGGTTCTAAAATTAATTTTAGATTTAAACATAAAAATTAAATAAAATTAATAAGAAAACTAACTTTTAGAATCCTTAAATTAATAACAAACTCGGGAAGGTGAATAAAACTAATCTTACCTTACATTCCCCAAGTTTTGTTGACTGCCATACGTATTATAAGTATTCTATTTATCAAGTTACCAAGAATATCTATACAACTTATATTACAGTTTTCCCGTAACACGTATCACAGATGAGATTTCCTTCCAATTCGAACGAACTACACGGTCTATATAATAACTCAATGAGGTTCAGTCTGGACTTTAAGATGTCAAAATCATGTTTTGTAAATCACTTGCTGTTCCTTATATTCAACACATGCTTGCAATGTAGTGATGTAGGTTTGAGCTAAGACAAAACCACTTCCTATTAAACAAGCTCCACTTGGTTTGGTATGGTATTGGTTTGTGCGGTACTGATTTTCTTCAATTTGCAAATGATCTCTGAGGGAGCCACTCGAAGCACCCCCGAATCATCAAGAACCCTCCTTCATGCTTATCAGTTGACTTGATGCACTGGGAGATCACGAGTTCCCCTGCGCAACGAAAAAATGTCTAATGCTTTGTACCAAACAACTGGAACGGACTTTTATCCGTGAACGAGACCTTATTCCAATCTTCAGATATTAAATTCTGTGCAGTTTCGGCCAGGCTAGTGTTTTCTTTTGTTAACAGAATGTTACAGCATGTTTCAGTAACCACATTGTGTTACTCTTTACCAGCAGAGTCGTCGTTTAATGGCTGAAATTGACAGCACTTGTTTCCATTAACTCAGAACGTATGCCAGATGCTGTTTTGAATCTGTTTCGTTTGCTTATAAATTTGATGTACTTATCGTTCTTGGCTGTCCAGGCTATGAGAAGTTCTACATAGGACCAGCTAGAAACTGTGTATGGCAAACCACCAACTGCAGTTGAACTATATCAGTTACGGTATGCTCTGCATATCATACTGCTATAATGATAGCACTTTATACTCATATTTCACTAAGTTGGCACTCGCTATTGACAATACTGTTTAGACAACTTCTGTGTATATATTATACATATCACTGACTACAGTAACATGAAAATTATCATATACACATGCACATGCAGTTAACATCAGCTCACTTTTAATGGCATTTAGACGATCATGCAAGGAAAGGAAAAAATAGTAGTATGTGATATTAACCGGTAGGAAATAGAATCCAAACGTAGAAGAAGCTCTTCATTAGAGCTACAAAATAAAATAAAAATCAAGTGGGATAAAGAAATATAAATTTTAGTATTGGGTATGAAATACAGGACTGAAGTACTGTGACTTAGGTTGGAAGGGTGGATAACTCGTAAGGTTGTTGACGATACTGGAAAGAGGATTTGCCCATTATGCGGAGTAGAGGAATCCTGGACGCATATTTAGGCAGTTTGCGTGGAGACAGAGAATGCTGGGGGAATATTGTTACCCGAGGAAATAGCTGCAGCAGACGGAGGACTTGAATCTAAAGCAAAACTGGTCAAGTCTGGGCACATACTCATTAAAATACAGGTCGTAAGAGATAAAGGTGTTTGTGTAAATATGGTATAATATTTGGGATATGAGCATATGTGTGTGTGTGAGAATGTAAATGTGTGATATTAGAGTGTTGTTTGCTTGCTTCTGTTGTAGCCTTTGTGTCTGTGAGTGCATGTGTGGCGTGAGTTGTGGAGCGGAGGTATGTAACACTTTAAATTCAAGTATTCCTCTAGAGAGCAGGCAAGTCTTCTGACCCATAAGACGGTGTAACACAATTGATGTAATTCTTTTCACTTAATAAGTGCTACCGCCGCCGCCCCCACCGCCACGACGAATTTCTTGCTTATTTACCCTTTGATTTCTAATTTTGAAAATGGGTAGATTTTTGTTTACGTTTTTACCTATTAATTTTATAGTAATGGACTTGTTTGTGTAAAATAAAATAACTGGATTCATAAGTTTTACCTTTAATTGTGATTAATGTGCAATTATTGAAATTAATGAGTGGTAATGCATATAATGGGAGAAATCCATCTCTACTTAGGCTAAATATGAGCTGAACAGACGCCATAGACTCTCATTCGGCTTTCAAGAGCTATCAGATAACACCATTTTCAACAGCATAAGGAAGTCTACCCGCTTTACCGATTTTAACAAACTTTAGGATAATCGCGTAGAATGTGTACTCTGAGGCCTATAGTTTATGCATTGGTTACATTGTTTAGGAATATGCTACTGATATCGCAAGGAGGTATACATGATGGCTGATATATGCAGTAGTTTGGCGAGTACGTACAGCTGTGATGCAAAATAATGTTTTTAATAGTTAACTTTAAACAAATCTGGGGTGTATCAGACATAAGAGAAAAATTAGGCCACAGATTTAGAATGTTCTCTAAAGAGATATTTGGGCTAAGCAGGTCAACACCAAAAGAGGTAGCAATGGTAGAGTTAAGAAGACAAGGAAGAAGTAGAGTGATCCTAGAGGAAGTATTGAAATATTGCTATAGGTATATAAAGAGCAAAGATGATAATGCGCTAAAAATATGTACGAAACAGTTCTAAATAATTAAGGATGAGAAGAGTTGATGAGGGTGGCTACACGAAATTTTGACAAAAATAGTAATTTTTGATAGTGTTTAACGCCCGCTTTTACTACTTTGGCAACGCAGACGATAAAAAGTAGGAATGGAGACATATGGAGGAAGGGATAGCAACATGAGAAAACTTTTGGAAGTCAATGAAAAATTGTACAGAACACTTAGATAAACACGATATTTTGGGGTGAACTAGAAATAAAAAGCCGCTTTGTTTAAATAGAAGAATAAAGAATGAATAGTCACGATAGAGTTATATAGATTAATGTAACAAACAATAGGGGGAAGGATTAGTTGGGATGATAATAGGAGCGTTACTTTTGAAAGGGATGAGGAGTAATGAACTAGAACGTTGTATTTTATGCGGAGAGAAAGAGAGCATTTTTCACTGTTTAACAGAATGTAAAGAAATAAGAAATTGGAGGAAAGATGTTTAGGAACACAAATTTGATAGTATGCCAGGATAAATAGTAGCAATGAAAATGTTGAATGTCAAGGTAAAGAGAAAAACAAAATAATTAGAGAAATATTTGGAAAATATAAAGGACAAGAGGATAATAAAACAGAGAGACCACAGGAGCAAAAACAGCGAGATTGGGATCGAACAACTAGCACAAACCAAAATTCTATACCCGCTAACAGCCAGGGAGCTTTGCGAATGTAGGGCCTAAGTGGTAGTCAAACCTATGCATATTAGGATAAGTAAACTAGATTAAGTAACTAGGTATGATTCTGTAAATATTTGTAAAGGTAGCCCAAGTACAATAAAATGTTATGTATGTTATGTAACTTTATATTGCTATAATTAAAGCTACTTCACTTAGACTCTAAACATTGATCTACAACGTTGGGAACAGTAAGCAAATTTGTGGACATGCTGAGTACTGTTGTGCAGTCCTTAAGGACTTTTATTCAGCTTCTATGAATGATATAAAGTAGGTGTGGCACTCTTTAAACATCCTTACTGTACATTTCTTTTTAATATTCAAAGGTAAAAGGGTAAAAAAAATAATCTTATAGCATTCGGATGGTAACGCTTGTATGCATGCGCTTTTGGCACTATTTCCGTACAAAGTCTCATTTTTGTTCTTACCTTCAACAAGATATTTTGAGGTGTAAATTATTTTTTTACGAATTATACCCCTAAAGTATATTCCCTGTAAACGCGTTAGTATGCATTATATCAGGCACAGAAATTTAATAAACGTCATAGCCTATCTAGCAAGTGCTCCTCAGGCAACGTACAAGAAGCGACTCCATTTCTCATTTGGATATAACTCGGGAGTTAATCTTGCATCTGTTCCGGAACTCCAAACACCTTCAGGCAATAGTAGTCTCAGAATTAATTTACCTAGTTGTTCATTTAGTTCATTTCGCATCCATTGTGTCAAACTAAATCTCGTATGTTATAGCAGTTGCAGTCACAGCTCTTGGTATCTGACCTTTGGCTAATATGCTTCCTTCGGGTTAGGATGATGAAAACCCAGAAGAATTAAGTTGGAATTAAGGCTAAGTTCTATTTTAGATTTATGCAAACTGCCACAATGTGTATTAGAATTGTCTTCGAGCGTTAGAACTCTGCTACGTATTTGATTTAGATGAATACTCACACTCAGTAAAATAAATGTTATATTCCCTACACGAGTTACTTCGGTTCGAGGCCTATGCCATGAACGCAAAGCCTTCTACTAGAGCTACTCGAGTTTTCTAGCACATTTATACATTCGAACCTTGTAGCGTAGTTTCTGATAGACTTTCAAAACCTCGTAATTATAAAAACACAAGTGACATGGATTCAACTAATTAAAACAAATAAAGGAATGAAAGTAAAAAAGAACAAATAGGCTGACACTAACAAGGACACGCCTAAGCAGATGTGTTGCTTTCACATGACTTCTCTATTCACTGTTTTATTCGAAAACATTATTTTATACACTTCTTGTTAATACACTCCATGGCACCTAGACGGCCTGGGTTCAATCTCAAGCGACCACATGAGGGATTTGTGGAGGACAACGCGGCAAAGGGACGGGCTTTCTTTGGATTCTCCTGTTTACCCCGCCATCGCATTCCACCGGTGCTCCATCTTCATTCCATGTATCGCCAGTGTCATCGCCTGCGGTTGTAGTAAAAGGGGACGTTAAACACTATAAAACACTTAATTGTACGTTTGCGAAGAATACAGTAAACAAAAGCGATATTCATATGCTCTCAAGGTGTGCTGCTACTTCTTGATGGCTTGAATGTTAGATACCCACGAGAGTGACAGAGAAAGAGAACAACTTTTCAAACCAATAAAAGAAGATATTTTGGAAATCTGTATTGCAACGAAAGAATTTAACAAGATATATAGCAAGTTCTACAGTTCTGTAAAATTATTATGGTGCGGTTTATATTTACAGTTTACATATTATATAAAGTTATTCAAAACGAAGAAGACTTTGCAGGCTATATCCAGAAAATATGTAAAATATATAAGAAAACCTTCAAGAAAACATTTGTGTCGCATTCCTGGAAGACCCTAAAGTCCATTACCAAGTTTACAGGAAATCTCATTTTTGAGTTTTAGTATTTATACACACACATTTTTATTCAGTGGTGTTAAAACATGCAATTGTGGTGATATTCAGACCTTTTTAATAAAACACGACATTTACATATCTAATTTCTATAGATAAGCAGCAAAGATAGTTGAAATATGTGTTTTCGACACACATGACTTTTTCTAACTGTTCTACAATAAACTGTTCTTATAAATTATTATTATTTTCTCTAATTCATGTTGATGAAGATAAACATAAGCAGAAATTATCTTATTACTTTCTTCCTTGTAAGTAGAAAGAAATAAGGGAACAGTAGGATAAAGCGATAGACAAATCTTTTATATGCTGTCGCTATGCGATTAAATTGAAAATATAAAAATATGAAAAGAATGAGAATTTTCCGTTTAGGAAAAGTCAATGTATTTTAAAACTGAAACCATAACAGAAAATATTTCAAAAATACAGAGGTAACTCTGCAAAAAAAACCTGTGTGTAATATATATTGTCTGTTTTTATAAGACCTACATTTTTGTGTAGCAGGTTTTTTCTATATCTTATGGTTTGCTAGATATGCAAAAGTCAGTCAAAATAAATAGAAATTCCGGGGACCAAGAAATTCAGTACATTCATTATAATTGCCAAGTAAATATCTTTAATATACGTCATTTTAATGGAACTCGTTGGAGTCATTTGTGAGAACATTGGAAATTGCGAAAAATCTGCCATGTAAAGAGCAGCCTATAATGTCAAGATCATCTGAAGTTCTTCATGTCGCATCCTTGGAAGAGATTGTACTAAAATATGAAATTTTATATTTAACCGACTTTTCGCTTTGAGTTATATTGTCCATAAACACATGCATGCACAAATACACACGGAAGTTTCTTTCAAAATAATGTTGGGGATCCTCAAATCATGTATTACCGTTGAAGCCTCCCAATCGAATTTTTGGCTGCGAGCAAATAGATTTTGTACCTACTATTTAGTACAATTAAAAATACGTGATAGGGAATTAAATAATGATATTTATATAGTATAGTCTTACCTTATGGTTCAGGACTGTATCACCACCTCAGATTTGTCACTTACCTGAAAAGAAACAAATACATCTCATTAGCAAAATAAGACATTTTAAGAATAAGTCATGACCTAAAATCAAGTTGCAGTTTTCAACTGAAAAAGGGAGGGAGAGAGAGACAGAAAGGAGGCAATTCACATGGAAAGCTTTGCATTAGCATAACGTTATAAGACTTAAGAATAAACCCCGTACTTATTTCTCACACCGAAAAATGGAAACATTAACAGCAGTAAATCGCAAGAGAGTGTAACACAACTGTGCTGAGTTTTCTCAGAACACGCTACCGAGAGTGAATCTTGAACTACTTTTACCACTTACAGGCCTATAAGGAAATATTAGAGTATGGTAGTAAAAAAGAATAATATGGTAACCTTTCAGAATTTATTAACAAGCGTAGGAGAACACAAGTACTGATTAGACCAGGATTTTCCAACTCGACTCTCCTGAGTCAGAATACGCGCACTACTCAACCACAGATATTTGAGCCAGAGCGTGTAAGCCAATATGGTACTTGATGAATGCCATACAATACTTTATTCTTGTAATTTCATTTCCGACCATGATTTAGTTGTGTTTTAGCTTGCGCTCTATGGAGCGCTGTATTGCATATTTCAGGTAGCTCTTTGTAAGTCGTGAGTAACTTGTTGCTCCTTTGGTGTGCACCCAAGCTGTTACAGCCTGCATTAGACCCTTTACACTATAAAGAAAGCACATCAAAATAAGGGCACGATGACAACTGCATACTATGCAGCATCCAATTATTTTTTTAGTATTAAAGGAATGAATTCAACGCATTAGAGTGTCATTCATGTTACTTTCTAGGGCTACCCAAATTCACTAACTTGGTTTATGTGGAAGAAACTATTTGAGCAGTTTGCTCTGATATAATTTGCAGCCACTGATGTGGGCTAAAATCACAAATAGTGCTACACAGGTTACAAAAGGTCACTTGTAGTGTGTTTTTTTCAAAATTTAGATAATTGATGCCTTCTCTTCTATTGTCTATTCACACTTAGGTAGATCCGTGTCCACGTGGCCAGGGCACTGAGGTACAGCATAGTAACAGTGCGCTCATGAAAGTAGCTCCATGCTAATAATCTAAATTTCAGTATGACTTTCTTCTAAAGTAGTATAACATTCTATGCAAATACCTAAGAGTTTAATTCACGTTGCATTATACTGTAAACAGAGCTACAAGTCCCAAATTTAGTTTCTTTGGGTCACCTGATATCCCCTAAAATGTTTACAACAGTTGCTGTTTAGAATTATAAAGAACGATCGCCGTGAATATGTTGTTGCGTCTTCGTCAATTTAGATACAAAATCAAATATTTACTAGTGGTGAAAAAACAATAATGTTGAATGCTTATTATAAGTTTTCTGAGAAATATTCAGCACTTACCGTAAAGAAATAGTGAAGCTAACTTCTGTGTTCACCGCGTTTCGGCTGCAAGTATAAACAGTACTCGTAGATAAAAATGTGAAACGGGTGAAGTGGTTAAACACGGAAGAAAAGTGAAGGGTGTAAAATACTACCTGCAAGAGGAGTTTGTAAAGAATATAATTTACAAAATCGTGAAATATTGTAAAGCTTCATTTTTAAAAATGAGCCGTGCACCGATCCTCGTCAAAGCTTACCCCGCTGAATCTTGAACCATTTGGTACAATTAAATAATGATGCTTAAAATTGTTAAAGAAAATCGGATCGGAATGAGTGGTCATAATGGGAAAATGCTATGATTTCCTCTCCCCTTTATACATCAAGAAAATCTGGCTAAACTGCTTTACTGCCAAAGTTAGTTCCATGATCAAAAGGCACTCCTTAGAAATGCATTACAAGCCTTGACTGATGTTAACACAGTTTAAGTTATGTCAAGCATCTCTTCACTCGCGCTAATGTCAATACAAGCACAATAACCAGTCACCTGTAAACCCCACGACACGTTTTCACAATTATTTTGTAGTTAAACTTCTGATAATAATACACGGCTACTGAAACCTCTATCATTATTTTACCCTACATATGTCATTATAATCTAATAAGTTATGAAACCTCTAGGAACTCTACTGCAAGAAAGGAGAACTTGATACACAAGTTTTGACCCGAAGATACTAAAATCTTACAAGTAAAATCCAAGTTTCGCCTTTAAATTGGGTTACAAAGCACCATTTACGTGCATAAGGAAAAGTCAGTAGGCCACACAAGCCACATCAATTTAAAAGGACGCCAACCACTCATCCAAAATTAGATCACCTCAGTTCACAGACAGCAGGATAGCTACTCATTTCGTATCTACCACGTTAACGGAGCTAAGCAGCTAGCGCTCCGAAGCGGAACTAACTGATACTGAGATCTGCATAACGGGCTAAACCGTACATGGATTTGAGTTTCAGCGGATAATTCGAATGGAATGGTTCAGCCATCAACAGTAAATAAAGGCTATAGCAAGTTTATGCTTATCCAAATTTCCCAAATTTCAGAAGAACCACAATTTATAAAGTTTTGTGTGAAATTGGATTCAACTTTTTAAACAGAGGCCGAAAAAATGCTATAATTCGTAGAAAGAACATTACTTTTACTCTTTTTTTTTTTTTAGAATTATATATGTGCACCCATTTTCTTTGAAATATCTATCTCTAGTATCAGCTTAACCCCTAACAGAATATGCCAATCACCGTTAAGTTGTCGGATAATGTTTTTACATTAAACGCCACGTGTAATCGTCACGTGGTTGTAAAAGTATGGCATCATTTGAGACGCGAATGGCGGAAGGCTATATTATAACAGTGCACTGGTCGCTTGGATCTTCTTTTGGGGTGTATCAACCTATAGGTGAGTAGATAATAATCGCAGCATTGTGAACGATAATGGATTGAAAATCAAATTAACTTGACAGTTCTTGAACTAGCCCAATACTGAACTTCCTCTCTACGATAATTTGAGCAAATCCGGTAATTCCTTGAAGTATTGACGCAGGATCAGAAGAAGTATTTGACACTTAAGTATTGTTGTCACATTAACTGTATATTAATGGTAAATGCTGTATGAGTTGAAAGAAACATTACCAGTAAAAACTGCGAGTCATATAAGAGAAAGAGGCTCATTCTTCAGTTAAGTACAGAAGTATTTAGAAGTGTAATTAAAGTGTGTGGTGATACGTCTTGACCAACAAGGGTAACTGGGCTCATTGAAGCGCGGAGTCGTGAGTTGGAGGTCGCGGTTCATGATTCAAATCTAGCCAGAATCATCCTCGTTGACTGTAGCATTTCCCAAATTCTTCTCAGTTCTCATAACTGGCAAATATACCTTAATTGTAAGACCTAAATGTTCTCTTCTCCAATAACCATTTCATACATTATCAGTGTCCACCGCCTATGGTGCCGTAGGCGGTAAGAATATACACAAACAGTACAAAACGTATACGAAAATCTTGAACAATGTGTGTCACTTTAGTGTTCTTGATAAAGATTTCTATATATCATTGAATGCATGCATTCTCTTCTGGTCAACTACTTGCTAAACTTCCACTGCTTATTGCATTGATATTTACCCTCCTTCCTATTTCGTTTTTAATTCTTCTTTGTAATTCCCATCGTATTCAATAAAATAGCCTTCATGGTTTATGGTAACTGTTTTGGAAAATAAAAATACGTTTGTGTTGCAACTATAGAGAAAATATTTGCAATTTAAATTGATGTTCAAACAATGGGAAAATTATAACCTTAACATAGTACTTATTTCTGTAATGAAATACCTTACTTTAGTATAACTCAGTGTATACTCTATGTCTTACAATATATAATGTTATATTTTGAAATATTTGGTGGAAAGTGAGTAATAAAAGTCAATAAAACGATCCGGAATTTCCTAAAGAAAGGTATTAGAAAATGTAATTCGGCAATGAAAACGAAGACAGATAAGGTAAGCCTAGAACTGAAACTAGTGCTGTACCTTAATGCATCTCAGGCTTTCTGAAAAAAACCTAGTGTAATTTTGAATCAAAGGTTTTCAGTCTTCTACAAAATGACAAAAGAAAGCTAAGTACTCAGGAATACAAACATGAGCAATATTATATCTTAATGGCATTAGAAATACAAGAAGTCGTTTTATAACGGCAAAGGTCGTTGACAAAAGAAGAATAAATGCATTACTCATAAGCTTTTCATCACAGAACATTCACAGCCTGTCGAGTTTGAATATGACAAGCGGAGAGACATAAAAGAAGGACCGAGGAGATTTTTAATAGCAGCTAAAAAAGCGTTTGTGTTGTCCCTCCATAATACAAAAAGCAAAACTGGAGAGCATTATCATGTCGAGAAAACAGATTTTCAAGTTTTTTTTTCGCTCCAGAGCTCAAGAAAATGACAAGCGGACACTTTAATATGTAGGAAAATGAAAGTGTAGATGCAGTAAACTGTGTGTAAATATAAGCATTGTATGTTGTGAAAAAAGTCTTATGCCTCTTTATAAAAGTGATACGTAAAAAGATAGAAACGAAAGGAAGACATTAAAGAAGTATTTAAATTTATTCAACATTCCAAGAGAGTAATTTTGTTTTACAATTTCAGTGGCTGAATTTCTTTCATATATTTACTAAGTTTACTTCTTTATTTACAGTATTTCCGTAAACAGGAGGTCTGAGGTTCCAATCCCATTTAGATCCTTTCCTTAATTAAGGTTCTTTGCAGATACTTCCCGTTGTCATTACTGGAAAATGCGAATGCCTAGAATGTTTTCATCAGAAATTTCCTCTAAAATTTATTTTATTTGCTGTAACAACAATGCCCACCCTCCGCCTGTGGTGGCGTATATAGTTAGGACGTGTGTTTAACACTTAAAAATACGTAATACAGCAGACGAAGAAGTATACCTATTCTTTTTTTTTTTAATTTGACAAAAGGGCTAAAAATGTTCACCACCACCACCACTCCCGATGATGATGATGATGATGATGATGATAATAAAAATAATAATAATAATAATAATAATAATAGTAATAATAGCTCTTCTTGAACATAGTTCTGTATATGAAAGCATTTTATAAACTTCCTGAAGAATATTGTGATAAGAAGAATCTACTAAACGGTGATAAATGTGATAAAATGAATTATGGACAACTAACGTTAATCTCCCCTTTAACAAAATTGATTGAGGAAATAATGGCGCCTTATGGGGTAAAATTGTTAGTAAAAATATGTTTGTACTTATGTACGTAGCACGTAGAAGAGTCTCATCAACTACCACTGCAATGATAAAACTTATTCATGAAATAGTCATATCTCGAAAATAGCGAAAAAGTGGCTTATCATTTCTACATTTATCTAGGGCTTTTAATTCTATAGAACACTCACTATGTATTAGTAAACTAGAATAATACAATATTAGGGGAAAATTGCTTAAAATAATAAAATCATACCTCACAAATTGTAAAAATATACTGAAGTTAACTTCAAAAATGAAAATTTAATTTTAAAAAACTCTTCAAAGTATGATACTGTCAGATGGTCTGGTACAAATATCTATTCCTGGTCCTTTATTATCTTCATTTATATCAATGACCTACCGAGTAACAGATTATAAAATAATCACATAAGCTGGCGAAACATGTGTAATAATTTGTATAAATCAAAAGAGCATATATAACAAAGATTTAACATTTAAGTAAAACTTCAATAATATTGGATTGTATACGAAATAATCATTTAAAAGATTGAATTAATATTTTTATAACTGAAGTAGCTTAAAATTAGTTAATATAGTGATTGATTGTAAAGAATCTAAAATAATTTCTGTGTTTAATTAGATAAAATAAAAACTTACAATTTCACAAACAAGTTTAAGAGAACCAATCTTGAAAATTGACCAAACTGATTGAACATGTTGATTTTTGGATTTTAGCACACTAAAATACAGTGGTCCCTGTAGATTAAAGTACCAAAGTTATTTTCAGGCACTTGCAATTTAAACTCATGTTACGTGACCTTTCAAGAGGAAGTATTAATGGTAACAAAGATACTTCAAATGTTAGAAGGCGTGTTTCTCTAAATGCATTTTCCAACGCATGTAAATGTTTGAAATGCGCACATTGCAAACAATTAGTTTCAGTTTTCGGTCAGCGAACCTTAATATTCTGATCAATGCAAATTGTTGATTTCATTTTACAAGTAAGTAAAATTAATTTTGGTTTTTTTACTAATAAATCTAATTAGCGTACACAAATAGTGAAAAAAGTATGAACGAATGATTTATCATAACTTTTCCTACAGTAATATTTATTTAATTTGAAACTCACCCGATAATTTTAAAGTGATATTCCTGGAATGTAAATATGAAGTTTTGTTAGAACATTTTGAAAACTGAAACGCAAGGAGCTTTTTTGGTAGAGTAGTTATAAAAAATAATATTTTTTCTCAAAAACTAGGTACTTGATTTTTTTGTTTCAAAAGTTCAGACATAGTTTCACAAAATAGTCGAGGTATGTAGTAAAAAGGAACTTAATTGCTTAAAAAAACACTGAATTTGAAAATGTCACAGGTTGGTCTCCTTAATGTGGTAACAAAATTACTAGTGTATATTTGTTAAGCAATTCGTCTAAATAGATGGATCCTGAAGTATTGAAACTGTGTACCTACAATGCAATAATATGTAGTCGTCTCTGCTACGGAATTAAGATATGGGGTAGTGTTGGGATTACAAAAATCAACATAGTATTAAAACTCAAATGTACCAAAGATCTATAGTCAGACGAGGAAATAGTTTATCATATTTTATGAAGGATATGATTTTAACTGTGGTTTTATTGTGGTTATGTTTAAACTAATATTCCCTGTGCATTAAACGAATGTAACTTAATTGTGTGAAAAGAAAGAAGAAATATTAACTTTATAGTACAACAAGCTGTAATAAATTGTATCTATTTAGTCAGCTCAGAAAAATATTCTATTAAAAGGAATAATCTTTTATAGTAAAAGATTGCATAATTACTTAAAGGTATTATCATTAAATTTACATACTTTTAAAAAAATAACTAAAACGGTATCTAATTTAAATTATGGAGTATATATGTAGAATATGTGAATGTGTATATAGAATAGATTGGCTGTAGTAATGTTGGATAACAATTGTAGCATACATTTTTTCGTATGTTTACATTATTGACCTACGCTAGAAGAAAATTATAAAACTTAGATTATGACGATGCCTGAAATACATTCTATCAACACAGAAAAATAAACTATTTCTTATAAAATTACTATTATTTTATTATCATTTATCATGCGGCCGCGCCGTGGCCAAGTAGTTAGACCACTCGACTTCACCTAGATGTCTCAGGTTCGATCCCAAGCGGAGGCAGGTGAGGTTTGTGGTGGACAAAGCGGCGCAGGATCGGGTTTTCTCCCGGTTCTCCGGTTTCCCCCGCCATCACATTCCACCGGTGCTCCATCTTCATTCCATGTTTTATCAGTGTCATCGCCTGCGGTGCCATTTGTAGCAAAAGCGGGCGTGAAATACTATTATAAATAAAAAAAAACATTTGTCATAACGATTAGTTTATTTTACGAAGGTTGATAAAAAGAAAACGGGGGAGGAAGGAGCTAAGTCTTTCAGTACCAACCTCAACATCCTAGTATTTCTACACTGGTCACTTTGGAACTCTACCACGAAGCTCCTTTTTTTTTTTTTTTTTTTTTTTATTTATTTATTTTTGATCGATCAGCAGTACAATGCTTTACAGATCAGTGATAACATACAGGGAAATGACAATAACATTTAGAGGAGGCTTACAGGCCACCCCATATCTACAGTATGTTATAAACGAACATCAGGTATAAGACGCAGCACATAAGAGGTAAAAGAGCATATCAATCACTAGAGTTAGAATCAGAGGGATCACTCAGAAGTAGGTCTTGCGGTAGTCTTCTCTTCAAGCGGGTTGGCTGGCGCGTACGAACGCCTATGTTATAGTGCACTGCTCCAGGAACATCCTTCAATGTGGAAAAGAAACGACGGGCGATGCTCCGAATAAAGTCGTGAAGAGGTAAGAGTCCCAGTTCGTGATGGAGCTGCTGATTACGAATAAACCAAGGAGCATTGGTAGCGATGCGCATAAAGCGGTGCTGAATGACTTGGAGACGACGTAGATGGCTAGTGTGGGCGGCTCCCCACACCTGGCAGGCATAGGTGATAAGCGGACGAACGAGGGACTTGTAGAGTAATACGGAGGACTCCAATCCAAGAGTGGTACGACGATGAAGCAATGGCGAGAGTTTGGAAAGCCGTCCGGAAGCCAGGGAAATGAGGCGATCGATGTGAGCGCGCCAAGTCAGTCGAGTGTCCATAAGCACCCCAAGATACTTGACTGGAACAGGAGCAGGTAGCCAAGACACATCGTTACCATAAATACGCAACGGAAGAAGATCAGGATAGCGACGTAGAGTGAAAATCTTAGCCTCAGTCTTCTGAGGGTTCAAAGAGATGCGCCAAGCGTTGCACCACTGAGTGAGGCGATCCAAGGAGTGTTGTACCACTTGATAGGCGTGTTGAGGATTAGAATGACAATAGTAGAGAACGGTGTCATCAGCATAGAGAGCTAAAGAAGTCGGGGCCAAATCTGGAATATCAGAAGTGTAGATACTGAATAGTGTGGGGGCCAAGATAGAGCCTTGTGGGACACCGGCGGTAATAGTGCGTGGAGAGGAAAGGAAACCGCCAATACGCACTGAAAAGCTGCGGTCAGATAGGAAACTCTCTATTAAGAACAATAAATAATGAGGAATACCGCTGCGGTGTAACTTGAGAAGCAAGCCGGCGTGCCAAACTTTATCGAACGCCTGCGCTACATCTAGAAAGACTGCCGTGGTATATTGACGGGCTTCAAAGCCATGGACAATTGACTGGGTTAAACGCAAAAGCTGATGTGCAGTGGAATGTTTGTAGCGAAACCCAAATTGGAATGGCGGAATAACATGGTTATGAGTAAGGTAAGAGAGTAGACGGCGATGGATCACTTTTTCAAACAGCTTGGAGAAGGTAGGCAACAGACTAATTGGACGATAGCTGTCTGGTAGGTGCTTTGGTTTATTGGGCTTATGGAATACCGCGACATGAGCAAGCTTCCAGGAGCGAGGAAAATAGCCGAGGCGTAGACAGGCATTTAGGAGGGATGACAAATAGGCAAGAGCTTTCTTGGAGAGTTTCTTGAGAACAATGTTGGGAATCAAGTCGTGTCCAGGAGATTTCTTAAGTGGGAAAGCGCGAATCAGAGAATACAGTTCCCGCGGGCTAGTAAAAGAAATCCTTTGATGAACTGTAGGGCGAGTGCGATGAGTAGTTAATTCCTGTTGTACTGCAGCAACATCTGCGGCTGGCAGAGGGAGGGTGAACACCCGCTCAAAATGATCGGCCAAAATATCACACTTGGTAGCAATATCTGTGACAAGTCTTCCGCTTGCAGAGAGCGCCGGCACAACAGTCGGCTCACGGAGAATACGTTTGGTGGCTGCCCAAAGTGTATGGTCGTGAGGAGAGAATGACGCCAGATAGGACTGAAGCCGATGTCGCTCCAACTCCAACTTCACCCGTCGAATGAGACCGTTAAGCTTCCTACGGAGCCAGGGTTGTCTGTCTCGTTGCCACTGTCGACGAACTTGATGCTTTTCTCGGAGAAGATTTAAAATGAAGAGGGGTAAGGAAGGTGGAGAATAAGGTCGCACATTGGGAGAAGTGGAAAGACGGACACAACGGCATATGGTGTCAGTAAAGTGCTGTAGTGCAAGGTCAACATCAAGGGTTGTGGTGAGTTGATAAGAGTTGCAGAGTGTCGCATCCAGATGAGACTGAAATTTATCCCAATGTACATATCCATTTATGAGTCTGGGAATCGGTGGGAGCAAGGCAGGTGGAAGTTGAAAGGTGATAATCACCGGGCAGTGATCAGAGTCAAGTTCTCCCAGGGAGGAAACGAAGGTAGGAAGGTGAAGATTGCGATGCACACCGATGTCCAGAATATCAGGAGCATTTAAGGGGTTTGAAGAGTAATAAGTAGGATCCGCCGGCGCCAATATCGAAAGACCATAGGTGTGTAGAGCCGTAAACAAAAGCCGACCATTCGGATTGGTGGATCGGCACCCCCAGGAGGAGTGCTTGCAGTTAAGGTCGCCCAAAAGAAGAGTACTGTTCACCAAAGGAAAGAGGAGTGAGAGATAAGTAGTATTCAGCCAGCGATTGGGCGGTTTGTAGGAGCTGAGAATGACGAGATCACTATCATTTGCACTGTGAAGTTTAATACCCACCACCTCCAGACTGGGCACGTGTGGAAGAAAGATCTCGCTGTGGCGCAGAGAACGTCTAATGAAAAGAGCAACACCACCAGATGCCTTTTCTGCCTCGCGGTCCTGCCGGTAAATAAGATAGCCAGGAATAGTGAAGGTCTCATTGGGAAGAAAATGAGTCTCCGTAACACAAGCAATATCAACATTGTGCTGAGTGAGAAAGGCAATAAAGGAGGAGCGTTTGGCACGTAGGCCGTTAGAGTTCCAGTTTAGGAGGGTGAGCTGACGTAGAGACAATAGATCACGGTTGGCCATCAGAAAACACAGGAGAGAGTAGGGAGCGAAGAAGCTGCATCATTTGCGGCAGAACCGGAGAAAACAATGTGCGGAGAAATGTACCAAGCTGTGCAAGCAGATCTTTAAGAAAAGCCCAAGACGGAGCTGTGGAGGTTGGAGCCTCCGGTAAAGAGGCGGAAGGACGGTCTTGGAAGGCAGGAGAACGACCACTCAATACATGAGAATAAGCCCGAGAGGGCCTTGTAGATACATGAGGGGATGAAGGACTCTGTTGACGTTGTGGTTGTTGTTGTTGTTGTTGTGGGTGCTGTTGAAGAGAAGGCGAGGGTGGCCGCTCTGAACTGTGGTGTGTAGGTGCTGCCGGCTGCTGGGAGCGCCGAGACTGACGTTCTTTCAGCTTTAAGTAATGAGGACAGCCACGATAGTTTGCTGGGTGGTCCTGTTCACAGTGAACACACTGAGCCGGTGTAGTAGATGGTTTTGTACATTTAGAGAAGTGATGGCTGCCGATACAGCGAACGCAGCGGGGCCCTAGATGACAATAGTTCTTGGTGTGTCCATAGTTTTGGCAATTAGTACACTGGGGCAGTTCCGTATTCTGACGTCGATGTTCAACTTTCACCACACTGTACAGCAGTCGGGAAAGATTTAAGATATTTCTACCGGCGTCATTATTCACGAGGTCTACAGCACAGATGGGAATGGGTTCCTTGTTTTTGCGAAGCAAACGGGTAACTTTACGAACAGGAAAGTTCAACACACAGAGTTCGTCGTAAAGCTCTTGATCACTGAGCGAGCATGGTATGTTACGTATAACAACGGAGAACAGTTTGTCCGACGGGTTGCGAAAAGTATAATACTCCTGGTTAATGGAGGTGAAATAAGATGTAAGACATCGAAAGTCAGTGGTAGTCGTAGCATAAACTTTAAGAATAGCCCCTCGAAGCTCAGTATGAAATTCAGATAGCACACATTTCTTAATGTCTTGCAAAAATAATTGATAATTGTGAACATTGCGAACACAAATAGGAGGAATTTTCTCTTTTTGAGAGATGGATACAGTATCAGTACTTTCTGGATCAGCAGTTTCACTTAAAGGATAAAAACGGTTAGAGGTAGGAATTGTGTACGTATAGCGTGATGCAGGAGGTTGTTGGGAAGGTGGGTCAGTGCAGCGGCGTTTGTTCTGATGGGAGCTTTCAGAGTGAGAGAGCTGCGAACGTTGGTCGCGACCTAAACAGTCCGATGGGGCAAAGTCAGTCATCGTATCATCATCTTGCTGGACAGTGTTGTCAACTGAATTAAGCGGCCGACTTAATTGTAGCTGGGATGGCCGTAGTATAGATGTACTTACAGCATTATCTGCAGGTAACCCAGAAGTAGAAAATGAAGTGTGTTGTAATGCAGAAGTCGACGGTTGATGTAAGTAGTGTTGACTGGATGGTGAAACATGTGTTGTAGAAGTGAAATTATCCTGACACGTGGTATCGTTATATACCACATTTATAGCAGAATGTAAGATCTTGCCGGTATTGTCCGGCTGGAGAGCCATGATAATAGTTTAAAAAAAAAAATTAAACACAAAAATGAAACACACTAGAAGAGCGAACACAGCGAACTGCACAACACAAGGAAGCACTAGTACAGGTAAACAAAGCAGAGCGGCCAGACACGACCGTCTCGCTCGGCGTTCACTAGTCGACTCACGAAGCTCCTGTTTCCAAGTTATTTGAATGGTAATGGAATAAAAATCATACTACTGTTTGTGACGGTGATAGTGAGATCTGGGCCATAAGAATGTAAATATAAATATTAATCATACCTTAAAGATCACTGTCTTCTGGAAGGGGACTATTTGAAACGTTGGATTATCAGAAACAGTGAAAACATATTGAACAATGCATAAGTAATCAAGAGTACTGAGAAGAATTGTGAAGTAGAACTGAATCTGTGCACAGAACACCAAAGAATACTTTATTAGACATTATTTGTGGAAACCCTAACAATAACCCTTCCCACAACTATTTTATGTATATGGAGAACGTAAAATAGAGCAGGCTTTAGCTACAGCAGTATGCATTAGTATCATACAAAATAAGCTATGTGTTCGGTTCACGCATGTCAAGTTTGACCGTTATCAAAATTTGCTTCTGCAAGAAGCGGCAAGCTATACACGTTTGGCTTTGCTCCTTGTTGACTTAGCGTATTTTCCTTTGCACGATAACTCAAGTTCTGTACGGCATTCTGAGAAATGGGCAAAAAAGCTCACGGACTGCCCAGCATATTTTTGGTGGCTAAGGCTCTTTATTGTTCCTAGGTACGGAACATAAATAAAAGTTATGATGTTGTGGTCATATATGTGTAAGCTATGCATTTTACTACTGGCCTTAACAAATATGTATTTTACATTAACACACATGAATTAATAAGACTACGTTTATTAAAAGTAAACGCCAATTATGAATCCTGAAATACTGACGGTGTAAATTATGAAGGCATTATAACACATAAACATTTCAAAATTAATCAAAAACAGTTTACCCTTGCCCACTTTCACATACAAAGAGTTACTACAGACTAGAGAGTTACCAACAGATGGAAACGAATGAAAAATTAATTACTGGTTTACAGAAAATTATGAATTAATAAACATGTAGTTGACTTGTTCTGGGTTAAACCAATTCATCAACTTTATATACCAATAAGTGTTCAACTTTGCAATATTTTGTAAAGAAGTTTTTACTAAGATTTTAAAGCAAAAAATCGTTTGGAACATCAATAAATCAAGGAAGGCTATCCGTCCCGGTCAGCACATATCGCTTCCAATATGCCCCTTCGGACAAATTTGACCGTCCTTTGGAATTTTAGATTACACTCTCCACCTCATACGCTTTGAGGGTTGTACATACAGCAAAGCTCACGTTGCTCTATCTTTGTTTCCATTTCAAGTTTGAGCAGTGCACGAAATTAGTATGTGAGTATACTGTTTCTAGAAAATATCCCTAGGAAAGTTTTTTCTTGTTTTGTTCCTCCACCTATGAATCACCGGCAACAGGCTCCTATGTCGGTCGTACGCTCCGGTTTTAACGATTGCCGGTCCCCATGGCCGCGCTCGCCAAGGCGTCCCGCTTTGGTGCTTCGTAGCGCTGGGGATCGTGGGTTCGAGTCCCGCCTTGGGCATGGGTATTATATGTTTGTGTATATGTGTGTGTTGTAAAAGTAAGAAAACAGTAATAATACGGCAAAACAATGTAAAAAGAAAAAGGTAAATAAAAGTAGGGTACACAGTGCCGGAGTCCTGATCAGACTCCGGTACTGTATTTAAAAAAAAAAAAAAAAAAAAAAAAAAAAAACTAAGCAGGTAGGTAACTTGACGATACACTGCAACGAGCGAGACGGTTGCTAATAGTTTTGCAGCTGTGCTTAAAAGCAGAGTTCAAGATCAGCATGCACGGGGTACAGCAAAACTTTGAGGCCACATCCCCTAGGCTTCCTGGCCATCTACATGGCAAGCGTTGCATAAAACACACCCAAAACTGTGGACTAATGTTCCTTTAGTTTTAGTCATTCCTCTTTATTCTAAAGTTTTGTATATTTAAGGCTAAGTCCTGGATTTTTGGTGGCATAAACCTTCATTTTAGGTTTTCTGTGTGCTTAAAATAGCTCTTATTTTAAGGTTTTGATCCGTTGATCCGAAAAAGCACGAATAGTTTTTTTTTTTTTTTTTTTTTTAGTTATTGATGGACTTTTGTCACTTTTGATAAAATATGCATAAAAACGTAGAATATATTCATTTTATTATCAGAAAGAACACTTTCAGCTTTCCCAAAAGTAGGGATTGCCAAGCAGCTAAAGTTTAAATGTTCCTTTTTGGATTTTTGTTTTGGTATTGCAGTAGATAGCTACATATGCATCTAAATTTTCTGACTTAACAATTTCCTTAATCACGTAAAACATACTTGTATGAAGAAAAAGCTCTTTTACTGAAAAATGATATCATTGGAACGTAGGTACATATGCTAATGTAGTAGGTTTTAGGGGTAGTTTTCTTTGTATACTTTTAACCCTTTAATGATAAATTGACTACTTTCATGACTTGAAAACCACGATTATATTATAGAATTTTCTGCGGCTTTGACGAATATGCAACTGTCATTGGTCCAAGATTATTTTCTTTTCTGGAAATATCGACAATGATATTTACAGCACGATTGAGTAGAAGGGTTGCACTTTCCAACCAGTAAATAGATTGTGGTGTAAAACAAAAATGTGTCTTAATGTTAGTGTTTGCATGGGAAACTACAGGAGTGTGACACTAGAGCGATTTCTTGGTCTTGGCGATGCAGAAGACTTGTTTTCATCCTAGTCAATGGCGAATTTAAATGGCAAAATCACATTCTTAATGTAAAGAAGGCAAAACAATTATTTAGGTTGTTTTATGTGTGAACACCTTATTTAGTATTTTAAGGTACATCAAAATTCACATATGGGATTTACATTCAGAATGTGTGAAACGAATACATATCTTGAAACTGTTTAATTAAATAGCGAGGGGAAAACTGGCTGAAATGGGGACCGTTTACATATGATATCAGCCGAGATGTTCTTTACTAAAGCTAAATTTGAGGTTTTGCATACATAGATGTTAAAACACTTAACTCCATTTAGTTTAAAAGTTAATCAATTCAATACCTTTGTACAACAACAGCATTTTATCAGAAAAGCTAAATTAAAACAGCAGAATTTTTGCTGCAATTCGGTGGCATCTAAGCCTACTGTGTATTTGAGCTATAACACTCTGATTTTAAAATAAGTATGTTCCAGGAGGTTGGTAGCGACTGCGCGCGAAAGGGTCAACTTTTCCCCAACTGCGCGCGAAGTGCTGAATTGTAAACAGACCTACTGCGCGCGAGCCTCTCAAGGGTAAACAGGCCAACAGTGCGCGAGCGGGTATACGTCAAATGTTTGCGAGTCTTTCTGATGTAAGTAATAGTAAATAATGTTAGTCATTTGTTCCGATAATAGCTGTGGCTATAAGCTATAGGGATGGTAACACTGTTAACGACTGTTAATCTTTCCGATAGTTCTGGCTGTAGGTTATAGGGTTCGTAACACTGCTAACAACTGTCATATGTTCCGAGTGTATAAGATGGCGTGCTGTTTATAAAATGATGTGCTCATTATGTGTGTTTCTATAGTGCAACGGATTTCAGCACTTCTCTGCAAGTTATGAAAAGTCAAAGGGGATAAAGTTTGGTTGTTATAGATGGATATATATTTGGCAGAGATAGGGAAACACAGCGACGAGTATTGTGGAGGTGCACTACTAAATCATATAAGTCCCGTATTTATTTAAATGATACTGCTACTCATATTTTATTCAGTAATGAAGTAGGTCATAATCACGAAATAAATCCTAGTTTCTTAGGCAAGAAATCTCTAATAGTGTATAGCGCAAAGCTGTCTCCGAATAGTCTGAAAACCCATTAAAATTAATGAGCAAAAAAGTAGCCAGTGAAAGAGGTGAATGGCGTAAAGAAATGTATTTATCACGCTAGAAGGTAAATTTTATCATAATTACCAAAAAAGTTAGACGAAGTTCCCAAAGATTTGCAGAAAATGACAATTTTAAGTATAAAGAATTAAAACTTGCTTCTGATTAACAATAGTAACGTAAACATCGTTTGCTTTGCTACGGAGAATAATCTAAGAATGCTATGTGAGAGTAATAAAAGATTTGTAATTGGTATTTTCGAGTATTGTTGTATTTCTTTTTTTTTTTTGTACCAATTCATGAGCCCGGTAATGGTCAGTGTATTCCATTAGTTTTTTATTATTACCAAACAAAATAGCAGTCACGTATGAGAAGGTGAAATTGTAAATGCCTGTTAGAATTTCAATATTAAGTTTGAACCTCCCGCAATTTTGGCTGATTTTGAAGAGGCCATACATAAAGCAATTTGTGAGGTATGGCTGTCAGCATCTATCTTCAGAATATAAACAAAACAGTACCGATGTCGGTAAATGATTGTACTGGGTGTTCGGTTCAGCTTTGCGTTCTCCCAAGACGCGTCCTTCGCTTTATGCTGAATGTTTTCCGCACAATTGAAACTAAATAGACGACTCCGAATTTTTACCGGTGTGCGAGGATGTTAGAGGGGAATATGTGGAAGGGATGTAACTCGTCTAGTCACACCTGTATAGCCTATTGTCATCGCTGGTAGTCTCTAGTAATGTATCCTCAGGACTGTCTTTCACCGAATCTATTAGTTTCTAGTCCGAAGCTACCAGCTTCAAATCCTACTTGACAAATCCCCTACAGAACCCGATATGAAACACATTGTAATCTGTTTAATTTTACAAATATATGGCCAAATCATACAGCAATTTAAAAGACAAAACATCCACAATTCTGTTTCTACAATTTTAATGTAGTACACCCCAGACATAGAACCAATCAAAAATTGACTCATCCTCTCTATGTGGAACAATATTTTTTCGAGTAGATCTTTGTTGGTGGTCTTCTCGGTACTCGTCAGTAACAGTAGAGTTATATGTAATTGTTGGCGTTTCAGGCAAATTCTTCTTTTAAATTGCATAAATTCAATCACTGTGATGTTATTTCTGGCAGGCAAAAAGAAAGCTATTGCTTGTAAAGTCACACGGATTACATTCGATGCGACATTAAAACAACTGTTATTGCATTCAATGGTATAGAACTTTAAAAATAGCAACCTTTTTGCAAGAAAAATATTGTTACTTTATTTTAAGAAGTAGTGTTAAATTTGGCCTTAACTAAGAGACATACAGAAAAAGAAAATAAAACAGATGTGACACTTTCAACTACACATAACCCTTAAATTTAATGCAAAACCTAGTAGATCAGGATCTATCATCCTGGTTTCTATTCTATGCATTTTTTCACAAATAGCAGAATTCAGTAATGGATATTGCATGTGCTTAACATGACATTTTCCCCTGTCTCTTTGGCGAGGCTTCCCGAGACCATAGTCGCTACCTTTGAAACAAGCACCTCGTCAGTTAGTGCCCCAAGACACCACAAGGCCAGCTGCACCCCATATTAAGGCTTCCAGCAGAGAAAATTCCTATACTAGTACTGAGAATATAACACACGTTTTTCATAGCGAAACTCCTTCACAGCGCTACACAATCGACCATAGAAATAGCTACATTGGTGTTCCTTTCGAAGTGTGCCTGAGACCATGACATGTTTATGTCGTCACTTGTCTAGCCGCTCAGCCTAGGATGCAATCAGACTAGAAGGTACGGCCGTAGAGACTTACATATATTTTTTACAGGACTTTTCCTAGCAAGCAAGGTATTCACTCAACGTGAGAATCCTTCATCATGTCAGGAACGACGTTCTAGGCATTCCTACTAAAACCACTTTTGCACAAAAAATCTGAATCAGGCTTTATTAAAATTTTCGATATTTTGTTGGGTTGATATCAAACTTCTGGGAAAGCTGTAAACGGGGTACCTGTTTTTATCCCTAGGTAAGCAAACACGAATTTACAACAGTGTATGCTGCAGCTCGCTTCTCAGATGTAAATGAAACACATAAACTGTGTGGAGTGTATGCATGTTGGCAGTGTTACCCAGAAAGATTAACAAGCTTGAGTGTTTATTTTATTTTAGGTTATCCTTTTATGCGTGACATTGCGAGGCAAAATATTTGGTCTACGTTTCATGATTAATGTCGTCGCCAAATTATTATCCTTCGAATTGAACACCATGCATTCTAGGCAACTTCTTTGTCATCCGTGTGCTAGTTACCTTTCTTCCTCCAGAGATGATTCTCGCTTTAAAATATTGACTAAAACAATAACGTCAACAAGCACTTATAAATGAACACACGGAAGCCAAACAGACATAACTGTCTACATTATTGACTTCATCTTTCCCATCTCTTTACATTCCAGTAGAATGTAGTAAATGTTGGGAAACGTAACGTTGTAGGCTAAGAATACAAATTCTTTTTTTTTGTTTTTACATTTAACCAATGTGCTTAAAAAGCCATTAAACGTTTCTTTCAAATCCACACTGAAAAACTTGCAAACCTAGTATCTTATGTGTATTTTGAAGTTTGGTATGATGCTGCCAGATTTAGCCGTTTGAAACAAAACAATACATCACCCACTACCGTTAAAGCATTTTGATAAAAGAATCTTGTTTCCGGTACATTAAGGTACCGCATTTTATGCATTAGTGTGGACCTCAGGAAGAAAGTTCAGTGTATCAAATTCTAAATATATACTACTTCTGTTGTTTTAAAATATTTGTTTGCGTATATTTTGAGCATATACAACAACGACAAACATTTCCAATATCCAACATTCTCTCTTTTAGAAACGAACATAAGGACCAGTCAGCAAACGAAATTACTAATCCAATAAGGGACAAAAGGCCCTGCTAAAAGGTTTCAGCGTATCTTTCGAGCTCAGCTGTATATCTTCTTGGGTCCATTCTTCTCTATACTTCTTTCTCTTCTAAGGTATAAAAGGAACCCTAGCTTTGAACAAGAGGATCAGCAAGGAGTAGCCACATCACACAGTGCCAGAAAATCACAGGATACCTTGAAATTCTCCCTTTGGTGGAGTGACTTGTACAAAATATATTATAAATGCGCCCTTTTCTATTTGAAGCAGCAAATTTCTTACTCGACGCGAGTTATCTTATTAATATTGGCTAAGTTTCCTTTGCCTTAATGATTTTGTTTAGAACGTAAGATGACCGCACCCAAATACCTCGCGTAACATAGCCCTTGTTCGATAAATTATGTTAAACGTTATAACACCTTATACCCTTATTACGCAGTTTCAGATGTTTGTAAAACGTGTATGAATATATACATACGTTTTTATATATATTGTAGGGTAAGTGACTTCGTTTTTGTGTCTCATATAAACAGTTTTTATTGTCAATAGCAGACTGACTCCGTGGCACAGCTCACTAATAGCCTTGACCTACCGTCCGGCCGTTGCGCCCGGCCGCTGCGTCCCCATCTCGGTCCATTACAGACGTCATGGATGGAGTGCAGTGCGACGTGCTCAGCGCTTCGACTCCCCCGGCCAGTTAATACGGTCTTCACGACCTGGAGCCGCTACTTCTCCATCAAGTAGCTCCTCAATTGGCCTCAACTCACGAGGCTGAGTGCACCCCGGCCCAGGTCTCCCAGTGGGGGAAAAATCCTCACGCCGGTACTGGGAATCGAACCCAGGCAAGCAGCAATGTTACCACTGCGCTAAGAAGACGACACGAATAGCAGAGAAAGTATTGTATTCCAAATAAGAATTTATGTCTAGATTTCAGTTAATTACGTATTTTCAGTTTCCGAAAAGTAAAATAGCAAACATGTTTAAAGAAATCATTTGCGTGTTTGTGCCTCACTCTGTTTTGTGTAAGAGTGAGAGTGAGAAAAGAAACAACACCTTTTAAAAGCAAATGGCTTCCACTAAAATGACAAATACTTCAGATATCTACATAAAAATAAAATGTATATTTGAATTTTCTGGAAATAACCTACAAATTATCTTTTTTCTAAAGTAATTTCGTTTGATTTTGTAAAACAGTTAAACCAGCCTATTCCAGCTTGACTGCTCGCCAAAGCGAAGCGAGTTACTCATAGAAGTTATGACTGCAAATTGCAATACGCCTTACCATTGAGGCTAACCTATCATCATGGCTAAATGAAATATTGGAGTGCAAGCATATGCGTTGTGCTAGACCTTCTCCCGACAGCGAGGTTTGTGGCAGAGTACAGATGAATACTCTAACTTAGACGAGTGGAGTTGGAACAGCCTAAGTAAGAGCTAGACAAAAGCTTACTACACAAAAAATACAGATTTCTTTAAAGCCTTTGATTGTTATACGGCTTCCCAATTTGAATATATATTTTTACTTTAACATTTCTAAACGTCTACTGCTCAGATTGAAATGACATTTGGTATCATTTTGCAGCAGTTTATTGGGATACAAATTTTATACACAAGAACTGCATAGACATATAATATAGCCACAAAATGGTCATAACTGACAATATGTTTTTAAAAACAATATTTCATCTCATATTTGCCGTCCACTTTACTTCAAAAATATTTAAGAACATTTCTTGAATATTTTATAGCCATAATATATATACCTGTAATTAATTTTTAGTCAAAATTTAATTAAATATTTGACAAAATTCAATTGAAAAATTCTGAACTTTGGTAAATCTTTTAAAAACACTATTACAAAAAGATTCTTTTAATTTTATGTTTTGGATGTATGAACAATTATGGGTTACACTTTTTAAATATATGTGTTAACATCTAAAGTAAATTTTTCAGGAACTAGGTTCAACAGTTTTGAATAAAAATGCTCCCAATTTTCAAAACGTAAAACTGCAAGTTACGTAATAATTCCAGGGATAATGGGAGTGACAGTGTGATATTAATCGGCCAAAAGCTCGAAAAATGTTTCCTATAACAAATACTTGTTGGAATGCTTGAACATCTAAAGAGAATAAACATTTAGCTGCCCCTTGCTTCGGGCTCCACAGCCATTTTAACATCGTAAAATACACTTGTTTCCTAGTGTACTATTTCTTAAGCACGTCTTTCTCAAAATTATATTTTTACACATTCAAAATGTTCCATGAGTTTCAGTTTTTGCTTAAATTCAACTACAATTTACCAGAATGTACAAACGTCTTTATTGTAATATTAAAAAGGGCACACTTACTCTTACATAATAGTAACTTCTAAATTATTAAATTTAGAGGTTTCGATTTGTAATATTTTTTAAACATTATAATAATCCAATAAACTAGTTATTGAAATATTCCGGTTTAAACATTCTGAGTGTGATTCAAAGTTCTCATTAAGAAAATACCAACCAATTTTCCAAAATGTTGAGGCACATGAAACATTTTGAATTGCCACCATAAAATTTGAAATAATTTATATAATACAAAGTATTTATGCAATTTTAATTACACTTGGCATTCTTATTAACATAACAAAAATGCAACCACAGTAAAGTTTACAGAAGAATCTATACGTACATTGGTTTAGAGATTTGAAATTTCACTCTGCTAAGTGAGCATGGCTCAGCACCCCGCCGTATTTAAATGGATTATGTTGAATCTTAAATGTCCGGATACACTTACAAATATCTTATATATAAAATTTTAAAGAGCAATATTTTTAATTTTTAAGAAGCAAAATAACAAATCAATATTTTAAATCTAATTCACTACCCAGTCCCTTTAAAATTTTTTTTTTGTTTAAAATAGCCTTTTTGTGTTGCCAGAAATATCTGATATCCATTATTATGTATCAGAAAGTTTTAATGGTTCATAATTTTTGTGCTGCAGTTATTCAGTAGTTTCTCGTGATTTCATGGAAGGATTGTGGAATTTCATTACTAGCATGCAGTGACCACTTTTAAAACTTTTGACTACCGAGTTGGCTTCTCCATCCCGCCTTCTACCTATATAGAAATGTGTTATGCAACAAATTTTATAAACATCTCGCTTAACAGATAGTGGAAGCAAAAATAACCTTATGTAGGGACGTTTGTAAATGGAGAGAAAATATTACAATGTAACACACAATGTTTTTCTTTTAACTAGCACTTATGTACAGCGTGCATAGTAGATAGAAGAGGTATTGTATTCCACCCAAATATTTTATACCTAGATTTCACAGCAAATACATCTTTTGAGCCCCCCGAAATAAATAAAAAAACAAAAAATGTCTATATGCAGCACAGTTCAAAACGAGAAGTCGGTTAAATATCAAACTTGGTATTTAAGTTCAGTACTTTCCAAGGATGCGAACGAAAATGTACTGTAAAGCCAAATGTCGAGTAACTTAAAGCTTCATGGATCCTGAGATCATTTTAGAATCATTTCACCAATTTCGTTCGTCGTCCGATATGACTAGGCAGGTTAAGCTACAAAAAAAAAAAGGGGGTGCAAATATATACTTCAAAGAATGGTACACTTTTTGCAGCAAAAATTCAAAAATAGACATATTTGATAAAAATCGCAAAAATAAAAGAACTTCTGTGTACCTTTAAGTATTTATAATTCTTCTCTTGAACCACATATAAGAGCACACAAAATATACGCACGAGACAAAGTCAGACTTTTCTAAGGAAATGTGTTACACTACTGTGTTCATGATTGGCACTTTAAATAAGTGTTCAGAGGGTTCTCCACATTGAAGTTTTTATACATTCTGTTGCAATCAATGCGTAACACATTTATTCAGGATGTTAGGAGTACGGATAGATATTAGTTGATAAATGGTGCCTTAAAATATTATATCCACTTCGAGTGCTAGGCGTTTTCTTTTCGTCTAATCTTGTACATCCCTCAGTTTTTCTCAAACATTTCACAGCTTTATACCTGCTATAAATCTTCTGTGCAGTCACCCAAATTTCGCATCCATACGTAAAACTCGCACCACCATTGTTTTGTAGAATTTAATTCTTGTATCTCTTTTTGTTTTATTTCTCAGGGTTCTATGAATTGTTCCTTATATTTACTTTCAATTTCAATTAGCAAATGGATTTCCGTCTTCAAATGGACTTCATACATGTTTTATTTGTCTCATTTAGGTTTATTGATGTATATACTATCTCTGCTAACTGCTGACAAGACTCCTAACTTCTGTGAATGCTTGGGTAACAAATAGGTTATGAACCGCATTGCAAGCAAAAATTTCCTCTATAATCGAAAGGGTTAACCAACCTTGTATGCAGTGCGTTGGAAGCGTTTTTTTTAACTCGTTTCTGTCGTTCTAAATCCACAGTTACATTTTCCATTCTTTCACCACCTCCAAGGTTTTCCTTTTTGTTGGTGGAACACAATATTAAAATTCTGTGTAAATTTGCAATGTTGATAATACACTGTAGTGTGCGGTGCCACTTGTTCATATTTTCCGATTATGGTCCACAGGTATAACAACACTTGTGCCCATGTATTCTATGAGAGGCCACAACCTCTTCCCCCTGTATTACGGACACGACAAGTTTAATTATGTTGCAGTGGTGCGTTTCTGCTACGCTGGGTCGCTCTCTAAATCACATTAAGGCACAACAATAAAGGCCAGATTAATAATTTTTCTCTCTTAAGCCAATTCAGAAGTAAGAGTTATCATGCGAGACTCTCAAAATCAAAATGTGTGAGCTTCTATTACAAAAATTACAACTTCTCACAATCACGCAAGTTCAGAATTTACGGGATAACGAGAATTTTTAATTTAAAATACGTGCTGCGATAGAATAAATACTCGTTTGCTTCTGCAAAATGTTCTTCTTTGTCTAACCTCAATATAGCTGCCTGAATACGTAATTAATTTGGGTATTTATGTATTTGTTTAAGGCGGCGCCGTGGTTGAGTGGTTAGACCGCTCGCCTCCCATCAAGGCGGTCCAGCTTCAATGCCAAACGCCCGCATGTGGGATTCGAGGAGGACGAAGCGGCGACTGGGCGGGTTTTTCTCCGGGTCCTCCGGTTTCCCCGCCACTCATTCCACCAATTCCATCCACTTCATGTTAATGCCTGGCTATGGACCGTCCACCCGTAACGGGTTCTCCATTCTGTGGTTTCGTGCCATTGGCTGCCCGACAGGCTTCTGACTTCAGAGCATTGGTTTTTAAGTCCTAGGAGAGACGTCAGCCGATTACAAATATATTTGTATAACTTAATTTCCTCAGAAAATAACCTGTAATGACAAGTTTATGCGAGAATTACAAGCACATTCCGCCAATGTTAAGTGTATTAAACTCATACAGCATTATAATTATCATTACGTTCTACAGTATGTAGACGCCTACCTTCGTATTTATTTCTACCACATTGGCTTTCCCGAAGGGGGGAGGTTCCGACCTCTTCAGCTGCTCTGGTGCAAGCGCTGCTTACCCCGAGCACGCGTGGTACTTCTGACGTGACCAGAAGTATTCGGGAAGGAGAGTTGTTCGGACTGGGTTGGACTCGACGTGGCAGTGGTCCCGATACACATGGGTTATTGGGTGCGTCTTGGCTCTGCCTTGACGGGGATGTGAGACTCCTCAAGTTCTCACGGCACTAACACAGGAGAGCTAGTAGACGATAAGCTGTTAACTGTCGGCCTCACCAAGGTTATTGGTAGTTGACCCTTATAGGTTCACGCGCGTAAGTGGCATATCCACTTCCGTCCCGGTACATTCCCATGCCGGGGGGGGGGGCTTTGTAGTCTCTAGGTCTCGCCCTAATGGAAAGAGCCACGGAGCTTATCCCCCTGGTGCATCAGAATGAGGGGCTTCGGCCCTGGATAGTCATTGAAACTGAACTACCCCATTGGCTTATTTACTAAGGAATACAAGCACTGGTTTATTCACAACATCTTTTGGTTACAATTTATTAGGATGTTTTAAACTATCAGTCATATTATCAATACTATAGAAGGAGCACAATAGTGCCGTTAATATTTCATTCTCTTAGTATGTTATTTAGGTATCTTGAATGGTTTCTGAAAAATACCAGCCATTTGTACTATGAAATATTATTCATAAAAAATGCTGTTTGAAGCAAAAATTACGAAAACAAATTCGCATATATTGGATAGAAAGAATTCATATCGCCAGAAGCACTGAAATACCCACACTAAACAGTACTTTCCAACATGCAGAACAAAAACCCATATAGAAAAATGTAAATTTATTCTCAGTTGTAAGATGTGTAGGAGCTATGTTTAGTGTTCTTCGGTGAATTGGATGCGCAGTAAAGAAATCTGAATTGTTCCATTCCATGAATTTTTCTACATATTCTAAAAACAAACTTTTTATAAAATATTGCTCTTATTTCCACTGCATGCTAATCGAGATACGCATTAGCAGAATGGTCTTATGACTTAGTTCCTTATAAGTAGTAGGGGACTAGACTAAAGCGATAGTAAGTTTTAAATGACATTGCAATTTGCTTCTTTGAATGACCAGAAGTAAAACAAAAGAAATACGAACGTCTTCCTTAATGTATAAGAATGTTTTAAAATTGAAACCCTAGACGACCCGGGTTCAATCTCAAGCGACCACATGAGATTTGTGGTGGACAAAGCGCCGCAGGGGCGGGTTTTCTGTGTTCTCCGCTTTCTCCCGCCATCGCATTCCACCGGTTCTCCACGTTCATTTCATTATCATCAGTGTCATCACCTGCGGTGCCACAAGTAGTAAAAGCGGGCGTTAAACACTATCCCCCCAAAAAAGAATTGAAACCGATAAAAGGAATATCTCGGAAATAGCTTCACAACAAGAATGATGTGTTTTGACCAGATCTACGTTGTTTCTGTAATAGGTTTTTGTCTAATTTTTACGGTTTACCAGTTATACAAAGGTCATTTAAAGTTAAGAGGATTTCAGAGGCTATTCCCAGAAAATTTAAGATATTCATTTTGTTTGGCATGCAAATTCTTTCATATGCGGCAATTTAATGAAAATGGTTACAGGCATTCTTGAGAAACCAAACTTTTCGAAAATGATTCCAGTTAAGGGATAGTTTGCGTGGAGGATTTGCTTGAAAACCTTAGTGTCCCATTCTTGGGAGATACAAAATAGATCTCTAGTTGGGTATTTAACGGATCTGAAAACATGTATTTTCGGTTAAATCTCGATATCGCATTTTTGGTTGGAATACAATACCTTCTCTGATTACTAAATTCATTCTACATACATGCTAGAAAAAGTGGACATGGCAGTTACAAAGCAATTTTTAAAAATATACTTAAAATGTAAATGTTGAGCCAAAATTAATAAGACCTAATACCAAATAAAACAGGAAAGTTAATTAATTAGACTCCACCAAAAACTAAAAGTTGTATATTTGAAAATGTTACTAACTGGTTTCCATTTCACTTCGCAACGAATGATATTTCTGCAGTTCATAACTTATTAAGTTATAGTGTTAGTGCTATGTTAGGGTGCCGGCTTAGCGGTTGATTAACTGCGACGCAAAACTACGCTTTAAGAGTGTATACACATTACTTTTCATCTTTGAAATGCCTTAACTCGAATAGCATTTGTCTCGTTTCAGGCACGCCGGTCTCCCTGGCTGCGCTAGCTAATGTGCCTCACTTATTTTTTATTCCTCTTTCTTTCCTTTTCCCCGGAATTTACTTTTTTTTTTATTTTTGCGTTTTCTATTTTATGACAAATATGCATACACATTTACAAACACACAAACACCCATGCCCAAGGCGGGACTCAAACCCGCGATCCCCTGCGCCATAAAGCATCAAAGCGAGGCGCTTTAGCGAGCGCGGCCATGGAGACTGACACTTTGGTGCTTCGTGAAACAGGCGATCGTGGGTTTGAGTCCCGTCTTAGGCATGGGTGTTTCTTTGTTTATGACTGAATTTGTATGTCCTGACAAGACTCCGGAATTATAAAAAAGTTAAAAAAAAAAAACGTATCTTTGGCAATATTGAATATGTAGTCAGTCATGCAGTCTCAAATACGCATATTGTGGCACATTAAAGTAATGTCAATTTTCATAGCTTTTGTGCCAAATGTTTTTGCAAGAGATTTCATCATGCATGTATAGTAATTCGTTCATTGTGATCTCAAATAGGTCTTTCAGGCAAGTGAATGGCTGACGCCGAATGATTTACATATATTTACAGAATGCTGGAGAGCTTCAGGGTTGGTGTTATAAGATTGTAATCGTTCTCTGCACGTTTCTTAAACTTACTATCCACCTACAATACACTTGATGGGGATATAGGGAGCTTGCGAAGTAAAATATTTTAAAACCCCTAATGAAGGCCACGGAGTAAAGATAGTCGAAAGTTTCGTGTACAACCTAGAAGTCACTCGGTTTTAGTTCCGAGAAGTCACCAACACAATGAGAACTATCATTATGCGACAACATTTTCAACATGTTTTCAATCGCTTTTGAATTTTGGATCTGGAATACATACAGTTGTAAGGGTTAGCCCTACATGTGATTAAAATATAATTATTGACAATGCAACACACTTATAAATGACTAATTAATAAAAGATAAAGATGAAGCATTATTATTATTATTATATTATCATTATTATTATATTATGGCAATTATTATTCTTGTTATTATTATATTTATTACTATTATCATCATCGTCAGCATCATCATTATCGTCATCCTTAACATTCTCATTATCATCATTGCTATTATTAATCATATTCTTATTATTTTGAACACCATGGTATTCTCTTTGAACCAAAATGTAGTGGAGACAACTTTATAGAAAAAGCCTGCAATCAAGTACACATTCGCTAATCGATTTCGTAGAATAACATGATTTAAATCGATAACTACTATATAACACGTTTAAATTGCGGAGTAAATATACAACTGAAAATGGATATGTTAATAATGAACAATTGCGTAAATGTTTATTGTAGGAGAATTTGAATGTCAAACAACAGATATGGTACTAAAAGCAACTTTGTATGGTAATAGAGCATGTTAAACTTGAACGTAAGCTTGATTAATGCGTAAGCACGCAGTGTTTGATTTCTTTGAGATACTTTTATGGTATGCAGGTGAAAATTCAACGAGTCCAGTACACGGAAACACACTTGAACCCTCTAACACAGGACGGTAATGAAAACTGTACCATTAACACATACAGGACAATATTTCATGACATACATACTAGGTAAAGGCCAACAAAGAGTCGAATGGAATCAACTGTTAGTGCTGCTTGTTGTTTATGTTCCAGGTGGAGCACATCGGGTACACTCTGTGCAAATTTAAACGAAAGCACGCGTTAAACTCACTTCAGGATAAGATTTCACTACCACTGACATTATATTGATTCTCTTTTGATTCCGGAATAATCGTGTTATGGGATTAATAATTATTTGATAAATAAACAATGAAGAAATAGATAACTAATTAAGACAAATAATTTTTGCATATTAAACTCAATGGGTAATGTGAAAACACGGTTCTTATTTCTTTTACTAGGTAGAGCCTAAGCAATTAGGTAGAAAATCAGAATATGTTGAGTAATTAGGTGTTTCGGTTAACTCATACTACAAGAAACATGTTAACTAGAGTTTCAGTTCATGAGAATTAATGCCCTTAGAAAATTACTTGACAAGCCGTTCAAAATACTATTAGAAAGGAGTCGGAAAAAAAAGAATTGTCCAAAGTGTAGTCAGATTTGGTACAAGACGGCTCTAAAACGAACAATGAATCAGGAGTTGGATCACATGGGGAAGCACAGAGTGCGCAACTTAAATTACTCTTGGTCGCAATTCCACTGTATTCCAAGCCAAAATAATTTGCAATTGAAACCTGCTTCAGGGAGCATTTAAGAAGCGGCTAGAAAGGTGTCAACATCTGGATTTTCTTTGAAAGGTATGCAGCTTAAAAGCAATTGTAAGCTGTCACATAACCTCTAAGCTACAATGGAACTGCGTAATAAACTTTGTACAATTCATAACACACAACAAGGTATTCTTGGGTGGGTGCCAGAACACAAGGGGCTTTTAGGAAATGTAAAATCAGATGCTTCAAGAAAAGGCTCTGGACAATTATTTAATGTTCTCGAACCAGTTTTTGGCGTCACTATACATTATGTTCGAGAAACCATTGATGAATAAATTAAATATCACCACCAGCAAAAATGGATGCAAACGGAAGGATGGAAATAAGTAAGAGAGAATGATGAGTGCAACATATTCCTCATCAACTGAAGTCATACTTAAATCGATAGATACCAAATAAACCTAAGCTCTCAACTCAAGCCCTAAAGAAATCTAAATATTGTTGAAAAGTCACGCAGGCAATTCTGGGAATTAGAAAGGAAAGAAAAGACTGAAAATTCAGCAAGGAAAATACTTAAAAGTTGTGTCAGAGATGATTAAGGTAGCTTACAGGTTTGACCACATAGAATGTAGAGTTTGGTAGAGGTAGTCAGAAGTGGGCGAGACTTAGGTTGATAAAATTTCAAAATTATATCACTCTGCGTCTTCTGATTCTTTATCTTACATTTGTTACAAGTTAGCGTTTAATGCTTATAATACACGAAAGGTTTTGTTTAAACCGTAAAGTTATTAGGACACGACCTTTAGCAGTTATAATATGAAGCAGTTACACTTTCTCAGGACTCGAGTCAGGAATAGTTTGTCTTTATCTTCAACCATCTACAACACATTACAAGAAGCAAATATAAATAAATATAAAATAAAATATTGTAACATTAAATGTTTTAATAGCTTAATAATAAAACGTTAACTTCTATTACACATTCTCAGATAATTTAACTGGTATTGTCAATTCTCACCCTAACCACGGATACGCTCTAAGAGATCTCGCCGCTGGCCCCGGTAACCGTGTCGCTTGCCCGTTTTGCGTTGAAGTACTGCCGCGAAAGGGTCGCGGGTTTGAATCCCGCTATGGGTATTAATGTTTAGTGTTTTGCATTTCTGCGTTTGTGTCCTACCTAAGTCATTCTCTCCTTCTGATGGCCAAGTATGTTACGCCTAAAGGCCAATATATGTAAAAAGTCTCGTAGCGACTAGATATTTATATTATATTTCTGTTACTTTATAAAATATCATGATTTCCATTTTTGCTAAACTTTGGAGGGTAAAGACGAAATCTATGTGAGGTGATATACTTTTAAAGCATAATGGTGCTAATAAGGGATATTTAATATGATATTGAAGTTGATAAATGTAAAATATTTAATGGAAACTGTAGGGTAAAACTTCTGTATAAATTCCGTTAAGAACGCAATGATCTTATAAATGAAGCAACTTATTTTTTTTTGGGGTTTAAGAATTGGTTAGGATTCAAAAAGGACTTTCCTACATAATAATAATTTTATTGGACGTTAATTTCGTTTCCAAGAAATATTGCACTTTCTTGTGAATAACTATTTCCTAATAATGAACTCACTGAAAGAAATACCTCAACGATAGGAATCTCGGAAGGCCTACATTAGTCCCTTGCGCCTATGATAAAAAGCGTCATGACTACTGGTTCTGTTACCGATATGCTGCATTACATGGTTGTCTCTAATTAAGGCTGCTGAAGTAAAGCCTATGTGCTTCCTCATAAGGGGGAATACATTAACATGGCTTGGTTTCCCATCATTGCATAGGTTCAGAGTTCACCAAGGGAAGTGAGGCTTTTATTATTAGCATCAGACAGGGTTTAGGATAGTCCCTCTCAAACACATACACACACACACGCGCGCGTGGACGCAACCTCTCTCACAGAAACACACATTCACGCAATATCTCACTCACATGTATCCTCCCTCACACACACACACATACACACCTGGACGCAAGTACTACCTTCTATGCACTAACATATATGCACGCAACCACAATCTCTCTCTCTCTCTCTCTCACTCACACACACACACACACACACACACACACACACACACTTCTGGGCAGAACCTTTACCTCGTAGACACAAACTCAAGATTTACGCAATTAACTCACTCACACACACACACACACTCTCTTACACACATGTACAAATGCATACACCTCTGGACACAAGCTTTCCTTTATGCGCACGAACACACGTGCAACCACCATCAACACACACCCCACTCTCACACACACACATACACCTAGGCAGAGGTTTTCTCTCATAGGCACAAACTCAAGATCACATGTATACATGCACACACAGAAGCTTTCCTTCAAACGCACAGACACTTGCACACAACCATATTTCTCCCTCTCTCTCTCTCTCTCTCTCTCTCTCTCTCTCTCTCACACACACACACACACCCACACACCTGGGCCGAATCTTTCTTACATAGGCACAAGCACAAGATTTATGCAATAATCTCTCTCACTCGCTCACACACACACTCTCTCTGTCTCTCTCAAACACACACACACACACACACACACACAGGGCAGCGCCGTGGTTGAATGGTTAGACCACTCGCCTCTCACCTAGATGGCCCGGTTTCGATCCCAAGCGACCGCATGTGAGATTTGTAGTGGACAAAACGGCGCAGAGGCGGGTTTTCTCAGGATTCTCCCGTTTCCTCCACCATCACATTCCACCGGTACTCTATCTTCTTTCCATGTATCACCAGTGTCATCGTCTGCGGTGTTACAAATAGTAAAAGCTTAATACTGCCAAAACACACGCACCCCTCGCATGCACAAACCTGAAGACAACCTTTCCCTCAACGCACAAACACATTCAGGCAATCGCTCTCTCTCTCTCTCTCTCTCTCTCTCTCTCTCTCTCTCTCTCTCTCACACACACACACACACACACACACACACACCGGTCTCTATCTGACATACTCACACCGGGGCACAATCTTTCCCTCACACGCACGAATCACGTGCACGCAATCAGCTCACGCAATTCGTGTCTCTTGCCCCCTCCGCCTCTCAACACCCTAAATATGTCACGGATGCACCAAAGACAGAGGCAATCTGCCCGTAAATCACAAACATGGTAATGTGACCAATATCTCTCTGGAAAGAAAAAAATACGCGCAATACCTCCCTCTCATCTCTCACTCAAACGCAAAATATAGCGACACTAATCTCTTTCTCACGGTCCCAAATATACACGCTCACATACACATCCAGGCAGAAGCGCAGTCAATCCATCCACACCGAACAGAAGCATACTCACATGTAACTTTTCTTTATCAAACAAATTCACGCATACGTTTTCACTCCCTTCTCTGTCTTGCACGTCCGCAAAACGCTCAATATATCTTACACTAATTGGCACAGTAATAGGAGCGCTTAGCTTTTTGAGCTTCAGATGGCTACGAGAAATTTCGGTGACTTAAATTCGACTGCTTCATTCTGTGGTTTTACTGGCACGTAAAGGAACTCCTTGAGAATAAAGTTCCGGCTTGATGGCGATGCAAATCCAACTCTGAAAGCATTGATATTAAGCATTGTTGTTATTATTGTTACGATTATGATTATCGTCATTATTCCATTGCACGAAATTCAATTAACTGTTATACGCACACTGTAAACATGCAATATCTCAAACAAACAAAAATAGTTTTCACTGACAGTCCCCGTGGCCGCGCTAAAATGCCCCGCTTTGGTACTTCGTGGAGCAGGGGTTCGTGGGTTTGAGTCCCACCTTGGGCATGGATGATCGTGTGTTTGTTAATGTGTATTTGTGTGTGTGTGTGTGTGTGTGTTAGAAGAAAAGAGCAAACGGTAATCAAATAGAAAAAAAAAAGAAAATGATAGAAAAAAAGGAGAAAAAAGAAACAAGAATACAGCGCCGGAATCCCGACATGACTCCGGAACTTCAAAAAAGGTATTTCCTGGTCATAAACAAATGTATGGAATTAAAATATGTGCAAACTCCCTCTTCTTAAACTCACACATGCAATTGTTTCGTGTCCCACATATCACACATACCGCCTCCCTTTCTCTTCTCTTTTTTTAACACACACACACACACAAACACACAAACACACAAAATAACTCGAAATAACTTTCCCGAGCTCGCAATCCCCTGTCTCTCTCTCTCTCTCTCTCTTTCCATCTCCTTCCTTCTTACTTTCCTCTTATTTATAGGAGCCTCGGCATAACTAAGAATCAGTCTCTCTTCCTTACCCTTGTAACGTTATATCACACATCCTCTGCTTCTGCTATACTTCTAAAGTTTAGCAAGAACACTGCAGTTGGAGTTTATTTACATGGCGTGTTACTCGAGAATAAGCTAATCAAACCTGCACATTCTATTAAGAACGAGCAAATTATTTGAAAGCCTTATTTCAGCTCAATACTTTGCACGGTATGCGAGAGAGCAAACAGACTTAACGAAAGAATAGTGCAAATGAGCAGGAAAGTTTAGCATCTAAAATCATTACACTGTATCTGAGCTGTGAGAAAATCATACTAAAGTAAAATGTTACAATATACAATCAACCAGAGCTATCTGCCTTACAGGAAAATACTGCCTCTTGATTCTTTAATATCACTTATATTTACATCTTTCTTTCTTGATATTGCTACTCCAAGCTATTTTACCTATAGCTAGGTACGCGAATAAACTGAAACTGAGGTACACCAATTTTGGATAGAGTACTGCATACAATAGCGATCATGGCAATCAGAGGATCTATTCTCACCCTCAGAAATAATTTGTATTCGTTTTAATGCTGATGCAATGTGAATTCATTTAATTTTGTTGTTTGATTTTGAAACATATAATGTAGTGTTATTATGCCAAGATTTGTATGTGCTATTTTTATTAGATTTTAAGTTTATCATTTCTAATTCTTTATGTTACCTGTACTTATACAATTTATTTTTATCATTGTAAATTATTTTTAAAAATGTTAACTGTGTGGCTATACCTTCTCTTCATGGCAGCCCTCAACTGAGGAAAATAATTTATAAAATAATAATAATAGTAATAATAATAATAATAATAATAATAATAATAATAATAATACGCCTTAAGAATTTACATAGTTGAGCGTCTTAAGATTTCGTGGGACAGAGGATTGTGGGTTCGATTCACGCCTTGGGCATGGGTGTTTGTTTGTAAATGTGTATGTGTATTTGTCATAAAATAGAAAAATGGTAAACAAATAAAATTTAAGGGAAAAATAAAAAAGAGGAATACGAAAGAGGAAACAGCGCCGGAGTCCCGACCATACTCCGGAACTGTACTTTAATGGAAAAAAAAAGAAAGACACGGCCTCTTGAACGGGAGATGTTCAGTTCAAATCCTGACAGGATCGTCCTCTCTGACTCGTAAACGGAAAATGCCGGGCAGGTAACCCAATCTAAACCCTCAAACCTTTTCTTTCTTATTTACTAAGTTTCAGTTTCCACCGCCTGTCATGTACTAAACACTACTACAAATTCCAATAGTCTTGTATATTTAGGGTAATCAGTGACGACATGATTTTAACTCATTCGCACAGATCATGTCACTATTCAAAATTATAGAACAGAAACTGATGAAAAGCGTGTTAGTTTTGCTTTTTCTTTTTGGTAGTGTTTAACGCCCGCTTTAACCACTGATGGCACCGCAGGCGTTGACACTGATGATACATGAAGTATGATGGAGCACCGCTGGAATGCGCTGGCGGGGGAAACCGGAGTACCCGGAGAAAATCCGCTTTGTCCACCACAAATCTCACAGGCGGTCGCTTGGGATCGAACCCCGGCCGTCTAGGTGAGAGGTAAGTGGTCTAACCACTCGGCCACGGCGTAGTTTTGTTGAATATTGATATGAATGTTTAAGCTGCAAAGCGGAAGGTTGTGCAGGCTTTCAACGCACAGTGAACCTCCTTGTCAGTCTCACCTTGAATTCATAATATGCCAATAGCAGATTTCAAATTGAAAGATAGATATTCAAATTTAACGACCATAGGTTTATACTATGTATTTTAATATATAAATGGGTGTGTTATTTTATATGCCAATATCCGAAGTTGTGTCAGTACCGAAATAAAAGGCATGAAATAGAACCAAAATTGTAAATGTAGATCACACGAAGGACAAACAAGAAAAAGCAAACTTAAATCAAATGATCACGGAAGAAAACGGGTCCTACGGAATATCCATTGTTAGCAGTGAAAAGACTAAAAACTGCTTAAGATGATGCATCTGTGTAATTAAGATAACCCACAGTATGCAAGATATCTTACTGAAATATGTCATATATTAAACACAATAAAGTGATATTTTTCATGTATCAAAATTCCAGCTTGCTGGTTATGTAAATAATATTTACTGTCTAAATTAATTTTTAATACAAATAAATTATGCGATAATTTTTTAAAAATATTCACATAAAAGAGTATAGTTTTACAGGAACAAACCTTCCAAACACATGTGTCATATTAAATTTTATTAGCCTTATTATCGTGGTAAAAGTATTACACTTTTCGTACTCTCCAAATTCAAAATTCTCCAGTTTTCAAAATTTAACAAGTATTTGTCAAAATTGTAGAATTATTTTTAAAAAGTAATATGACCATTTCCTTTAATGTGCTTTTGAGAGAGAGTATAACATTTTTAAACACATCATTGAAAAAATACTTCATGTGAATCACTCTGAGTACGGAAAAGTGCTCAAAAAAGTGTGCAAGAAAATAAGGTTTAAATTTAGGAGTGCTTATTAGTAAGTATGCGCCTATCCATCTTTAGTTCCATTTAATTAGTGGTTAGAATTTTATCAAGTGCAAAACGATTAATTTTCCAAAATTTTAGAAGTCATGTAATTTTATTATGAAACTATATATATATATATTTAATTCTTCAGAACTTTTAGTCAAATTTTACAGATGCATCACCTTAAGGAAGTACGTAAAATAATACTTGCATGGACGAGTTCAGTATGTCCAAACGAGGCATGTGCTGAGTGAGAAATACAGGAAGTCTTATAAGACTTTTGTTCGTGTGGAGCGACAAAATTCCGGATATTCCAACTAATATAAATCATTAAACAAATTGCTGTTTATCAATATTAACAGCCATAGTACATTCTTTACATTTTTTTTTCTATGCAATAACGTAAACTATCTACAAAATAAAACCGAAACGAAATAAAATAGTTACAACATAAAACTGTGAATTTTACATTAAATCGCAAGTATTTTCGTGTTTAAAGGCTACGTACCAATGTCTGTTTTTTTAAGTAAACAAAAATTCATTCCAAACCAGAAGCATTAAATCCGAACGGCGTTGCACCAAGTTTGTTTAAAATGCCCATGAAGGTTGTCATAAAGTCTTCAATGCCATAGGCCGCTAAAATACTCTTCTTTGTACATTGTTAAAAGTCCAAATACGAACTGCTTTAGAAAGAATATGGTAAAAAGAAAATAGTAAATTTGAGCGTGTGCGTGTGCGTGTGCGTGTGTGTTCCTGAGTCAGACTCCTGTTAAGGTACAGAGGTTCTGAATCAGAAAGAAGTTAGAATGAGTGTTGAGCCCGATGCCTTATATGAAAATGAGGAAATCGGTGATCCAAAATGACGGTGAAATGGATGACAGAAAAAATGATAATGGTGTAATTGGTGGGATAAATGGCGAGGGAAACGAATAACTCGGAGAAAACCCGCCCAGACACCGCATGCGGTCCCTTGGGTTGTTGAGTGGCAAGCGATTGTATCCCCTTAATACAAGGAATTGAAACAATGGAAAGCTAAACATTTAGGGGCGATATGTGAGATTGAAGTTTGCGTCTAACTTTAGTTTCGGTCGTACAAACGGATCTGTTATACACGGGAAGGGAGTGTACACATAAAGGCTAGTAATTCCTATCTCGTCCATCCCGATGATTTGGTCTGTCTAAACCCTTTAAAACACGACTGCCTCGTTTCAAACTAGAGGCCAGTATCCGTTAGAGGGCGAATATTAAGTGGATGAAACGGGACAAATTGCATATGCACAGATTATATGTAAACCGATGCACCAATATGGAGAGCTAAGGGAATGTGGTATTAGATACAACTGTATTGGCAAAGTGACAGACATTTCCGTTTTTAATGATTACCTATGCTCAACAATGATTATATTGTTTCATTTTATATTTTTAGGTATTGATTGCATCCCACTAAAAAATAGGATAATCTTTAAGAGGTTGAAAATCAACGCATGGCGTTTTGTCATTAATTAATAACACGAATACTATTTATGCTGGAAACATTATTTAAAATTAAAGCAACATTACATTATGAGGGATTGGCAAGGATTGATAGATTCCATTTAAAGATGCCGGTCTCCATGGCCACGCTCACTTTGTTGCTTCGTGGCGCAGGGGATCGTGGGTTCGAGTCCCTCCTTGGGCATGGGTGTTTGTGTGTTTGTCAATCTGTATGTCAGTAAAAAGAAATAGGTAAATAGGTTAACAAAGGAACGTATGAAACTGAAGGAAAAATAAGAAAAAAATAGGGATACAGCGCCGGAGTCTTGACAAGACCTCGGAACTGTATTTTAAAATTAAAAAATGTGATTATGTCATAGCTTTGGAACCTAATTTAAAGTTATTTTCTGGATGTGGAGACTAAACGTTACTCCCGAATCTATGCTTGAGCAAAAGCAATACACAGGATCAAAAAGAGGACAGGATCACGTTACTGGGTTCAAACACGCCTGCAGTCTCTTGATACTATTAGCTTAACAAGCATGTTATCTCTAATGACCATACATTGTATTTGCTTTCCAAAATCAAACTTAGGGAAAGTCTATATTCCCTGACAACACTCAATCACGACGTTTGTGTATTGCAAACTGTTTGGCGATCGGTGGTCCCTAATAGTGACATCCATCAAGAGATAACTAATCAGCGTTACGAGAAGATAGTTCAATTTGCCATGGCACTACGCCTTCAATAAATGAACAGCCCAGCACGGCTCAAACATAATCCTATTGATCGCATTAACTGACAAAGTCAAACGCAGCTGATCTCGTTATTGTAAGTGCCAAAAGAGAATGGAATACAAATGAGGCCGTGTATATACATATATCGTTAAGACCTGAGAGAGTGAATGCGGCAGTTATGGAACATATAATTAAAATACGCAGGAGCATGAAGAAGCGTTGCTCTTATTAAAGTCACACTTGAGGTTATGACGAATACTTCGAGTGAAAATCAATTGGACTGGAGGTTGCGCCCTCAATAAGCCTCTCTTGCTTTTATATATCAGAATCAGCATATCGATTCTTTACGGTAACTTTGCCAAATGTAAAAAAAAAGAAACAAAAAAAAACAGTGAGCTCATCATCAATGACAAGTAGTATTAACAGCAAAGTCTTTTAAATTTTTCATGCACTTTATGCAGTTTTCAGCGCAGCGCCGTGGCTGAATTAATCATATACAAAGTAACTCCACGGCACGACAGCTCACAAGGAACCTTGACCTACCGCCGGACCGCTGCGTCCGCCATCACGGTCCATGGCAGACGTCATGGATGGGGTGCAGTATTGGAGGGTGAGACGTGGTAAGCGCCTCGAGCCTCTCGGTCCTCATGACCTGGAGGCGCTACTTCGTCATTCAAGTAGCTTCTCAATTGCCCCCCCCCAGCGACCTCACGAGTCTGGGTGCACCCCGGAATAGGTCTCTCAGCGGGGGAAAAATTCCCATGCCGGTACCGGGAATCGAACCTAGGTATCCCACCTAATAAGCAGCCTTATATACCAAATATTGATCAGAAGTATATGGTTCTGTTATATCTTAACATCAGGACAGCCATTTGGATCTCAGAAGGTGCTGCTTGCTGGTGCTCCACTTATCTACACAGAAATTTAAGCTACACTTGGAATGAAATTGCATTTATATATTTCTATAAAGTTTTTTGTTGTTGAGATTTTACATGATTGTACTGCTACTATACGAGTATTAATATAAACACAAAATTTCATTCATTTTAGATAAATGTTTTGCAAGATATTAAATATGTCATACTTAATTCTGCAAATCTAAATGATCCACGTACTTCAAAATTTGATAAAATAGGTTGGCATTTTTGGAATTACAACTTTTAAAACAAATTTAATAAACATTTTATTTCTGAATGATATATTTATTGAAAACGTTAAACATTTAATCTCTAAAATTAATCGTTTTTCATAAAAAGAATTAGTATAAGGGCGATTACGTCGCCTGTAATATTACAATAGATTCTTCTGCACCTTATGGGATTTTTAGTTTAATTTAAAGAAAAACTGAGATGCGTGAAACGTTCTGAAAACGTGAAAATATAGTTTTGAGAAAAATGTGTTTTATAAAGTAGTATATCTGAAAACTGGCGTATTGTATGATCTTTAAATGTCCGCAGAGACCAAAGTAAGGAGGAGATTCCTAATGCTGTTTATGAAGGTCTATAGGTTCCAACAACTATTTGTTATAAAAGCTATTTTTTGATGACTGAGGTCAACATTTCACTCCCAGTTTCCCTAACAATAAATAATAGATCTTCCATTTTAGTCCAAATTAAAACTTATTATATCATGGGTTTATGTTACAACATATTTTTATACATTTTTAGCTCAAGTTCATGTAAATTGAGTATGTTCATTAGTAGTATGTACGAGTTCCATCCAAAAATCAAACACAAAAATTTCACGGAAAATATGGTTTTAGGTTCCCTGAATATATTAAAAGCATTTTCAGAAAAATTTATGAGTCTCAGATTATTAAAATGCATATTACTTCATCTTTCGTCATTTATTCCATTATCCATTTTAATTTGGAATTGTTTTGGCTTTTGTATCCTTATTTAGCTATTTTCTTGTATTTACATTCAGTATGTAACGGTGTTATATGATTCACATTTTACCCAACGCTACGATTTCAAAAGTAAGAAATATCAATATTAAACTCAGAAATAATAGTAACTTTGTACATCAGTTACTCGAATTGTGGGAAGAAAATCACAGTCATGAGAAGGGTTCCTTGTGAGAGCAAGGGTGGGATTATTATAAAGCAGATATCATTACAGGTATACCTTATGTCCATTAATATGGATGCAACAGGTTGGTTTTCCTGCCTTTGACTTAAAGAGTGCGTAAATAAATGGAAAAAGTATTTGAAGCTTGTTTCCAAATGGTACAAAATAAAAAAAAAGAATGTAAAACTACTTTTCTCTTTTTTTTTTTTTTTTTTTAAACGTAAGAAATTCGGTACATAAAGGTCGTTAGTCTAGCTTTTTTACGCCATACCTACTAGATCTTTACTAAAGCTTATAGTAAGAAATAGACATATAATAATTGTGCATGAACTCAATTCAATACCACTCTATAAGTATAATACTAAGTACGATTAATTTCTGTTCCAGTTTTATCCTAAGAGAATTAAGCTTCTATTAATAATAACTAAGCATGTCTTCTTAAAATAATTTTAATTAAATATTATTGGCTTTCTTCTTCTTTCTTGATCATGAAGTAAGATTTGTGCACTTAAGAGCATTTTATGGCAAAAATATCAAATACAAAACTATATTTATGATAACTGGGGAACAATGTTATAGAGTATCTTAACATTTTACAAAAATCATTTCCAAGGGTCCCATAAAACTGTATTTAAAAAGTAGTAGCTTGTTGCGAGTTTTTCTGTTCTATTCTAAAATTTAACCAGTTGGACTTGGTAGCTTTCGGAAATAAGCCCTCCGCATATTTTAATTTTCTAAATTATATCATCACCATTCGTAGACTTTCTTTTTCTATTTGTATAGCAGTAGCCCTTATCTATAAATTAGCTTATAAGAGTCTGCTCTAAATTCAGAAAATAAAGTGAACCTTAGTCTTAAGTCAGTTTTATAATTAATATGCTGTTTTTAAAAAATATAAACATAAATTTATATGTAATTTTTCAAACCTTTTATATGATCAAAATTCGGGTTCTGGTGATGAAATCTACCGCTAAATATGTGCCACATATATGACAGTGAGCCACTGTTCCATCAAAGGAGGTGCTGCACTGAAATAAGGTATAATGGAAAGTTAAAACTATAACAGCTTATTTCTGCTTTCAGGATAGAATACACGTGTTTGAAATAAACTTTTTTCTTTTTTCAAACATTAAATAAAAGAACCACAAGCACGCTCTTACCTTTATAAGTTTGCCCTCGCTCGCTCAAAGCACCTTGAAGCCCAAAATTGATATTGGAATTATGCTAAGTATCAAGTGGAACAAAAAGCTTACACAGGCTTTTCCGCTCAATAAAGGAAGCGAATCGAGGCTCGAGCTATGAAAGGAAACCTGTTTCTTAAAAATGATCCATGTAGACGGGCAGTTTACCGGAATTATCGACAAAATTCACTTGTAAAGAAGGTGCCGGCCAAGAGTCATTATTTTGGACTAAGAATCTCTCTCTTAAACATATGCTACAGAAAACTTGAAGCATAACTTTTACTGACCTTTCTTTGACAGAAGACTACGGCAGTTGCCTGTGGAGGTTGTCAGCTTCTGTCTACTAATGTTGTGCAGTTAAAGAAAGAAGTCTGATGTGTTAACTCAAGTGACAGTCTCCCCTCACCATTGTTTTTATATATGTAGTCTACAGAAAACCATTTTTACAATAATTGTTCATGTTTACAAAATCTCAATTGTCTATCTACTTCACTTAGGCGTTATAATAGTTGCAGGCTTATTTCCATTACATGTAGGTACATAGAGGTGCTAGAAACCAAAGATGTAGTCAAACATTTAAATGCGGGTAACTCTTTCCATAATATTGTGAGAAGCAGGCGAATGGCGGTAACTTTGCTTAAGTCAGTGTATTTGGTTGTTGTCTATGGGTTTGGAAATTGGCAGGAAGGCTTTTAGTCAGAATTATTTTGAGCAATCCTAAACTGTAACTACCAAATGTGCTTTGTTTTGATTCCAATTGGATCGGTTTCTGAAATCCTTTTAAAAGAGTTTAGTTATATATATATATATATATGTATGTATATAAAACCATTATTCAATTGATATGACAACAAGCGAGGAGGCGCCGCGATAAGGTGTGCGACTCGCATTTCGGGAGAATCTCAGTTCAATCCCCGTCGACCGTTTACTCATACCCATTTGTTTGGTCAGAGATTTTCCTGGGCCGCGAGGTTAATGCTGGAGTTGTTTCATTAATTCCACAAAAGCCCTGATCCAAGATGTTGTTGCACTATTATTTAATTCATATTTTGCCTCGTTGGGCTGTTTCAGGGTTGGAAGTGTCGACGATGGTGCTTCGGTGCCGCGCAACAAAGAAAACGGATGCTCTCTAGAACTCCCATGGTCTTTGTGCCGGTATTTAAGAACCGTTGTAAGGGAACAAGGTACTCTAAAATGGTAAAAAGGAACATTTTTTTTGTTTTAAACACTAATAAAACCTCTATTATTTCTCGCTTCAGAAAATGTTTAAATTCGGGGTTTAAGAGGATTTTAATTAATTTAAATATATTTTAAATACCAGTCTGCATTTCTTTAAAGCTGTTATGCAATGCTCCTTTTTATAGTATTTATATTTTTAAGTTTAGTTTTCTTAAAACAGCATTTTTGGATATTTATGTACCTTTTTTTCATAAAGTATGAGAGCTGGAAAGCTGAAATTTTCAGCACATATAAACAGTACATAGTTGAAGTTTCTGAACTACAGTCATGGTTTACTGATATATTAAGAAAGCATTAACATTGCAAATTTTTAACATTTTTAATTTTTTGAATTTGCAATTAGTTGTTCCTAGTTTCTACTGAAATTGTATCATAGCTAAATTATTAAGGTTCAAAAATACCTGATTATACCAAGAACAAGATTGCAAAAGTGTGATTATGTATTGCAAGTAGTATCAGAGGAAAAGGTACATGAATTCACATATTTTAAGACTAAGTGTTATTACTTTTGTGCTGAACGAAATACTTTTTGTAGACTCAACCATATAAGCTATTAATGCAAACAACCACTTCGAATAATTTTTATGATTTATAGAATAAAGCATATAACTTTGTGGAAAAACAATTGAATACTTTAAGAGCAATTCAACTCACTTAAGGTATAATTTCCGTTGTTCAGACTACCGTCTCCTTAACTTAGGGAACCTGCCGATGCTCATAGTTCCGGCCGCCTGGTGTCTTCTCGCAGGTCATCCCTCGCAACGACCACACCTCGTGAGGCACAAGTACAATAACCTCACCGGTTCAGTACCTGGACTCCTTCACACTACCTATCTGCCTAACTTTTGTGCGAGTAATTGTAAAGGCAACATCGCCACCATAAGTAATGTAATTACTGCGGCTAACCATAGGAAGGATAAATAATTCACATGATTCTCTCTATCTGTTCCGCATATAAACGCTTCTTACAAAAGATTATTTTATCTATGTACATCATGCTAATGACAAACAGTACCTGAATTGGTCTTATTACTTGCTTCCTTGTAAGTGGAAGGGAAATAAGGGAATACATTAGGCTAAAGCGATAGTCAAATCATTTAAAATGCGGTAGTTATGTGAAACAATTGAAATTCAGTTTTATTTGTTGTTTACCGGCAGTAAACAAAGAAGAGACAAAGAGAAGATCAGCTCCCGTTTGAGAAAAGTTAAAGTAGCTTAAAATTAAAACTTATAACACGGAATATCTCGGAAACGGTTAACTCTACACAAAATGTATAGGACTTAAATTGTGAGTTTTAATGAGATCCCATTTTTTGTGTGATAAGCATTTTTATCTTTTTCTCTTACTGTCCATCAGTTATACAAAAGTTACCTATAGTGAAGAGGTCTTCAGAGGCTATTCCCAGAAAATTCAGGACATAGGTACATTTCATTTGTCAAAAAAGTGTCTTAAGCATACGTCTTTTAATCAAAACCGTTAGAGCCATTTTTGTGAAAACTTTTTTTGAAAAATGTTCCATGTTAAACGTTGCAGGGGGTAGGGGGATTTACCCGAAAATCTTTGTGTCACATCCTTGGAAGAAACTAAACTTAATATACTAAGTTTGGTATTGAAGGAACTTTTCGTTTTTGAGTTATTCTGTCCACAGACACACACACGCACATACAGGACCTATTTCAGGACACAGAGGACTATAAATCACTTATTTCCGGTGAAATCTTCGAACAGAATTTTTGGATTAAATACAATATCTTCTCTTTCTGATATGTACACTGTACATACGTGCTAGAGAAAATAATAACCGAGCTAGGTGGTTCAGGCATTTTGTCTGGGTCTGGTATTCGGAAGATCGTGGGTTTGATTCCCGCGGTCGACATCTATTTCTTGGTTTTTTCCGTATCACCAAGCGGATGCTAGGGAAGTTCCTTCATTTTCCGAGCATTTTGTCCGTTAATTTCAACTCCATTTCATTCCAACCAGTTTCTTTCAGGGTTGTCAGTGGTGACGCCACTATGTGGTGGTGAATACACTTTGAAGTTACAGCACTCTGCGGCGGAGTGGCGCTGGAGTCGTCAGCAGGACTTAAGGATTTAAGTCAGGCCCAGGGCTCCTAGCGCTCGCTCCCCATGCTGAGATGAACTCCTTGCATGGTTTGGGACCTACCATAGTGACCCTTTACTTGCCGTCGGCTCTGGCCGCCCGACGGATAGTCTATGACTCTAACCTCCTGGGATCTGACGAACAATACTCCTACGTTGATTGTAATGTGAAACCACCACCAAATCAAATTCTTTTAAAGCTGGTCGCTATGTGAAACAATTGAGATTTGGTTCGCTTTGCATGGTCTCGTTTGAGAAAAATTAGGTAGTTTAAGACTGAAATCAATAATAAGGAATATCTCAGAAACGGTCAACTCTAGAAGGAAAATGCATTTGACAAAAAGTATGTGTTTTAACCAGATCTACACTTTTGTGTCTCTCTCTTACGGTTTAACCGTTATGCAAAGTTCTGCAAAACTCATCCAAAATAAAGTGAACTTCAGAAGATATTCCTAGAAAATTCAAAAATGTTATTTGTGATGTAAATACTTTTTAGTATACGGCATTTTAATAAAACAAATCATTAGACCCATTTTTGATAAAAACAAAAATTTCAAACATTTTTCCCAGTTAAAAGGTAGTTTGCGGTGTGGGAATACTTTTAATCTTCGTGTTACATCCTTAGAAGATACTTAACATAAATACCAAGATTGGGTTACAACAGTCCTTTTGGTTTACAGCTAAGTAGTACACAGATACACACACATAGACCTTTTATTAAAAGTGTTTTTTTTTCGGGCTCAGAAGACTTCAATCTTTGGGTGGAATACAATACCTTCTATGTGCATTGTTTTACATACGTGCTAAAGAAAGTAACATAGATCTCGTTAGATACACACTTTTATCAAATGTATTGTATTTTTATTTTATTTGTAGGTTTCGTTTTTGTTTGCAGATTTGGCAGTTTCCGAGATATTCCTTGTTATTGGTTTCAATTTTAAACTACATAAACTTTTCTCAAACGGGAAGACATCTTTCGTTTCATATCTCTCTCGTTTTACTCCTGGCTAGTCAAAGAGAACCGATTTTCAATTGTTTCACATACCCACCAGCTTTCAAATACCTGACTATAGATTTAGCTTACTGTATTTACTTATTTCTCTTCTACTTAGTAGGAAGCGTAATAAAAGAACTACACAATATTTATCTTGAATAAAATGATGTAGATGAAAGAATAATCTTTTGTATGAATAGTTTTTGCAAATCAGGTAGACAAAGGCTTGTGAAAGGAACACGTCGTATTCGTTTTTTTTTTTTTTTTTTTTTTTTTAACAGTAACGGAGTCTGATCAGGACTCCGGTACTGTATCCCTATTTACATTTCCCCCCGTAGGTTTTACTGATTACTGGTTTACTGGTTTTACTGTTTCTTTTACAAACATATACACATTGCACAAACATATAACATCCATGCCCAAGGCGGGACTCGAACCCACGACCCCCTGCCCACGAAGCACCAAAGCGAGACGCTTTAGCGAGCGTGACTTTCAGAAATCGAAGTGTATCTAGCAGACTCAAACTCTGTGAATAATTAAACCGATCAACTGAAACTAATTTCAAAGTGAGTAATGCTCAGAATCTAGGGAGCTCTGGCCCTCTCTGAAGTCGAAGTTCCTTTCATGGAATCAGTGCTCTCAGCAGAACGAGGGAAAGAGGGATGCTATGCTGAGCATGGATCTATGACTACACAGTTCAGTGCCTTTCTAGCTAGCGTAAAATGGGATAAAGGCATATATTAAACTGTCTTCCATAAAATTCAATCAACTAAATCAAACATATAGAAGGACACCATCCGGTTTATCTTGGAGTATGTTGAGGAGACAGGAGGCTTTCTCTGATGGGCAATCGGTACTATTCGTTTCGTAAAAAACTAAACATTCTCTGCAAATACACATAACGTGGCTATGATGTCTTTTCACACATTCAAACCAGCTCTTGATTCTGATGACATGCACCATAAGCAATGGTAACGTTTATACAAGTCTTTACCTTGGGTCACATTTTATGGAAAGGCGTATTGTCATTTTTACTTTTTAAACCATCTTTGTACAATATGCATGTAGTGAAGGTATTGTATTCCATTCAAAAACTCTGAAATATATATATTTTGAGACGCCGTGAATAAAAAAAGCATTTTTAGAATTTGTATAGGTCTCTCTCAGTGGGTGGACAGCATCATTTTAAAGCGAAAATTCGGTTAAAAACTAAACTTTTGGCATACACTTGGTATTTAAGTTTAGTGCCTTCTATTTCGCCCGCATAAGGGATTCGTAGTGGACGGGGCGGCATCTGGGCAGGTCCTCCAGCTTCCTCCGCCACTCATTCCACCAACTGCTCCATCATCACTTTTCCAATCAATTTCGCTTACATTTCATATCATCCACTTCCTCATGTCCATGCCCGGCTACGGCCGGCCCCTCGTAACAGGTTGTCCATTCTGTGGTTTCGTGCCGTAGGCTCCCCGACAGGCTTCTGACCACTAGGCATTGGCTTGTAATTCCTAGTTGGCGTGTTAGTCCTACAAATACGTGGAGGGTAAGCTGATTACGAAAGGAAACCTATTTAAAACTTTTTAATTTTCTCAAAAATATCTCTAATGACTTTGATTACTACACCATAGCTTAAGATATTTTTGTGACAAATGAAATGTACATCCTGTATTTTCTGAGGACAGCCTCCGAAGACTTCTTCATTCTGAATGATTTTGTAGCTATAACTGGAACACCATATGAGAGAGACATAAACTTGTTACACAAACATGTAGATCCCGTTAAAACCCACAATTTATGTCGTATACATTGTAGACTTAACCGTTTCCGAGCTATTCCTTGTTATTGGTTTCATTTTTAAACTACTTAAACTTTGCTCAAACGGGAAGCTGTCTTTCGCTTCATATCTCTTGATTTACTTCTGGCCATGTAAACATAGTCGATTTTCAGTTACTTTTAAAAGACCTGACTATCGCTTTAGCCTAGTGTAGTCCAGCATGTCACTTATATTTACAAGGAAGCAAGATATAAGAGAAACTCCGCTAATGCTTTACGTGATTAGCATTCCCTAAAACAAGGGGCATACAACGAGCCCTTAGAAAATCCAAAAAGCTACACTCGTAGCATCGAAAAACATTTAAATTTAGTAGCCGCCGTCTCTTACTAGATGGCAGTTCAAGTTTCAGCTATATCCATTACATGGTTTCGTTGCCTTAGGTGAATGCATCAACAATCTTGTTCTTGTTTAGACAGATTGGAAAAAAAAAAAAAAAAAACTAGTTTCGTGCGGTGATTAAACATTTGTGATTAAAAGACGTAACACCGAAAGAGAAAAAACCTGAGTTGCATGAATTTCATGGCATATCTGCTCCTGCGTTTGAACAATTTATAATTGTATAAATGAATTTAAATGTGGCCGTACATCAACAATTAATGATGAACATCGTTGTGAATGTCCACTGGAAGTGACTTCCTTCGTAATTGTTGACAAAACCCAGTATATTGTTTTGAGTGATCGACGAACCAAAGTCGCGAAATAGTAGAAGCCATAGCGTATCACAAGGTACAGTATTCTCAATTTTTCACCAAAAGATAGGTCTGAACAAAGGTTTCGGAAAAATCGTGTGATCGATTCGGAAGCTGGCTTGGCACTTTTCCTTGTAATCCTGAAGAGTTTCTGCGTCGATACATAGCTGTGGATATAACATGGATAAACTACTAGATTCCATAAACAAAAGTATAGTCGGAACAATCGGCTTTTAAAGGTGAACCGGCTCCAAAGAAAGCAAAGATGGTGAAATCTACAGACAAGGTGATGTTCTTGGTTCTTTGGGATGCACGCAGAATTATCTACATTGATTACTTGCAAAAAGTAAAAACGATAAATGGACAATATTTTGCATCGTTATTGTACTGGTTGAACGGAAAAATCAAGAAAACGCCCTGATCTGGCAAAGAAAAAACTTCTCTTCCATCAACACAATGCAAGGGTGCACACCTGCGCAGGTTTGATGTCGAAAATTGTAGAATTAAAGTTCGATTTACTACAATATCCACCGTATTTAACAGATTTGGCCCCCAGCGACTAAATTTAATTCCAAACTTGAAAAAGTGGCTCGCTGAAAACGATTCACGTATAACGAAATGATTATCTCCCAAACAGATGACTATTTTGAGGACCTTCCGAAATCCTACTTCTTGAAAGGCTTAAAATCAGTTGGAGAAAGGCTGTGAAAAGTGTATCGAGCTAAACAGAGGTTACGTTGAAAAACGAATACAATATCTACCAAATCTACCAAAAATATACTTTTTTTAAGGACTTATTGAATGCCCCTCATACCTTTGTAACAAATTGTTTGACTGAAATATTAAAACAGTGGAACGCTTTGTTTTAGAACAAATATTTTACAGCACAAAAATCTGAAAAAGTCATAAATGCATCATTTAAAGAGGTTAATTATTTTAAATCTATAACATATGAAAATTCCAATTGAAAATCCTGTTGCCCAAATTCTGAAGTACACTTGGGAATATTTTCAGATACCTAGTTACACTTAGGTTTTTTGAATACGAAAATACAGGAAAACAATAAACGAAACCTGAACATGTGAGAACTATTTAACAGCGCAATACCTTAAAACCGGCATTCAAATGCATGCTAGATTCGCCCTAAAGTTTGAAAACTTTGCAGATATGTAACTTTACGGCATGGTGAGCCTTCGTTGCATCAAAAACAACAAAATCGTTTTATTTTACTAGCAATGGCTAAAACAGCTCTTCGATCTCCCCCTAAAGCTAATAGGTCAAAACTTGGTTGTAAGGTACATTGACAAACAAACTGGATCAAGGGTGTGTCATCGCCTAAGTTGTTGCAAACCTCTATAGTTTTCCCTTAGAGGGGAAGAAGCTGTCCAAGTTTTTCTGTTTACAGAACTGAACATTTCAGAAGAGTCCTATTCAAACTATACATATTTAAGGATAGAACCCGTTGTGAATAGTAGACACGCTACATATCTAAGGAGCACCACCTGTCCCTAAACATATAATCATTTATTAAGACTCTCTTGTTTCTACTAACGTACGTATGCTCCAGCATTTGCAAGCAATTTGATACACCAGGGTCGGTTGTATAAAGCGTTAATTAAGTTTAGTACACGAAATTAAGCAAGGTTATAATTAGTTTGGAATGTTCGTTGCAAAACAATAATCCATTGTTATTGCCTCTTAGCTTCAAGTTGAGTAACTCGCCAATTTTCGCAAATTCATGCCAAGTAGAGTTTAAAATCAGTGGGTAAATTTTGGAAACAAATAAAATTGAAATAACTGCTTTTATAAATAAAATGGTGGGCAACTGAATTTTATTTTAAACGCTATTTATAATATTTCAGTTTTCATTTTCATGTAATGCAAAATTATAACGGTTTACAGAATTACTTGCCGTTGTAGGTTATGGTGCTAAAACTGATGAATCAAACGAAGGATCAATATTTTTATGGTATTGTGCACTATACAGAATTATTCCAAAGTAAAGAGCAGAATTCCCAAATTTATTTCTTGTGAACCACACAGGATAGAAACATAATTCCAACTCCTCTGGACTCAGGGTGTTTCAAAGTTTCACACATTCAATATGAACACCCTGCGTGGCACGAACAACGTCAAAACGGTAGCTAAGTTCTTGCCACACACGAATCAGCTGGTCCCTCGTTATAAAGTTCACCGCCTCAACAATTTTCTGTCGGAGTTTGTGAAGAGAAGCAGACAGTGATGGGACAAACACAGTCCTTCACGAACCCCCGCAGATAGAAATCACAGAGGGTAAGGTCCGGTGACTTAGATGGTCACTGAAGAAGTACTTGGTCGTGTTGTCCGCCTCTGCCAATCCAGCGTCCTGGAAGGGTGTTATTCAGATACCCTCGGATTGCAGTGTGGGAATGCGGTGGGGTGCCGTCTTGCATGGAGGCGAAGTCGTGCAAATCATCATGCAGCTGGGAAAGCAGCCAGTTTTCGAGCATTTCGAGGCAAATCCTTCCTGCGCTTGGTGAAAAAAAATGGTCCATAAACTTTGCGGACAGAAATGGCAAGGAAGACATTTAGCTTCGGCGAGTCAAGTCCTTGTTCAACGTTGACCTTAGAAGCTTCAGCATATATGTGCACATTATGGCGATCCACCTTTCCGGAACGATGGTACGCTGTTTCTTCCGAGAGAAAAAAAAAAGCCGTCGGGCAGCAAAACAATGCAGAGCAAAAGTTGAACCTTTTGTTGTAGTTTTCGGAATGCAATGCCTGCAATAGCTGCAGCTTGTAGGACTTCAGATGCAGAACCAGCTACACAAGGCTATTTCTGAATGAGGTGGAGTTTATAGGACATTCTTAGAAACTCAAAATGGTTACATCTATTTCTTTTGAAAGTAAACTCTGTCGAAAAACCTTGTCATATAAAGGGTAGTTTTGGGTTGGGTATTATCTTAAAAATCTTCGTCTCGTATTTTCGAAATACATAAATATACAAAGTTTTGGGTTTATAAAACATTTAGTTACTGAGCTATGATGTGAAAATAACACACACATGTAAAAATGGCCCTTCTTTATTCAGACGATGTCAGAAATATTTGTTTCTAGTGAACTTCTATATCAAATGTCTGAGGAATGCAATGTCTTTTCCTACATATATATATATAAACTACCAGGCTGACAGAGAAAGTTAAAAGCGTATAAATTAATATCTTTGTATGGAAGTGGAAACAACGTATGTATTGTTTTAACGTTTGCATAGTCCAAACAACCTGAATGAATGGATACCTACAGGGTTTTTCGTCCGATATAATAAGGAATAGTAGTTCGATTCCTTGGTTGGCTATATTAACCTTTTTCATAGATTTATCATGACATTCTGGAGTTTACATATTCATTTAGAGCAGCTACTGTAGCCATTTATGCTGCTAAAGTATATCTACTAACGTGAAAGCTAAGAATTTCTTCTTCTTCTTCTTCCCAACAAGGATTAGGCCAAAGACACGTTCCGAGGCTACACAAACTTTTTAATTGTCTTCCAATATTTCTTCGTCCCGTAGGTTGATAAAACAGTGCTTGCCGTGGATATCTCGAGCGGGGCATCCTTAAAACATGGTCCTTCCATTCCTTCTGGTAGCGTTGAATCTCTTCAATCATATTTTCTTCCATAAGTCTTGCTCTTATATCTGTGTTCCTCATTCGGTCTAGTCTTGTGACTTCCAGTAGTGGTCGTAGAAACCTCATCTGAGCTGCTTCTACTCTGGATTTTTCTCTGGGTCCCAGGACCCAGGTTTCGCAAGCGTACTTTAATGCTGGTTTTGAGACAATATTCTGTAGTCTTTGTCTCACTTTTCTTCTCATGCTTTTGCCGAAGTGTCTTTTTATGCAACCATTTAATTTGTTATAGGTCTCTATATCTCGTCAATATCTGCTTTTGTATTCCCAATTCGACCCTAAGTATTTAAATGTTGATACTTGCTCAATAATATCATCGTCTATGACTATTTTTATTCTCTTTTGTTCTCTTCCGACCATTGCCATTGCTTTCGTTTTCTTTCCAGAAATGTTCATATTATATTCTTTTCCTATTTCATTTAAATGTTTGACTGCTTTTTGTAATTCCATTTCATTTTCTGCCATTAGCAGTTGAACAGCTGCAAACACCATGGTGTCTATATTAGCATTCTTCAGATCTAAACCTTTTGGTTTATATTTTGTTCTCCAGTCTGCAATTATCTTATTTAGAAAGCTAAGAATTTTTTCTAAGTAAAGGCCATCTCTCCATGCAAGAGATCATTTATCTCAGATCAGAGTTAGAGTAGGAAAGGGTGACAAACTATCTAGCAAAAACTAAAGGAAAACATGAAAGGAGACAAACGTAAAGCTAAAGTGAAATCGCACATTATGCTCACTTTTTAACCCAGTTTCCTTCACCTGGTTCTAAGAACTTCTTTTAAAAAATAGAGCAAAATCAGCAAAGGAAAACAAAACCAAAAAGAGGGAAAGGAAGCAAATCAATCTATTGAGAATTCCAAGCTACATTGGTGCGACTTGGCCTCTGAATAACCTCAATGTTTCTTAGTTGAAAGATGGTGAGTCGATTATAGTATAATTCTTATTTAGGCTTAGTGTTAGGATACCGACGGAGAGGACTCAGTACCGAACCTAGGTGGTTATTGTGCTTAAACCGCCGGAATGAGGTGAGCGGATATACTGGGCAGCCGGAACTAAAAGTTTTTATGGGGTTTAACGCCCGCTGTTACTACCTATGGCATGGCAGACAATGGCACTGATGAAATATAGAATGAAGATGGAGCACCGGTGGAATGCGATGGTGGTGAAAACTGGATAACCCGGAGAAAACCGTCGCTGCGCCGCTTTGTCCACCACAAATCCCACATGCAAGTATCCAACCCGCCTTGGTGAGGGATGAGTGGTCTAACCACTCGGCCACGTTACGGCCGAACCAGGAGTGACGGGAGAGGCACCATAAAGTTTCCAGATTGAAGCACCCCGACATCGAACAAGACAGTCTCCATGCCCTCGTCCCGGTAATCAGCCGAAGTCGGGGGATGGAGAAAGTCACTATGAGCATTCTTTTTCGCTGTCACGCCCCACCGGTCACAATCATGGGCATCTCTAACCCTGCAAGGAACCAATAGGATGAAGTATGAGTAAAACAATGGCAACGACATAGAGGGACAAGGGATTTGAGGGATAAAAGAAACCTACTCAGCGTTTGCCTGGCAATCGTGGGAAACCTCCGAAAAATCCATGGTTCAGGTAAGTCGGCCACGGGGATCGACACCGCGACCTCCCAAATGCGGTCCACAGAAGAAAAAACTCCTGATCCATTCCTATATGCCTTTTTATTAAGTGTGTGGTCGTTTAAAGTGATGTTTAGTTTCTAGTAAACATTTTGAATTATTTTGTAATATTTTGGCAATATTACTTCAATCATAGAGAAACATCAACCACCAGTCTTTCTGTTAATGCAGGATGAGAATGTGATACATGCTTATATAGCATTTAAGGACTGCAGTTTTCCTACAAACAAATTATAGGTAATGATGGTACGCTAAGATAATAAATTAATTTTTTGAGTTTTATGTTTCTCATTAGTAGTCTCCAGGCAATATGCTCCGGATTCCACGCCATCTTTAATCCTCAGAATGTATTCCGTGGAGGCGCGCAGCTACATTCTCTCACGTAATCTTATATGTGACGACGTTCCAGACATACACATCCACACATATAGCATAAGTATCCAACATTAAAAATAATAGCTCTTAGTACTCTGATAAGGTCAAAAACTGAAGACAGACATTGTGTACAAGTCTAAACAATGCAATAAAGATATGTTCTGATACAATACAACCGACCTACATAGTATATCGGAAAGGTTCAGTCTTGTAAAGGGAATGTCTGGGCGCGAATCTTGTTTTGGGTGATAAGTTTTCCTCAATGAAAAAATACAATATATATCATGAGTTTCATCTTTTAGAGCTCTGGAACTACACAAAAATTTAAACAAGGGTACTTCAATAATTTTGATTATTATATTATTTTTTTTTATTTTGAAAACATAACCTCTAATATTATTCATTATTTCCTTAAAATATATTTTTTGTAAAATAGCTTTTGGTGACTTTTGTGCTTTATAAAATACAGTAGATATTTCTGCATACTAGGAAAGTTTAGTTGTCTGTAAACAAACACTGACACGTGTGAAACATTTTGTAAGTGTGAGAATGCAGTTTAGAGAAATATACTGCTTTATAAAATAATACGATAGGAATCAGCTACATTGTAGATCCTTAAATGGTTATAGTGCACAACACAGGAGAAGGGTAGCTAAATGTTGAGTTCTTATAGATGCCCAAATGTTTCAACAACTATCTTTAATAAAAAATACTCTGATGTGTTCCCTTCACATGCCTTTCTCTGGGTACTCCACATACCAACTGTTCTTATAAAGAATATTATTTTATCAAGCTAATTGAGACAATCATTGACAGAACTAAACTTATTACTTGCTTCTTTGTAAGAAGAATTGAAATATGGCAATACACAAAACTGAAACTTTTGTAAAGTATTTTAAAAGCTGGTCTCTATGTGAAACCATTGAACCTCGTTTCACTTTGCATGGTCAGCAGTAAAACAAGAGAGATGACAGAAATGTGACTTCCCGTTTGAGAAAGTAGTCTCTAATTTAAATGGATAACAAGGAAAAGGTCGGACACAGTCAACTCTACGAAAAGCATATGACATAAACAATTGCTTTAATGCGATCTTCAGTTTTTGTGTGGTAAGCTTTTGTCTATTTCTTACGGTTTACCAGTTATGTAAAGTTCAGCAAAATTAATCCAAAATAAAGAGTTCTTCAGAGGTCTTTCCCTGGAAATTCAAGATATACATTTTATTTGTGATGTAAATATCTTTAAATCGAAATCATTGGGCCAATTTTGAATCCAAGTTTTCAAAAATGTTTCCATGCAAGGAGTAGTATGGGGTACGGGATTGTTTTTAAATCTTCGTATCGCATCCCTAGAAGATATTAAACACAAATACTCAGTGTGTATTTAACAGTATTTTCGTTTTTCAGCTATGCTGTCCACACACACGGACCTTTTTGTAAAAATTGTTTTTGGTCACAGGGGACCTCAAAACATGTTTCCGATGAAATATCGGTGTAGAAATTTTGAGTGAAATACAGGACCTACTCTAGCTACCATGTATATTGCATGTATATATGTGTTAGAGAAAGTATAAGACATTTTGCAATTTGCCTATTGAATTAAAACTTTCACTCCCAGTGTCCCTTGAGCACTGATTAATCATAATTTCATTCAATATTTTTGTGTACCCGAGATATTATAAATGACGTTTTACCATATAATATCCAATAAAGCACGTTATTTTCTGATATTTACACATCTTAGAAGTAGAAGTTAGTAAAACTAACATCTTTTGCTCCCCTGACACAGTGGGTTGGAGCATAGATTTGCAACCATGGAATGTGCAAAGGCTCTAGTATACATTTGGGTGCGAATTATTCGGCCCATTAAAATTTTAAAATCTACGATGGGTAGAGACCAGTAGGTTGCGAAAGCCAAAATCTGATTCAAGAAAGCATGGTACTGTCTCTATTTCCTCCAATCTGCCAAGGGAATTTACATGCGAAGCCGGAAGTCCGTCAAAGAGAAAATCCTTCCTATGGGAGTTCCTATTCTTAATTGTCTAGAGAAAACTACGATCTAGGAATTGTAACTACTGAAAAGTTTTGTTAGGATTCAATTTTATATTAAAAACAAATAAACGTTATTTATCATTCAGTTCATTTACCCTATGCCGAGCATTGTGATAGTTAGGGATAGCATCTTGGGGACCGATAGAGGGACACATGTGGATACCAGTTACATACCTACCGAGTAGAGACGGACCTGCATTGGTGACTGCAACAACCTGTAGTAACGCATTGGGGAATGTGGCTCGAAGTATATTTTGTATATTGCAATACTGTTTTACAGGTAATTAATGCTTTTGATGATAGTGCATGCTCTTCAAGCAAGATTTTAAAACCTCTTGCTTCAAATGGGTTGCATAAAGATTTTCAATTCATACAGAGGAACTCTGCGGAGATATCTACGACAATAACACATATTTGGAAACGTCAAACATTGAAATATCTCAAACCCTGAAAGCTGTCGATGAACTTGTGCAAGCAATTAATCAAAGACCCGTGACACCTGTTTTAGACCGCGTGAAAAAGTAAGTGATGACAGTGTTTGCAAAAAAGGAAGGATTTTCAATAATACGTCAAATACGAAATGTGGTACGCGGTGTTGCTACGGTAATAACTGCTGATGGACTATCTTACCCAATAGTCGATTATATGTCCTGTTTCCATTGTGCTTCAATCACACCTTGTGATGTGGAGCGAAGTATTTCACAATAGGTACAAAGCCTGTTTACGTGCCAATCGATGGCGATTCACATTTGAGAGTCACGAATATATGTTGTGCATTGCAATCTATGTATCTTGAGAGAAAATGAAACGGAAAATGGTACCAATGACTTGTTGCACAACAGCAACATAGAAATGTAAATATTAAAATTGTTAGTTGCCGTAAATCAATCACCTTCCCCTGCTAGTCATCAGAGCGCATGACAGGTGTCAATGTATACAGCTTGAGCAATATTGAGACTAGGACAGTAGCGTGAGGAATGTCTGTGTCAATTTACTATCCACACCGAATATATGCGACATGACAAAACGCTGGTAATGACATAGTATAGATAATCTGGAACACTATTCATTAACATTTTATATTTGGTACTTCTTTTCCCTTGTGCAAACACAATGCATACTATATGAACTTGCATTACTAATATTATTTTAAAAGCTAGGCAGTACACACAATGAGAGGTAAATGATCTCGAATCTGCATTCTAAAAGCTGTAAAACAATTGTGTATTTGGCTCAGATTTCCGCCGACATGTTTTATTGTACTTAACTGCCGTTTTTACTATATATGGCACCGTAGGCGATGACATTAATGATAAAAGGAAGATGATGGAGCTCTAGTGGAATGTAATGGAGGGGGAAACCGGAGAAGCCAGAGAAAATCCGCCACTGCGCCGTTTTTCCACCACAATCCCATGTGCAGTCATCTGGGATTGGGGTGAGTGCTCTAATCCCTTGGCCTTGGGGCGGCATATTGCGCTGACTGTAGTTCCTAATTAACTTGGGCTACAGAAATGCAATGGTAAGTTTTTTTATTGTTTCATTTATATAGCCCCCTTTAACATCTAAGGAGATATCGGAGGCTTTGCACTAGAAATAACTCTTTTCGTTGGGTTTAAATAGTTTTATTTTCCTCAAACTCACACACATACACATTCCCTCTCAAATATATACTTCCAGACTCTGTGGAAGATAGGGAATATTTCTGGTTAACGAACATTTTCCAGCCCCAACCGGGAATTGAACCCGGGACATCCAAATGATAATGTCAGCTCGATAACCACTTGACCAGGGAGGCAGTCTGGTAAGTTCTTCTCACTGAAACCAAGCAAACCCACCTCGTTTCTGTGGAACATCAACAAGAGAAACTCCTCATCAGTGTAAACTTCAGTTAATTCACAAGATAACATATAAACATTCAAATTAAACATCTATACATTTTTCATATTGAAGGGATCTATTCCGGCATTAGGCCGTTTTACTTTGCGCACATACGAATAAAATTGCTGGAAGAGGTAGCATATTCTGGCTGATGGAAGGAGGAGTTTATTAGAGTTGTTAAGATTCATTCGAATAATAAGAACCATATCATGGGTCGTCTTGCTGGTATTCAAAGCTACCGATACGTATTCTAACTCTAAATGGACATTGATGTGGTTTAACTGGCTTTATGTGACCGCAGGAAAAACAAACAGCCTTACAATATAGTGTCTGAAAAATGCTATTTATGATAAGCTAGTGGCTATGGCCATTTCTTAAACTTCTAATTGGCGGTCCATACAATAGAAAGTTTAAAAACCCAAATTTAACGGTTGCGATGGAAATTTAAAAGAAAAGTTTTGATAAGTAAGTAGGGCTTTATTTTTGCTGACGATCGTAGTGATCTTATTTCCCGTTACTATAATCCATGACTTTATCTAGGTGCAATCTCTTTTGGAGAGAAGCAAAGAATCTCAGAATGCACCTTGCAGATATGTTGAAATTTTCGCCATTCCATACACTACACAGCTGGGCTGGTATATCTGTAAGTTTGGGCACTCTACTCTCCTCTCCTCTTGTGTTTCTGAACTCAGGAAAGCGTGAAGACTAGAGTGTGCTTTTCCACTTCACATTCTTACGCATCACTTTTCTGCTTCTTTTCCTACCCTTGCGTACACAGATGCAAATGTGTTACGATGCGTATCAGAAGTACACTCGCACAAAGATGTAAATAAAACCTTCTGAACTTAGACTAATGCCAGTTTCACACAAAGGATCAATTAGCTCAAGGTTCCACTTATCCCACGCAACACACATTTAAGTAACCATGGTCGTTGGCGAGTTTGGCGTTGACGTTCTGTCCTGATAGGTTCGCAGGTTTGAATCCTGTTATGGGCATGGCTACTTAGGGTTTTGTATTTCTGTGTTTGAGTGCTATCTAAGTCAATCTATCCTCCTGATGGCCAAACAAGTTACAAGTGAAACCCACCATATGTATAAAAAAAAATAGTTGCTTTAAGGGCAGAATTTTGCAAAAGGAACTTTAACTTAATTTTTGCAAGGCCCCAGTCATCCACTTTTACTCTGTGTGCAAATATATTTATCACACCAAAATGTTTAATGAACGCGGGGCAATCATCTAAAAACGTTCGCTTGCCGTGTGCGGATATTATAACTGTTTTGGCGGAAGTCCAAACTGCGACGCCCAGCGTCCGAGCAGCCGTACAGTGGCCACGGTGTGAAGAAAAGGCATGTTGCTCTCCTGCTTTATCGTAATATATGGCACATTGTTACATTAAATATCTGTAACCTAACACAGAATTAATTTAGGATTTGACCCATAAAATCCTATTTTAGCAGACATACACACTTACTTCCACTTATTTTTGTATGGCAACACCTACTACGAGCAAATAGACGGTGTTGCCATGGGCTCTCCTCTGTCCCCAGCTATTGCCAACTTCTATATGGAGTTTCTGGAGCATGAAATACTTAACACAGCCCCATTAAAACCTACACATTTTTACAGATATGTAGATGATACATTTGTAATTTGGCCGCATGGACTGCACACTCTTCCAGATTTTCTTGCACACCTAAATAGCCTCAGATCACAAATACAGTTCACAATGGAATTTGAGAAAAATGCTTCCCTCCCCTTTCTGGACATTCTGGTTACCAGAAAAGCGGACGGAACTCTTGGTCATGCCGTCTACCGAAAACCTACACACACGGATCTTTATCTCAACGCAAACAGCTTCCACCATAAGTCACAACGAATGGGCATTCTCAACACATTGGCACATAGAGCAGTTTCTGTATCAGACGCAGATAATCTGCAAACGGAATTTCAACACCTAAAATTCACACTCCAACAAAATGGATATTCAGCCAAGGACATCACATCAGCGCTGAAAAGAGCCGGACGAAAAAGAAACCCCAGCAAGAACACTCAACAAAAAGACAAACCAGCCGCCATAGCCTATATACCGTTTACCTGCAATTTTTCGGGAAAGATTAGTAGACTACTCTACAAATATAATGTCAAAACCATCCATAAGCCACCACCTAAAATCAAAAATTTGGTCAGGCCAGTTAAAGATAATTTAGCTCTCAGAGTACCTGGTGTCTACCACATTCCTTGCGAATGCAGCGCAGCGTAAATTGGCCAAACAGGACGCACTATTGCCACACGCGTTTCTGAACACCAAAGATCAATAAGGCTTATGCAACCCGAAAAATCTGGACTGGCTGAACACTGTATAGAACAAAGCCACAGAGCTAGCTTTACCAACACCAAGATAGTGGCAAAGTGTTCAAACTACTGGGAAAGGAGAGTAAAAGAAGCTTTAGCCATCTCATCTGAAACAAATAATCTAAATCGCGATTCTGGCCTACAATTAAGTTCAGCATGGACACCAATGTTAAAGAGCCTTAATACCTAATCCTCTACCTGCAGTCTTCCAAGGCTTATTTTCTAGCAGGTGCGTGCTCAAACACAAAACATTAGCCGAATAACGCGAAATTAAATGGCTAATCATGCATATACCCAATAGAAAAGCTCCGGGCCCGGATAAGATTCCCAATCTAGTGCTCAAACATCTTCCACCAAGCGCTTTAAAACTACTAGCGGACATATTTAATCATGCCCTCCAGAATGGAAAATTCCCAACTCGTTGGAAAGAAGCTCAAATATTGATGTTCCCCAAACAACAAAAAGACCCCTCAATTCCAACAAATCATAGGCCAATTAGCCTCCTTAACACACTGAGCAAACTCCTAGAAAAAGTTGTTTTGAAACGCCTAAACTCATTTCTCGCTAAGAATAACATCTTAACTAGTGAACAGTTCGGTTTTCGAGCTAATCACTCTACAACGCTGCAACTACTCAGAATAACAGAGAAAATAACTGCAGGTTTTAATAACAAGCGATCCACAGGCGTGGTCCTATTGGACATTGAACGCGCCTTCGACAAAGTTTGGCATGCAGGCCTACTAAGAAAATTAATCTCCATAGGCGTGCAAGACTCAATGATATCCCTAGTCAAAGACTACCTCAGCGGAAGGAGCTTTCGCATCTCCGTAGGTGAAGCTAAATCTACTGCTCGCCCAATCAGCGCTGGAGTACCCCAAGGAAGTTTACTGGGACCCACGCTGTTTAACATCTACATCAACGACCTTCCCCAATTAGTCAGAGTAGATAAATACATATACGCTGATGACACGGCCTTAGCTACACAATCAACCCAGCCGCGCATTATACATCTAAGGCTACAGAACGCTCTTAATGCCATGGAACCATGGTTCACCAAATGGCGGGTTAAACTAAATTCAAGAAAATGCCAAGCCATCATTTTTAGCAGAAGAAATCTGCACAGACACAGGAGGCGAACTCTCCCACCCCTCACCTATAGACAGGAACCAATCGGGTGGGAAACTAATGTTACATACTTAGGTGTTAAGATGGATGAATACCTCAGTTGGAAACACCACATAAACACAGTTAGAGCAAAGGCCAATGGCCAACTTAACAGACTCTACCCGCTCATAAATCTTAACAGCAGCCTTAAACTTCAGATGGGACTTAAGTTATATAAGACGCTGATCCGTCCCATATTAACTTACGCTGCCCCCGTATGGGGATACGCGGCCCAAACGCACATGAAGCGCCTCCAAACGATGCAAAACAGAATACTGCGAATGATTGCCAAACTACCCGAAGAAGCTCCCGCGTTTGAAATGCACGAAGAGCTGAAAATGCTGACAATTGAGCAGTTTATCAAGCACCTAAGCTACAACCTGTATGCGAAAAAGAACAAAAACTACAACGATCACATTAGAATGCTAGGAGAATACGATACGGCACACGACAAGCACCTCCGCCCTCTGTCACTATTTGATCGCACCATTGGCAGTGGTGAACCAGAAATTAACATGGAAGAGTATCTAAACACCCTAATGCACTAGCCATGATGCAGGTCGCGTGAACTCACACACACATACACACACATACCAAAATTTCGCTGCCCTCAAGTCCTTGTGTTACACAACCAAGGCGGCCCCGGGGGTTGAGGGTCCCCCCGCAAGTGGCACAGGCTCGCTCCTGCACTAAGGCAGACAGCCCGCCATGTGTGCACTTTATACAACCTTGCTACACACTGGTTAACGAGATACAATTGACACAGCCGACAGGCGGTAATAATTTCACTGTATATACAAATAAAATACTAGCAGTAAGCACATATATATATATATATCTACATATAATCAAGATGAAGCCGACAGGCGGAAATACAATTCAACTATAAGCACGCATAAAAAAAAAAAAAAAAAAAAAAAAAATTACCATAGAAATTAAGGCACATGGATGAAGCCCTCGGCGGATCATTCTATACAAGTAAATACTAGAAAATAAGTACACCAAGAATCAAAATGTTAAGATAAGTTAAGAATACATGTTAGTAAAAACACTTATTAAAGCCACTAGGCGAACTTATACACATTCTTTCAGGTAACCCGTTCCTGACGAGGCCAGAAAGCTGATATGTATACAACACAAATACACCGCCAACTACAACCTATGTCACCTCCAACTCCCACCCAGGGAGCACTCAGGGCGCAAGTCATGTGTGTCCCCTGGCACTTCAGTCTTCACTCGCTGTTACTGCCACTGGCACGCAGCTTCCATTTTCTCCAGAAATGCGCAGGTGCTTAATGCGGTACTGCACAAGCGAGGCATGGGCCTCCTACTTCCGGTGGGGGTTTTTCGTGGGTAGTGCCGCACTGGTTCGAGTCCAGGGCGGGGAGTCTCACACTCCCAGGCTTGCCTGGGGTTAGGGCGTCAGTAGCCTTTTCCCCCACCACTAACAAAAAAAAAATGCTATAAATTGTTGTCTACGAAGTCCGTGCCCATGTCTCAGTCATCTTAAATACCAGGCCATAATATCACGCGAACCAATCAGATATTAGCTTCATCCCAGCTCTTATAAATACCAGTCTCCGCAAGCTCAAACCATCAGCAGCATTCGACGCAGGCATGGCCTTCTACAACACCGCTAACCATGCCAGAGGTCAGTAGGCGCTGGCGCGCCGTGCCGCCCTGCTGCGGACAATGGAGACGCCTTCCGCCCCACTTACTAAGCCGCCTCCTGCCACGCCACCTACCGCTATGGAGCAGACAGCTTTCACCGCCGCCGCACCGGTATCCAGTAGGAAACCGGCCCGGCCTCATCCGCCGACAGCCTCCGCCGCCGTGCCGGCACCCAAGCGGGAACCGGCCCGGCCCAAGCCGCCGACTGCCTCCGCCGCCGTGCCGGAATCCAACCGGGAACCGGCCCGGCCCCAACCGCCGACAGCCTCCACCGCCGTACCGGAACCCACCCGGAAATCGGTCCGGCCTTCTTCGCACCATGATGGCCACCTAACAGTGGTCGTCATAGGGGTCCCGAGGGACCTCCCATCCCGCTTCGTGCTGGATGCCGCACGCCGCCTTTGGTCCTCTACAGTAAAGGCCAACCGGATCACATCACCTCGGGGACCCACATCGCTGGTCCGCCTCCACCTGGGGTCCGCGCCTGAAGCCGAAGCTGCCTTGACATCACGCCTGCCCTTGTTAGGGCAACAGCTACGTGTCGAGGCTAGCAGAAGTGAACGTCCGGTCCCCTGCCGACGCTGCTGCACCTACGGACATCGTTCGGAGGATTGCCACGCCGCACCGAAGTGCCACTACTGTGGGGCAAGCTCGCTCACAGCCGCTTGCTCCAACCATGATCTACGCCGTCGACGCCGCTACTGCGCTACCTGCTCCGGGAACTCGCACTACACAGGGCAAGCCACGTGCCCCCTGTATCCCCGGAGTAGGCCTTCACCTCCACAAAACTCACAGCAGCACCACCAACCATCACCACCACCAGACTCGACACCGAACACTTCACCGACGGACACCTTTCTGAAGGACGCCGTAGAATCCATAAAGCAGAACATCGCCACCATCCAGGCGGCTACACACCAACTCGGCCTCCGTCTCGAGGAACTTCAGAGGGAAACCAACGAACGACTCGCAGCATTGGAGGCCAAGCACCAGGACTCAGATCGAGTTGCAGGTGAAAACGGCGCGGTGCTTGCGTCCATCCAACGCCAGCTGGACCGCACAGAGAGCCACCTCGTCCATCCACCTTCCGAGGACAGCGACGACCAGTGCCCGCGGCTGGGGTCTCTTGAGGCTTCGGTCGTGGGTGTCCGAGAGCTGCAGCACCAACTTCACCAATCAATATCCAAGCAATTACACGACCTTCAGACAGGACTTACCACGGACATTCTCTCCTACATCGCTACCGGTCCAGCCCCCAGGGGAAGGAAGAACCGGTAGTGCCGTCATCATCACCACAGGGAGAGAGTGGCAGCTCTCCCTACACTTCCAATCCCATGTTTCACCAACAACTCCCAACCACCCACAATTTCCTCAACTCCTCACCTATAATTCGCTACGGGGGCCGGCTGGGCCTCGGTCAAGCCGGTCTACTAGCACAACCCTCACCCCTGGCGGCCGCACAGCGGGCCAGTTCACCTTTACCTTTTACTGCGCGGGTGCAACAGCGGTACCGCAGTATCCTTACCTTCCAATACCGGTGGAGGGGTTTTTTAGTCGGTAGGCCCATCCTGGGAGACCCCGACACTCCGGGCATGCCAGCCCGGGTTAGTCCTTAAGGTGGATTTTTCCCCTCCACTTGAAACTAAAAAAAAAAAAAAAAAAAAAAATCAAACCATCAGTTCACCCTGAAGACGAAGAAAATGCACTTCTTCGAAACGTTGGTGTCAAGCCAAGTTTTATCTGGCTAGAAGCCCGCGAAGATTTTGAATCTCCATAAATGCTCTTATAATTTGAATGCTTATAAACAGAAGGGAAGTAAGGGAATACACTAGGCTAAAGCTAGTCAAATCTTTTAAAAGCTTTCATTGTGCGATTGTCATTGAAATTTGGTTCTCTTTCCAAGCCTGGGAGTAAAACAAAATAGAGGTGAAGGACTTCCCATCTGAGTAGTTTAATATTTAAAATTGAAATCAATAGTAGAGAATATCTCTGAAATGCTTAGCCCTACAGAAGAAGAATATGTATTTTAACGAGATCTACATTTTTTGTATACGAGTAGTAACGTTTTGTCTATGTCTTACGGTTTACCAATTATGCAAAAGTCATCCATAAAGAGAAGACTTCAGGGGTTATTTCCAAGAAATTCAGGACATTTGTTTTATTTTCCATATAAAAATCTTTACTGCAGGGCATTTTAATCAAAATCGTTATATCCATTTTTATAAAATCTAAAATTCCTACAAATATTCCATGTAAAATGTAGTTCAGAATGGGAGGACGTTTCTGAAAATCTTCGTGTCCCATCCTTAGAAGGCAAATTTAAATAAGTTCGGTATTTAACCGACATTTTGTTTTTGAGTTATCCTCTACACACACACAAACACACATATATACATACATACACACATCGTTCTTTTTAAGATCCTTTTTTTATTCAGGGGTCCTCAAGTCATGACACGTACGTGCTAGAGAAAGAAAAATCCCATACAGAAAGGTGAAGTGGAGTGATTTATACATATTCCTGGATTTAAAAGATGACAAATCTTGGTAAATGTTTGGACAAAAGTATTAGTATGTGTCTATAAAATATTAATTAAATGACATATTTAAAAATCGAAAATTTTGTAACTACACCTAAAACCTCAATCCCAGTATCCCTTAAGGCTACATCTGTTCCGCAGCTGTGAACCTTCTCCCCCCTCTTATTTATAAATATTTATCTTATGAAATTCACAGTGAAGAAAATCAAATAGGATCATTTATAAACTTCGTTTCTTCGTACCCTGCATCTAAAGAACCCATAGTTGATTAATTTAAAAGATCAATTAGATTTTTGTAGGATAATATAAAATATAACATAAAATACTCGCGTATAAAGACAATTGTGTAACCGCTACATATACGATTTTTTAATAGATGTCGTTTCTATCGTATCCAACTTTTAGCTGGACCAGAAGCTAAGGGAGAGAATACCAACACACATATTTAATTCTTTTGTGTAATATAATAGCTCCATGGCACGGAGTTTACGAAGAACCTTCGCCTACCGCCCGGCCGGTTAATGTGGTCCCCACGACCTGGAGTCGCTACTTCTCCATCAAGTAGATCCTCAATTGTCCCCTCAGGGACCTCACGAGGCTGAGTTCACCCCGGGTCAGGTCTCCCAGCGGGAGAAAAATCCCCACACCGGTACCGGGAATCGAACCCAGGTCTCTCGCTTGGTAAGCCGCTGGACTACCACCGCGCTAAGGAGAACCTATACACTCAGACACATCCCCAATGACAGCTCTTATTAATTAGACATGCGAATCCGGATGAAACAGCAAGAATATCTGTCTACTACAACCGCTGGTTCAAAACCATGGGGACCTCTTCAGATAAATTAAGAGGACGTTTACACCCAACAGCATATGTGCATTCATTATTTCACTCCTGAGCTTCACCTTATATGACTATCACTCCAAGTACAAGCTTTGAGGAAATGAAAAAGTTGCAGTTCTTTCTTCCCCTCGAGGATACTTACCGCTTCTGCTTCACTTATTCTGCTCTCTTCGGGTGTACTACAGCGTGAAAAGAATATGATAGCGTCCCACACCTGCCTAAGCCAAAAGCAATATTCTCTTCGAATTTCACTGAAGCTTGCAGATTCGTTCGGCAGAATCGAAATGCTACCTTATACGAGTGTTATCGATCGTGAAAACAGGATATTCTCGATATTATGTATTACCATATGCAGGACAAGTGGATGGAAAGGTAATCAGTCGGAACTACACACGGCAACAAACTTCAGACGTTGAAGATATTAAGTCGAAACCTACAAAAGTTCCTTTTTGAAAGAAATAAACTTGAATAAATCATATTTTCTGATTCATATTCAGTGCACTGAGAAAAAATAGAGCACTCAAAGTTTTGTTTTAAAATCCTAAGTTTGTCTCTGATTATTCAATTAATGTATTTCAGAATTATATACGCTTCAAGGACTGCTGTAAAGTTTCACTGCACCTTCTTACTTTATAGGTATTCATTGTATATCATATAATTATACAAAATGTCTGATTCTACCCATCTTAGTTATTCGTGATAAATATTACACAGCAAATGGTTTAAACTTGTACAGTATGGACTTATTTATATGCATGAAGCGGAAGCACCATTGACATAAAATTTACTGATTTTGTCACAATTAATCCAAAGTAATAACAACAAGCAATAATTACACAATCACAAATATCCAACAAATTTTCCGCATCAAAACAAACTTCAATCATGAAAAGTTGAAACTAAGTAAATGTATGAATAAAAACACCAGAGTGAGCCCTTAGTAAACGGCTTAAAATAGGCAGTTCTGACTTGATGCGCAGCGGAGTACTCACACTTGCAGAAGTCTGCCTGCAACATGCAACAGCTCGATAGTGCGATTAAGATGCCCCCATGGCTGAAATATTGTGTGGTGACAATGAGCGTTTGATTTCATAGTTGAATTCAGAATCTTTTAACATACAACACACCGTGTAAGTCCATCCTTTTCAGTAAACATAAACGTTCTTCCCACAAAATACTCAACGGGCATCCCCGACTTAACATAGTGACATAATTATGTTATGAGAAAGGGCGTAACGTTAATACTAGCAGGGAGCGTAATCATTTGTACTATGACATTCGGTGCCGTATTGGCTACCGTGCTCACCCTCCAAACACTGTTGCTCTGTACACGCGAGCACTCGGACTCAGCCGAATCCAGTTTAAAAAGACCGCTTTCCTGCCAATAAGATGTACAATCATTTTATGTTTTGTTCTCATTTAATTTTTATGTAGTGTTTAGCGTTCATTCTTCCTACATACGACACCACAGTGATGGACACTGGAAATGCGTTGAGTAAGTAAATTTGGGAAGGAAATGTTCCATCTCAGAGTTTTGGGGTACTTACACAGTATTTGTCAGTTACGAGGAGGAGGAATATCTTGGAGAGATTTGAACTGCAGAGCTCCCGATCACGGATTCATGCCTTAATATACTTGGCTACAATATTAGTGTTCTTATTAATCTTTACTATGTTAATTTTAATGGTTTATTACGGTGATATTTTTATACTGAGATTTTTGTCTTACTTTACTACCCTATGTATTTAAAACAGATATATTGGATGTATTGTAAAGGACCAATATCATTTAAATAAATAGTCATTCGTTATGCATAAATTTCTTTCAGAGATTTCTGTGACAGCGTCTTGTGTAATATAAGTTTAAGAACAACTAAATATATAATGAAGAAATAGTAACTTCTCAACGTGTTTTATATCTGGTAGTCTTGAACTTAGGAAAGCATGAGTCTTCCCGTTACAAAGTACGCCAAGCCGAAGGGATTTTTTTCTTCAGAAATGAGGAAAAACGGTCACTCATCTTCCATAAGAGATATTGATTCACTATAAATATTTTATTAATTTTCTGTTAAATATTTTTGGAATAGATTGTTCCAATGCTATTGTAATATATATGAATAATAAGTAAATAAAATGTGTTGATATTACGTTTTGCTTCATGATCGCGAACATAAGGGGTTTTGGAAAAGTAATGATGGGAGTTGTGAAGTTTGCTTCAAAGTAAATTAGGAATTACATGTCATATAATTAAAAGGGTTTTACAGTATTTTTCTACTGCTTGCAATGCCGCCTGTTTAACAATATAATGTTAAGAAAACCCAATTCAGTTCTGAAGGGAGAAATTAGAAAGAATAGCAAAATGTGTTATCTTTTTATAATACACTTTGGTTCATTATAAAACCAAATACACTAGTCAGAGCACTAAACACTCATTTTGACAGATCTTTTGGATCCACACTGTCCTAAACAATTAGACTACCATATCACTAGGAATACTTCTCCCTTTCTGCCTCATCTTGAACTTTTCCTTCTTGTTCTTCCTGCTGCTCCTGATGCTGTGCTTGGTGATTAGATCTGTTTAGAATTTTAGGTATTCTCGTTTTCCTCATACTGCTGCCCGAAGTGAGATGTAAGGAGCATGGAAGTGTCCCATGCTTACTGAGCTTTTAGGCAACCCCTTGGGCATTATGCCACAAGTTTCCTCTACGGCAGACTGTCTTTCCAACACTGTAGGATGTTTCCTCTTGGACTATTGCCCCAGTGGAGCCTCGCTTCTCAATTATAATTCGTTTTCATGGTTGAAACTTGAAGTGTCTTGTTACAGGATCTCTACAGTTCTACAGCAATGGTTGTCTCTTAGTGGCAAAATAAACAACTCCTACCAATCAAAAAGAAAAATATACTTAACCTAGTGACATATGCAAAGAACATATCGATGCATAACTAGCATGCTCCTCAGAGACCTCTAGACTTGATGGACGTTGGAACAACAGGAGTTTGAAGGTACAGAATACGTAATGAACACAACGTATTTTGTTACAGTGTGAACAATACGAGCTATGTTTTATGATAGTAGATGGGCTTAGTGACGTTTGGAAAACCATGGTAAATATTGGCTTGTGTAACAGTATTGATGTATCCACAATAAGATGGTTGCAACTCGAAGACTCACTTAAATGCGGTGGGAAGTGTAATTATCTATTGGTTGAGGAAAAATTAACAGTTTCAAGTAGATATGTAAATGTGAAGGAATACAGACAGAAAACAATGATATACATTTCAAGACCTCATTTAGGTATTTAGTGCACTGGATTTCATTCAGTATAACAGCTATAAGGATAAACATTAAAAATTCCCTCAACTTAGGTTATGTACACTGTACAACAGTCGTCAGGTTTATAAGGCTAGAGCTCATACAAGTTAACTGAGGTCAAGAGTAGGGCTTATTTGCCTTGTGGTTGTGACACGTGAAAACATTGTTTACCGACGAAGAAGAAGAAGAAGAAGAAGAAGAAGAAGGGAGAAACAACATCCATTTTGCATCTAAACACTTGCACTTCTCCGTATGTTGTTACATCAGTGATTTTATGCCAATTTCAGTTTATTCATATTGTATGGCTCAAAAAGGATAAAGGGAAGTCATAATGGAACGAAAAACAGTTTAGCTTTTATATCCGCCGGAACATGAGAAATTAGTTGTAATGTACACAGGAGTTAACTATGAAATATGTTTTTACAAGGCAAATCGGTTACTGTGCTACCAATCACCAGCTAAAGGTAACCTCTGGTCGTCCAATTCGAGGGTGATCCAGGATGTAATGACCGCTTGCGCATCCCCGCTACCCGGATCGCTGTCGGGGTTCTATCCAAGGTGAAATGGTTTTCTTGACATATTTTCTGTATTGTGAGAGTTTCAGACTAAATAAGTTATTGGCTTTCTGTGATTGTTCAAAATGAATTTTCTGATACTACGCTACGTCGATTCTGAGGTGTGAGCTATTGGATGTATGAATGCTCGGATGTTGAAACGTGGGGAAATCTAGTCAACTAAAGTAAGCCAACGTTGATATAGTAATACATAAAAGAAGTATGAGAAAATCGGGTTAAATGTTCAACGGAGGAATATAAGTGCATGATGAAAATGGACTCGGAGATTCGTCGATAAATAAGGATGATTTGAGGAATCAAGTAAACAAAAACATACAAGATGAGTTATATATTTATTTCCCAAATATGTATCCTTCTTTCCATGGTAAAATTATATTCATATATCTAGGTTTATTGTCGGCTGTCACCAGTTCAACTAGGAAATTCTGAAGCTCTTGGATGGTCATGACAAATGCTTAGGAGGTGAATATGTGGAGAAATAAAACAAGCTTCACTAATATGACATTTTTTTCAATATAATACTTTTCTGAATATATTAAAACAAACGGTCCTAACCTTTTGGGTATGGTGGGTGTTGTAATCCAAAAGCTATAGACTGTCGTCTTCCCATACAAGATATCGCGGCCTTCTCCGGAAGCTAAGAAGACACATATAGACTGTCGTATACATATGCGACCCTAGTGCGACATATTTTTTGAAATATAATTAAATGGGGCTAACGTGTCTGCCTAACATTCCCGAGGTCCAGAGTTCTAATGTCGGCTACCATAAGTTATGGATAACCTTTAATCCGGGGTGTCCACTCATCCTGAGAAGACAAATGTCGAGTAACTTCCATGGACTGCGGGTTCATTTGAGTGTCATTTCACATTGTTTATTTTTTCATCGTCCGATGTGGCTTAACCAGATTAATGGACTTTAAACCACAAAAACGTAATAAAAGTGAGTCACTATTAGACAATACTGAAATGTAGCATTCCATCTAACTCCCTATTTAGAACAAAATTTATTAAAAATGAAATCCTGGTGTATGTATGACTAAATCTTCTGCAATGTCACTTAAGGCATATATGAATGTTTTAAACCAAAAGTCTGTCAATGATCAATATATACACTGTAGAATCCGAAGAAGTTTAAAAGATGAGGGAAGGTCATATACACTATAAAGTTTAATTCCGTTATGTCATCATTAGAGACAAAGCCAAAGTTCAAGAATCGCATAGTCTTGAAAATGTGAATGTGCTGCGTAATAATACAAATTGCAGCTAATCCAAATAACGAAGATTCATGACTGCGTTAATAATAATGCATAACTTTTCTTACGAGAAAAGAGATTTAGTTTTTGTGGATATTTGCTGATATGCACATTTAGTTTTTGCGGATGTGTATATCATTAAACTCGGCGTTTTAAGGCAAGAAAGAATTAATGACTACATTAAACCGCAACTGAAAATAAGGATGATTTAAAATGTGCTGTAGAATCAGCTGCGCTCTTGCACATTACCTAGTTTTCCACAGTGGTGAACCACCTAGTGACATCGTCGTAATATTGTGGTGGTATTACGGAAAGAGCTCGGGAGAAGCTTCGTGCATGCCTCCTGAGCGTGCACGGTCCGAATGTATTTCTGTTTTAATGAAATACATTTCTGAAGTCTTGCCTTAGCCCTTTTTCTTTTCTTTTCGAGTTTCCTACGTTGCTTCGTTTGTTTTATCTATTTATGTACCGTTTTCTTTGTATTAACACATTCACAGACATATACGCATTTACAAACACACAAACACCCATTCCCAAGGGGGGACTCGAACCCACGATCCCCTGCGGCACGAAGCACCAAAGCAAGGAACGCACTTTAACAAGCGCGGCCACGGGGACCGCCATATTTGGACCATAAGGCAAATATGTCCCACCAATCGCGCATGCGCAAAATGCACTTTAAACGTGCATAAGGTAAGATATTCCTCTGACCTGTTGCTAAATTTCACAGAGTTTAAAGGAGTAACGTAGATTAAAACGCCTTGACTTTACATTACCACATAGATATGCATTATTCTTAATAGCACTCAAAGAAAAACTAACCACAATCCACTAGGGGTCAAATGTTTGGAAGTTCACCCGCTCTTGTGCTCTTATACCACAATGTGGCTGGTTACGTCATCATTTGTATCTTTATATGGCAGAATATAAAAAGATACATTAAAAAAAAGTTTCTGATATACTCGTACTAAATTCGCTAAAGTAAGTGATGCACTGGAATATAAGTTACGTTACGTTAAAAAAAAATCGAGTACTATGAAAACCTTAAACTGCAGTAACAAAGAGTGTGAAGTAATTAAAGCCCTGAATAGATTTTTAACCAAAGACCAAAGGGACTCAAATTAATATGTCTCAAAAAACTTAAAACAGATGGGAGAATTTAGGAGAATTACTACCTAGAAAGGTTTTGAATTGAAGACTGGAATCCTTAACTTTCTTCCGTTTCTCTCTAAAGATTGATTTCCTATTAGCACAAAAATATATCTAAAGATTTTCATCTTTATTACTAGCAATATGCAGGAGAAGGAAATCACATCTTTGGTGTGATATCTCGTTTATGTGAAAAAGTCTTGCAACTCAGATATTTTGCTTTTTCCACCAAAGGCTACGTACCTACACAGTGGGTAGAGAAGGTATTGTATTCCACCTAAAATTCCATACCGAAATTTCAACAGAAATGAACATTTTGCGGGCCACTGATTCTAGAAAGAAAGTTGTGAGGACAGCATAACTCCAAAACGTAAAGTTTGTTACATACCAAACTACGTAATTTAAGTTCAGCGTCTTCCAGAGATGAGAAACGAAGATTTTCAGGAAAATCCCTCCACACCCAACCACCTTTTACATGGAATATGTTGAGACATTTGTTCCTCAAAAAAAGCACTAACGTTTTTTACTAAAATGTCACATTACTTTTCACTAAATACTCTAATGACAAATGAAATATTTATCTTAAATGTTCTGGGAATAGCCTCTGAAGACCTCTTCATTCTGAACGATTTTTGTATAACTGGTAAACCATAAGAGATAGACAAAAACTCTGATTAAATACACAATTATGCCATTTATACAGATTTTTGTGGGGTTAACCACTTCCGAGATATTCTCTGTTAGTAGCTTCAATTTTAAATCCTAAACTTCTCAAACCAAAAGTTGCGATCCGTCTCTTTTCATTTACTCCCGGCCATGCAAAGTTAACTGAATTTCAAGGCGACACCTATTAAAATACTTGACCAATGCTTTAGCTTATTGTATTCTCTTTCCCATCTACTTACAAGGAAGTAAGTAAAAAGACCATGTGTGTTAATAGTTATTTCAATTAGCATGATGTAGATACAAGAATAATATTTTGTGTCAGTAGTTTGTTAGCAGAAACGGTAGAGAATGTCATGTGAGTGGACCACATCAGGGCTTTCCTTAACACAGCGCCAATTCCCTTTACTTGATGTGCTTTGGAAACTACAAACATGCAGCCTTTAAAGCCTATTTACTACGAGCACCTGAAAGCAGACAGTGGTGTCTGAACATATCTGTGACGACATCTCTTTGAAATCACGCAGAACGTGTTTTGTGGTTCGGCGTCTTTTTTAAAGACTTTGAGAAGTAATTTATCTTTAGAAGACATCCGTGCTTTCATTTCCCTTCAGACTCAAGCAACGAGATCCATACGTTTTGTTAAAAAACAGTCTGGAGCCTTTTTTAGAAAGAAAAACGGGTACTCCTTGACAGCATTTCATTTGAATAGATTGAGGTATTTTTATTCTTAAAGAGGCACAATCAACAATCTTGATGGTTTTCATTTATTTTTCCCTCTATTTTTTGTTTATGAAAGGGAAGAGATCGGTATATGAGTTACTCTAAATATAGATATAAATGACGCACAAGAGAATATTCCTTTATGAACATTTAAATGTTTGGATAGGTAGAGTCAGACTGAAAAATTCAACGCTAAAGCCGGGATTTGAACCACGAATCTCCCGGTCTCTAGATTTCTCAACTGACTCGAATTGTTTTCCGGTAAACCACAAGATGATCTCAAATTATTTTATACACCCATGGCGCTTACACTGTCGTATTTTGTCCCAGAATTCATAGTATAGCCAACTATTATGGTCAATTTAATGCTATACCGGCATGTTGCCATGAGAGCTCAGAGGTATAGAGACCGTGAGACTGGTGGCTCAAATCCCGCCTAAGGCATTGACATTTTTAGTCTGACTCTTTAACTATCCAGCTCCTGTCCTTTACATGACTTGTGCGAAAAAACAATTAAATCAATACCAATTTAAATGTTTGTTTTATTTGGAAAATAATTTATTTCTAAAGAAAGAGGCAGTACTAACAGCCAATGTTATCCTGGGTCTTCACATTTACTCAGCCTTTAGCTCCAGTGGGCTTAAATGCATGACATTATCAGTTCAGCGAGCCCCTTGTCTCAAAGGGGAGGTGCGAAATTGATTGCATGCATTCCGGACTTTGTAAACATGTTGATGTACTAGACGGTGCAAGACTTTTTAATACCAGGATACTTTGTGCGTTCTTTGCACATAAGATGAAAGTAACCGTCGATGACAGAATTATTATTGTTGAGTGCTACATCCGAACTGGAAGAACACATTACCTGTCAATATAAATGCTGCGATTGCGAATTTATGAGACGCAAGCGAATGCGCCAAATACACATATTTAAAAAGTAGGATACAAGTCCCATTACACTAAGGTGACCTCGAAACGTTGATATTCGTCATTCTACTCTTTGTTTGCTAGTACTCTGCAAAAGGAAATGCGTGATAAACTCGCTCTCTATTGCTGACGTCATGCGCGGAAAAAGCGACTGGCGACAAAGGGCGAATAAATCTGAAGAAGATCCTAAATACCTAATTTAAAGAAAGACTAAATTTCCAAAATTGTCGAAAAATCACATTTTTAGTTTGTGTCGTTTTATAAATGAGCATTCTCTCTATTATTTGATGTATATATTTCTTCATTTTAGGCACAAAGTTATATTTTAAGTATATTTTTAAAATTTTACTGTATGTGTCACTTTGTACGGTGCAAAAAACAGCATAACAGCATAACCACACCCACACACTTAAGAGTAGAGAAGTAACGTTTAAACCATATTTAGGAGAAGTTTTGCTTTAGAAGTTGGTACTACGAATTAAGTATGACCGTTTCTGCAGATTCAAGTGCTGTGGTTTCTTTATTTGCAGATGTATGTCAGATTTTACTCTCCAATGTTTGGGGGGTAGCTAAACGTTCTTTAACCTGGTTGGTCACATCGGGCGATGAATGAAATTGGTGAAATGTTGCTCAAATGATCTCGGTGTCCGTAGAGCTTAAAGTTACTCCACATTCGTCTTCTCAGGATAAGGGAAACCCCCCCCCAAAAAAAAAAAAAACTTATCCGGGGAACTCACCCTAAGCGAGATTCGAACTCACCACCTTTTGAATGCGAGGCAAACACGCTACCACCAAACTAGCCAGGCGGACTCTCAAATGCTTATGGCATTTTCTGGTATAAACTGATGATTTCTCACAAACTATTCCATATAACCAAATTATATTTTAGAATAATAAACATAATCTGTTAAGTGACGTTGTGGATAAAGTTTGGTCTTCAGGTAGTTAATTTTTAAAAAAAATCATTTCTGATAAATTTTAATCAACAGTGGTATAACTGAGAAAAAATTAGGATTTGTTCCATTCACATGACTTTCTCTACCCGTTCCACAAAGAAACTTTCCTTACAATAGATTATTTTATCTACGTCATTCATTCTAATCGGGATAAACGTTAGCAGAAACGGTCTGATTACAAGTAGAGGGGTATTAAGGGAACACACTAGGCTAAAGTGAAAGTCAAGTCTTTTTAAAAGCTATCACTATTTGAACATTTTGAAATTTGGTTTTCTTTTGCATTTCCGGGAGTAAAACAAACGAGATGAAACGAAATTGAACTTCCCGATACATAAAAGTTTAGGTAGTTTAAAATTGAAGCCAACATGGAATATCTCTGCAACTGTCAACTCTAAAAAAAATTTATATTATTTGAATTGTGTGCTTTAATGACACTTTTGTGTAGTAGGTTTTTGTCTATCTCTTACAGTTTACAAGCTATACAAAAGTCATCCACAGTGAAGAGGCCTTCAGAGATGATTCCCAGATAATTTAAGATACACATTTCATTTGTAATGAAAACATTCTAATAGCGTGGCAGTTTAATTAATATCGTTGCACCATTTTTGAGAAAAACTAACACTTCGAAAAATGTTTCATGTAATTTTAGTTGGGAATGGCAGTTGGGAATGTTTTTTGTTGTATCCTTGGAAAATACTGAACTTAAATATCCGTTTGGCATTTAACCAACTTTTCGTGTTTGAGCTATGCTGCCCAAAAACACAACACACATCTTTTTTTTTTTTTTTTTTCTAAAAATGTATTTTTTTTATTCATGTGGTGTCAAACATGTATTTTACGGCGAAATCTCGATATCGATTTTTGGGGGGAATACAATACCTTCTCTATCTGTTATGTATATTTGATATACGTGCCAGAGAAAGTAAAAAGTCCTACCTTCCTTAGTAAATAAAGCTATTGGATAACACTAGATCACTGAATATAGACAGTATTGATGTACATTTCAGTCTCACATAATTTCTGTTCAAATGGAACTTAACAGATTTAACAGTGGCAGGAATGGTCTTTTAATATGTCATCGTGGCCCAGTGGTTACACCACTCACCGCTTAACTAGATGACCCAGATTCGATCCCAGGAGACCGCATATGGGATTTTTGGTCCACAAAGCGGCTACACGGGTTTTCTACGGCTCTCTGGTATCCTCCACCATTCATTACATTAATTGCTCCATGGTCATCTTTTCTGTTATATATTTTACATCAGCTACTTTTTCATTTTTATACCAGGCACCGGGCTGACCCACCTTAGCTTCTCTCTGATCCTCAACAAGCGTCTGACCCCAGGTGCTGGCTTGTAAGTCCTTGGAGGTTGCATGTTCTATATACGAGGAGGATAAAGGAAGAAAGAATGAAGATTCTATCTCTCCCCTTAAAGTACTTCTTTACATAATAGCTTTATTTTAGAAAAATAAATAAACATGTTATTCTAAGTTTAATATTAAATATTTGTTTTGTTATCGCTTATATTGTGATTACGCAAAGCTTACCTTTAACCAGAGTCTACTTAAAATAATCTTATATGATAAGTACACCCACAAAACATTTCCTGAGATTCTCCACTCAAATATATTAATTTATATATTTAAACTTAAGAAATCATCCTTCGCTAACTTATAATATTCGGAAATAGCTTTCAAATGTTTAGTCTGGTGACTGAGCTCTTGCAATAAAAATAGAAATCGCAAATTTTTAATCCAAATCGGAACTACCCTATGCAAGCATGTCATGTTACCTCAGAACCTTCTCGCTCATGTTAGATATTGCAATACACATTCGATTTTTAAGTTAGAATTAGCGGTATTCCCGCTCTCCGTACGGCTGCCCTAACTATTGAACCACTATGACAAGATTCCGGAAGGACATTAAATTCTGCAACTAACTTTGATTTTTCCCGGCAGAGAAGTGTGAAAGAACCATGTTCAAATTCCAGCTATGACATGAAATTTTTCAGTTGATTCTAAGTTAAATTCATTTTTCCTCTGTTTTGAATTATGTGCTCAGATAGACACACACAAACATACGTGAGCAGATATCTTTGTGGTAAAAATTCTTTTTTGAGTTAAACTAACTTAAAAGATATTCTTCGGGTAAAATGTTGATGTCGAAATGTTGGATGGAATGCAATACTTCCTTTACCACTTATATTAAATTAGCAGAGAAAGTGAATCATGTTATTTCATTTTAATTTTCGTGCAATTTGGTTTAAACCATCTTTGTCATTAACTTTTTGAATCGAGTGCAATTCTAACTAACGTGTGATGTGTGTTTCTGTCTGCAATACGATACCTTGGAATAATTTCTTGCATTTTACTCCAAAAGTTAACGAAGTTTACATCCTTTGAAATGTGGGTGGCGCGATATAAACCGGATTTAAAGAAATATTTTAAATGGTAATTGGTAGATGTAGGTGTAATGTGATCGTATCTTTATTATAAATCCATGTCCAGAAACTCTTTTTCTATGTGCTATTGTAAGTAATTATGTAAACAAACTACAGACTCTGGAAAAAGAACTAGAATTCACTTTAATTATTTTAGAGTTATTTACCAATTATACTGTATGAGCTATCAAGTGATGCAAAACAGTTCTTCAGCATGTTTCCATCCAACAGCAGAGATAATGGGATTATTGTATATAGATGTTTCATACTCGACCCCATTCAGGCATGTGATTATCCTCAATTGACTATATAGGGCCACAAAGGAGAGCACAACAAGATGTCTATCATAAATTGGGAAAGCGAAAGGAATGCAAAAAAGAGGGTTAATTGATCTATCAACAAAGTTGCGCCAACAGGGATCACCCGCTTGCACCGTTTTTCAAACGGTGGAGATCAGAGGCGGTCAAAACTCTGACCACTCATGTTCGTTACTCGCAGGCCACTCTACTTCTCGAGTGTGGCAACGAGAATCTCGTGTATCGAGAACTAGTGCTCACGAGCGAGGCAACTCGAGTGTTCTCGTAACTATAGGTGAAGTAGCTTGATGTATGATCCGTAATATAAACTGGTTATGTAATAACTAGGGCCCGAAATTGTAGGTGTTTAACCTATTTTTCCCATGTAAGTAAGTTAAAAAGTTTCAAAGTACTCTTATGTTTCAAGCAGTGTGGGTGCTAATGTATGAGATTGAGACCTAAAACTACTTTAACTTAAGTGTATTTCAGCCTCAGAAGAAAATGTATCAATTTTGTCTTCAATTCATTTGAGTTACAATGTTTGTTTAGTAATTCGTTTAGTTTGGTTTTGAGTGTACATGTGGGGTTAGCCAGGGAAATACTTTATCACGAGTTTTATCTTGTTATAGAAATTGCTTGCATGAAATATACGCCTATGACATCTTGCGATGTTGGTCTTTTTCTATCTATAGGAAATATTAAAAAAAAGAAGACAACAGAACATTTGGAAATGTGGCTGGTTGTGTAGAGCAACAGTGCTGAAACATAAATTTTGTTTTACTTGAGTGCTATATATTTTTAATACATGCTGAATTGTTTTGTTAAAGATGTTCTAGCATGAGTATAATGTGTAATAAATTGCCTTAAATAACAGTATGTATTAATAACATGCTTCCGTGAAGTAAAATAGTTTTCATATTACCTTCTCTAGCCCGCTTTTACAATGTACATAATGGATAAAGCATTGTATTCCATCCAAAATTTTGATTTCAAGGCTTCACTGTAAATGTATGTTTTGGAGTCCCCTGAGTCCGAAAAAGCATTTTTAGAAAAAGGGTCCGTGTGTCTGTGGAGAGAATAACTCAAAAACGAAAATACCGTTAAATACAAAACTTGGTATTTAGGTTTAGTATGTTCCAGGGATACGACACGAAGATTTACAAACCCCTCCTCCACAAACTACCCTTTACATTGAAAAAGTTTTGAAAATTTTGATTTTCTCAAAAATGATCCTAATTATTTTGATTAAAATCTCGTATATTAAAGCTATTTACATCACAAATAAAGTTTATGACTCGAATTTTCTGGGAATAATCTCGGCAGACCTCTTTATTTTAGATGAATTTTGCCGAATTTTACTTTAACTGCTAAACCATAAAAGATCGACAAGGACTTACCACACAAAACATGTAGATCCCGTCAAAACACACAGTTTATGTCCTTTGCGATTTTGTTGTGGAGGTATCCGTTTCCAATATATTCGTTGTTATTGTTTTCAATTGTGAAGTACTTATACTTATCTCAGACAGAAAGTGTCTGTTTTTCTTTTATTCTACTCCTGGCCAAGCAAAGAAACAACTTGCAATGACAATCGCATAACGATAGCTTTTAAAACATTTAACTATCACTTTGGCCCAGTGCATTCCCTTAGTTCCCATGTACTTATAAGGAACTACGGAATAAGAACATTCTGTTAATGTTTATCTCGATTAGCATTGTGTAGAAATAAGAATAATCTTTTATAAAAAGCTTGTAGAGCAGCTAGAGAAATTCATGTGGGTGTAATCCTTCAGGTTTTTTTTTATCTGTATTATGTTATAAAAGGCGTTCGTTGCCGACTTTCTTAAATAGTTAGGAAAACTGTTTAAGCCCCCAAAATAAAGGCAAGGATCATTGTTAGAGAGCTAGGAAAGCTGTTTAAAACCCTAAAGATGTTAATAGATGACAATAAAAGGCTGCTTTTATAAAAGGCTAAAAATCCGGGCCCTAGTGGTAGGTAACTCAGGATGATTCATATATCCAAACCGTTCAGAGTAAACGGTTAGAATCAGCAATATTAATCGTTAATGACATACCACTTTGTGTTGTTATGTGGAAACATATTCAAAATACAACCGAAAATAGAATTGCTCCTTGCAACATAAGCGTCTTAGGAGTAATAAAATATTTTTAATAAAAGTGGAGGCCACGTAAACATATCTGCAGAATCTGTGATACCAAATTTCGTTTTTAATCCTTTCCCTAGCGTGGGTTGTTTAAATACCATCCTTACCCTGGTAGGCTATTTAAATTTTAAATAATTTAAACTGATGAAATAATATAACAGGACTGATTATGCGAGTTTCCGCTCATTATAGTAACAAGACTTATGAGTTTTGTGAGTCATCGAGACTCTCGTACGTTGATCAAACTCTATCCTGCCTGCTGTGTTCAGTTGCATTCACTGGCTGCGAGAGACGCGCTTAGTGACAGCGAAAAACGAGCAAGGTTGAAAACTGAATTGGTCAACTCTGTTGGAGATAGTTGAAGTGAAACAGGAAGGTTACGGCTAAAAGTGGCCGCGCTCGCTGAAGTGCCTCGCTTTGGTGCTTCGTGGCACAGGGGATCGTGGGTTCGAGTCCCGCCTTGGGCATGGGTGTTTGTGTGTTTGTAAATGTGTATATGACTGTGTACGTATATAAAAAGAAAACGTTAAATTAATAGGTCTACTAAGGAAATGTAGGAAACTGGAAAAAAAGAGGAAAAAGGAATACAGAAAGAACAACTAAACAGCACTCTTGTGGAAATTCGCGGACATGCCACAAAGCAAATTTGGAACTTTTTTCAAGAGTTCCACATAACATTACACCAGGTATGCACCTAATGTAACGATGTTGGAAACAGCTAATTAGAGCAGATTTTGTAGTTTATATATTATCATTTTTGCTTTCTCTACACTTACTATGCACATAGATAAGGTATTGAATTGCACCCAAAAACTCGATACCGAGAATTTACCGGAAATACATGTTTTGGGACTCCCTGAATCCAAGGAAGCATTTCTAGAAAAATGTTCATATGTATTTATTTGTGTGCGTCTGTGGACAGCATAGCTCAAAAACGAAAAACCGTTAAATACCAAACTTGGTATGTAAGTTCAGTATCCTCCAAGGATACGACACGAAGATTTTCAGAAAGTCCCCCCCTCCCAACTACCCCTTACATGGAAAACATTTAGAAAAGTTTTATTTTATGAAAAATGGCTGTAAAGGTTTCGATTAAAATATCGTATATTAAAGAAATTTATAATTCAAATAAAATGTAATTCCTAAATTTTCTGGAAATAGCGTCTGAGGACATTTCTATTCTGAATGAACTTTGCGGAATTTTGCATAACCAGTAAACTGTAAGATATAGACAAAACTTACTGTACAAAATACGTAGGTCGCATTAAGACACATTTTATACTATGTGCAGTTTTGTCCTGGAGTTCACAGTTTTCAAGACATTCCTTGTTATTTGTTTCAGTTTTAAAATACTTATACTTTTCTCATACGGGAATTCGTCAACACCTGGGCACGTAAAGAATCGGATTTCTATGCCATAGCAACCACATTTTAAAACATTTCACTGTCGGTTTAGCCAAGTGTATCACTTTATTTCCTTTCTATCTGTAGAGAACTAAGTTATAAAACAGTTTCTGCAAATGTTTATCTCGATTAGCATTAAGTAGATAGAAGAATAAGCTTATTAACAATACTTTCTTACAGAGATGTAGAGAAAATCATGTGAATGAAGCACATCAGATTTTTCTTCTTCAATCTTCGTTTATGCTAATTTCCTATCCTATTTTCTAATGCTCTTGTCCCATACTTCAGAAAACCTAGCACTTTAAGAAGATGTTTCTGGACAAGGGAGTTTTCACAAAATACCTAGCTACCTACCACAGAACTATGTGGTATATCTATTTACATCCTATATACCAGTAATATACGGTAGAAGAAATTAATTGCCTATGTAATGAATCATTACTTCAAAACATTGCTATTATAAAATATATGTACTATACAAGGATAAAAAAAACCGTTTTGAGTCCTACACGTGACGTAGTTTGGAGAACAGTCACAACAATAGGATCGATGATGCTTTCTTCATAAACTACACCAAACCAAGATGAAGAAGAGTTGCTCTGAACAAATACATGTGAAACAAGCAGTTTAGGGCGCTCCGAGTCGCGTGCTTTCGCACTGGTTAGCTAACATTAGGAGATTCCTACTCTTACGAAACCCCGCTAAAGAACCTCTGACTAAGTTATTTGTGTAGTCTTCCAACATATTGCAAGTAATAGACAATAAATATAAGGAAAATAAGCTCGGATACATATGCTGCTAATACTATGTTTTAAGGAAATTTATCGTTAGTGAATTTGAGGATGGAGGAAAAGAAAGAACTGAAAAAAGCAAAGAAGGCGAGAATACTTTCAGAATATTACCAAAGAAGATGTTAGATAAAGCTAAACAAAGTTAACCCCTTTTCAATTAAAAGAAACACGTTTATTTTCTTTTATTTAAGGAAACACCGCAGTAATAAATATGAGTTTTGAAGCATTAAGGCTAGACTGTAATAGCGTGAGCAGTCGTTATTGGCGACATTCATATTGGCAAGTATTAATACCAAAATTTTCTTTTAAATATGTAATTTCATCTTGGATATACTAATATATTTTATTTAATTAGCTAAAGTCAAAAAGGATCTTCTCCTACACATATTGCACCCTATACACCATTTTTAAACGCACATTCTTTCTTAAATAACATATGAACACATTGTTTGGCTGAAACTTTTCTATAGTGGATAATATTTTAAAATATGTTTTGTATCACAGTACATGATTATACTAATTATGTTTTAAACTAATCTATAACTAGCAACAAAACTACTACTAAGATTTTAGTATAAGCATTCTGTTGTGATATCGGGAAAAGGTGTTAGGCCTCTAGTTGTATTTTTGAGGGAGAAGATTCTGAATATGGTAAAGTAACAAAAAGGTTGAACCTGAGGAAAATGGCTTTAAAATTTGACAGAGTCATTTAACCAGCGCAACATTTAAAATGGCTTCAAAAACTCGTGTAACAATCGCCCTAGGAGAATCAGCTATCGCAGATACGTACTTAAAATTCGCCTTATTTGTATCAAAATCTCAAAATCGATATTTGCTTTTCTCCAAAATCGCCAGGCACTTCTGTGTCCCGTTACCTGCTAATAATAAATGAAATATTTCCACCGATAACAGAAAGTTCTTAATGTTATTTACAGGAAGTTCCTGAGAGTTTACTGTTAGAAATTACAAACTTATTAGGATAATAAGTATAAAATACTCCTGATTAGGTCAAAATACGTATGTTTGAAATTCAAGGTTACTTGGAAACTTTTGAGTCATAAACAGACTTTTGAGTGGGTAACTATTCTGGCCTTTTATCTGAGAGCTAAAACAGGTTTGCTGACAAGGAATAAGAATAAACCCGTTTGTTTTTATGATATCTGCTTACCAAGAACGGGCCTTGCCTATCTAAAATGACGTAATTTTCTGTTTTTTACATAAAAGCATATCTTCCCGAGTTTCGAAACTGTGTAATCAATCTTGACACTACCTCAAGCATTAGGTATAACACGTTATATCCGTTCGAATGTCGTTTGGAAACAGCCTGTATACCTTGATGTAAAGCACCTATTAGGGAATGATTTATAATCTACCAAAAATATTTCTCTGGTTGTCAAATATTAATAGGATATTGTGTTGCTTAATTTTTAAGATATTTATCCAGATATTCAAAATATTATGGCCCTATTATTATTATTAATATCATCGTCATCAACATAATTATAGCCTTCCTACGTGATCTACGGTTATCTTGCTAACTTTTGATTTCCAGGGTCAAGGGTTCAAACCCGGCGGAAGGCGATTAACTTTTTGGGACGTAAAAATCCTTAGCATGGCTTCCTTCGGAAAAGAAGCATAACCGCTAGTCCACTATCGCATATTTATGGCACATAAAAGAATCTCAAGCCTGATAAAAGGTCTTTCACGCACAATATAGAATGGGGCGTGAGAACTGCAGCAGTTACGGACACTGCGCAAATATTGCTCAATTTAAAAGCTGTCATCATCTAATAATTATTATTGCATCCTTGATTCTTTTACTCGCACGCACACATACCGTATGTAATCTAACCTTATAAACTGAATAAACCTGAACATTTTAATATCAGGCTAGCTCTTAAATCAGTCATATTCGGACTTGTCTGCTGAAGCTATTGTGACGAGGTCGTGGCGAGTGGACTAAAATTCATTTTCACAGGACAGGATGTTTGAATCGAGCTTCTACTGAGACACTAAACTTTTTAAATTAAATTAAAGTTTCGAATTTTCGGCTATACACGAAGGGAAATTATTATGCACTTTAATCTAGTTATGCAGTTAACTAGAAATCAGTAAATGCAATGCAATTTAAGCTATGGCATCTGGAAGTATTATAATTATCTCAGTGTTTCGCAGACTAAAACCACATTATACATCTATAATAATATTTTTGCAACGGAAGGTTTAATTCGTCTGGTCGTCTCGTTAGCGCGGTGGTAGCTCAGCTGCTTACTAAGCGGGAGATCTGGGTTCGATTACCGGCACCGGCGTGGAGATTTGTCTCTCGCTGGAAGATCTGGTTCGGGAGCACTCAGCCTCGTGAGGTCCCTGGGGGACCAATTGAGGAGCTACTTGATGTAGAAGTAGCGGCTCCAGGTCATGAGGACCGTATGAGGGTTCGAGGTGTTCCGAGATGGGGGACCCAGCAACCGGGCGGTAGGCCACAGTTCCTTGTGAGCTGTCGTGCCATGGAGTTATGTTTCATTTGTAATATAATTTCATGTGGGCATAAGTGGGCGTTAGTTTTATGTAAAACAAATGAATTTCTGGCCAAATGTCAGTAGTACTTCACTGGAAAAAAATAAACACACATTTCGTAGGCAGGAGTTATATAATTTAATTTGGGGTAAAAGTTTTGCCACTTTCTCAACTGTTCACGGCTAATTTAAGATGATACACTTAGGTTCAGGAAAAGAGGCGTATATAGAAGTGAGACGATTGAAGACGTTGGAATGTGTCTCCATATTGTTTTATTCCAGCCACTTGAATCGTTAAACTGTTTACTCATTCCCGAATATGGGTGGAATAAAATAGTGCCAATCACAATCTATAGACAGTGAGTTGTCTGTATTATTGATGGCTGAGTACCCCGCTACTAAAATTATGATAATATTAATAAGGTTACAATATTAGTTCATTTATTCAATGACGGGTTTTCACTGCTATACGCAATTTTACTCTTTGAGAATACTGATAAGCAACATTAACTATTACTTTATTATTTAATATTTTCATGATTATTTTATCGTTACTGATTGTTCTTTAATTACTACATATCACAGCACAACTGACAAATATTTCACAATAACCTTCTATATCCTTTCCAGAAGTGGGATTCGGTTGTTTAAAGTACCTCGTCATTTAATTCTGCGATGTATGCGGCCCTATATTCTCATTTGATGCGAAAATAATTTTAGACTTCGTTCCCAAGGTCCACCTTACTGCAGATTAAGGGGAATTGCCATCTTTTTTACTTAAGTGTACATTAACTACACTCTTGTTAAATGCAGAAAATTCTCCCAGTTTGTGTTTAATGAAACTGAAATACTTACTGCCTAGAAAGTGTCGGATTTAAGGATATTCGTTAAACCAGCTGAGATGTATATTATTACTAGCTGAAATACCCGACCTTGCCCGTGGTGTAACAGTTTTATCCTTACTGCATTTAGCTTTGTACAATAGCGTGCGTTTCTTCGGGGAAATTTAGAAAAGATTAAACAACACACTCAAACAAATAGTTGATTAAAACTAAGGATACAACAAAGAAACGAAAACTAACTGGGAAAACAATATGTAAAAGCACAGTTGAGAAACCACAAGTATCAAAATGATGGTTTCTTATGCATGCAGCTCTGGCTCACGTTGCCACATTTGAGGTGACTCGTCGATATTTACAGGGAAAATCTCAATTGGGAAGAAGTAATACCAGCTTAAGTAACGTCAAAATGTCGTCGTTTATTCTTAGTCACTAACATACATAGAACTATAAAGAAAACATTGAAAGCGGGAAAAAACAACAAAATGTACATATAAAAGAGAAGAGTTACTTCGTCTGGTTTGATACTTTCCAGGTGTCATTTCCAGTTATCATTTTATATATCATCTAGTTTATTTCTCTGCTTATAGAACATCACAAACTTATAAAAGAGAAAGAAACTCACTGACTACCAAAACTGAGAGAGTACAAATTATGATAGGCGAGTGTCCAAACATCGGATTGTGGATGTAAACATCGACTTATTTATTACTCTATGTTAGTAATACCTGAGCGCCATAGAAACATTTTAACCACTGTAATTATACTGAAACCTTTCGTTATATTTTATATCAATTATTGACAAATAACCACATGATGATAAATAAAATTATAATGAATAAAATCTTTTTTCTGTTTGATGTTACTGTTATTAAAGTCTAATATAATGCAGTTTCTAAATGTTTTAATTTTAATACCATGTGATTATATCGACTTTGCATTTGTGCAAGCATGATAGCGGTTTGTACTTATCTGGCTATTTTGTTACTCCATGATCAATTTCAAAAAGTAGATAATCAAAATTTGATTACCTGTAACAACCACCACATAGCCGGCGTGTGTCCGAGAGGTCAGACTACTCGGTTCTCTCTCATGCGACCCGGGTTCAATTCCATGAGAGCACATGTAGGATTTGTATTAGCGGAAGAGACGTCTGGATGAGTTTTCTTAGGGTTCTCCGGTTTACTCCTAAATGAATTCCTTCAATTTCTCCATCTTTTTTGTCATCCACTTCACCGTCATTTTCATACCATGTATCGGGTTGATCACCCATCCTGGCTACTCTGAACCCAAGCCTCTACTCCTCAGCAGGCGTCTGACCCCAGGCGCTGCCTGTTTAGTCTTGGGAATTGTCTCGAACATACAAGGTAGATATACACAGAGAGAGAGAGAACCACCATATATCTACAGTTATTTGTAGGTATTTCATGAACCATTGTCCAAATATGCGAGCACCTAAACATTAAATTAATGTTTTCAGCATAAATGAATTGCCGTAATTTTCGGAACCTGTATATCTTGTAATCCTGTTTTTTTTTTTATTTACGAATATCAGCATCAAAAGTACATTTAAGAGGTAGCGAGTTCGAATCTCTCTAAGGGTGAGTTACACGGATACGGTTTTTTTCCGGGGTTTCCGTTAACCTCAGGAGACGAATATGGAGTAACTTTAAGCTCCATGGGCTTAATATAATTTGAGCACCATTTCACCGATTTTATTCATCGCCCGATATTTCTGAGTAGATTAAAGGAAGTTAAACTTTAAAAAAAAAAAAAAAAAAAATCAAAGTGAAACTCTGAGCATTAAGAAATGAAAAAAGTCTTCACATAAAAAATACTCGACAGTGCATCTATAGTCAGACACCAGCTTCAGAGAACTAGCTGTTCTGAAAATGCACTCTTGTTGCTTTAGTGTAGTATTCTATTATACTGCATACGGTGATTGGCACATTTATAACTTTGCAATACACGCTCTTGGAGAATGCAATGACCAGATTAAAGAAAGTTAAGACAGTTGGCTTCAAGCGAAACTATCAACACACACTAGTGACCACGAGACACTGGTTGTAGGTAAAACGCGAATCATGGTAACAGACTGAACAGGATTGGCGTAGTGTTTACTTTCTCTAGCCCGCATACAATGTACATAGTGGATAGAGAAGGTATTGTATTCTACCCACAAATTCAATGTCGAGATTTCACTGGAAATGTATGTTTTGGGGTCCCCTGGGTCCGAAAAAAGCATTTTTAGAAAACGATCCGTGTGTGTGTGTCTGCGCGAGACTGTGGACAACATAGCTCAAAAACGATAATACCGTTAAGAACCAAACTTGGTATTTAGGTTTAGTATCTTATAAGGATGCAACACGAAGATTTTCAAGAATATCCCCCGACTGCAAACTACCCTTTACATGGAAAATTTTCCAAAATGTTGATTTTATCAAAAATGGCTTTAATGATTTTGATTAAAATCCCGTACACTAAAGCTATTTGCATCCCAAATAAAATGTATATCTTGAATTTTCTGGGCATAATCTCTGAAGATCTCTTTATTATGGATGAATTTTGCCGAATTTTGCTTAACTGCTAAACCGCAAGAGATAGACAAATACTTACCTCACAAAAAATGTAGATCTCGTCAAAATACACAATTTATTTTCTTTACGTTTTTGTCGTGGAGGTAACAGTTTCCGAAAAATTCCTTGTTAATGGTTTCAATTGTGAAGTACTTAATACTTTTCTCAGACAGGATGTGTCCGTTTTTCTTTTGTTCTACTTCTGGCCAAGCAAAAAAGCAATTTGCAATGACGATCGCATAACGATAGTTTTTTAAACATTTGACTATCACTTTGGCCTAGTGCATACCCTTAGTTACCTTCTACTTATAGGGAATTAAGCAATAAGAACAAGGTTTATCTCGATTAGCATTGTATAGAAAGAAGAATAAACTGTTGTAAGACGTTTGTAGAGCAGCTAGAGAAAGTGACGTGAGTGTAATACTCATATTTTTATCCTTATAACATAGCCCAGATTCCGGTAACACGTCAAAGTAATTCTTTTTCGTGCTGTCTTTAATGCTTGGAAATTCCATTGCTTGATAATGACATTTTAAAATTTAAGTGTTCTAATAAACGGCTATGCAAAACTATAATAATAATTCAGTTCAGTAGAATAAAATAGTTCTCAAATAAACTGATACATTTTGTTTAAATTTTAAACACTCACGTGTACATAACATGAATGGAAGAAGAGAACGGGATGCTTAAATGGGCCTTAGAACCAGAGCTAAGAGTTTATTAACATTTGTCTTCTGAAAATTTCGTAACCAGGCAGCTCATTCGAATCTAGATTCGAACTCAAATCCTCCAAATATAAAATCAGCCATACAACATCTACAACACGGAGATATGTGAATACATTTGATATCTGATACAATCTATGCTCTGAATCATTGCCAATAATCCCAGCTACAGAAAGTTTTTGCATTTAATTTCCTACAGTAAAGAAATATTTCTCAATAAATATTGATATAGAAGAAACAATGAAATTGCAATGATGTTAAGTAGTACCTATATAAGCACATTTCATTTCCTCTCAGTGTGCAATGCACATTTTCTCACTACTTTCTTTTCAAAGCTACTTTAACTTAAGGCTTAGGACGTTCTTAGCATAATATTACCCGATCACGCACTTGTGGTGTATACTCTGTCTGAAGTATATATTACATTATCTCTTGGCATTACGTGAGGGCAACCGTAATGAAATTCGTTCAACTGCGAATAGCAACAAACTGAATGAAGGCTTCAAAATTAAATCTGCTTCTATGGAAACGCTAGCGTCTCGCTAAATGCAGTTAACGTGCTACAAAGAACGTCCCTATAGGCTAACGCATTTATAATTATATCATTTATTTATCTAATTACTGGGTATCTGAATCGACGTTGTAGCGCAGTTGAATGACATTCCGCGAAGTAACAGCAAGATGTGATATTACCATTTATCAATAAAGGACGCTTCCTTCAGTGGTATCATACAATAGCACCAAAAACTTTGCTCATAAAGCGACAAAATATCGTAACCTAGTCAATTTATCAAATTGAGATTCGGACATGTACCACTTCGCGGTAATGAGCAGTTACCTTCAAATTATTATAGTAATCTCTTTCTTCCAAGTTTCGTAAAATAACAAAGCCTGTTTTAACCTAAAGGATTACAAAACTGGCGTGCAGTGATTTATAGGTATGTACTCTTAGCTCACATCAGTGCATGTGCTGCTAAAAGCTGAAATTATTAGTGATTTTCCACCATCCACTTTACCTCCCTCATTATTGCCCACCTAAGGAGTGTTCTAGCAGCCAAACAGAAATAATTATAGTTCATGGTAGATGAATCTACCAAATAAAACTTTCCATTTTATTCAGTTCCTCCTGCATTCTGGCATCAAGAATCAGAAGGTTTTCCCAAGAAGGTATATTATCTTACACAGATGCAGCGTGGATTTAAAGCAACCACAGAAATGATTAATGGTGGGAGACACCTTTAGTTCACCTACTCCAAGCTATATAAGTAGATAGGCTATAAACAATTTAGTTCAACTGAGGTGAGTGCCGGGGAATATGGGAACTTTGGACAATACAGATAAGATGATGCTGCTAAGAAGGGAACTCAGAATATTTTATGTGACTTGAACCAGCTCTGGGGCGACCATCAAGTTTGGTTAAGTGGACTATCAGCACTATTTTCTCGGAGAGCACGATAAGTACTGGAAGCCATCATAAGGTTTCAGGCACTCCAAAATCTCTACTTGCACAAATGCAGGTCGCTAAAACCGCCATAATTAGGAACGGAAGGACTCCCATGGGCTACGGGCCTCTTTACAGAAAGATGTACCTTAAAAAGACCTGTATAGAATGCGACAGCAAGGGTATCCTGCCTGTAGACGTTGTCAACGAGAAAATATGGCAGCTGCTCATCTAGTTTTTGAATGCCTAACACTTGCTCAACAATGATCCCTCAATTTAGGAATAAATGAGCTTTCAACTATCACTGTCCGGAGCCTGATTCAGTTCATTATGTACGTTGGACTTCTGGATCGTTGTCTAAACTCAGCATGTGCAATTGACCGGCAAGGTTTGCAGAGCAGAGCAGCGTTTCCCTGTATCATACTAAACTTGTGTTGGATTTTGTGAACAAGTATTAATAAAATAAGATTGTATGGCAAAACCCACTTGAATAGCACCACCAGTATACATGGCAGCAAACTGTAAGTACCTCAACACTACGAGTATCGCTCACCGCTAGCGCCAGTGGCAGGAAGCATCTTCCTTTGTGCTTCAGAACTTGTAAAGAACTTTACATTAGCCCTATAATAGGACTTCTGCGCACAGCAGATCAGAATAGAAAATATACAAGACAGTCGGTCACTTCATTCTGAAACTTAGTCACTGATCGCTATGTTGAAACAGAGTAAACGAAACATACGTATGGTTCACACTAAAATACAATTTTCAGGAACAAGAGTTTACTTACAAATTAGAATATCAAATTACCTGAAAATAGATTAAACGGATACTAAATATTTGGATAACTTTCAGGAACTTAAATTTTTCTACACGAAATCAATACAATGTTGTAATGCTCACATTGGTGATATGTTAACCTAAGGCAAATGGGACAACTCTTAGGCGTTGAAAATGCGCTCGAGGGCAAATTACTCAGCGTTTACTATGCTGGTTTGCTATTGCCTTTCGCAGCATGGGAATGAAATGACGTAGCATACCCCGGTCCTGAAACCAGAATGAAATATTTGTTCCGGGTTTAAAAGTCCCGTGTTACGGCGGAAAATTCAACACACGTCCCTTCGCGTTATAACCAGGAGCTCTCACCAGAAAGCCACAGGGACAAACATAACGGAAATCGGTGGTTAAATTTATATTTGTTAACCAGAAGTCAATTTAACTGGGAATTGTATTTCATTCAATTAAGCGGCCCCATGCCGAGTTGAAAATTATAAATGCTATGATGGCATAACATTGATGGAATAAGGCTTGCAAAGAGGATGAATTTTATCCTATATACATTTTTGGAACCTTTCAAACGCCTAACCCACAACTTTAATTAAAGCTTGTCAGGCGTTTAAACAATATGGCTTTATATTGGAAGACAGCCAGGATATATTTCATACATATTTTGCAAAATAATTATCCATTATACAACGTTCTTGAAGTGGCATATGTTTAATAATTATCAGTAAAAATAAAAGATTGTTTTAGAATTTTAGCCAAAGATTTAATGTTGAACTAATTTATTATTGAAGCATAGCCAGAGAAGGGCATAGTGTAATTCAGTTATCATAGATTGCATGCTTACATTATGCATAAAAACAAAAATTAACTTAAACTAGCATATAATTATTCAATGAATATTAAATGAAACATGTGGAATTCATACAGGCTACTAGTCCATTAACAACAATATTTACATATACCTTGAATTGGATACCATAATTTAAAAATTTATTCTAAAACTAGGCTATTACTTAACTATAATCTATTAAGAAGATTTTGGAATAGATGCACATTTGTAGGTTCTGCCCCAAAAATAAATTTATGTTTAATACGTTTGTGACTTTCCTGCAACGGACCCCTTGACATTTCTGGCTTGAATCTATGAAAGACTTTCTGAGGAATTAGTAAATGGTGTCAATTGGTCATTCTTTGATTCCTAGAATTACCAAACACTTGGACCAACCAGTACTTGTTTTACGTACACGAGCTGTTTCGCACTTCTGGTGCCTGGCCGATTTATTAATTGGTATGTTTCCCCTTCCGAAAATCATGCCAAGTGAACTGATATGCGATTTGTCATATTCTAATATAGACCGCGATATAAAATGTATATCAAGAAACAATTTACATTTACTGAAAAGTTTAACAATTGCAATTAATCTGTTGACCTTGTGGTTAAAGAAAGGGCAATGAAACACCGAGCGAGATGCCTCCGCAGTAACGTCTGAGGCTCACATTTGAAAGTTTCTGAGTCCAAGTTCCGTCGGTCCAATCATTTTGACAGCGGGTTCTTTCGTGATTTCTCTGGATCCGTGGACACGTGTTGGAATAGTTACCCTTTACCAATTATTTTCGTTCCGTAATCGGCTTACCCTCCCCGTATACGTAGGACTAACACTCCCCTAGGACTTACAAGCCAATACCTAGGAGTCAGAGGCCTGTCGGGTAGCCAACGGAACAAAATTAGAGTGGAGAACCTGTTACGAGGGGTAGGCTGGGGCAATTGATAGAATGAGTGGCGGGGGAATCCGGAGGACCCGGATAAAACCCGCCCAGACGCCATTTGGTCCACCACAAATCCCACACGCGGGCGCTTGGGATCGAACCCGGGCTGCCTAGATGGCAGGCGAGCGGTCTAATCACTCAACCACTGTGACACCTACCAATTATTTACTGTCCATAACTTCCTGTCCGGGTCATTTCCTTTCATCTTCATGCCAAATCTGTTTGAGAGTTGTAGGACCAGACGATGACGGTAGGACAGTGCTATTTACGTTGTGGAAAGATTTCTCCCTGAAGCCTGGCGGAACTAGTGCGGCGCACTTCTTCTCTGCGAGCTCCATCGTTTATGTACCCTGGGACTCCAGGTTACGGGTGCGAAAAGTGAAGCTATCCAGGATAGGCGTTATGATGGAAACGTTAGTGACCCTGTCTTAATTAGCGCAGCTAGTCGACCGGATCTGGTCGATCCTCGGGTCGACGCTTCATCTTTTTTTACCAGGGGTCACGTTGGAAGCACAAAGGGGGCCTCTATGAGCTATGCGTGCTGACGTGCTCCAGCTAGTGGAGGCCCTTCCATCTAACAATTCCTAACTCATTAATTCGGAATTACGTCCTGTGAATCATAGTGACCAAAACAGCTAACTATATAAGATCCATTGGTACACAACTGCATTCTATACTATCATCTTCGTCACTGTTTGTATCGCCACATTCGGAACAAGTGCTGATGTTTATGTCTGGCGCATTCTTGAAACTCATTTCGATATTTTGTATGACATATAAAAAAATATACACCACAATATCGTGGTATTTTCAACCCGGCTGTAAATAAGGTTATCCATTTTTGCTATCTCAACACGTATGTACAAATGTACATAGTAGGTAGAATGTATTATACTCCATTCAAAATTCCATACAGAGATTTCAGCGGAACAGTATGCTGTGAGGACCCCGAATCCAATAAAAGGATTTTAAGAAAAAGATCTGTATGTGCGCGCGCGCGTGTGCGTGTGTGTGTATGTGTGTTTGTGGACAGCATACCTCAACAACGAAAAGTCGGTTAATTACAAAACTTGGTACTTAAGTTTAGTATCTTTCAAGGATGCGACACAAAGATTTTTAGGAAAATCTCCCCGTACCAAACTGTCTTCACATGGACCATTTTTGCTAATGTTCGGTTTTCCAGAAACTAGCGCTAAAGATTTGGATTCAAATGCCGTATATTAAATATAAATTCATGGAAAATAAAATTTATATCCTGAAATTTTTGGGGATAGCCCCTGAAGTCCTCTTCATTCTGAATTATTTTTGCGTATGTGGAAAGCCGTAACGAAAGAGAAATGTTTACTACACAATAAACGTATATAGAGCTCATCAAAATACATATCTTATGTACTGTACATTTTTGTTGTGGAGCTAATCATTTCCGAGACATTCTTTGTTATTGGGTTCAATTTTAAGATGCTCTTAAACAGAAAGTCGTCCGTGTTTTCTTTTACTCTGGCCATGCAAAGAAGCAAATTTCAATGAAAATCCCATAGCGAAAACTTTAAAAACAATTTATTATTGCTTTAGCCTAGTGCATGTCTGTATCCCCTTGGTTTTCTTTTACTTATAAGAAACTGCGTAATGACCCCATTCTGCTAATATTTATCTCGATTAGCATCAAGTAGAAAAAGAATAACTCTTTGTAACCAGTTTGTTTGCATTTTGTTTCTTTTTTGTATCCTTGACGCGTTACTTCTAACAATGAAAAATTGAGGAATTTCAGTTTGCTTGTACCTAAATACTACGTACTGTACTTAAAATAGGGTAACCATGTTTATTATGCTCTTGTATGTTTAAAAAAATTAAAACAGACCTTATAGGATAAAGGTGTGATAAATCCGAGCTGACTTTTCACCCGGAGGTCCAGGGTTCTATTCCCAGCTGGGGCGGGGAATGTTTCTTTAACCAGAATTATTCCCTATGCCCCATAGAGTCTGGAAGTATGAATTTCAGATTAAATGTGCGTATGTTTAGTGATATAAAGTTGATTAACCTTAATGTTCTGAATCTACAGTTTCAAAATTTAAAGCCCCCGATATTACCATTTAAGTTAAAGGGGACTATACAAATGAACCAATAAAAAAAATAAAATAATAAACCTATCTAATATCGCCCTAGCAGCTGGTTTCCTGTTCAGAATATATATATTCCATATGTATTACTTATGAAGCAGTACATTTTGCGTAACTTTATTTATTTTTTTTTATTTCTTTATTTTCATTCATATTTCTAAAGATTAAACCAAATAAGAAAAAAAAAAACTCGACTGATTATATAAATAAGGAAAGATTTATAAATGCATCATATGGGAAAAGAAACATGGATAGAATCAATGAGAAGACGGCATTGCCTAATCCGTGCAATGAAGCGGATAAGGAGCTGAAAACTTTTTCTTAACCTATTTAACAAAGAAAACTAACAATATAAAATAACATAAATATTTATAGATTAAGATTACTAATTCTAATATTGTTTTAATTACACTACTGTTACTGGAAGACGGCTGGTTGCCAGTGGCATATACTCTTCTTTTAATTTTAAACTAATTTAACCTTTTAACTGTTGATAGCATTTTTCTTAGCCAAATGTGAATTTCATAGATGTATTTAATATTTTACTTTACCTTTAGGTATTTAATAGTGTCTATATTTCAACCGTTGCTATTTCATTATTTATTATTTTTATTTGTTCATATTATATCTACTCTTAAGTTTATTTAGCTAAATTTTCCATTGCCATTGTTTTTACCATCAGCTTATTTCTTATTTCCATATGATATATCACCCCAGCATTATTATATTGTTTCGACAAGTTTGTTATTAAATCATGTTAGTTCTACCATTTAAGATCAATATTCTTTTATGGCTAATATGGGTTATTTAATACTATTAGATAGTTTTACTACTTTTTGTCATTCCTTCGTAAATGTTCCTGGCACCACCTTTAACTTCATAAATATTTCTTATGTCATTGTTTACCAATAAATTTGTAAATTCTACAGTAAAATTGTATTACCTATTTTCTTTAAATAAAACCTAGTGGATTATTGCATTATGTTTAACCATTATTTTTAATGAATATTTTAAAGCACTTTTATTTACTTAAAATTAGTAATATATAAAGTTTTGAATTCACTGCTACATAAAATATACTCGACGTTTCAACGCATAGACGGTTGCTGGCTTGCACGGCACTGTGCGCTCAATCATTCACGGCTCACTACAATTCACTATACACACAGGCTTGCAGTTGTTCGTCCTTTAATGGCTATAAAATCACGTCACAGAACTTTCGGGAACAATGTGGAAGCTTCTCGACGAATCTCAAATGATCCAGATGTGTCACATTCCAAAATCTCCGGTTACCTTCGCGCCTTACTTCCTGTGTTGTTTACCTATCCCATGGTCTCGAACTTCACCAACTCACATACCAAGGTGAACGTGAGAGCGCCCACTCACGCGGACGGCGTTGTCAAAATAGGTTTGTAACTTTATCTTCAATTTCTAAACATCCACATCACTTCTTTCATCTATTTCTCATTTACTTAACTTTCTTTGTTTTTTTCTTAGCTTCACTGGTTAACACTATCCCAATCCCATTACTGCATATTTTATCTCATTATTCTTTAGTTCTCACCTATTGTGTAAGTAAGCACAGAATCCCTGTCAAAATCAACAATAACTCATCTTCAGTCAATCCACGAAATTAGCGGGCTTTTGATCTCTTATATCCATTTTGTTGAATTGAAATGCGTAACTAAGAAAAATACCAAAGCATTGTTTGTGTTATATTGATTTTGAATTACTCAGCAAATTATAAACCAAAATGCACGAATGGCTAACAGTGAAAAAGCAGTGAGGTTGTGAACAAGGTGTTGGAGCATGGAAGTGTGGGCTCTACCAATAGATTGGACACAAGCCAGCGAACACTTGTTGAAAATATGTCTCATGGTAATGGATGGAACCCAAATTAGAGTTTTAACTATCGTATATGGAAATGCAACCCCAAAAACGTGTTCGTTGGCTTGGCCAAATCGCATTAGAAGTGGGAGTTCTGGATCCTGTAGACTGGATTCAACAGAGAAGCCGTGGAGATTAAGAATCACAGAAGCAGAGTAATGAATTTGATGCATCAAAGTTTTAGTGTAGAATAAAGAGGGTTGGAACAGAGAAAATAATTAACATTTTTCATTTTTCTGCAACCTCAGCGTTTGTAACTTTTGGTGCAGTTCTTTTAGCTTCAGGTTTTATTACTTAATACATACCAGTACCCAAACTATGGGTGTTCACTATGTTACACATTCATAATATTTCAATTACGTGAACTTTAACGTTACGCAACGATGATTATCCATTTAGTTTGATTAGTTAAATACGGTATCCGTTATGCAGAGTATATTTTCCATATACTACCTTACGTACATAGAAATTAATATCGTTAGTCTTATTACGTTTCCTTGGCTTGTTCCCTTACATTCGAGTAGATTTAGTAACGCAGATGTATACTTTTACAGACATGAAGTGCTCAAAGTACATCCTTAGGACTGAAGATCCACTGCCCAGAAACTTCAATGTGACGCTCTTACCTTACAAAGTTATTACACAATCAACTAAGATACCACCAGGACAGGAAAACACTCACATATTTCTCATTTTGCGTCAGTTTAACTACTTATCCGCATCAGCTGAAACAACAAATAAGTGTTTCATTCACCGTACTTTCTCTATCTGTTGCAAAACCAAACTTTCCTTGCAAAAGATTATTCTTTTATCTACTTCGACCTAATTAAGAAAAACATTAGCAGAATTGGTCTTATTGTGTGCTTTCTTATAAGCATATGGGAAATAAGGAAATACACTAGGCTAAAGCGACAGTCAAATCTTTTAAAAGCTCATCACTATGTGAAACAATTGAAATTCGGTTGTCTTTTGCATTCCTGAGATTAAAACAAAAGAGATGAAGCTAAAATTGAAACCAATAACAAGGAGTATCTCGGAAACGGTTAACTACAATAATACATTACCTCAATTATGTCTTTTAATGATATCTATATTTCTTGTTAGTAATGTTTCGTCTCTCTCTTATACCTTGCGGCCTGTACAAAAGTCATGAAAATATCTTGAACATAGTGTATTTGGAACAAAATCGTTAGACCTATTTTTGAGAAAACCATAATTTTAGAAAAATATCATGTAAAGAGTAGTTGGGGTTGGCAAGATGTTCCTGAACATCATCGCGTCGCATCTTTGGAAGATATTAAACTTTTTTTTTTCTAGTGTTTGACGCCCACTTTTAATAAATACATGAGGCTCCACAGGTGATGACACTGATTGTACATGGAATGAAGATGGAGCACCGCTGGAATACGATGGCAGTGAAAACAGAAGAACCCGAGAAAACATCCTCTGCGCCGCTTTGTTCACCATAAATCCCACATGCGGACGCCTGAGAGCAAACCTGGGCGAGAGGCGAGTGGTCTAACCACTCGGCCACGGTATGGCCTATACTAAACTTAAATACCAAATTTTGTGTTTAAGTTTTGTTTTTTTCCCCACAAACGCACACTCAAACAAATGGACTTTTTTCTAAAACGTACTTTTTCTTTGGATTCAGAGGACCCAGAAACATGTATTTCAGGTGAAATCTGGGTATGGAATAGGATACCTTCTTTATCTAATATATACATCGTGCATAGGTAGTAGAGAAGGTAAAACTACCTACAGTACAATCTGGATAATTCTTACTCCACCAAACAACTTTATAGGAGGCAATCTAGTGTAAACTCATTGTAAATATGATCTAGAAAATGGCGGAAAGCATAATTATGTTGCTTCTCTCAGAAATCGATGGAATTATCGGGACCCTACACAGTGACTTCTATTTATGGATTACAACCTCATGAAAAAGGTGTTAGGAATACCTAAATACAAATACAGCTAGGAGTTTATTCACCACGGTTCACGTTACTCATGAGCAAGTTTTCGAACGGAACCATCCTTCCGTGTAACAGACAGTGCCCGGCTATTTAGAGAACGCATTGGAGTACAAACATTTAAAAGTTGATTGGAATACTACAAATACCTAGGCAAAAGTATAATTCCCTTAATAGGTTATGACAACATACGTGCAAGTATACTTATTTACCAATCTTTTTACAAATAAACCGTAAATTAGGCCGTAAAATAATCCTTGTTTGCCATGGAGGATGACAAATTGCACCAGCAACATGGAAATTGCTCTTTCCTACTCAGCATGGTATAACAAGCTCTTTATAACTAATTGATGTCCATGGTTTAATCCATTTAACAGACTCTCAGCTTAGACTGGGATATTTAGTACACCCTCAATTAAATCAGGCTTCTTCTTAGAAATATTTTGTTTACCACTAAGCCTGTGATGTAATACACAGGCCGTTAGTGCTCAGACTACGCGGGCTGAGAGATCCAAATATGACGAATAAGTAAGTCCAATAACAACTTCACACATCTTGAAAGGTAATGGAGATATTTGAACATTATTGAATACATTATCCGGCAAGAAAAAAACTTTTGTTTTGGTTTACGGCCAGGCCAATGTTAAGTTTCGATTGGTGCTGTGTACCTGTGAGTGTTGGCGAGCGGTGTGGTGGTTTACTTTCAAACTATCCGATCGTATTCACCAGACTTGAAGAGTCTATGCATAAGATTTAGTCTGATGATCAAAGATAAGCAAGTTCAAATTTGAATTATGAAAATACCTCATTCAGGTGCGTCCTGGAGAACTAAATCAAAACCACATCTTTACAAAGTATATATACATATATTCATTTACAGTAGATGCTCAAATTGTGCTCCGTAAGAATGTATGCAGGTAACGCATCTTCTTAGCCAATTATGCCTTATCCTCGTTACAGCTTCTGCGATCTACCCAATATCTAGGGTCGCTTCAAACACACGAGTGCAACGACCTCATGTTATACCTTAGTCTTCAAATGTCCCCAGAAATAATAATGTAAAGGATTGAGCTTTTCCATAAGCACGAAGCACATCTAGAAGCTCTTAGTTTTTAAAGACTACCACAGTTCTGAGTGCATTTAACGCATCTGAAGCACTGAAAGAACCAGCTGTTATGCAAGGTTTCGAGACACATTCTGTCAACATGACTGACCTTCCGCTTCCGTAGTTGCCAAGCGTACGACCACGACTTTACTATACTCCAACGACTCATTTCAGCAACAAATGGCAAAATCAAGAATAACTCATCTTTTGTAGCTGTACTTCACTATTCTAGTTGCAGAAGTAAACGATAAAGTAGTGATGACATTTTCGCAATCACCATTTGTACAATTTTATGTTTTATTTATGAAACCATGCCCTATAGAGAAAAATACTACAAGAGCTTATGCTACAGCATAAGGAAGTTGCCGTTTAAGTCTACCTCTAACACCTTGTATTATACACCTTTTTATAAATATAATCAATTGATAGATCTACTGCCACACAATTAAAATATGTGAAACTCACAACCATACACGCCTTCGATACCATTTTATAAAAGCTTGTTTACACAATAACGCCTAGTTACATGCATTAAATACACAAATTTGTGTAACACGGCTTACCCTCCCCGTATGTAGGACTGACCCCCCTAGGACTTACAAGAGGATGCCTAAAGATCAGAAGCCTGTCGGGGGGACAACGGCACGTAACCACAGAATGAAGAATCTGGAACGAGTGGTCAGCCCTTAGCTAGGCACGAGCGTGAGAAAGTGAATGGTACGAAATAAAGCAAAATGGATGATAGGGAAGGTGATGATTCAGCAATTGGTGGAATAAGGGGCGGGAGAAACCGGAGGGCCCGGAGAAAACCCACCCAGACGCCGTTTCGTCCTTACAAATCCCGCCTAGATGAGAGGCGAGCTGTAACACTTTTTAAGGTTCGAAACAAAAAACAACTAACATTTACTCATATTTATATTGCCTTCCGGTACGTCCATCAAGATTCTGTGACCTTTACCATATGAATATGCACCTTGTGTTTGATGCGTGAGAATCAATCCTAATATTTTCCTATTCAAATTGGTATTCATTAAAATGAGCAGTTTTTCATAACAGAATTTATTTCAGAGAGGTGCCATATTATGCTTTATTGAAATATCCAAGCAGAAAACGTTTAGAGCACACGATAATACACGGCATTTTTCCTTGTATTTGGATCCTAGGTTAGAATCACCTGGTTTCCACGATCAGGTAAATGATGAAACGATAACGACCCCCCCCTAAAATAAGGAATTTCAACCAAAAGCACACATTATAATCATCCTTTAAGAGCTACATTGAATTCATTCCTTGGCGATGAGTTAAAAGCCATAATAGAACAGGTTACTGATTAGAATTCCCATTTTTTTTTTTTTTTTTTTTTTTTATTGTTTTTAGAACAGTAATGGAGTCTGATCAGGACTCCGGTACTGTATCCCTATTTACATTTCCCCCCGTAGTTTTTACTGATTACTGGTTTACTGGTTTTACTGTTTCTTTTACAAACACATACACATTGCACAAACATATAACATCCATGCCCAAGGCGGGACTCGAACCCACGATCCCCTGCCCACGAAGCACCAAAGCGAGACGCTTTAGCGAGCGTGGCCATGGGGACCGGCCCATTGAGCTGTGAACTTTAGAACGCGTGCTTGCACTTTTACGCTGGAGACGTTTTAGTTTGTTGTTGTATTTTTGTTCATTTATATGGCCCCTTAACATCTAAGGTCATATTGGGGGCTTTGCACTTGAAACAATTCGTTGTCTGTACGTTTAAATAATTTTATTTTCCTCAAACACACACATTCACTCTTACATACATACTTCCAGACTCTGTGGGGGATAGGGAATAAATTGGCTAAAGAAAATTTCCCCGCTCCAGACGGGAATCGAACCTCCGACCTCCGGGTAAGAAGTCAGCTCGCTGACCACTCGACCACTCGCAGTCTTAGTTTCTTTCTTCAACATCTTTCATATTCATTTAGGAGCTTTACACCTGTGGGATATGTGCGAGTATGCTTTAAATTTCGTATATGCTTTATAAATTATTATAACAGACTGAAATAATCTTCAGAGAATTTCTTTAGAGGTTGACATTATAAGGACCCTTCACAGGGACAAGAAGCGATGGACGGGGAGTTTCATCAAGTTTCATTAAGTGTTGAAAATAGAGCGCTCTCAGTAATGACGTCGCCGGAACGCTTACTTTTGCAATCGCGTATTACTCGAGGGCCTGAAGCCAGATCTCCTCTCTCATCTTTGACGAGTCTGTCCACGTCGCCAGCATCACGAACTACCCCAGACTTCACGTCTAAGTTTTATTATAACAGTTCATCAAGACCCTCGAGGACTCTCAAGGTAAGTTAACTATGTTTTTCCTGTGGCACAGCACCCACAATGGGCCTGGTCATGTGTGGCTTACAAGAACGGCCAAAGCGAGTGGCTTTTATAGAACTCGGAGAGTCGTTTTTTACCCTTAGCTTTTATGACATCCGCTCATCCAAACCCAGAATGATCCTCCTCCGTCTGATCTAGTACACCTGGGATTAACACCCCGGGTTTTTTCTAGCACTACAGAAAGTTTGGAAGCAGGTTTTAAATTTTAGAAAAAAATAAGAACTACCAATATCAGGACACTAATTAAATATATTAATACAAATTTTACATACATAAGGAAACTACTATAGTGTTCTTACCATATGGCTTTAGCCTGCCTTTCGGTGTGTTGAAACCAATTAAATTAGAGTTGGTTTAATTTTTTTCCCCACAAACCGTGTGTAAGGCAATAGTTGCATAGGTAGAGTCACACTGAGAAATGCAATGCCATTGCCGGGATTTGAACGTGCTCTTCCACTGAGCTACCATGGCAACATGCCGGCATAGCATTGAATTTCTCAACTGACTCGCATGTTTCCCGGTAAACCACAAGCTGAATTATTTTGAGATGACAACTCCAATGGCGACTTACAATGTAGTAAGTACTTGTGGTTTACCGGGAAACATGCGAGAGTTGAGAAATTCAATGCTATGCCGGCATGTTGCCAGGGTAGCTCATTGGAAGATCAACCACTAGAGACCGGGAGATCCGCGGTTCAAATCCCGGCTATGGCATTGCATTTTTCAGTCTGACTCTACCTATTCAAATTAAATTAGAATTGGATTGTTCAAAGATTTTAGACGGAAAACGTAGAGAAAGGAGAGAACAGAAAACTGCCAGATATTTTAAATAAATATACGATCTAACAAAGATGCGCATAAAAATGTCCATGACAAATCTACTACACATCAGTTGTAGGTAGCAGAGATTATTAAAATTTCATACCTATAAAACAGATTTATTCAATAAGTACCTACGTCTGTCTGTTTAAAAGAAATGTGTATGTAATGGCCATAAAATAGAGCTGTTAACGGCAGCTAACGGCTTACATACACTTTTAGAGTATATCATCGGGGCTTATTTAGTTTCTGTAAAATGCATTCGATTTACTAAGTACGTAGGTGAGTCGGGCTCGACATTGTACCTAAGACACAGGGATTGACAAGGGAGGAAGGGATGAGATGAGCTATTTGACTTAACTACCTGATGTTATCGCTTTGTAGGGGCTAAATATTTGCTATTAGGTTGATACATCTGTGAAATTTGTACAAATATTTTAAAATATTAAAACATATTTTTTCCATAATAAACTGATAGAAATTCTAAGCTTCTAAGAAAATATATGGTTTTTCCCCACTTGGCGCATTTTAACTGCCAATTAACTGAAACTATAAATGTTACTAATAGGCACGCGAACTTTTTCCCAACAGTTTTCCATATTCAAAATGTTTCAAAAAACACAACTTTTTAATATCATATATTTCACATTTCTTTATTTGCTCTTAAAAGCACGCTAAATAAGATTATCATATAAGTTTTCGAAATAATGCTGCAATTTTGAGATTTAAGTATTACATTCTGAAAAATCAAGAGTTTTGGAGTGTATGAAAAGTAATCATTTTCTACTCTAATTAGAGGATTGGTAATCGACTTACCCTAGAACTTACATGCCAATGCCTAGGGGTCAAAAGCCTGTCGGGGAGCTAAGACCACGAAAACACCTGTTACGAGGGGTCGGCCCGTAACCAGGCATGAACATGAGGAAATGGATGATATGAAATGTAAGCGAAATTGATGATTGGGAAAATGACGATGGAGCAATGGGTGGAATGAATAGCGGGGGAAACCGGAGGACCCGGGGAAAACCCGCCCGGACGAATGCGGGTGCCTGGGATTGAACCTGGGCCGCCTAGATGGGAGGTGAGTGGTCTAACCACTTATCCACGGCGCCGCCTAATTAGAAGTAATATAGAAAATATAATCAAACAGCTCTATTTGTAAACTCAATTGCTGTAACACTGGATTTTTGTGAACATTTTTAAAAATACACCACATGGGTAAGTTTTATTAGAACAACACATTTATACAATATTATAATAACTATACAAGGCTAGAATTGAGATACATGGCAACACTATCACTTATTGTGTAACTGGTATAAATTTGAAAATTCTAGATTATATACCATGGGTTTTCCAAATTTCACAGTTGCATTACCTTAGCTAAAATTCTACTGATAAATTAAATTATTTACACATGGAAAGGCAATATAAAATTAGTGACTGTTCCAACCATAGTAATACATTTTTTCTTCAACGCTCTAAGGTAACGACATATCTAGATGCAAATTTTTATGATTAAAACCTTCTTAATCCTTGTGTCGTAATTATTTAGCTACTACGCTTAACGAAATATGATTATAGATAAATGTTTGCTCAGTATTGGAAATTTTAATTTTGATGTATTGCAGACGAAGTATAGCATTTCCTCACAGGTTAAAACGAACGCTCCATTCCCTTTGCTTGTTTTGGTGGGATGGAGAAGTTGGAACATTGCACAAAACATTCAGTCAGCAGAGCTGTATCAATTAAACCGGTACAGGAAGTGTTGACAAAATGTGAAACTACCGGCAAATACACCGCAATTAGTACCCTATTGTATCCTTCCCATCGCCGCAGAAGTTCGGGAAAAGTTCAGATATGATAGCACACGTAGCAAAGCGCTTCATGAATATGTCACACAGCCTGGCTCAGGACATTGTTTCTAATAGAGAATCGAATCTACTACATCCACCGTGACCCGATTCCGCTTTACAAATCACATGGTTAGGAACAAAATAAAAATTATAAGCAATAGCTTCATTTGGATTGGTAGAGTCAGACTGAAAAATGCAATGACATAGCCGGGACTTGAACCACTGATCTCCCGATCTCTAGCTGGTTGCTCTACCACTGACCTACCATGGCAAAATGACGGCATAGCATTGAATTATCTCAACTGACTCACATGTTTCCCGGTAAACCACACAAGGTGATCTCAAAGTATTTTGAGAGTAAAACCCCATTGGCGACTTATAATGTTGTAAATACAATTGTCCATAAGAGTTGGCTAAAACGACGAATCCCGGGGCTTAAAATTCTTACAACATTGTAAGTCGCAAATGGAGTTGTCATCTCAAAATAATTTGAGTACATCTTGTGTGGTTTACCGGGAAATATGCGAGTCAGTTGAGAATACTATGCCGGCATATTGCCATGGTAGCTCAGTGGTAGAGCAACCGGCTAGAAACACGGAGATCCGTGGTTCAAATCCTGGCTATGGCACTGAATTTTTCAGTCTGACTCAACCTATCCAACTCCTATTCTGCATAAGTTTTCTGTGGGAAAACAAATTAAAATCGTCACAAATACCTTAATTTATTTTTTTAGAGAAAACACATTTATTTCATGTTAATCGCACATATATGACATTGATATAAATAAAGGTTTATCTTTCATAAAATTGTTGATGTACATTTGTTAGAAAGTTAACTTTACAGTACTCTATGCTCCTCCAAATTTAGGGAACAAAAGTGTTGGAAAAACGATTCAACCAGCAAGCCATAGATTTGTTTCAGGACCTTCTGCCGGGTTTCCTGCAACTGGTAGCCCACCGCTCCCACTGTACTACTGTATGGATTCGTCCATACAGTATCAGTATCCATTTTTCCCTAAATAATGCTAATGATACACGACAACCCATTTTAACTTTCTCAAGCCCCATATGTAGAATGTACATAGTGATTAGAGAAGGTATTGTATTCCACCCAAAATTCGCTACCGAGACCCTATGAATCCAAAAAAAAAACATTTTCAGAAAAAGGTCCGTGTGAGTGTGTATGTGTCTGTGTCTGTCTGTCTGTCTGTCTGTCTGTTTATCTGTGTGTGTGACTGTGGACAACAAAGCTCAAAATCCAAAAGACGGTTAAATTCCAAACATGGTATTTAAGTTTAGTATCTTCCAAGGATTTGACACAAAGATTTTCAAGAAAATCCCCCCATCCCTAACTACCCTTTACATGGAACAAATTTCGGAAATTTTGTTTTTCTTAAAAATGGATCCAACAATTTTGATTAACATACCACATATTAAAGCCATTTTCATGACAAATAAAATTTATATATTGAATTTTCTGGGGATAGCTTCTGAAAGCCTGTTTGTTGTGGATAAATTTTGCACAACTAGTAAACCGTAAGAGATGGGCAGAAATTTGCTACACAATTACAGCATTAAAATACACAATTTATGTCATATACATTCTTTTTCGGGGAGTTTACCATTTTCGAGATATGCCTAATTATTAGTTTCAATTGTAAAATACTTATACTTTTCTCATCAGGAGGTGTCCGTTTTTCTTTTGTTCTATTCCTGGCCAAGCAAAGAAGCGATTTTGTTGTAGAGCAGCTAGAGAAACTCATGTGAGTGCAAAAAATCAGATTTGGCTTACCCGCCGTTATAAGAGTTGAAAAGGATGCCCCTCCGCTTCTATAGTTGCATTATTTAACACCCTAAAAAGTTCCCTAGTCGAAAAAGTGGACATTCTGGACGGATATTTGCTTTTGATTTGGTAAATATAGAGGTATGCGTTGCATGAATTTTACTTTCAAATATTCTCTGTAGCTAATAATACCATGGATTTAAATCTGAATTTCTAGAGACCAAGTCAACTAGTCTTTCACAAAAACATGTAATATAAGGCAACAATATTCTTGGACCTCCTTTTGACAGTTCTTATGTTGGTCTCTGCGCTTCTTGTTAACTAACACGAATGTGTTTATTTACATTTTCTAGCAGGCCATATATTTTGCATTTATTAGAAACGGGTGTACTATGGAATTTCTCTATGGTTTAAGATGATAAATCTTAGCATAATAAGCACAGGTTATCTTGCGGTGATATCTACACAATGAAACACAATCAGTACATAATTTCATAGTTCCTTATCTCAATTATACGCTGTGCTAAAAATGTTCTCAAAAGCGTTATCCCCATACGATATATATAGGTAAATTACCGCTGAGCAATGCCATACAAACCGATATCTGCTGTAATTTAGTACCGTCGCCGCCGTCACGTCATTCAGCTACACCGGGCTTTAATTCAATAATGTATTGCGTGATTGGTGACAGTTTCTCAGCTGATACTAGTGTGTCTGACTGACTCACAAGAAGATGCATAATTCAATGCATTTAGGTATTCCAGAATTAAACTTTAGCGTAAAGGGAAGCATACCTTATTCATCTCCAGAGAAATACGTATGTCGTTTCTTCAAATTTTGAGCACAGTAGAATTTAAGAAACCTAGGTTTCAAAGATTATTATTTTATGCCAACTAATTATAAAATGTTGTTGTCTGCATTAAGGACGAATTTTTGGTAGTATAACGCTACAATTCTACTTATACGGCTAATCAGCTGCATTTAGTTTCAAAAGTAAGGTGAAAACGTGAGAAGTATTTCAGGTATAAGGGAAGAAAACAAGGACATTAGAGTAATGGTCATATTTCAGTAGATTTTAAATCTATCTACAACAACAGGCTGATTTTAGCTCAAAATGTATCCAAGGCTATTTCCTTAAATGCTTAATAGCACAAAATGAATATTTATGTGCAATATTGTAATTAAGTCGCACTTCTTTGGTTTTCGCAATGCATCCGTAAAATGTTATAACGGTGGATGATGCTTGACGAATAAGGTTATTAGAGTCAAATCAAAATATCCCAAAACTCTTCTACAATTAGCCATAGATTTTTTATAAGCAAATACAAATCCTTGTCTAATATATAGCCATTAGAGCACATCGAATTACCAACTTAAGATACTCAAAGTATTGACTACATCCTCTATGTTGGACTTAAATTCCCAAATACATAGAATCCCATAATTTGGGTTAGTATCCTGCCGAGTAGCAAGTATACTTTGAACCATAGCTTATCTAGGATGGTTGATTAGTCCAATGGCTGGTATGGTGAAGAAGAAACAAAGTAAGTGTTGAAAAGGTTAGGAGCAGAATTTATGGATGAATTATCCCGACCAGAATTTGCTTAATGACAGACCAAAAATGCTAAAAATCATTGGTTAGATTAGTTCGCTTTGGGGGTTTGAGCCCGAGATTCCCCAAATGCAAATCGCAACTTTACTGCCTTAGCCATCCCATCAGATGATATTTTTTAATTTTATAAAGTATTTTATGAAGTATACCAGTAGTTTTAAAGTGTTTTAAATAAAATGAGTTTGTTTTGTGTGTGAAACAAAAAATTGCTAAAGTAGAAAATGTTGGGTCCAGGTTTGAAAATGTTGAGCCTAAAATCAGCCTCATTTATTCGACTAAATTAGGAACAGCTAATAACATTGTTTATTTTCTTCAAAAGAAGAAATGTTTACAGATGTTTAACTTCCAAACGTGATGTTTCCCTAATTTAATAATAATAATAATAGATTCTGTTATGTAATATCATATTAAGTTATATGCCATATAACAAGTTTCATGTAGTGATTTAATACATTTCAGTTTACGTTTCCTCGATTTTACTCATTAAAATATTAGCTATCTAAAGGAGATTAGGTTCGTAGAAGTTCCTCAGAATATACAGAGCTTTTGAAAAAATAATTGCAAACAATTTTAGACTAAAGTAAAAAGTATTTATAAAGATATATACTACTCCTGGTGCTTCCTCCATGGCACAGCGCGTAAAGGAGGCCTAATATACGTGAATTGGCAGTTCTAAGAAACAAAGCATGAACATAACACAATGGGAACAAAAATACACAAATGGCCTGTAGAGCAGGTGGAATCTCACAAACACACACACACACACACACACAGAGTGATAATGAACTGCACCGAAATAATTTGCCAGATTGTGCACGTGACTGATAAAAGTAATTTGAGTTGGGCAATGCATGGTCCACGATTAAACATAACGCACCTAAAAAACGTTAAACGTGTGGGTATCAGGTGCTGATAAGTCGGTGTTAAAGCAAAGCAGGTTGAAAAAATGGCTTAGCTGCTGCCCAAGTGTAAAAATATCGAGTTTTAGGAGATTGTTACCAGCGTTCTCAAGATTTTAAGTCGCAAAAATCTGTAAAATATCCAACTAATCACTTGACAGTGCAACACTGAGCATTAACTACGTTCTTGAGGTAGCCTACTTTGGAGGCGTTTTTTCAACTGCTCTGGTGGCTTAATGCGTAACGCGGGAAGCTGTTATCCCAAAGCTCATGAGTTCGATTCCTGTCATAGAGTAAATGTTTATTATTTCATTCCAGACGAAGTGCCGCGATACGTGAACGAGCCCGGAACTCGGAAACTATCTTTCACTTGAAAGCCAGTATCATGGCTACTACGCTAGCGAGGTACGCTGTAATATGTCCCATCGTTTTTCTGTTATCGAATGGTTGATAGATTAGCCAGTGGCGTACTGGCACTTCAGAAACTTATAGCCGTTACTTCAACATTTCAATAAATAGGCCACAAGTCTCCTATCTCAAAAAACTTATTTAAGTAATCTACATATTCTGTGAAAATATTTCGGTATAGTTCATTAACATCCTGTATATATGTTCAAATTTCGAAATTACTGATATAAGTTTCTAAAGTACCAGTCCGCTACTGACTGATGATGTTTACATTCGAGAACGTAAAACAAAACGAGGGGCCGTTGCAGAGCCTAGCTTTCTGGTGTAATGGTTATGAGATAATTTCGCACAAGAGGCAGTGTTTCTTTTCCGGTTCGAATCTCTCACCAAGCAGCACTTTTTCTTATGGGCTTAAAAGAAGAAAGAAAAAAAAATCATGGCAGGAAAGGAATCTAAGACCTTCAGGTCATCAGCTTTTGGCGTTAACCATTAAGTCATAGGAGCAAATAAATAAATGCCGTGCAAATCTTTAGAACACGAATAACGAGTTGCTGAATATCGACATTTCTATGCTCGCGTATCGGTTTTAAAGACATTCCAAGCCAGCTTTTTATCTGAATTTGATTTAACACCGACTTATCTGCATTTTAAACCAATTTGTTTAACACCTCATAACTGCGTTATGTTTAGTCGTGGATCGTACATTTCCTATCTGAAATTACTTATATCAGGCACAAAAATAATTTCTTAAATGATTTCGCCGTAGTTCATTAATAGCCTGTGTGAGTGTATATACAGGGTGTTAATGAACTATACCGAAATATTTTCACAGATTATGTAGATTATTTAAATAAGTAAATAAGTAGTTTGAGATTGAAATTTCGAAGTAACGACTATAAGTTTCTGAAATGCCAGTACGCCACGTATCGCACCACTTGGTCTGGAATGAAAAAAAAATGATACTAAAAACATTTTAATTACGTCAGGAATCGAACTTACGAGCTTTGGGATAGCAGCTTCCCGCGTTACGCATTAAGCCACCAGTTGAGTTGAAAAAACGCCTCCAGAGTCGGCTAGATAACTCAGGAACGTAGTTAATGAATGCTCAGTGTCGTACTGCCAAGTGATTAGTTCGAGATTTTACAGATTTTTGCGATATTAAATCTTGAGAACGCTAGCAACGAGCTGCTAAAAATCGACATTTATATACTCGTGCAGCAGTTTTAAAGACATGCTAAGCCATTTTTTTTTCAACCTTATTTGCTTTAACATCGACTTATCAGCACCTGATACCCGCACGTTTAAACTCTATGTAGCTGCGTTATGTTTATCCGGGGATATATATGCCAGTCAGACTACTCATCTCCGAGGTGAACACTACTAATCTGATTTATTTTGTTTAACTACTTTTAAAGTACGTTATTGTAAAGGTGTTATCGAATGTTTTATTTTGGTCAGTCTTCCAGCCATTATCCATTACGAGGAAACAGGCATTCAAATGGTGAACAACGTTAAACGACCGAACAAGCTTATCTCAGAAATATTTGTGTGTTTTTACTTTCTCTACACGTACTATCTAAGTACATTGTAGGCAGAGAATGTAGGTATAGAATTCCATACAAAAATTCGAAGTTCAGAGTTCGTGAAAATATGTTTTGAGATACCCGAGCCATTAAAAAGTATTTTTAGTAAAAGATCCGTGTGTGTGTGTGTGTGTGTGTGTGTGTCTACGTTGTAACTGAAACAAGAAAATTCGGTTAAGTACCAAACTTGGTATTTAAGGTTATTATTTTCAAAGGGTGCCATACGGAGTTTTTTAGAGACCACCCCTCATACTATCCTTTACATCGGAACATTTTTCGAAATTTTTGTATTTCCCAAAGATGAATAACGAATTTGTTTAAGAGGCCGTCCGTATGTTAAGGTATTTATATGGAAAATAAGATGTATATTTTCAATTGGTTGGGAATAGCCTCTGACATCCTCTGCATTCTGAATGAGTAAACTGGTGAACTTTAGCAGAAAACAACCATTTATTGTAAAAAATAGATCTCGTCAAAATACACAATTTATGGCACATACATTTTTGCTGTGGAGCTAACCGCTTTCGAGATATACTCGTACTTTTCTCAAATGTCTTTATTTTGTTTTACTCCTGGTCATGCAAACAGAACCAAACTTTAATTGTGCACATAGTGCCTTTTATAAAACATTTTGACTAACGTTTTAGCCTATTTTAGTCCCTTAAATTCCCTTTGCTTAGAAGAAAGCAAAATATAAGACAGGTCCTGCTTGCGTGATGAAGATAAAAGAACACTCTTTTGTAAAAATAATTTATTTGCAGAATAGATAGAAAACCATGTCAGTGGAACACATCAGGTTTTTGCCCTTGCAGAACTCAGATTTATTCTGTTAATGAGAGCATTTAATCTCTCCCTCCAGCTTTCTTACTACTTCTCCCTCTCGCCCCTCTTCTCACTCTCATTATATCGCTTTTCTCCCTCTTTCTCCTCAATATCAATTCTTTTCCTCGCACTCCCCTCCTTTGCATACAATTTTTTCTTATTCCCTACTCTTTTATCACCCTCAAATACCTCTGTCCTCTCTGCGCAACTTAAATGTTACGTGATGTTTTGAAATGTATTAGTAAACCTGTGTTTCTGTGGTTAGGAGCTTCTTTCATTGATGGAATCGCATTTAGCCTTTTTAATGGACGAACAATAGCGTAAAAGTAATACAGACTTTGCCCCCATCCAAAGGAATTTGAACTATTCTATAAACTCTCCCTAGAAATTTAAGTGTACTCAACCCTGCCGGATATAGTCAACTGCCTTCTAATTTTAATCAGACTAAAAATATGTTTGTATTTGGAACTATGGAATGAAAAACATATCCATCAACAATAAATGACTTCGCTTTTATTTTGTTAAGAATACTTCCTATTTTGCTTTTTATTTTCAAATTTTTAAACGTCTGTCTCTTAACAACTATGATCTTCAGAGCCGCTGAATGAAGTTCATGAAACGATATTCTAGTTGCTACACAATGCAACCAAATGCAACGCAATACAAGAGTTTGCAAACTCCAACCTTTATCTTTGCATTGCATACAGAGAGGAAGAATTATGCCTCTCTTATGTATTGACTGATGTGCAACAGCTGAAGATAACAATGACAGATTTTACAGCGCTTACTGTACATATATGCTCTTCTATTCGGCCGTGCAGCGCTTTCGCATTTCTCTCAAGAGGCTACGGCAGTGTTCTTGTAAACCCTCCTTTACTTTAATGGATGTACCCAACATCTGCATCTAGTTTTCTTGACTCTCACAAATCGTAAGGCGCAAAGAGATAATCTATATTGTACTAAAAGCACATCTTTATCACTTTCTGCCTTCTGCATGCTTGCTTCAATAGTTTGGTCAAACAATCGGAACAGCACTGCCGCGAGCCTCAGTTGTGTTCAAGCAATTTGTGTAACCTGTTTATTAATTTATAAAAGAGTTAGTGAATTTGTGTTATTCAATTTGAAAGTTTCGGAGCGTATGCAATAATTTACAGATCTAGAGGCATCCACACCTCTTGCTTTACGCGTGTGACTGCATTGTAAATGGTCTTCCTTAACGCTTGCGCTCATGCTATGATACGTCTGCTATTGAATGGCATTGCGAATGTAGCTTAAGAGCAACAAAGTTCAGTCGTCCAGCATCAAACTATAAACACGCAACATTTATTGCACTGTCAAAGCGTTGTCCATCCATTTATGAATTTGAAAACCTCTGCAAAGACGAAATTGACTATATTTAAAAACGGCGTCGGCAATTACAACATCCAAGTTGTGCAGGCATTACCAATGGTTTTTGGTTGAAAAACTCACAATAATATTTTTACTGTCAGTAGTAATCATTAAATGTCTATCAGTGTTCGATATCACTTCAAGGGGGTCAAGTGTGTCACAGATCTCTGTAACAGAAATAATATAGCATGAGAAATCTTCGCCCAGCTTCATTTACCAGTATTAAGTGGAAATTCGAAAATGGATACAAACGAAAGAGAAATAATTCTACTAACTCCCTAGATTGGACAGCCCTGAATGCTTACTGTACTGTCGCACAGATGTGAGGACAGGGGCTCAGATTACCGGTTTTAATGTCGGGATGTGGGTGGGGACAGGGTGCTCCATCCAGTTATTCAACCTCCACGCACTACATTGAAGCATAGCCCAAAAGCCGGGGTGTCCATCTGAATGAAATAGTGCATTGCCGCAAAGCGTTCAGCTCAATTTCTGCACCTTTTAATAGTATCTAAATGAGCTCGTTCAAAAATGCTGTCTCACTCTACAATGCCTTTCTTTCTATTCTTCTTCTAGTTATTATTATTATTATTATTATTATTATTATTATTATTATTATTATTATTATTATTATTATAATATCTATAAGGTATTGTCTATGGGTACTGATGGTAAATACGATATCACACATGAATCTATAGAAAATAGTAGCAACAGACAAATCTTTCAAGAATGCTGTACTACTTGCCTTTGTTAATTTACCTACAAGTCGCAGCAGAAATACATTTATGGCCAATACAGAGAGAGTAGTAATTATTTGAACAAAACCTTTATAGTAGATATGCTAAACTTATTTACGGTATTAGAAGCAAGTGTCTAATTACAATAAATTTCGTGTGTTTCAATTTGCAAAAGCAAGCGTAGTAAGTTACATATGACTAAAAGTAGAATGAAGAGAACAGTCATAGAGAACCCAGTATAGCGAAAATATAGCAAAAATTCAATTCATCCAATCCAATCCATTCCGCCTTCCTTTCTGCGTTTACCCTCGTCCTATGTAGGACTTGAATTACACTCTCCAGGACTTACAAGTCAGCACCTGGGGTCAGACGCCTGCTCAGGAGCAGAGGCTCTGGGTTATATAGAAATTAGGATAGCTGCTCAGTTCTATGCCTAGTATGAAGTGAACGAAATGAATTGACGGTGAAGTGAATGACAGAAAAGATTATTATAGAGTAGACAACTGGTGGAAGGGATGGTGGAGAAACCGGAGTATCCGGAGAAAACCCTCACAGATGCCGCTTCATCTACCACATAGCCCACATGCAGTTCCTTGGGACCGAACCCGAACCGCCTATGTGAGAGGTGAGCGGTTAAAAGAAAACCTAACTGCTTTAATATATAGAAAACTTTTGCGTAAAACAATGAACAATCCATTGCACTGCAAATTATCTATCTAAGAGAGTCGACACTTCTTGGGAAACCCTGTTAATGGTGTGTTATTCAAGCGAGTATAGTTAGCTGTTTGAGTTGTGTGTGAGGTAAGTCTATACGTAGCTGTTGCAATGCCTTAGCTCCAGATTAAACTTCTGCTTAAGATTACAATCCACTGAGTAAAGAACATTTGGGAATTTCCACTGTGAGGACCAATTGAAAAAAAAGTTGTGCTTTCTGTGATTGTTCAAAATGAACTTTAAGATACAAGCTTCCGCAAACTGTGAGATAAGATGACTTTTGAATGCTCAGAAGTAAAACTTGCAGACGTTTACCGTCGTCTAAAGGAAGTGTACAGCGATGCAGTAATGAAATACATATGTGAAAGTGATGTTGACTGTTTAACAATGGCAATAACATAATGCATAACGAAACTCGACCCGGAGTTGCGACACTTATCACAGATGATTTGAACAATCAAGTCAACCACAAAATCGTGCAACACAGACGAGTTACAGATTTATTTCCCAAACATTTTTTGTTCTTTGCTCGGAGAAATTGTGTCTGAATATCTTGGCTGAATTGATTGGCGACGGCATACTACAACACCAAAATTCTAAATATTGCGTACAGACATTATGAATATTTACCAAGGTTGATTATGTAGACAACTAATTTAAATGCTGTAACCCACTTTTTGAACACTTCTTCAATTTATTAAAGCCAGACGGTCCTTCCTTTCTTCATTATCACTATACAATTACTGTAAAACTGAGGCGAAAGAAGTCGGAGAAAACGGTACTTATAACAATGTATAGTGCATATTAATGCCCTTCAAATATATTAGTAACTCTCATAATAGCAAAGAGGACACGAAAATTGCACATAACTTATTTTGCTGCCAAAGCACGAATTCAAATATCAAAATTATGTATGTTCCTTCATCCTTCGCCTAGAATAACCTCCTACGAGGATTGCGTCTATAATTATTTCACTTCTAAACAGAAATCTGCATTTCGTGGGCTCCAAACCATGTTGTTTTAATTTCAAACTTTCGAGTTAACATCAAAACTGTTGTGAGATAATATAAGTTTTGCAAACGTTTATGTTTACGCTTAAATATTCCAAATCTGTGCGAATGGCGACAACCCATCAGATTGTATCCTATACGAGTAGTTTAAGGAAGATTATCTTTTACTACAATTGTTACTGGTTTAAAATGACATTTCTAAAAATTAAGGAGCTCAAATACCTTTTAAGAAACAGTAATAGTATTGTTAATCGAAACGTTTCCTATAATTGATGTATTGTTAAGTGCTGTACTGAAAATTTGTTATCTTTAAATAAGGTAAAAATAGCTAATGTATTGAACAAAATGCGCCTTCCGAGCGAATCTCCACCGAGCACGCAGGGATCTGCTTAACGAGCTAGGCGCAGTTATTGTTCCGATCGGCGGCCCTTAGCAATAACGTGTGACGAGCATAAGAACCGCACAAAGTCCATTATGTTACTTTAATGCAATTTGACTAAAATAGCTCTGGAGAAATCGGTTTTGTAGATTCTCGGACATTCGACTAAAAGAAGCTTTGGTTAAGGCTACGGGACTGCCTTAAGGGGCCACCGAGTGCCCGGTCAGTGACTTGAGATGTGAAGAGTGAACAGGGAATATGTATGCATGAATATATTTCACCATAGGTAAGCAAAGTGGCACAGTTAAATATATGCACAAAATAATATTGCGGATAATGTAATGAATAATACATCAGTATATGAACCAAACAGTCCAATTACGAATCTAAGTACATTAAGCTTATACACAATTAATAAAAATAATATGAACAAACAATTTGAAAGATATTGTTATATTTACCAGGTTATGGTTTTGTACATCTTTATATAATAATTGCATACTATTTAACTCAATTTTCACTATCTCTTTTATTCATGCATTATCTAATCAGTGTCATTAATAAGTTTAGCATTAGGATATACAACAATATGAAATCCCAGACATGTACTTAAATATCATTTACAATATAATATCCAAAATGTATTGTATTAAGATTTATGACACTTAAAAGAGTAGACAGTGCTAAGTGTAGTTCACTGATTCAGTTCTGGTATTTACCGAGTTAGGATCCAAGTGTGACGTGTTGTCTTATTCTAGTATCTTAGTGACAAATAAAGTGTGTTTAGCTGAAACTGGCTTTTCTCAATTGCTACAATATATTTGAGGTAATTTTACAAATAGGGCAAATATATCATGAGAGTGGAGAAAAATTCATTAACATAAGTTTCTCCAGCTGTTCCACAAAGAAATTTATCTTACAAAAGATTATTCTTTTATCTACCTCATGCTAATCTAGATAAACATTAGTAGAATTGATCTTAGTACTTGCTTCCTTGTAAGTAGAAGGAAAATAAGGAAATATATTAGGCTAAAGTGGTAGCCAAATCCTTTAAAAGCCGATCGCTATGTGAAACATTGAAGATTCGGTTTGCATTTGCATGGTCCCGTTTGAGAAAGGTTATTTAGTTCAAAATTGACACCAATAATACTGAATATCTCGAACACGGCAAACTCTACAAGAAAAGCGTATATAACACAAATTATGCGTTTTTACGAGATCTACATCTTTTAAGTAAGTTTTTGTCTCTCTCTTTCGGTTTAACAGTTATAAAAAACTCTGCAAAACGCAACCAGAATTAAGAGCTCTTCAGAAAATCCAAAACATACATTTTGTTTGTGGTGTGAATATGTTTAATATTCGGCATTTAATCAAAAACGTTGAGAAAACCAACATTTTTGAAAAATGTTCCATGTAGAGGGTAGTTGGGGGTTGGGGGATTTTCTTAAAAATCTTCTTGTCACATCCTTGGAAGATACTGACCTTAAATACTAAGTTTGATATATAACTTGTCATTTCTGAGTTATGTTGTCTACAGGCACACACAGACAGACAGACACATTGATCTTTTTCTAAAAATGGTTTTAGGACTCAGGGAACCCCGAAACATATATTTCAGGTGAAATTTGGAATCGAATTTTTGGGTGGAATGCAATACACCCTCTATCCGCGATGTACATTGTACATAAGGACTACAGAAAGTAAAAACATTTTTGGGAAATGATTTATATTTTATTAAGTTCATTTGTTATTTCTATATAGTCTTATCAAACATATAGTCTTATAGTCTTATCAAAACAGAGACTTGCTTTGTTACAGATTTGTATGCTGGCTTTTAATCCAGCAAAAGGCTAGTGAATTATTAGTAAATCTATAGCACCAAATGAGGTTATCCACTTCTTGTCCAAGGACACAGGTGCTGATTACTCTGACGGTGATGAGGTGATTGCTCAGCATGACGGCCTCTTGACCTTAATGCAGTCTTCCCTGAACGAGATTCATTGACCTCTTATTTCTTCACAATGAAGTCCAATTTATTTCTTCTTTAGCGACCAGAGACGAAAAATATACGAAAAGTTAAGCAACGCACTAAGAAAAATAAAACTACTGCCAAGTGTTTAAGAGATTGTTTTATTAATAAACTTTAAAAATGTTAAATACAGCTCTTGTGTATTAGTTTATGGCTGTTTTTCTGCTGCTTATTATCGTCTTGGGCAGCATCTGCTTTAAACGCACGTTCTGGGAATCCATTTCTCAAGGCGATCTGAACTATATTATTGCAGTTCGTCTCAGAATTCTCGAGTCAATTGCAGCTCCTCTCCAATGTCCGAAGTAAATTTATTTATGGAATCGAATGGCTCATTCTTTTTGCAGTTGATTCCCAGATCGAAATCTCGGAGGAACGCTGGGGTGTTTTAATTAAACGCTGACTCCTCTAAAGAGGTTCCGAGTAAATTCCCTGTGGTGCCTTTCAGATAATGAGTACGGAAATAGCTGTAGGGGCGTACTCCAGTGAAACGAATTACTTCACCATCTACAGGGTATTTGATCCTGAAGTCTGCATCAAGTTACACCTTTCCTTTTTTGTCTTATTTATTCTACATAAATTTAACTATCCGCAATGGAAAGCGGGTTTCTTAATCTATGAGTTCTTTAATACAACTTTACCTTAAACGAAAATAAAAACATTTATATTTCTGATTTAATAAATTTAAAAAGGTATGAGCATAAAAGTAATTAATAATGACACCACAGGTACGAAGAGCCTACAAACAATCGGATATACCAAAAAAGCTCACGTTAAATACTATAAATGAATCATTTTGATTTAATTTCAAAACTAACAAATAATGAATTCTAAACGTAGTGTTAGAACCTGGTATATTGCAGGTTATATAGCTAGAAATCAATCCAGTATTTTTTCTAACAGAAAAAAAGCATTTTTAATAGAGAAGTATATCTCATTTTTGAGTAATTCTAATGAATGTTTTAATGGTGAATGCAACCTTTGGAAATGTGTACTCAATTTAAACAATAAACGTAACGGATTCTTTCATTAAGTCAATAGAATATCACGCAAAGCTGCAACGCAGCTCATTTCCTTTTCCTACCTGTTTTAATAATATAAATGATGCTAATATAGCATATTTTAATGGTATACTTCCTATGTGATTAATGCCTAAGGTAACAAAAAGGTATGTGCTTTGTTTGTTTTAAATTTAAAGAACCCAAACATAGCTTTTGAGTAAGTTTTGTGTCTGTTTCTCCTCTATGTTCGTCAGTTACGTGGCACTGACAGGCAGAAATATATTTCTGATGTAGTTTATAACACCTTTGTGGTCTGCAGCATTTTTACAAAAACTTAGAATATCTCTGAATGTTACTTGATTAAAATATTCTATATAGAATTTGTGTTGCACTGTGCGTTCGCTATATTACACGGCTGCGGATCTCACATATTCGTGCTCCGCGCACACAGGGAGGTTTTTCGTTCTAAATCTTCCGGTTACTTAAAAGTAATAGTAACATCCATCTTATTATGAGCAGTGTCTATCTGCATTGAGGCACTCCTGGCATCTTCGGATGAAGTTTCTATTCACACACATAAGTTCTTCTTGCATAATTTTGATAGTTTCTGTTCTTATATTGTCTCAAGTTCGCAATGGTGTGGGGATTGTTCAAATAACTTTATTTTTTGAGTTCCACACTAATGGAAGTAGCACACATGAAGATTCGTGGATAATCCTTTATCGATTAATCAAAACCCATCTTTATGTGTTCCAATGAGTTTTCAGCACTGTGAACTGAGACAGAACCTTGTTGGAAATACCAGCTATTTTTCTCATTATGTGAAAATATATTTTAGAAACAACAGTGTAATAATACCCCTGTGGAACCGATCAGAATTTGCAATATCACTGACAAATATGGGCCCTATTATCCATTTTGCTATTATAGCACATCATACACCAATTTTCATATTCTATATACTTCATGAATTAAATGAGAATGATGTGCTCCAATAAGAAGAAAATGTGATAGTTTAAATGAAACCAAACTTATCTGAAAAAATTACTAAATGTGGGTCATGAGAACCGTTAAAAATATTTTGTAGTTATAGACATTGATTTGGGGGGGGGGGGGCAAAATATTGTAATGCATAAAAATAATAAATCTCCAGGGTTTTAATTTTAAAGGTTTAACAGCTTATGAACAGAGACTTTTGAAACATTCACTTGCATTATAACACTCTTAAGAAACTTCTCTGGAGAGCGTTCGAATGATGCACTATTTCGTCAATTATTTCCTTCTTTAGAACATTTCGTTTTTACTACTTAATTTTAGCGTTTAGTGATCTCGTTGTTTTAAACTTATTAACCAGACGTTTAACAATTCCTCTACCTCAGGCATATTCATTATTGTCACTCGGTGCTATTCTCTTCTTCTCACTCCCGTAACTTTGTGCCTTGCTTATGGCCGGACTTCAGGGCGACGCAGCTAAGAGAATAGGAGCTTCTTGGATGATAAGCAAACCGAACATCACAATGCCAGGAAATTTGTCTTGAAATGGTCAATACATCTGTCCATATGTTTCGGTTTTTATGTAGATATGTATTGTAAATAAAAAGTTCGTTGTTGAACTACGGATATGTCGGAAGGCATTTGAATGGAGTACTAAAACTAGAACAGCAACACCATCAACAACAACAACAACAACAACAATAATAATAATAACAAAAACAACGAGAACACTTATAAGCCAACCACTCGCAGCATGTCTTGAATTAACCTTCACATTTGAGAAGCACTATGAAAACCTCTAGTCTCTCCAGCAGGAACCGTAGGTAGCAACTGACAAAGTGGTATAACGCAGCTGATAAACGTAGTCATTCATCATAGTGCGCATCGGAAAGATACCGAGGTTACTTCAGTGAGAGCGAACTACTCATGTACACGACCTGTGGCCGCGCCATTAAGTGGACGCACGGTATTTACAAGAAATTATATAGAAATCACAGATTTTATTATAACTTCGAAATTTACATAGCTTATAACAGGTTTAAAGTGAAACTGATGTCGTCTTACTAAAATGCTGAACATAAATATCAAACAACGAGATAAATTCGAAAGAATGATTTGTCTTTCAAATTGCTTAATATTTTTCCACGTTAGTCTATAAAAAAAGGGTATGAAACGATAGGATGATGTGTTGATATAATTAGCGTTTTAGAACGCTAATTATATATTTTATATGGCATTTAGAATATAATGTGTTTATGTTTCACTTAAGAATCAGATAAATACTATTTCGAAGTGTAAAGAATGAATTGTTAGTAATGATTTCAATAAGAATAACCACTAATGACGCTATGTATTATTGCCGTACTACTTTCTCTGCTTATACAAATTCGGATACATACCTACGCATGCTACTTTTAACTAAAGAGTAAGTCCTTTATCCACATTACGTCATTCGCGATACATATGTGCTTAGAAATATTTTCAAAAGAAGCAATAAATACTTAAGTTGTAGAGTGCGAAAGAACGTTTCAATAATTCAAAATCTTCTCGGGCTTCTAGCCAGAAGATGCACTTCTTCGAAACGTTGGTGTTAAGCCAAGTTTTCACCTGGCTAGAAGCCCGAGAAGATTTTTAATTAACACGTCGCCAGGAAAGCTTCAGTTCTTATTTTAACGTTTCAATACTTTTCATAACACGGTGAAATATCTAGCACAGAGAAATATTTCCCTCTGCGCTTGTATGGCCTGTCCTGTCCTGGCCTATCCTTAGTGACTATCGATTTTGTCTTTTTAGTTATGGTGTTCACCCTTTTCTTCAACATTTTTGTTAAAGAGGTCTTAACACACTTCCGAGAAAACCTGGATATCAAATACTATGAACTGAATTGAGTACCCCCTGTACCTAAAAAGGGAGGGATAGAGAAAGCAAATAAACACTTTTTGTTAGAGCACAGCTGCAACAATTGTCAACATACTTCTTCACTGTCGTATATACAATTCTGATGTGAATAAAAAGCAACATTACGTTAAAACAACAAATTTAATTTAATATCTATTATTGGATTTTACAATGTCCGTTATGAAATATTATATCTCGATGTGGTTATTGCATTAAAAACAATTCCGCAAATGTTTCTAGGTATTAAAACAGCCAAGCGGATTCACATTTTTACATCCTCTAACGCGTATGCAAAACAAGTTAAATGTTGCATTCCAGACAAATATTGGATATCACGGAAATACATTTTAGAAGCGCCCTGAATTGTTATTATTATTATTACTATCACTAAATTTTGAGAAAGTTCTCTGTGTATATGTATAACACAAAAAGCACAAAGTCCGTTAAATAACAAACCTTTATTTAATTTCAGAGCCTTTGAAAAATGTGGTACGAAGATTTTCAAGAATATCCACCGCTCTAAACTTTAATTTATGTTGAACATTCTTCGGAATATTCAATTCTCTTAAAAATATCATTGTTATTAAGATGCCTTATATTAAAACACATAACAAACAAAATCTATATGTGCAACATTCTGCGAATATCCCGTAAAGTCCTGCTCATTCGGAAATATTTTGTAAATTATTGCGTAACACATAAATGATAAAACTATAAATGAAAACATACTATGTAAAGTTGTATCTCTCTTTAGCCACTTTATACCACAAAATATTTTAAAGATATCCTTTATTAATGTTTCGAATTCTGCAAACCTTTGTAATTCTTTTTAAACTCCTTTGGATATTCAGTTGTTTCTCGCAATTAGATGGAAACAGTAAGACTTTTTATGGTCATCATGTACATCTCGCTCTTAAACATTTGACTGTCGTTATTCCCTTTGAATTTGTAACGAAGTGTGCAATGTCGCCTATTTTGTGCACAACTTTCTCTCAATTAAAATGAACAAGATGCAAAATTAAACCTTAGTAACAAATTTTTGCATTCCCACTAATACACGATAGCGTGTAGAGAATGTCCTGTGAACGAAAGATAACAGATGATGTTAGTGAAGACGACAACGACTGTCCTTTAAGTAATGAAGTACTTAGCAAGAACCTTTATACACGCGCCCAAACCTGACTTGCGGAATTTCTTTCACATAATTTAATAAAGCTACATACTTTTGAATACTGATTACTTTTTCCAATGATTCAAAATATAACGTAACTAATATGTCCTATCATATATAAACTATGGAAAGATTTTTTGTTTTGTTTTACGTGAGCATCCCAGGATTGGTGAATCGCGTAGGAAATAAATATTCTTTTGTACGAGACAGCGCGAGAAATTTGTCCTGGAAACTACACTTGGAAAAATGTAAACAATAAAAAAGATGTACCTACATTCCAGCGCCATAAACGCGCCAGTCAATATACATATCCTTTACCATCGCTGAAAGCAATTTTAATGCGAAACGGTTGCAACGTAAAGTATCATCGCTGCGTGGACGGAGTAATATGAGCACAAAATGAAACCGTAAATGATATAGCGTTCCACTGGTGTTCAGAAATTGCATCCCAAATTGCAGAACCGTACCACGACTTCGGATAAAGTAAACAGAAACATTTAAACAGAACTGTATAACATGTGTTGCTGTTTGTAACACTTTATCGAATTTCTGCTGTTCGAGCTCGTTATATTATAGATAGGAATTAGCGTTCATCAGAATATCATTGCATATAATGCGACAGGAAATGAATTTCTTATTTAAAATTAATCTATAATTTGCAGCTGTGTTTACTACACGAGAGTAAAAGAGCCACTGCAAGTCGCCGCTACAATAAGTAGAACATACAACATGTATTCAAACCAGAGTATAGTATTGGTTTATTTGTTTTTTCACACAAGCCGTGTGCAGGACTGGAGTTGGATAGGTAGAGTTTAGACTGAAAAATTGAATGCCATAGCCGGGATTTGAACCACGTATCTCCTGATCACTAGCCGGTTGATCTGCCTCTAATGAATAAGTGTATTTATTAACATAGCAATATCATACATAGAATTTGAACAATCGCATGGGTTCACAGACCGTACGTGCTTTTTTAATACACATTACAAGCAATATTAAAACAATAACAACAAAGAATTAAAAGAGTAAACACGAAAATAAAAGGACAAAGGAAATACACAGTCCAAAGCATTATTAAACAACAATAAAGAATAAATAGTGAACCCGAAAATAAAAATACAAAGATATTCAAATATAGCAATTTAAATTTACAACACAGAGTACACCTTCATAAATGCGCCCTCTTATAATAGAAAATTACAATTAAAAGACATATATACACATAATATATACAACATATATAAAACCATAGCACAACTGTGACCTAAGTATGACATAATATATATGTATGTAGAACATTGTAGTCACTTTTGTTTAGTTGATCTTACCCCCCCCCCCCCACTTCTCTATTGGCAGCCACCTCAGATCTCAAAGGTCTTGCCTTAAGTATAAATTTACCTAGCCCGTCCATGTTTTCCGTGCCTGCCACTAGCGTCCAACATGCTTCTAGCCCTACATTCACAGTGGTAAAAAATCGCGGCAAATATTTTTCCCGCCATTCCTCCGTACCCCTACATCTTGCCAAGATGTGAGTCCACGACTCTTCCTCCTCGCAAATGGGACAGATTCTCGTACCATTCTCGTCAGAAATTTTCGTGCTCCTCTATGCTCCTAATCTAATCCACGCGAGCCCCTCTCTAATGAGTTCGGTACCTGTTTTGATGTATTGCTCCATACCCCACTCCGATTTCAGCCCAGACTGTACTTCTAATGACACCTTCTCTGTGCATTGCGCAATTATTTGCTGTCTGTCAATATCACAGAGGCGGTTCTTAATTTTTCTCCAAATACTTCGCCTGTTTTCCTGCCCCACCATCCAAATGTCTCCCATCCCAGATCTGCCTCTAAGCTACCATGGCAACATGCCGAGATAGCATTGAATTTCTGAACTGACTCGTATGTTTCCCGGTAAACCAAAAGGTGTTCTCAAATTATTTTGAGATGACAACCCCAATGGCGACTGACAATGTTGCAAGTACTTAAGGACCTAGGATTCATGGTATAGCCAACTATTATAGTCAATTGGTATTGGTTTATTTGTTTTTTCACACAAGCCGTGTGTAGGACAAGAGCTGGAGTACAGTACCTTAAAGGGCGTTGTAAACATGATTATAGGAAAAAAACGTTTTTATGAGTCATGTTTATCAGATAATCAACTTTGAATAACATTTACTGAATAAGGATGTTCAAATCAATTTAATTGTTAATATAAGTGTTATAATTATCTTTTTTGAGCTACACAATTTCACGTAAGTGCGAATTCTGCGATAGCTATTGAATACACTTCCCTGAAGATTCTTTAGATCGCCAATAAACTTGAATAGAACTTTAGGAGTAGTATTTTTATTTTCTCTAGCTCGATTTTTGCTTTCCCTGTCGGTTATATACAATGCACATAATAGACAAAGAAGCTATTGTATTCCGCACCAATATTCGATACCAGATTTAAACGGAAATACATGTTTTAAGACCTCTCTAAATCATAAACAGAAACAACGAAAAAAAGCATTTTTAGAAAAATATCCGTGTGTGTGCGGTGTGACTATGTGTATATATGTACGTGTGTGTATCCATGGGTAAAATAATTCAAAAAGAAAAATTCTGTTACATATCGAACCTGGTACTTAGGTTGAGTTATCTTCCAAAGACACGACAGGAATGTTTTAAGAAAAATCAATCCATCCCCAATTAACTCTTACACAGAATAGTTCTACAAATTCGATTTTCTTTAAAATACCATAAGTTTCTGATATTTTTATGGCAAACTGAATGTACCTCTTGAATTTTCTACGAATAGCCTCTGAGGATCACTTCATTCTGGATGACCTTTGCTGGTAAACCGTAAGAGATAAGACAATAACTTACTATACAAACACAAAAATACAGACTTCGTTAAAACACACAATTTATCTCCTATAAATAGATAATTATTAGTCAATTGAATACAATTATTCATGACTTTGTCAATAAACTACATGTCTAATCATACAATCTATCGTCATATAGTTATATTATAAAACCCGTCAATAGTATTTAGAGGATTAACCATGAATATTGATTTGACCCTCCTCTTGAAGCACTGACACGAAAGATGTCTTGTACGCATAGGTAAGGAGTTAAAAGTTTTAATGATATGTAGCAAAAATTATTTATACTTGCACTATATTTAGTTTTAGGTATATAAATGCTTGAGATCTTACATGTTTGTTAATTATGTATAGAGTCACAGGTAGTAAAGTCATTAATATTTTTCTTGACATACAAAAGGCAGGTCATAACGTACATCGATGGTACAGACAGTATAACAGATTAAATAAAACGTGTTTTACAATGAGTCCTGGGTGAAGCTTCATAATTTAATCTTAAAACTCTCTTCAACAAAATAAAAGCCCGTAATCCTGAAGCGTGGTTACCCCAGAGAAAAATTCCATAATTCGGATGGTTGAATGTGTCCATAATAGGCTGCAATTAAAGATTCTACATTAGTATTGTTCTTAAGTATTCGTAACATAAACAAACTCTTACTTATTCTTTTTACGACATACGTAACATGAATTTGCCAGCACAAATTTGAGTCAACATGCAAACAAAAAAGTTCACTGTTTTATTGTTTTGAAGAGTTAACCGTTTCCAACATATTCCTTGTTATTTGTTTAAGTTTTAAACTACTTAAATTATCTTTCGTTTCACTCGTAGCCATGCAAAGAGAACCGAATTTAAATTGTTTCACATAGCGATAGCTTTTAAAAGATTTGACTATAACGTTAGCCCAGTGTATTCTCTTATTTCCTTTCTGCTTACAAGAAAGCAAGCAATAAGAGAATTTCTGCTAATGTTTTTCCCGATTAGCATAATCTAGACAAATGAATAAACTTTTGTAAGTATAGTTTGTTTCCAGAATGCCATTTGAATGAAACGGGTCCGATTTTAATTTTTTTAATTTTAATTTTAAATTAGTATTAACAACTGTAACAAGATGCTGTTACACGATTATATTGAAATGCTCCTCATAGATAATGATGAAAACTGTAACAGAATTTAGTTTATACCATTTCAGAAAAAAGGAGATGAGACCCAAAACTGAATTTGCATCTAAACCTACCATATTCAGTTGCTTTATCGAATTTCTTTCGCACATTCAAACCTAAATGTTCAACTGAAATCCTCATGCATTAAATGAAAAAACCCATAACATACTTATGTTATTTCCTATTAGGCATATGTTAAATTATCTATCACGTCATTGTTACATCTGCTCAATACATTACCGATTGTCTCAGGAACTACGTATTTAAGATTTCGGATTGATATTTTTAGACAATATTGAAGTCTACTTTCTAAGTTCAGGATCCTCTTTTACACGATAAAGAGGCTATTAATAAAGGATGATATAGTTTTCTGCATTATACATCTTTTGATTAAAACTTCAGAAATATTTTTTAAACTAACCTTCAATTTTAGTAACTCCGAAGTAGGTCCACAGCCACTTAGAGGCTGTTTTATTATCCTCAAAAGTGAATACCAATCACAAAGTTTTATCATAAATAGTACATTTATACCATAAAATATAATTCACAAAATTTTTAAAACAAAACTTCAGAAAGAATTGGCATATAGAATAAACCTCATGAATTGAGTACACGGAAGCTGCCATATTTAACAGTAGTATAAATGATTAAAAAGAAACTACATCTAAAATATTGGCTAACCTGTATCTCTCTACTGCAAAAGTGCTTGGGAGTTGTGCTTTTTTCTGTGAAGTGAAACTGAATTTTTACAACTACCTAAAGGATATTTTAAACTTATATAGTGGATAAAGCGGAAGTGATGTGCTTTTAATGCGCACACACGTTATATATATATATATATATATCCCTGAGAGAGAATTAAGCAGGAAATTCTAGTTGATAACACTGACAGAAAACTAAATAGTAATCGACAATTTTTGCCAATTATCCTCCTCTTAACGCAATGTTGGTTTGTTACCTATTAAACATTGTAAAATTTACCAATATTTAAATGCTGCTTGAATATTACAACCTAGGTGTGGGAGAAAGGCTCGCGGTTCTCGCCGATCCGTAAGGGTATTGCAAATTTATACATTTTATTGTGAAGTAAATCCACACATCTGAATAAATGAAGTAACTTTCAGCTAAAATAGACGCATTCTGAACTTCAGTCATAATTCTCCTCCTGTAGCATTCTCTTACTATCCCACCCTACCCACAAGAGTCTTAATTTACGTCCCTGTATATTATTTGTGTGTTTTCACGAACCTCCACAATTCATCTCTCTACGCGTTATAAACCCTAGGTCCGGGCTGGAAAGAAAGCAAGGATTGTGTATCTGGTAAGGGAAGATCGTCAATAACCGCGATGGCCAGATAAAGCCATTCCTCTAGCCCTGAAGCCAGTCACACAGCGAGACATATGTGCAGAAAGAGGATTCAGCGTCTGTGTCAACATGAAGGATGGTTTGTATAAGGCTCAACTCTCGAGAAGCGTGCTTATTGGCGGACGGAGTGCCAAGGCTGATAAGTGAACGATCAAGCTTATAGCTATCTGGTCATACCACACCCTAGCGGAGGAAAATACGTTTCGTATCTTTCGCTTCTAAGCATTATATACTGAAAGTATGACACTGCTTCGAATGATTTACATTTGTAGTGTGATGGGAATTTACAAAAAATACAAATGAAATGAAATAGGGTTTTATTGATGGGCGCTCATTAACTGCTGTGGTTCCCAGCAGTTCTATACTGAGCGTAAAGGGTTATTTTGCTCAGAGGATTGAGGTTCTTTTATCTATGACACGGGACCAACGGCTTACTTCCCTTCCGAAGGAAGCCATGCTAAGAATTTTATGCCTAAAAAAATCCTTCTTCCTCCGCCGGGTTTATAAGGTAAGCATGGTAACCATTACCATGGAAGCCAACAACAAGAAATACAAAATGTATATTATGAAGCTTCGTGAAAATATTAACAGAACAGTTCATTTTGGCTTAAATACGCTATATGAGCTTATGAACATTACATTATACTTACAGTGGTGTTTACGATTGTCATGTAGATTTAATGTTTGGTAAAATGTTTGAAAGTGATTAATGATAAACATGTAAGAGATTCAAAAGAATGAAATTCTCATGTTGTAGCCGAGTCCCGTTGTTAAACGTGTTTAAGGTATAAAACGATGCAATAAATACACCCGATACATAAAAAATGGTGCTCATATCTTACAAAAAACAAGCAATAGTGGAGAGCATAATACAGGGAATGCTGTTCCAAATATGCACATTGGAGTCAGAGTACTCGCGCGTACGCTGTAAGCGTCCTCGGAGTCTGGCTGGATAGAGAGCATGATAGCTAACATGCCACTGGGCGAAGGTCATAGCACAAGCACTCGTGCTTCGTACCACATCATTCCAACGTTTGATTCAGCTCTTACGATAGCTTGCCGTCAAACCTGAACTGTGTTGCATGCTGCGGCAGAATCCTGCTGGTCGTGAGTAACTCGCTGTCTTCTAGTGTGCAAACATTCTGGCATAAAGTATTCAATTGAAAAGCACATTGCCAGTTAAATTTGCAAAATGCCCGCGCCATTTACTTGGTGATAAGAAGTTTAGCGCCAGACATTAGGCACAAAGATGCAAAAAATGACAGTGTAAGTTTATAAAAACACATTTTACATTTGTGACTAAGTGGGAAAACTATTTATTTTCTGTTTACTCATTGAATCATAGTGTAACAGAGTGGACGTAGGATAAAAAGACGCATTATTACTTTTGATTGCCATTGGTATTTGTTTTGACGGAAAGATGGACCAGACCTGAACTTGCGCGATTATTACCTAGTGGTTCTGGAACCTCTAACACCTGCAGCAGAGTTTTCTAGAAGCTAAGAAATATATGGAAAGCCATTACCGATATAAAGGGGCAGCTGCTATATGGCCGTAAGTAAGTTATTTCAACTGAGAATGGCAAATCAAGCAGACTGACACCGAGTTGCACTACTATGTCTAGGGATAAGATTTTAATGTTAACATATATTTTTCTATGCTGTCAAAATATGCTCATTTGGTATAATGAGTTAAATAATACATTTCCGTAAGTACAATATTTCAGCAGTTTGCAAATTATACTAAACCAGCTTGCCCAAGTGCCGGTCCCCATGGCCGCGTCTCGCTTTGGCGCTTCGTGGCGCAGGTAATGGTAGGCTCGAGTTCCGCCTTGGGTATGGGTGTTGTAAGTTCGTGTATATCAGTGTGTGCAACAGAAGAAAACAGCAATAGAGTAATCTTGAAGCAAATAAAGTAAAAATTTAGGTAAATAAAAGTAGGGTATACAGCGCAGGAGTCCCGGCCAGATTCCGGAATTTAAAAAAAAAAAAAAAGAAGAAGAAGAAGAAGAAGAAGTACACCCCTCCATCGTATATGACGCATGCAGATATCCGTTAGCATGTTTAAAGAATTGCAGAGCCCAACGGGGTTTTCCAAATTTAAAACCCACCATAGAAAATTGGAGGGTTACAACTTTGAAGCAAGATCTAGATTATTTGTATTTTTGTTAGCCTTCTTTGTAGGAATGTCATTTTGTGTTTTTATGCTATTACTCCTTGGTTACTTTTTGAAAAGTTTTTGCGGTTTTGTTTTCGTCAGTCGATTTTTCATTATGGTGAGGAGATGTTTCATTTTCATTTTCATTTTTCATTATGGTGAGGAGATGTTTTATTTTTTGTCAATAACCTGTTTTAGCAACGGAAGATTTTTTCATTAGCTAAGGAAAATTTTGAAAGCTTTTATACTTCTGACTTTGTCGGGGAAGGATATCCTGGACAGACACTAAATCTGAGGGATAACATTCCTTGTCAGGCAAGAAGATAAATGTAGTAAAAGAATTTGTGCTTCGAAGTAATTAGTTAGTCGCAGAATAGATCAGCTATAGTTTTCGAGGAGATAGTTGATTTTTCCGGATAACTAAGAAGTCATTGTCCGGAACATCCTAGTTCAAGTTAGAAAGAAAGCACATTGCATGCAAGGGAAAGATATGCAGTAAGGTGATTATTTTCGACGGGAATAGGGAAATTTTGTCGGGAATACAATCGTTAAATTACAGACGATTTTCAGCTTTAAAAGAAAGAAGGCTATCTTTCAAATGTGAAACTGTGTTAACATATTTTGAATAAAGGTGAGCTTTGTTTCAAAGAAAAGAAAATGTTTTACCTTTCAACAAGTAAATCCCTGCACCATGTACGCGCCTTAAGTAAAAGAGATTCTCAAGAATGCTCTACCGATTGATCTGGACCCGGGTAGGCTGAGTTATTGTACACAACTGCAGCAAGTAAGCCATCCCTGCTGGAACTTTAAATAATCCCGTTGAGTTCTACAACTCTTAACACACGAAGGGATATATATATATATATATATATATATACACGCGTCAAACACGAGGCAGTTGAGCAACTGTTATAATTGATTGTTTTACATGTAAGTATATTCTATAAATATATTTTATTTTAATCATTTTATAATTTTTTTTCAAATTATATATGCCATTGAGTCAGTCTTGAAACTTGGCACGTTTGTGGTAGTTCTCATGCAACCCAAATCTTTTGCCTAAGTAACGTCAGTGAATCCCCGCCTTATTTGGTCGTAGGCGTACCCTAACAGTTTGAGAGTGCTGTTCAGGAATTCTCAAAGTTGAGATTAAGCATATTGGTTATACTTTAAAAGCAGTGTTAGATTCAGGTTAAATTTTATTACAGAAATATAACCTACTTATTGACACAAGGAAATCAGTTCAAACACTCACTGTTAATAGTTCCAGAAATTCAACTCCTAATATATTTCTGAAGCGTCACAACTATTCACAATTTTACATAAACATGTTGCTAGTATCTATCTATTTGAACATGAGATCAGTGTTCTAGTAATAAGCCAACATTTGAATGAATGTTTTATAGAACTAGATTAAGTTCTAAACTGCATATCAGATTGGATTAAAGCAAAAAAAACCTTTAGAAGCATTGTAAAGACAAAAGTAGTTGAATTCATAAGTAACCGTCCATCAGCAACCCATACAGAAATAAGGATCAGCGATGTGTTGTTTTAACAACCTATGAAGTAAAATGTGTAGGTCTTCTGGTGGACAAGCACTTATATTTTAAGTCCCATGTTAACTACATCACACCTAAGCTTAATACAGCAAGTTGTGCTATTCTGGTTAACCTTCATTCAAGCGAAACACTCAAGTTAGTTCATTTTGCATATTTCAGTTCCACTATGGGGTATGGAATAATTTTGTATGCTTTGACAAGTTCCATGTTCAAGGCCTGCTTGGCCATCATGAACCTGCAGGTCGTAATCTAATCTAATAAAATCTCCAGTTGAAACTTCTGGTCATTCATTTTTTTTTCTGCTGCTTATATACGGTGAAGGCCTTGATTCGTGTAACCGTGTAAAATGAGCAACAAAGATAGGCATATCGTAACTCTTCTTTTTCAAGATACAGTTTGAAGAGTTATAGTGAATTTCAGCATAAAATAGACACAAACAATTACCGAATGTACATCAGCCAGAGGCGTTCGTCAAGGAAACACATCTTTTTTCAGTTATATAGCTCCCTTGAACATCTAAGGTCATACTGGGGGTTTTGCGTTAGAAACAACTCGTTGTCTGAAGGTGTAGTTATGTTGGGTTTGAATCGTTTTATTTTCCTCAAACATTCACTCTCACATACATACTGTGTTGGGGACAGGGAATAATTGTGGTTAAAGAAAAATCAAAACCGGGAACTCCGGCTGAGAAATCAGTTCGCTGACCACCTGACCACGGAGGCGGTCAGAAACATTTTATCGCCCCTGTACAGTTTACACATAGGCGACGTATTACTAGCAAAGGAAATGAAAGTTGCGCAAGCAGACTATATCTGCATTTCTATGCTTTTATACGTGGATGACATGACCATTTTGCCAGTGAAGAAAGAAGGCTCAGAGAAAGGTAATATTTGGTTGGAAGAATAATGTAAACAGCGGTTTGCAAGTACTTGGAGATGCAACTCCCTCAAAGACAAGTGAAGTCCGTTGAAAATATATCTTATTTCTTTCATATAAGTATATTTATATGCATATCATTGAACATGTAAATCTTAACTTTGTAATGAATACGCGCTAATACGAGAATGACGGAGTTACTGCAAACTGCTGTTCTTTAATTTTGCCAGTGTTTAACATCCATTTCAACATCTCAGATTAGCGGAAACGGTAGATAAGAAGCGCGGAACAATGCTCAGATGAGTTTCAGGTCCATTGAGTTGAGAGCTATCCGACATTTGCCTTACGGATGGATACAAAGGAAAATACAGGGCAATTCCCCATTCAGGAAAACCGCCCCAACAGAAAGTGAAATTAGTATCCTCCTAACTAGAGGTAGACATCCATGTAGTACACAATGAAAGTGGACATCGATGCATCTTGAACAAGTGAACATTAAGCGGAAAATGGTTGTATACGTTATATAAAATAGCAAAACTAAGTGTTAATCACAGCTGAGCAAGATAAATACACAGTGAAGGAAGTAGGATATAGAAGTAAAGTGCGGATTGAACTTTATTTCGTATTGAGACAAATTGGTTAAATGAAAATTTGTGTAACTGAATCCCAAGATATAGAATTACCTTTGTATAATTACTACTTCTGTTTATTTACAGTTATCCTGAGCTGTAATAGCATATTACAATTTACCACATATACTAAGAAGTAGGCATTATCTTACGGCTTTGTTTTGGTCATAAATTCTAATTACATATATTTAGATTGGTATTCTCATATTGTAAACATCACAAAAGTCCACACCTCTTAGTTTCTCTCTCTCTTTCCTTCCTTATTTCTTTCTTTCTCTCTGTCTTGTCCTTTCTTTCTTTCTCTATTTACCCTCCTTGTTTGTAGGAGGTACATTTCTCAGGACTTCCAAGCCAGAGCCTGAGGAGCAGATATAGAATGACGCTGAAATGGATGACAGGAACGATTATTATGGAGAAATTGGTGGAATGAATGGCGGTGAAAGAGCAAAACCTGGAAAAACTCGCCCAGACGCCGCCTCGTCCACCACAAACCCCACAAGCGGTTCCCTGGGATTGAGTGCTGGCCGCTTAGGTGAGAGGCGAGCAGTCTAGTTACTTGGATACAGTGCCGCCTTCGTGGGTTTTTGTTTCACCTCTAAGAATAACACTAAACTCTCCTTACATTTCCTTATTTCCCTGTAATATTAACTATCATTCAATAAAAATACAATTAATAAATTATATTTCGAAATCTGCGTGTAAAATAACATTGCTGCGCTCCCCCCTCCCCGAATTTTACAGCTTCACTCAGGAAAAAAAAAAAAAAACGCTGCAATTAATAGTATAGCTGAGCAGATATAGCAGCAGATCTAGAAGAGTAAAGAAAGTAGCCATCTTTAGCACACATTCTGATAATGCAAAGACTGAAAATACTTGGTCCAAGTTCGACCACATGTTCAAACAATTTTTGTGTGTGCTTATTTCTGACATTGTTATTCCTATAACAGCTCTATATTCTCTAAAAGTCAATGACAGACTTTTCTACGTGTCTCATTGCCGTATAGTGATGGACGTGATATCATAAGCGGGGTGTTGTACATGCTTGGATTATACTTTGGAAGTCAGGACGATGAACTCTCTAGTAGATATTCTTTCCAAAAACTGAATGAAATCTAAGTAACGTTCAATATTAAAATATTAATTGTTTGTGAATGAACCTGCATAGATTAATGTATTAGAACAGTTAGGTTTGTTGAAAACGTTTATATAATGTGTGCTTTGAAACGCAGAAGCTGAACTATGATTTTAGCGTCGGATTCGTACAGCGGTATCTTGCTATTGTGTCGTTCCAACTACATAAGCTGATCCTACACGGTTGTGCTTCTGCAAAATTTTATCTAATGGCTGCAAGTGACTACTGTAAGAACAATGAATTGCTAAACATTGTGTTCATATTGTAAAACTATACTCATTAAGTGTAAGAAAAAAATTTGTTTCAAAGGTGCGAAACAGAAATCATACGGACTGACATTCTAGGATAATAATCTAAGCTACGAACTTTTGAGCTCATGTGCCTTTTGGCACCATGTGACACCATCGCGCATACTTAAGGTACCAAGAGTAAGGGCCTATCTAACTGCTTTGGTTATCACTGCAAAAGTCACAATTGTAATGTATACGTGTATACATAATCAATGTGTGATGTTTTACAGTGTTTATCGCCCGCTGTTACTACTTTGGCACCTCAGCCGATGACACTGATGATAGATGGAATGAAGATGGAGCACCGGTGGAATGCGATGGCGGGAGAACCCGGAGAAAACCCGCCGCTACGCCGCTTTTTCCACCAAAATTCTCACACGTGGTCGCTTGGGATTGAAGTGAGAGGTGAATAGTCTAACCACGACGCGACCTTCAAAGTGTGATGCAATGTATTTTGGAAACTCCTTAGTATGGAGAAGTGTACTGCCAGGTGTTTAATTAATTGTTAGTGAAACGTTCTCAGTTGCACCTACATACTAATCATACTTACATTTATTTTATTTGTCAGTACGAATAAATCATATTGTTTAACGCAGCAAAATATAAACATTTCATTATAAAATGCAAACAAAGGAGACAACATTAAAATAAAGTACCATGGAGGCTTGAATCTTCAACTCTAGCAATACTTTAATCCAATATCCTCTCTCTAACCATAGCGCTAAGTAATGTCAGTATGTCTGTGCTCTACGAAATGCGGGTGTTCAAGACGCGGTCCTTTCCTGTTTGATCAGTGGCGGGCTAATGTATCAAAGAATTTATACTGTATGAGATGTAACTTGTCCGGTTTGGTTCTGTCCTTGTCTTTGGGACACTCTGCGTGCTGTTTCGAAATTCTTGGATAGCATGAACCCAGTCCCAAATTTCTATTGTCTGTTAAATTGCTATATGCTCTTTGCAAACACATCTGCCAACGAAAAGAGAGACAACAATAGGGTAAGTGTTTCTGTCTCTTTCTTTCCTAGACCTGACCAGTTAAATCTCACAGGCTCTAGAACCTATAGCTCGTAGGTTCCCTATCTCAAACTGTTTATCTCGGACCTCTCTACAATCTCCCCAATTTGTGCGGTTGGATTCTGAGACATCCTATGGCGATAATGTTGATAAACAGAGTAGGGCACTGCAAGTTTGTAGGCGGCGCCTTGTTTGAGTGGTTAGACCGCCCGCCTCCCATCTAGGCGACCCGGATTCGATCCCAACCGCCCTCATGTGGGATTTATGGTGAACGAAGCGGCGTTTGGGCGGGTCTTCTCTGGGTCCTCCGGTTTTCCACTCATTCCACCAATTGCTCTATCATCACCTTTCCAATCATCAACTTCGCTTACATTTTATATCATCCACTTCCTCATGTTCATGCCTGGCTATGGGCCAACCCTTCATAGCAGGTTCTCCATTGTGTGGTTTCATGCCGTTGGTTCCCTAACAGGCTTCTGATCCCTAGACATTGGCTTGTAAGTCCTACGGGGTGACAGTCCTAAAAATATGGGGAGGATATGCCGATTTTGAAACGAAACTAAGTTTGTAGATGATGATTTGTGCTTATATATTTCGTTACTATTTAGTTATACGAAAACATTGTTTACTTTCTTGACGACCTTTGTATTTCAGTTTATATTGTTGTTTCAGAAAACATCCTATGGTTATTTAAAATTAGATTATTTAGATTTGTGAAATTAGATTTTAAAATCTGTAATCCTAGGCCTTATTCGGAACTATCCTGAAGGATAAGCATTTTTGAGAAAAGAATATCTTTAATAACGTATGGACCTATGGGTACTTACGGGCTAACAAAGGGGGTTTCAAACGAAACTATTTGGAAATCACTATTCTATGAATTGTATGTTTAAAATGTCGGTTCTCAGTAAATGAGAAGTCCAGTACACATTCGCAGCAGCTTGTGCTTCTATCTTGCAGACAGCAAGAACTGATAACCTTTGCAGGCGATTAGGTCTTTATATCCTTAATGGACAGCGTGGGCAGAAGAACAAACCAAATGGGACTCACTAAGCTGGGTTAGTGTCCGTAAAATAACATGTCACAGCGAAATGCGAGTGCTCGCAAACGTTCCGTTAGGCGCTACAGAGCAAAACGAAACGTAAACAGATCAAGATAAGTAGCTGACTGCAGTTGGAAACGCTGATTGCATCTTGCTCCCACAGATCAATACTTATTAAGGTCAATCTCTTCGTTATTCAACAGGCCAAGAACATACTAACACAAATAAAAGCAACACAAAGATTTACTTTCAATCACACAAATTTGTTTCTAAAACTACCATCCACCTCATTTATTTTCTCTTATTCCTCGGATACCAACTAACATGGAGTGATGTATCATTTAATGGTATTACTATTTAGTTCCTTATAAGTAGAGGGTAATAAGGGAACACACTAGGCTAAACCGACAGTCTAAAACCTGGTTGCTATGTGATAAAGTGATATTCAGATCGTTTAAAAGCTGGTTGCTATTCGATTTTGCTTGAACGGCCAGAGTAAAGCAAAAGAAAAGCGAGTGATAAACTCTCGTTTGAGAAAAGTTTGAACCAATAACAAGAAATATCTCGGAAGTGGTTATCTCCACAAACAAATGTATATGACATAACTTGTGTTTTAACGAGATCTATGTGTACATATTTTGTGTAGTAAGCTTTCGTCTCTATCTCTTAATGTTTACCAGTTATGCATGTCCTCCAGATTGAAAAGGTCTTCAGAGGCTGTTCCCGGAATCTTCTAGATCTACATTTTATTTGCCATGTAAATATATTTAATATACAGTATTTTAATTAAAATTCTTACAGCCATTTTCTATGTTTTTCAATGTATAGGGTAGTTCTAGGTGGGGGAATTTCTTTAAAATCTTCACGTCGCCTCCTTTATAGATTCTAAACTCTAATTCTAAGTTTGTTATTTAACATAGCTATGCTGCCGCAGATACACCAACCTTCCCTAAAAATACTGTCTTATATTCAGGATCCTCAAACATGAATTTTAGGTGCAATCTAGGTATAACATTTTTATGTGGAGTACAATAACTTCTCTACCTACTATGTACGCGGATAGTACTTAGCAGAGAAAGTAAAAAGAGTATACAAATAAATGGGTTTCATTATTACAATTATAGCACTATTTGGTATCTGTAACGAAATCACAATATTGCTGATTGTTCATTATCCTTGAAGTATTACCATAACTAATTGGCATAACAAAACTCTGCATTCTCCTCTCATCCAGAACGCACAAACATTCACGCATGAAGGACTGCACACATTGATATTCTAGTAATTTGTTGGTAATGTGAAAAAATAAGTAAAAATACCATAGGTTTACAAAGCTCATTTATATAAATATGCGTGCGTAAAATGAAATATAAACGCCATCCCCAGCATGATGTAAAATTCATGTGCAAGGTATCATAGGTATATAAATATCCATAAAATAAATATATAGATGCAGAATGGGATAACCTATATATTAAATTACAAACATTTCAGCCAAATACATATTTAAATATTTACAAATAACCTTTTTGAAATTTTAGGTTAAGTTTACCGTGCTCTTCTTGTTGGTAATGCCCCTTCCTCCCAATGTTTGCCGGTCCCCATGGCCGCGCTCGCCAAGGCGTCCCGCTTTGGTGCTTCGTAGCGCTGGGGATCGTGGGTTCGAGTCCCGCCTTGGACATGGGTGTTATATGTTTGTGTATATGTGTGTGTTGTAAAAGTAAGAAAACAGTAATAATACGGCAAAACAAAGTAAAAAGAAAAAGGCAAATAAAAGTAGGGTAAAAAGTGCCGGAGTCCTGATCAGACTCCGGTACTGTTTTTTTAAGAAAAAAAAAATGTTTTAATTACTGCTAACCTTAACTTACCGTGCGCTCGTAGATCGCCCGACCGCTCTGCAGCAGAAATGGACTGGGTGAGGTTTGGCGCGCCTGCCCCCAGAGTAGCGCTGTGGCTACCGCTGATGAACCAGTCGGGTTGGTTCTTTCGTGAGAAAAAGAAATTAGTGCGCGTATTTAGAGTAAAGCTGTTGTCTCTTAGTGATAATTTGTCAATTAATAATGGTTGAGTACAGCTGAGAATAATGATTTTTTACTGTTTATTTTATGATGCGTATGTGAAATATTCTTCTACAAGGAGGTGTTGCAGACAGTTTAAACATCCGTTTGCAGATTTTCGAATTCTTAGCAGGTCAACTAGACATGGCCTTGTCAATACAATCAGGCGTACATGATCTTTTTTGAAGAAAAAAAAAAACCTGTTCAACAATGCCATGTGCTGACAGAAGAGAAGCTTAATTAAGTAGGGACCTGGTTAGAGTCATCACCCCCAAAATCACCGAGACGTTTAGCAGAAGAGATTAATCTTTCCAATACGTCAGCTTTTGTGTCGGCGACACTTTTGAAACTTAAAGCTACAGCGTTCGTGCTTTACAACCGCAAGATCTTGTAGGTAGGGTTAATTGCTGTAATTGGTTTTAGCAGTCCGTTTATAATGCCGATGTAGATACAGTTAACATTCCTCACTGATGAAGCGTGGTTTTATCTTCAAGGTCACGTTCCTACTCAGAACAATAGATAGTGGGCTACCGAAAATGCACATCTTATTCATGAAGTTCCTCACCATGCTACAAAAGTTGGGTTTTGACGCGCAGTGAGTCTGTGTAGAATTATCGGTCCCATTATTTTTCGACACAAAAATTGATTCTCACGTTTATGTACATTCTATTTTAAGCAACCTTTTCCACAACTAACAAAAATGAAAGATTGTGTGGCTGGTTTCAGCAGAATTCAGCTACAGCACACGCAACTGCGAATTCTATGCATGAATTGGGAAGGCTGTATGTTCCAAAATATTAAGCTATCTCGTTCCCCTGAACTATCTCCATACGATTTTCATTTATGGGGAACGTTAAAAAATAGAATCTACACATAAAATATACATACGTTACAGAAATTAAAGTACACCATAAGAGAAATAAAATCAATCACTCAACATGAACCTTTGCGAGTAAGCTAGAGGGGTTTTAGGATATAATGGGAATGTTTTCGCGTTAAAGGTCATCAATTTCAACATTTTTGTGATGTAGTTAAGTCTAATGTAAGAAGGTATAGCAATTATTGTTTCGTACCCATGGCTTGCTGGTCGTTTTCGTTAATTCTGGCGGAAGGCGCGCTAATCCTCACCCAATACAAAGCCGGCGAGGGACGGTCCGGCCAATCTGTGGACTTACGGTATTAGGCTTTCCTTAACCACTTGTATTTTATTATAATTAACTTGTTTCGTAAATCTTATTTCCCTTCTTATACTTAAGATTTTTATAATAATTATATTCTAGTAGAAGATGTCCCATTTTTATCCTACATTTCTTTTGTCCTCTGTACAGTTTCTTTACATTCTAATGAGTAATTGTTCTATACTCGCTTGTTCTTTGCACATAACACACACTTCTCTTAGTCCAATTCTTATCCCTTTTAATAATGTGTACGCAGTTCTTAACCATGCTAACCCGTCCCTCTCATCTTTCTTGAATGGATTTAAATTTTCCCTGACTCATTCACCTTTAATCATTTTGCATAGCCAAAGTTATTTGTTTCTTTTCATAACTCCCCAAACGTTTACTTCTGTATATAATATATCCTAACCTCATCTATCTTCAAAAGTATCGGCTCCCGCATATTTCTTGCACTTCACTTCCAATATTCATCAAACAACTGTCTTTTCTTTTACCTTTTCTGCTGTATAGTGCAAATTTGGATTAATTCATCCTTACTCTATACACACGTATACCAGCATTTCAAAGTTCTGTCAAATAATATGATACCCTTTCTAACTGTTCATCGTAGCTGAATTTATGCTATCCCTCTTGGTGCTGATTTGTTTAACCCTAATACATATCTGCAAAATAAACTATGCCTTTGTACTGCTTTATCTACTACACCGCTTGTCCCCAAATTTCTACCACGTATAACACGCGGAGTGCACCGATGATTCATGTATTCTCGCTAAACATCTTGTGGCTATTTGTATTTGTTAATATTTCAAATTCTTGCACATTTTTAGCGCCACTCTTCCTCTAGCTAGATTCTCTTATCATGTGCCCCCAACCTTCCCTACTACTTAGTCTCACTCTTAAATAATCAAATTCCTTCGCCGTTTCAATTTTCTTTCCCTATAAACCTGCCTTCATCTACGAATTAATTATAAAAGTAGTTACTACCCCTCTTAAGCGTTTATTTTTTTAGCATAGATGAGAAATTCATCCGACGACGTTACATTATTTCAAGACTTACCTGTCATCAAAATGCTATGGAATTTATTACAACAGAGCTGAATAATTACATTGGTATGCAAAATTTAAATTTTTGTTTAGGGATTTTATTTTAATATGTCATTATCCCTAATTTGAGTGTGCTGAATCAGAGTATGAACTTATTTTTTCTCCATTACATACCAAAAGTTCAGAAAACGAAGAAAGAGTAAAATATGAATTTCTATACTCGGCTCTATCAAATGTATGCTATATTATTAAATAGAAGTTAATAAATCCATAATTTTCAAGATAATACTTCCCAGAATTAACTAATACTTCACTTCATCCATTACATTTGAATATTTTACCAGTTTTTACATGCTGCCTTGAAATTAGTGCTTTTTAGAGCTTATCTTATGGAAATAATTTGAAACTCTCTTTTCATCGACCAGGAATGGTCAGCCATCGTATTCACATTCCACTATCCCTGGTAACGTCTTTTCATTTCCTTTATGTTCTGGTGAAATTTTTCATCCTGCTTTTCACTGGTACAGCCTATATTTTCTCGATAAAAGTCCAAATGAGGGCGTAGGAAATGTACCTTCACAGTCATATTGCAGCCCATCTTTCGGAATTCCTCAAGCATATTTCCCAGGAAGTATTTAATTGCACTCTTAAAAGCAATCCGTGCCTGTTTTTCAGTGTTCGTCATAGTTTTTTCACATAACGTATCATAAATCAACTGCCTAATTTGTGGCCCAACAAATATTCCCTCTTAGCTTTAGCATCAGATATTCCAGGGATCCTCTTGAAGATATATTTTATATTGTATATGTTTCCTCATGTAAAGCCATTACATATTACTTCATTAAGCCTAATGTTATGTATAAATGTGGTAAAATAAAATTTTTGGGGTCCACAAGACACTCATGAATTACATTTGTTATTCTTGGCACAAAACTGTCTCTCTGCTTCCAATATTTTCTTGTCCATTGATTGGATCGGGCTGTACTATCCGAGTCACAAATACAACATGGCATTTTAGTGTGGCCTGATTGCTGACCTAGTAGCATGCCAATAACTTTTAAATCATACCTGGAGCTTATGTTCTGCATGTTTGACTTTTTCTAGAAGTAATTTTAAATTACAGTATGCTTCCTTGAGTTGAAGTGAATGGGCTACTGGAACTGGAAGCCTATTTATCTCCATTATACAAGAGTATGCCTTTTATACTAATTTTAGAGGAATCTATAAAAAAAGTCTCCACTCATCCTGAAATATATTCAACAGCTTCCAAGGCAATCACTAAACCAGGTGACAATATGTAAGATTTTCTTCCTGAGAGAAATATGGAACTACTACTTCTTCGCGGTGCCTGTTCCAATAAAATGACGTTCCGGAGAGAGGGGACCATAATCTGGATCCCAATAATTACGCAGAATTCTTGGAAAGATCTAAATCTCTAACCAAATCACTGAGCCTATGTGAATTGTAGACGTTGATGAAAATCCTGTTCTTGGATATCTAAATCACCAATGCTGTCTTGATAAGCTTTTTTTTTTTTTTTTTTTTCAGAATCTAATGACGATTCCTTTTCAAATGTTTCTAATGGAGAAAAGGCAGGAAGAACAGAACCATATGATATGGGTCTTTATGCTGACAATAAGTTTGGATAAGTGATTTCTTTCATATTTTTGTGTTGTAGCCTTTAATATCACATACACAAAAATAACAATCATCGACATGGCTTCGAGGTTCAAGCAAGATCATAGGAATAACCTTTTTTTCCTTTACTCCATTTGCTTCGTTTTTATACGCAGTATTACATACGTTTCTGTTAGGATCTTCACGCTTCATATGAAAATAGGCACTGTAGGCCTTTTAAACAAATTTTGTAATATGTTGTCTTCTCTTTCGAAGAACAAAATTGCCACAGATATGGCAAAATACGTATATCATGGTTATTTCTAGGCTTTGTAGAAGACATATTGGTTTAAATTACACATGTGTATGACATGGGACTGCCGTCACTATTTAAAAAGCAGATGAATGGCTGATTTCAGAAACAACACTAGTCCACTTTTTGGCCATTTTAAGTTAAGAGCTAATTTCCATATTTTGAAGACCTGTCTATCTAATGAACGCAGAAAGAACATCTGTCCTACACTTCTTGTGGAAGAAATGAAATGCTGAAATTCTGAATGAGATCAGAAACAACACTTGTCCGTGACTATTGCTATTTCTGCAATCAATGTTCATATGGTTGATCTGTGATAGTTTCCTTATGTTCCCACTACTTTGTTTTGTGTTCATTGTTGATGATCATCATGGATCCTATGGATGCAGAGAATTTAAAGAGAAAAAGGTGTTAAAATATTGAGTGTAATAGTGAATTAAAGATTTAGCGTACAAACATTACAGTGACGAGATAGTTCCAGGAAAAACATTGGTGAAAACTGCAGGTAAGTAATATTATGTTAATGAAGGTTATATTATACTCTAAAATTATAAAAATATTATTCTATTATGTAACTGAAATATTTGTATTATTTGTTCTAGATATCATAAAAATTGTTTTGCAAAAATTCTTGAAGAGGAAAGAAATGAAATGCTCTCCCGTTTCTATGACACGACATCAAGGATGCACAGGATTCTCATCTTAAAGTTTTGATTTCTATAGGTAGTATTGCTAGAAGTCGAGGAAGAATCCCAGAAGGAGGCAACTGCAAGCCAAGAAACAATTTTCAGTACTTCATTAATTCCAGTAGAGGAATATGTAAGAAAGCATTCCTAAGTGTCCATGATGTTACAAGCCAAAGCGTCAGGAGGATATGCAATCCTCTAGCTTGTGGAAAGTCTTCTCCTCAACAAAGGGGTAAAAATAGTCTGTAAATCAGATTAATGATGCAGAATTAAGTATGTTTATTGATCACATAAATCCTTATCCCCCAAAAATTACTCACTGTGGCACAAGAGAACAGCATTATTTAAATGGGTAACTAAATGTGAAGATCATGCATGAGCAATTCAAAGAAAGGTATCCCCAGCCAAATAATGTTAAGTATGAATTTTATTTGAAAACCTTCAAAGAACGTTTTTCACTTACATTTGGTCGTTCACAAGTTGATAGTTTTGGAAATTGCGAAGAGCTGAAAACTAATTTACAAAGCAAGACCTTAAATGAAAACTTGATAGCTCATAAACGCAGGGATTCAAAGTTTTCTGCTCGTAATCGTGAAATAAAAGACAGATTTGTAAAGGAGGAGGATGTTGCAGGTATTGCCACAGATTTTATGCAGAAACTGTCCCTTCCTACCATACCGGTTCAGGAAGTGTTCTACTTTCGGCAGCTTAATTTTGGCGTATTCAATATACATTACCTCAAAACAGGACATTCAAAATTTTATATTTATCATGAAGGTATTGCAAAAAAAGAGTCCCGATGAATTCTCTACTTTCCTGATGGATTACATGCAAAATGATATGCCACCAAACATAAAACATTTGCATATATTTTCAGACGGCTGCCCACGGCAAAACAAGAATAACACCATGGTAAGATTCCTCATGGCGGTTACTACGTCTGAAATTTTATCACAGTTAAACATTATTTCCCTGTGCGTGGCCACTTTTTCCTACACTGTGACAGGGACTTTGTGGTGGTTAAGAAGAAAATTCGAACTGTTGATAGAATTTAGTGCATCGTGGAGTTTGTAGAACTTATTGTTCAATCAAGTGCCCAACATAAATTTCAAGTTAAAATTGTTTTAACAGACCCTGTCAGAGGCTTTAAAAATGGTGGCCAAAATATTACAAATCCAATGACTTGTCTTTGGAAACAATGTACAGCAAAGTAACTCAAGAAATAAGGAACAGTCTTTCAAGTATCAAATCTCATGGAATTTGAATATAGAAGTGAGTTTTGTGGGAAGGATTAGTGAAGCACACCTTTAGTTTACTTATTGACTTCAACACACTGGTACCTCTACCAGCTGCTGCAGCGTATAAAAATTGTGTTCCACTAAGTGGCAAGAAACTAATCGACATGGAGACCTCTATTCCTGAAGAGTACACAACCTTCCACAGAGCTCTTTACAATTGGACAATAAAGATGATAGGGAATAAGAAATGCTGTCTTAAACATTAATTCACCATGCTTGTCTCTTAATTATTAAGCCTCAGTGGTGTCACAATAATAAACCATGGTTCCATTTTTTATCTCACTTTCCAGTCAATTCACTGTGAAACCATAAAATCACTCTACAGTGTGCAGTGCTGCCACGTACCATCAAAAGTTAGGCCACAAGGGTAAACATTATTGGTAGCAGTAGTAGTATAGTCTTTTTTTACATAAAACATGGGGGGGGGGGTAATGGCTGTTACAGTATAATAGGTCCACGTACTTTTTTGTGAATGTTTTCATCATTTTGCTTGTCAATGTCATGGTCCTAAAAATTGACTGTGGGTATATTTCGTTACAAGCTGGTGTTACGAAGTATCACATAAAACCTTAAAATAATATTTGTTGTGTTTGATACACAGAAAAATTAAAAAAAAATGTAATTACGTAGAATTGTTTCTATGAAAATAAATGTATTTCAAAAATAACATATGCCCAACAACTTTAAGGTATTAAAAGCATTATATAATAAAACATAACACTATTTAAAACTCTATCTGATGTAATCAGAAACTTTACCAACAGGATCAAATTGAGTTGACAAAGGAAAAATAATAATTTTACAATTAAACATATTTTTCCATTTTTTTTCAAAATAAAAATTCATGGACTAGTGTTGTTTCTGCAATCAGCGATTCAACTACAAACTGAGCTAAATTTGCAGGGATTGAACTTATAATGTACGTATTCTTGTCTGTTAATCTGTTAAATTGTTCTAAAACAAGGTTAATTTCAACAATGAAATTAGTAACATTTCTTAGTTTCGTAGGTTTTTTTTTTCATACAACATTTATGCGGAAAACCACATTAAAACGTATTAGGTGTAACTGCTACTTGTATTAATATTGTATTTGGTAGAAAAAAAACTGATTAAAATTTTGGAATCAGTACATTAAATTTTGTAAAGCAGACATATTTTGGAAGAAACCCCAGAATCATGCATACCGGTGTTGTTTTAGCATTTGTACTCGTATGTACATTTTTCTACCTCGTGAAAAATATTTTTAAAGTTCAATGTAAGGTTAAAGTCGGGTACTTATAGTCGAATACACATCGGCATTCATCAGCAAGCATTCGGCCTGTATGCTATTATTCTCAGTAGCTTATTACAGTGCGAAATTAATGACTAACAGAAGAATATTTATTTCGTTTTCAGCTTTATAACATGCGATATAGCGCATTTTCACGGAGGTGGCAAAAGTAACTTTCTTCGCCACTTCTCTGCAGATCAGCATTCCTTTTCATTTATAAGGTTGTCTCATAAGTTTTCGCTTTTCATTAAGTTTCAATCATTAAGAACGCCTGGGAACACCCCTCACCCGCAGCACAGCTACGACAGTGTAGTTGCCGAACATTTCGTTTACAAACATTAATAGCAAGGTCTTTCAAAATATAAATAAATAAAGCAGTTAGGTTTTGTAAACAAATTATTTGTTTACTGCAATATACAGCATTAGTGTCGGGAATATATTTCGTTGTTTCTCTGGACGCTTATAAATTCCATTTCTCCAAAATGTGGAGGTTTTCTGGTTGATGGACTCTTCGAGGTTAAGACTGCACTCCTTCAAGGAAGTGAGGCGTTTGCTATTCAGGAAGTTCTGCAGGGAACGGAATAGATGAAAATCGGATGGAGTAATGTTTGGAGAATACGGCGGTTGGGGTAACAATTTCCACTCAAAATTACGCAACTTTTGACGGTTCACCATAGAAGTATGTGGTCTGGCGTTGCCTTGAGACGATCTAACTGAGAAAAGTATTTCTCGGAATTGATAGTCTTATTATTCGGAAGAAGTTTGTAAAGCAGGATTCCTTTGCAATCCCACCAAATGTATAACATTAAGCTTTCATGGTTGCAGCTCTAGTTTAGGAACCAATAGTGGTGGCTGCTCTTTCTTGCACCATGACTTACTCTTTTGGGCGTTGTTTTAAAAATTCTCTTTATCTCCAGTTACCAGCCGTTCCAGAAAAGGATCATTCTGATTACGTCTCAATAAGAACTTGCAAGTGGAGACGCGTGGAATCAAATTCTCTTCATTCAGGTTGTGAGAAACCCATAAGTTGCAAATATTTACGTACTCCATTTTTTTAGTTCCTGATTACAATAGAGTTACTAAACTAAAATTAAGTTTCAATGCCAGTATTCGAGTTATCATTCGGGGCTTGCTGAATATAATTTCTTTAAATATTCCACTCCCGTAACCACTGACCATGCAGATCGAGGTTTGTCTTTTAGGGAGAAATTACCAGGTCGAAATCAACTACACCACTTTTGAAATGCTTGATTCGCTACTACATCTGCCCCGTAGGTAGCAAATGTTTTCTGCCAACATTGTGAGGCGGGTTTGCCTTTACGATAACAAAACAGCTTAAGATATCGGAAATGCTACTTTTTTTCTTTCCATAGTTTGTAAACACAAGTTCACGATAGTCCGTCCAATAGTGAGTCCGGTTGTTGGTCGCTAAGTTGGAGACAACTATGATAATTTGAGTGTACACAGTGTTCAGAGTTTTCAGGTACTGTATATGAAATTTAAAAGAAAAAAAATGGACGAACTTATGAGACAACCTTATACATGATTTTGTAGATTAGAGGCTCTACGGTTTTGTATGTATCTACGTGCTAATCGTTATGTGATTTAAGCTGCTTGTTCTTGGAACTCGGAGATGACTGTACATTCGTAATTTCTGCAATACCTGTCATTGAACTGAAAAACATTAAGAGTGTAACAGTGCCGAAGAATTGTGACCATAGGACTACCACACAATTTATTTTACTCGTATGCATTCTCATCAACTAGTGCAAGAAACCTCACGCTCGTTTTGTTACTTACACACGAGTGCACGGATACGTGACGACTCTTAGTTTTCTATACCTACCTAGTGATTTTCTTTTTTTTTAATGTTCACAGAACCTTCGTATCATTCGTGTTGTAAGCCGACACTGCATGTGCTATTCTCTTATTTGTTTTAATACAAATCCAGCACACATTGATTAGACTGTCAACAATTGACTGGCTTTGGAAGCGGTGAAAGGGGAAGAAAATATAAACATTCCACCCGAGTGGTGAAAGGTATTATTCACAACAATTGCCCAAACTATTCCACGGATGAGTCCGTCCCCTATTGGTTTGTTATGAAATGTCTGATATTCAACATTAATCTATGACATAGGTCGGTTTCAGGTTTAGGAGCGAAGTAAAATAATTGAGTAAGACAAACGCCGAGTGAAGTGGTAGAATCAGCAAAGGGGTGGCGGCTGAGCATGGCAAAGGAATTTTGGTATAACCTTCCCAAGATTAACTATTGCACTCAACTTACATTTAGCGTGTTGCTTTATGCTCTACCGGGATTGAGTTTGTGGTTTTGATTCTCAAAGAACCTGCAATACAAATACTACCTACTGCTTTCCGCGAATAACCACAAGGCAGAAGCTCCTAATAGTTTCTGACTAAGACTTTTCTCACTGCTGGTGCAGCCCAGAGAGGGCGAGGAACAACACCTCACACCAGGCAATCTAATAGCCCACTAACAATCTCAGTGTTTTCCTTGGAGCGAGTGTCCACGCCATTTGTCTTGAACCACTTTAAGCCATAAAATCTAAAAGCACACTTGGAGCATGAGAAGCCAATTGAAATATATAGTAAACCGCAGTAGATGAGAAACCACCCCAGCATTTGTCTACAAACCAGAGGAAACCACAAAAGAATTAAGATTGGATCAAGCAGTAGACGGAACCAAATCCAAACCTCAATCTCACACGTAGCCACGCAGCCACCTGGCTCGGTAAACATTAGTTTCATAGGGCTTTTATGTTTTTAAAACATTCACTTCTTATAAATAAAGCTACACCTTTTCAGAAATTACTTTTCTTAGTTTTTAATAATAAACACAAGAGCACATTAAATACCACATATCTTAATTCTTGTTCTATGGCTTCAAGAAAAAGAGGGAAAAAAGGTGAATTTTTACCACTCGGCCAAAAATGTACTACATGGTATGCTCCTACTGCAAAGTTACATTGTATTTTACAACAATTCCACTATATCAAGTACTCCAATATTACAATATTTTAAATAAGGGTATAGGATTCCTCATACTTTGAACAGCCTTAGTCAATAATAAAATAGTCACTAGTTACAAAGAATAAGGTCATTTAATTGTATAAAGTTTGAAAGACACATCAAAATTCGATCTCCTAGCCATAACCCTTACAAGGTAAATATCGGTATTTAGTATAGATGTATTCTTACATAAACCATTAGGGTTTCCTTCTTTCACAGTGACAAGCACTTCAAAATATTAACATTTGTAAACATGTTTTCTGACTTCCTTTATACATACTTCCTATCATTGTTATTCCGTTACCCTAAAATGGATAAAATATCACACGAAAAATTAACTGTGGACTAAAATTTCCAGGTACTAAGTTAATATCATATTACGATAAAAGGGGGGTCAGTGAATCATGAAATAAATGTCTGACATTCCTGTCTCCTCCTACTTTCAATTAGTATTGCTCTCAGTTCATAGAGACACTGTCGAATGTATCTTCAGAAGCAGGATAAAACACAACATGAATATATACCGCGTCTAAGAGAAACGGATTGCGTAAAAATAAAGAAAAGGCAGCTAAGAAAGAAAGCATGTCTAAACTCAGCATTTTTATACAGAATAATGAATACATGTGTGTTAGTTTTTCCAAGTCTGCAGAATTACGTCCTGTTATTGTGCAATTCTGATGCAACACTCCACACAATTATGCATATGCATTTTGCAGAAAATGTTGTTTCTTTTGAGTGAACTGCACAAGAAGCTGAATTTCTTGAGTTATATCGCAACTGGTTTTTGAGCAGAATCAAGAATAATGCATGCAGTCAAGCTGTGAAAGGATGTCTAAAACAGACATTACAGACGCCCCAGCCAATTTACTATGCCACTGGAATCAATGGATAATGCTGAATAAAAGCGCTCAGAGCGAAGAACAAGAGAAATGTGCTATTAAACTGCAATAAAAAGCCAGTAATAATTCGGAAAGCTTTCTAAACCACGCTCGTGTTAAGAGAGAACAAATAAATATATTCAAGCGTGCTCGAGAAATGATTCCAATTAATGAAGGTGTGTTAGGGGTACACATCCGAATGTAAGCAAGAGATTGAAATTCAGGCTTCCCACTAAACAGCGCACGGTTTCTAGTTTCACTGCTGTTGCTTGGTTTATAAAAGAGAATGTTAGAGACGTTTAGAGGATTCTTTTGTTTTGGTGTCCAGTTAGCTTGCAAAATGCTTTCTGGGAGAGCCACAGTCCATGATAAGGAGCGTCACTGTGCTTTTCAGCATATTTTAAATTCAAATTGAGTGCAAATTATTTGAGGCTTATCACGGGAAAGGATCTTTAGACGCAATTGGAGGCCTAGTGAAAAGGATGACATGGTCGACTGTTACCTCTGAAACAAGAGGAAAAAATACATGCTATTTTGTTGTATTAAAACCAAACATACTACTGTGTATATAACATACTAGAGTGGCGTCGAAGTGAGAAAACATCTTAAGAAAAGGCTTCTGCATCTTTCACTATTCCGGTAACTTTTAGGGTTCATTGTAGGAACATGATATGTAAATGTCACGCAAGTCAAGTATGCTCACCTTTCATTCGAAGGTCAATCAGCCTGAATCTCTATTCAGTATCGATAAAGTACAAGGATGCATATCCTGTGACACAATAAATCAAGCGATTCGGCTATGCAAAGTGTTATCTCCAATAGTTGACTCGAAGAAGCGCACGTTGTACGATGTGCTAAAATAGTTTCTACATGCATTTAATCTTATGTAAGGAAAAATACTGCAGGTCCATTAAAAACAAAATCCAGCGTTTCATAATCTTCTCCCTCTCCCTGTCTGTGTTGTTGTCTTTGTCGAGAGAGTATCACAAAGAAGTTCTAATGAACACCTTTTATTGCAAATAAATCCTTACTACAAACGACTACTCTCTGAAATCCCGATGTACTAAGCTTAATTGCATACAGGTCTATAGAAGCTATAGATCTATAAAAAGTATCGTAAGGAAGCTTAAATGAGCAGCTTTTATTATAAATAAATCCCTACAACAAATAACTACTGTCTGAAATCTCCAATGTAATAAAATTAATATCATACAGGCCTAAAGAAACTATAGATCTATGGAAACAACAGAAAATAACAAATAATTATGTAGTAATGTATTTTGTTTCTTTTTCAAATCGTGTCAGTTTATTCTACCGATTACAGATTGTCTTTTCTCTGTTGCAATGCGCAGGTGTTAGTCTGTTATGGAACATAATATGGATCCCGGCTTATTTAAAAATTGTAATTTTTTAGTTCTAAAAACTTAATAAGCATAAATAGTAACCATAAAAGTATTTAAAAATACATTTGGATTAAACTTTCAAATGAATTTACAATTGTCCTACTTGACCTGTGAAGGGGGTTGACAAAAATGTTACTAAGCATTTACGAATAAATGTTCCATAAATATTTGATCTTAAACCACACTTTTGAATTATTTTAATCCTCTTGTTTCATTTACAGATGATGTTAAAAATATATTCCAAACCCCTGACGTGTGTGAGACTCATTTATCCGAAAAATGTATTGTTAATGCTACTCTATTTTCATGGAATTCCTCTTTATCATTTAAATCTGTTTTTCCCAATTCCCAGATAATACTTCAACATGTATGTGTGCATTTTCACGATATATGGTCGCTAATACACCTAGTAACGTACATTTTCTTCAGCGACAAAATGGTTTAGCTGCTTCAATTCTCTGCTTTTTGTTTTATGGATGGAGGAGGGAATTAAAACAAGAAGCAGCAAAGGATGCCAATTTTCCATACCTGACTGCTTCCACTGAATTATGGGAACAGTTTCTTCGTCGCTGCCTCTCATTCTGGAATCACGAGGGTGCTGTATTTTGCTCACTGAAGCGGAAGTTGATAGTGGATTACATTTAATAACGTATCTCCTCTGGTTTTACTGGACTCTAGCTTGACGTCAGCTTCCTTTCCCCGTGTTAAAGCCACATATTCGTGGCATTAGGGAGCAGTTTGTGCACAGTTCTGGAAAACGGAGATTAGCTGGACAACGACACAACTGTTAATAAATATTCATAATTTCCTGTAGTGTTCCAGAAACAAATACTTCTGATTTATGCATAGTTTCGTAAAGTTCTGCTAACATTCCTAAATTCAAAAAATTCCTGAACATTTAATCCTTTATATGGGCACCAAGATCTACTTTAAATATTCCAGCTGACGTTTTTCTTCCTTAGTTTCTTTTATATAATAACTTACTGTCTACCATATGTAAACTATCATTGACTAGGCAAAAGTATCCAGTGAATGATGAGGATTACACAACGCTGGGTCATAACTGTTAACATTCTCCCCTTTAAGTGTAATTAAACGACAGTACATATAACTTAATGGTCGTCTCGTTAGCGCGGCGGTAGCGCGGCTGCTTAGCAAGCGGGAGACCTGTGTACCTGGGTGGGGATTTTTCCCCCGCTGGGAGACTTGGTCCGGGGTGCACTCAGCCTCGTGAGCTCCGTGGAGGACGAATTTAGGAGCATCTTAATGGAGAAGTAGCTGCTCTAGGTCATGAGGATCGCATTAACCGGCCGGGGTAGGTTCAAGACGCTGATCACGTCTCACCCTCCCTCCATACTGCACCCCATTCAGACGTCCATCATGGGCCGAGATGGGGGACACAACGGCCGAGGTTCGTTGTGAGGGTCATGGAGTTACAAAAATATGTAACTGTTCTGCTGTTGCACGTGGTTTGAAAAGCAATGTTACCAACATACTTGGGAGTCTCCATTTAATAAGCATTAGGTTTGGAGATTTTGAAGTAACCAGCTATGCTATACTCTAATAAACAAACTAAGAGGTGTGTTTGAACGAAGAATATGATACGTTACCTGTTTAAAAGAAAAACTTTTTTTTTGTAAGTTAACCATTTATTTTTATTTGAGTAACTTTAACCGGACTACAAATGAACAATAGAAGCTTGAATGTAGGAAATCATCGGTGTGGACCAAACAGAATATTGTGAATTGGTTAAAGCAGACTGTTCCTACTTGAGTGTGCGCTAAAAGAGCAGCGAGTTACTCATGAATCATAGTGGCGTGCAATATGCAATACATTAGAGCATTGAGAATAAGCTAATGACATGGCTGAATCAACTGTTGGAATAAAATAGCAGGAAGAAGAAGTGCTGCGTTATGAACTTTTCCCAGTGGCACATTGACTATTACACTCCCTCCCCAACCAGTTCTGAACTTTTTGGACCAGTTCACGTGAGCACTGTAACTCAGACGAGTCAAACTGGAAAAGGCTGGGCAAAGAGTCGCATTAATTTTACAGAAGTAATTTACATAGAACGAAAAAGTAAACCATTCAGGTAATTATCAAACGGTTATCTCACTAGAGCTTTTTGTTTGTCCATACAAAATCAAAACAGGGGATATTTAATTGCATATCTTTTAAGCAGATAAAGTGTACAAGGAATTAGTAAGTAAAATATTAATTACTTTACTAAATTATTTGATGGAATTGATTCCATATGCTGTTTTACTCTTTCTCTTGGTGTTGTTTGGTGTCGTGCTGTTTTGAATATATGTGGAATTAACAGCAATGATTTGTTGTTAAATACGGCGTATATTGTCTTATTCGTCAATAGTAGTATGACATGGTATGAATGGTCATGTTAATTTAGTTAACTAATTAAACTGTGTTCTTACAGTGTTAAATAATAACCATTTATAGTCGAACAGGAATTAATTTTCCAAATTTATTGTTAATGTTTTACCTCTGCGCATAATTAATACTTTAATTTCAAACGACCGTATATGTAACGTACATATTCCACACATCAATCAATGCCTACTTAACTTCTTAGTTGTCAAAAGAAGTCCTAGAGCTGCTATTCAACATCTAAAATTAGTGCTAAGTATTTGCAGGAAACAGGTGAGCGCATGAGAAGCAATACCTTCTACTCCAGTTTGTTGTGAATCCATTATCCAAGTGCTACTAGCCACTTCTGCAACACAAATAGCAACCGGGTCATAACAGCATTTTCAGTTAGCGTAACGATACTGCTAACCAGGGAAAAATTCTTTGCATGTGGAAAGATGTGGATTATTTTTACTTTTTATTGATTTTACTGTTATGTTTATTCCTCGCCATTAATTACAGTGCCTATCGTCAATGATGTTAGCTTGCGTACAATAAGTTGTCGTTGGATTTCTGGTTTCCGCAGGACTTTTTAAATATACACACAAATATACACATACATTCATTCTCTAATTCATACTTCCGGATCCCGGAAGAATCGGGAATAATCTTAATAGAGGCAAATCCCAAACACCAGCCAAAGTAGAACTCTGCAATCCTACCATAACAAACAGGTGCTCTACTAATTGAACTACGGAGCCAGACTGATGAGTATTATTATTTTGATGCTTCCGTTCTTAATACATTTAAAAATACATATATCCTGATCCATCATGGTACTTAACTCTAAGAGCAATATGTCATCGGCATCAAATGAATAACACAGACCATCCAAAATTGTGGGCGGCGGGGCTACAACGGGGATTATCAAAGATTGACTTAAACGATATTTGGCAAATGGGTAAAAAAAATAGATACAACGTCGTGAATAAACTAAAAAAACGACTATGATATATGAACAGTTAGAAAATAGAATCTGAATGTAGAAAAAAAATCGTCATTGAAGTTGCAAAATGAAATAAAAATTGTGTGGGGTAAAGAAACATATATTTTAGAATTGGGTATGAAACATAGGTCGGGAATAGCGTGACTCAGGTTGGGAGAGTGGAAAACTCGTAAGGTAGTTGATGAATCTGGTAGAAGGATTTGCCCATTATGCGGGAATCAGGAAGACCGGACACATATTTTGGCAGATTGCGTGCAGACGGAGAATGCTAGGAAAAAGTTATTGCCGGAAGTATTTTTAACTTCAAACAGACGAAGGACAGCATTCTGGGATTTCATTCTAACAGCCAAAACTGGTTAAGCCTGGACACGTACTTAATGGAACTACGCGCACTAAGAGAAGAGATAAAATATTCGTGTAAATATTGTATAGATTTATTTGGTGTTTGAGTAATCTGTGTGTGAATACGTGGGTGTAGTTGTGAGTGCAAGTTTGTTTGTGTATGTTTATGGGTGATATCAGAGTGCTCTTTCTTTTATTGTTCTATGGTTCTGTTGTCGTAGCGCGCGCGTGTGTATGAGTCTGTGTGTGTGTGTGTGTGTGTGTGTGTGTGTGTATTTTCAAAGTTGCAAGGATATACCTATATAAAATAAATATATAGGTAATATTTTAAATTCAAGTACTTTTAGACAGCATGTACGGTCACCCAACCCATGCGACTGTGAGACGCAAATACTGTATTATTGTGAACCTAATAAATACTACCACTATAATTATATACAGGATGTATATAAATGAATATCGGGGTTTTAACTCTTTATAATATTTATTACATTCAACTTACAGTTATGAATGTTATGTCAAATGAAAAATCAACTCAAACAGTTTTACCAAGAAGCTTATAAATGTTCAATGTGACTACCCTTTGTCACAAGGCACACATCAAGTCTATAGCCGAGTTCTTCTCAAACGTTGATAAGTGTGTATTCAGTAATTGTAGCAACAGCTGCTTCAATCCGGTTTCTTAATTCAGGGAGGTCAGCTGGTAGCGGAGGCATGTACACCCGATCCTTGATGAAGCCCCAAAGGTAAAAATCGCATGTAGTTAGGTCAGGAGAACGTAGAGGCCATGCATAGCAAGCCCTGTCATTGGCGGCCTATCCAGCGCTCGGGTACAGTGACGTTCAACCAATCGCGTACTTCGTTATGCCAGTGAGGTGGCGCACCATCCTGCTGTAAAATGAAGTTCTCTGGCTCATTTTCTTCCAACTAAGGGAAGAGACATTGCTCTAGTGTATCAAGGTAAGAAGTGCAGTTACAGTAGGTTTACCAAAAACGAAAGGCCCATAAACTTTTCGCCGGGATACGGCACGAAAAACATTCACTTTAGGGGAATCTCGTTGCATTTGTATCATCTCGTGAGGATTTTCTGAGCCCCAGATGCGCACATTATGAGTGTTAACATGCCCACTAAGGTGAAAGGTCGATTCACCACTGAAGACAACATGATCCACAAAATCGTCATGAAACAACATGTCGTTTGCGAATTTGGCACGTAATCCGTGGTCTGTCGGCTTTAGAGCCTGTAATAACTGTAAACGGTAAGGACGTAGCTGTAAGCGTTTTCTTACAACTTTCTAAACAGTCGACACAGGAACTTGTAATTCACGACTAGCCTTCCGGACTGATTTCTTTGGGCTACGAGTGAACGACTCTCTCACTCGCTCGACAGTCTCTTCACTTACTCCTGGTCATCCCGTGCTCTTCCCTCTACAAAGGTAGCCGGTATCTTCAAACTGATTATACCATCTACGAATGTTTTTATCACTAGGAGGATCACAACCGAACTTACTACGGAACGCACGTTGCACAGTAACTACAGATTCGGTCTTTGCAAACTGCAAAACACAAAACGCTTTCTGTTTACTAGTCGCCACCTTTGCTACTACCGCTGACTAGCGGATTGCGGCAGAAACATTGCGCACTTGTGCCAGCAAACTAAACTGTTTGAGTTGCTTTTTCATTTGACATATTATTTATAACTGTAAGTTGAATGTAATAAATATTATAAAGAGTTAAAACCCCGATATTCATTTATGTACACCCTGTATTATGGCATGTAGCTGTGTTTATTTTAGTTTCTTAGACTTTAAAAGTTTTTCTCACAAGTACACCCCCCCCCAAAATCGCAAACCGTGCAAATAGATTGAGCATGTGTAGAGAAATGTCCAAAGTTTGTAATAACAAGATGTAGTTTAATTTAAGGCAGATAATAAAAACCCTAAGGTGTTTACAGGTGGTAAATCTAATCATCGGATTACCATTTAAATTAGTCCTTTAGCCCAATTTCATCATATTTTAATCACACGCCCCCGTGAAACTGTCATCACGCCTCTTATCTCCGGACGGAATTACGCGTCCTTTGTTTTTGTTTGTTTTGTTGTTGTTGTAATATTTAACACCCGTCCTTTCTATACGGAAAATAGGAAAATTTCATAGTTTTAAGGTTGTACACTTCTAGTATAAAACAAATAAGTTGCTGAAACTTCAATTATTAGTGGAAATAATCATAGTTTCACACGATTCTTGTTGGACTCCGGAGCTCATCTAATAGCTTTGTTCCCTGAAGACGCCGGACGAGATTTCGGCAAAACGTGGGTAATTAAATAATTTGGCCCGGCTACCACTTATAATCAAGTTGACAACGCCGACCGCGAAAGCCTAAGTATTTACATACAAATTTAATTCATTTAAACTGAAACGTTTACTAAAAACGCTTGCAGATTATAACGATTTAAACAACTCGAATAGTTTCACAATATTACTCTCGTAATTTCGAAGTAATACCATCTTTAACGCAAATTTATAGCTATTTACTGGCAAAATATTACTAAAATATATGCAATGGTTTACTTGTCTTAAAGCACTATTGTTTTAGTTTGATTGCTATTTGCACAAAAAGTTATTATTGCGGTATGTCGCAAGTGTTTTGAGATATTCCGTGAAACCAATTCTTGCACTGAAAAAACTGCATCCCGGGTTCTGGAGAAACGTGGCTGACATGAGAATCCTTCAAGAACATCACAAATTTGGCTGGATGAATGTGACGCAAGATCATGACAGTCTCGGAGTTGATCGACAGGCTATCCTAACTCAATGGTGGTACATTTTCTACTGGGGTCGAACCCATCAAAATTGATACGTGTACTATAATATTACTGACCACTAAAATTTAGTAATGTAATTACTTTATCACAAATAGAACGACGCTTATGGTTTCTTTGACAGCTTAATTGACGTTAACGCGTGCTTCTCGAGACCTTCTTTATTATAAAAAGATGCTCGAGATTGAAATCAAAATTAAATTGCCACGGATAACCAGTAGCACAACTGCTACTCGGCCTGATAAAAACACGAAGAGCCAAAGATAGCTTTATCAGCGACATGTTTGAGTTTTAATTGTTGTAGCCATGATGTACACTATCTCGCATGCAATAATATAAATGCAGCCCCATATGCTAAAAACAAGTGCACCCGATGAAACACTATCAGTATAGTAATCGAACAGGTAGTTCGGCTTTGATAGGTCACCAGTCGAGAATACTGTCATTGATTAATGAATATGGAGTGCCACAATCATTCAAGTAAAGAAAATTATCATTGAACTAGAACAATAATACCTCAATATTATTTCTTCAACTCATGCATTCAAATCTTCAGCAATTTTACCAGCGGAATTAAATATGAAGGGCAGCACCGGCAAAATCACATTTCATCACCAACTACTAGATGGATGTTTTTCTCTTAGTGCTCAAAACTAGTTGTTATATATACGAGGTAGGACGTAAATTAATTACAAATAATTAGATATTTAGTAGAAAACAATGGAATAACAAAAAATTGTATAGCATTTTGTCTGCTTATAAGTAGGATCGTCATAAATGAAATACGAATTTCGGAGTTTAATGTGTTTTGAGCGGAATTGCGCTATACCTCTGCTATGTTTACATACATCACCCAACGTTCAGCTCCTGTGCTAGATAAAACCCGCACACTGCCTAGCTGTAGTCACGTGATTCACAGTGAGGAAACGTGGGATCGATTACTTAAAAATTTTTGTTTACATAGTGCATGGCTTTACATATCTTGAAATAGTATATATTCATTTTCATTTACGCCGCAGCTGGGGAATCGGCCAATGGTGCTAAGGACTCCATCATCGGTGATTTCTAAATAATCTTTCCAAAAGACGAACGTTCATTACAGTGAGTCGAAGAATCTGTGATATACGTTCTCTTAATTCGCAATATGAAGGCTTTTTTTAAGTGTTGATGTTTAATTTTAATTTCTCACCTTTGTGGCAGCAATAAGGATGATCTTTTAGTTTAAAGAACGGACGTGCAATATCTTGCATATTGGTTTGAGTCACGTATTTTCTCAATAAAACCAAATTTAAATACCCCATAATAATGTCATTGTATTCAATAATTTAAACTGAACTCCGAATATATTGTGAATTATAATCAGATAATGTTGTATGAAAACTAAAATGTACGGTTACATGGGTTGAAATTTCAGTGCGATCTAAATAATTTCTTCTCTCACATCTCACCACCCATAGTTGGGCAAAGGACTACACACACACACACACACACACACTCACTCTCTCTCACACACACACACACACACAGGTCAGATATGAAAAGCTAGTAGTGCAGTTCCAACACGAAAGATGCAACAATGATCGGTAAATGGAATGCGACTTACTTTAGGTTTTGTTTTTGCAGCTTTCTGTTTTAATTACAATATATTTGAAATTATAGTGTATACTATATTCTGTCATTTCTTCATAAAGAAATGTTTAATTTCACAGTGTTCTGGAGTCCTACTTGACAACCAGTGTTTCAAATTGCTATTTGAATTCTTCTGCAGTAGAATGATATATTGCTCCCACTTTTTGCACATTTAAATCCATTGTCATCACGTGGCCCTTGTGAGATGAGCACTAATTTTTCTAAGGGCTATTCTCCAACATTTTTGTAGCGTTAGGAAAGGTTCCAAGAGATATTATCAAAGAACAATTCCTGGACTTCCCGTTTATACAGTGGGGACCGCAGGAAAACCGTAATTCGTTGGGCGCTAGCTATCCCGGAAACAGTGATGGAGAGTCGGTTTTGTGGTCGCATAGGGGTGGCGTTTTGTTCCACACAGTTGACGCGCTCCCGGGAGAGATCCTGTATGCAAAGGCGTGAGGGATTTCCAACCATTTCCTTCTTCCGCTCTTGGTCGTCGCAGGTCCTTTCTCTGACCGTGATCTCCTCTAATGACTTCAATACACCACTCTAGTATTTATATCTTGTATTAATCACTCTGCAAAACCCATTTGCTTCTCGGTACTCAGCATAATATTTCAGGACGAAATGTTAGAATAACCGGTGGGCTGTACAACGGCAAACATTTTTGTGTCTGCTGTAGCGTGCATCTGTTACGTATTTCCAAATGCTATTTTTATTATGAACGTATAGTGCAAATATACTAGGGTCGGCTGATCAGTCCCTGGCCTCTCATTGAAAACAGCATTTAATTTTTTTGTTTTGCTTTAGATATTTCTCAACATAATCTCCAGAAAGGTAAATACATTTGTCATATCGGTGTTATATTTTAATTAAACCATATCTGTAGTGCGATTTATCAGGGTACTCAAAATAGCTGTTTATCGCATCAATGACCTCCTCGTTGCTGTGAAATCTTCGTCCTTGAAGGAATTTTTTGAGATTTGGGAACAGGTGGTAGTCACTGGGTGCTAGATCTGGCGAATAGGGTGAATGTTTAACCAATTCGAACTTTAATTTGTACATTTTTTCCATTGCAATGACTGAACGATGAGCCGGAGCATTGTGAGCATGTATTTATTTATTTATTTGTTCATTTATTTATTTTTGCCAAATGAGGTCTTTTCCTTTTCACCTCATACCTCAAACGTTGCAGTAAGCTTGCGTAATAAGTCACCAGTGATACTTTTACCCTTTTCCAAGTAATCAATAAAAATAATTCCCTTAAAACACTCGCCATAACCTTGTTATCTGACAAAATTGACTTTGCCATTTTTTGAATTTGTTTCACCTGGCGCAATCCACTGTTTTGACTGTGATTTACTTTCTGTAGTGTAGTGATGTGCCCAAGTTTCATTCATGGTAACAAGCCGTCTCAAAAAACCACCGGGGTTTTTACGGTAGAGCTGAACTTTCTTAACAGAAAGTTTTTCTATGCAACTTTTGATCAGGTGTCAACAAACGCGGCATCCATCTTGCACAGACCTTGTGAAAGCCCAAAACATTACTTAAAATATTACCTGCACATTCTTTTGATATGTTTACAGTCTCTGCTATCTCAAATAACTTTAATTTGCGGTCTTCCAGTACTAAATGATGAATTTATTCAATGACCTCTGGAGTTGGCGCTTCTACAGGGCGTCTAGAGCGAGGCTCATCACTTTTAAACTCTGCAACCCACCTTTTGATCATTGAATATAAAGGGGCAGAGTCTTTCAATGTACTGACCATTTCCTCCTTGATTTCTTTAGGTATTAAGCCTTTCAAATGGAAGTATTTAATCACTGCTCATTTTTCCTAAATCCGTTTTCGTGAAAACTCTAAAGTTGTCTTGTTTAAAATGCTGTTATTCTAAAACTAAACAGGCTATTGACCTTTAACCATGGATTCAAGCTATTTTAGAGTTAAACCATACGATGCTACCGTCTAACTGGTATAGTGGCGCCATATTTGTGTGAGGCCCGGGACTTATCAGCCGACCCTCGTATATTGGTTATACATAGGATAGAATCGGTAGTAAATCAGATCTGCATATTTATATGTATGCACTTATTCAGACACTGAAATAGGTTGATGAATGTGATTAGTTATTACTGACAGCCATTCATCGCGTTTTTACACCTACTAGTCAGTGTCTGGCAAAATCGTAATCTAAACCAAGAAGTAAAAGGAGACAGTTAGAAAAAATAATAAAATAAAATGAAGCTATTGCTACAAGAATAAAGTTATCATTTCCTTGTTAATTATAACTAGTTATTAACGCTAAATGTAATAATAATAATAATAATAGTAATAATAATAAAAATTAATTTGATATAACCTATATAACAGTCCTAGAGTAAAAAAAAAGTAGTTTGATGAATTTGCATTGTCCACGGCAGTGCATGGTGCAGTGATATGATGTTTGGTATCAGAGACAGATAAACCAATGTTAAAACAAGCCGGATGCCTCAGCAGCTCACTATTGGCGTTCTCAAGATTTGCTGCCAGAAAAATGTCTCAACTCTCGAACTTGACGCTGCAGCAACGAACATCGATTCTTCCGCTTCTAGAGGCGTTTCTTAAACTGCTCTTCTGGCTTAATGCATAACACCAAAAACTGATGACTGATCATAGGTTCGTTCCCTATCATGAATTGGGATTTTTTAATTTCTGTACTGTGTGCACTGTAGGCAGAGATGGTATTGTATTCCGCCGTTAAAGAATCTGTCTGTCGGTATAGCCTAGTGTATTTCTGTAAGTGTTTATTTCGACAAACATAAAGTAGATAGAAGAATAAGCGGTTGCAGAATAGATAAAGACATGTGAATTTAAAAATTTTGATTTTTTTTTAAATTTCATACAAAAAAGTGTGCTGCCATACATATTCTCAGGACAAAATTCTGACTGGTCAGTCCTATAATATTATTATCTCTAGATTATGTTCAGTGAGGTTAGTTTATATCTTGAGGAATGTCTATAGTACAATATGAAAAACATGCATGATTTCTCTTAATTTGAGACAAAACACAACCCTGTATATTAAATGAATGTTAGTTGATTAAATATTAATAAAAATGTGTGTTAAGGGTATGTAACTAAGCTGAGGAAATTTTGTATTTAGCTTATAAATTATTAAGTGTTGAAGTTAATAATTGGCTGGAATGAATCTGTAAAGGAGCAGGGTCAGTCAGAATCGCGCAGGTTGTCGGCACGTAGGCGCCCGGGCTTTTGTATTTCAATTAGGGTAAAATCGGAAGCGTCTTTGTTTAAATTAAGTCTCTTTACTGTAGGGTAAACTAAAGTCACGCAGGCCGATGAACTTGTGCAAAGTAACGGAAAATGGTAACCTGAGAAACTAAACAGACGAATCGTGTGATGGGAATAAGGTGACGCCAAAAAGAGCGCGAAAAATCCACCAATGCCGCGTGAACGTCACAAATCTCAAATTCATATAAAAAGAGAGGTAGAATCACGGCAGCACGCACTTTTTGTGGAAGACATCGGCGACAAAGCTACATCGCGGCAGGGACGCGTGTGAAAAGTGTGCGGCTTAAGTTTAAATTCTTGTAAGTTTCAAAATCATCAAGTGTGGTGGGCAGGTAAATAGCGAGCAGCGCGGGATTCTATATTGGTCGTGATAATCCCGAAATTACCACCGAAACAAGTTTAAACAAATACTTAGACAAAATTACAAGAGTAGCGAAAGCCGCGGGGAGTTTTGAGACCCCGAAAGAACAAAGGTCTGCCGTTAGAAAAATCAAAACAGCCAGTTCGTAATTGCAACATGAGCGTGAGTAACTCCGTGATATAAAGTGTAATTTATTGGTTCACCGGTAAAGCAAATAGAGAAAAATTAAGTGCTGTGCTTCTCATTCCACTAATGAGATCTCCGCTAACATCCTTACCAGGATACTAGCTCATGCTCTTCTGATCCCGCATTCCCAGAAACTATTCTAGCCTTCTGCAGGAAGCGAGATTCGAACCTGAAACTAGCCGAGGTCGAGGAAGAGCAATGCCGCATACCGGGAACCAGGCACAAATCTGTTGTGCATCGTGGGTGCAGCTTCAACTTGCAGTTGTGTACCTTATTGCAAGAACTAGTGTTTATTCGACGCAAGCTAAAAATCTTGATCAGAGAGCGACAACCATTTCTTCGCCATTGTCAACTTTACCTTCAAAATGCAGGTCACCATTTTGAACACTTCCTCTAAAACTGACGTAAAGACAAAGAAACTAGGTATTTCTGTCATTGTTTAAACCACTTAGAAGTACAACATGTTAAATTATTCAGCATCATCCAACCTTTTGTTACTAAGGATTGTAATAAAATTGCATTGAAAAGAATGTTCAAATTATAATGGATAAACCGAAAAATTAATTCAAAGCTCAGGTTAATACCACATTATAGTTATTCAACTTGGTAGATGAAACTCAAACTCGAAAACAAATATTACTTTTACACCAAAGCTAATGTTATAACCATTATACCAGAGAGATACATTTGAAGCCCCTCTTCGTTTTTGTATGCTATACTTAAAGAGCGTCCATAAGTAAAACTCCATTTCATTTCTCTAATGACATGATTAGCCGTAATTTCGAAGTCTGAACATATAGATCATAGGTATCCTTACCAAATTACTTGTTTAACGCACCCACTTAATTTTAGAAAGTATTTTGCTGTAATTCATTAACATCCTGTATAACACCTTCCGTTAAGTCTCCCCTAATGGCATTTTCTTTGTTGCCTTTTATACACGTTAATTACTTTCTTGAAGCTCCGCGTTCACATAAGTATCTTATTAATTGCCTTGCTTTAAATAAATCATTATAAAGTTCATTAATGCCCCTTTATTATATCAATGAGTTGTATTGTTGCTTTCATTTAGTTCAGTTCATTTTTAATCTGATCCAATAAATAAAATGACTTCTAGGAGTAAAGAGAGAGCTTTCCTGTACATTTGATGTCAAAATGTTGACGTTTTTCGAGTATACAATGTCGAGTATGGCCATAGCAGTTAAAGGGAGCTATCCAAATATTTACTTTTCATTATATATTTTACTGTACTACTCTTAATTTTGAAACCTTCATTTTTGGTATTACTCTCATTTATAAGAATACTATAAACATTTTTAAATCCGTAATAACTTTAGAAAGATAAAGTTTATAAAAGGAAGTTAAGCACTGAATGTTTGGGAGCTACTAACCGTTAGTAATAGAGAGCGCATTTCAGGTACGTAAAAACTAAAGTTACCTTCACATTTATATGTAGACGCAAGCAGCACATACTCGTCGAACCTATGTTTGAATAGAGAAGACAGAATAGAGAGGCGGGAGCAGTAGAGTTATTAGTTTGAAGCAGACAGTGAGTATACCGTCCGCAATATGTCTCCGACATCATTAATCGCCGTAATGCTATTTTTACAATTCCTCAAACGTAGCCCCATTTGTGCTCTCCATTAATAACTGTAGGCGTCATAGAATTTTCGAAATTTGCCAAGCATGTGTAGGTATCATTTGTAATGTAAGTAGATTAATGTGTATCTAGAAACTGTCGGTTGGACATGGCACAGGAACATTTAGGATATATGTACTTCCAAAATGTTCAAGATTTTACACCACATTTCGAACGTTAACACTCTAGGTGGAATTCCAAACCGAAGTTGCATATGCTACGGAACTATAGCTCAACTCATCACTAGGATAGCTCACTTGGGCCTTTTGGAATTTAAAACCAGACCCACAGCCCTCATATATTTCTCACCGAAATGTACTATAAATCTCCCTCTTCCACTATATTTTTCTAGGGCGTTTCAACTCGCATACTTTAGTGTTTTTGACCTCTATTGCAACATCGACTGCATTTTAGAAACTTTTCTGGATAACAAGCAGAGTGCAACTTATTCGTTTCATGGTTTAAGAAAATAATATCTAAAGGAAGTGATTTGTGAATTGTATGTAGATACCGCTCGCCGTCTTTACAAACACGGCATTATTAAATGTAATAAAAAGTGACACTTAGAAGCTACTCTCAGTAGTAAGCGAATTAATATCGCAAATGAAAGATACCCATAAAGTAAATTAGAAAGCATTTAACAAATAAACAAGAAAAGTTAACAGAAGTGTTGAATGGAGGCGTATTAGATTTAATGGGATCATAGATGAAATCGTGTAAGAGAATTCAGATAAGCATTTCTTTCGTTTGTGGCCCTGTGGATGTTTTAACATCTCTGAATAAAAATTACGGTTTCTGTTTTATCGGTTCAAGTATCCAATAAACGTATCTCTACACCACGAAGTGGCCAAGCTTGGAACATACATCAATGGAAGTACGTGTACCAAGATATAACATATGTGTGTAGATACTGTATGGACATACTTCACACACACACACACAGATATATATACACACACACAGACATACATATATATATATATATATATATATATATATATATATGTGTGTATGAATACTGAGTGTAGTTGTAAATGCGAGTGAGTATATGTGCTAATAGTGATTTTTTTCTTTTTTGGTTTCTTGTTCTGTTGTTGTAACAAGTGTGTGTGTGTGTGTGTGTGTGTGTGTGTGTGCATGTCTTTTCAGTTTTGTGAAGATATGTAAAATATGGTTAGTTAATATTTTAAATTCAGGCATCTTTAGAGAGCATGTAAGGTCACTCGACCCATGAGGCTATGTGACACAATTATGAATTATCAAGTTCATAACAAATACTACTACATAATCTCCAAGCATTCCATAGCTTTGACCTATGTTTTATTTATAGAAAAATATGTATCATGGTATACTTTTATGATGAAACCTAGAAAGAAGCAAATTACTCACAATACTGTGGACTTGTCATAATGAGATGCAACGGTTATGTCACAAGCTTTGACGCTAGGAAACCGGAAAAGATAAACAAAGATAAGTAGCACTTTCGCCCAATGCAAACGCCGAGTTATCGAGATATAACTAAAATGTTCTGCAAGATTCTTCCTCCGCTGCTAGAACATTCCAGAAGCTTCTGCAGAGATATTAGCTGTTATAAAGCGAGGTTACGTCGTGTATATCTCATCACGATTTCGCGGAATAAAGTGAAGCGATAGTGATAACTAAGTGAAAAGACAGTTGCAAACTGGATGATACACGTGTTTCAGAAGTGAGATTAAAGGACTAAACAGACAAGATCTTTTTTTTCAAAAGTTATTAGAGTACAAAAGATAGTGGAGTGGAGAAAATTGAGAGTGCAATAAAGAGCATACATTCCATACTGAGGAAATGAAGATGGAAATGAAATCTCGAATGGTGAAAATGGAGAGTGAAGTGCAAAGTGTACATTATAGAATAGAGAAGATGGATATAGTAATGAACAATGTTAAGGAGTCAATGAAGAAAGAGATACAGAAAATTATACCGAAATGAGAAAATGAAATAAGACCTCGGCTTTGACTTAGGCTTTATAAAATCAGAGAGAACTGCCACGGTGATCACCTTACAAGAAGACTCTGCCAATGTGCTAAAATAAATTAAATCTGACGCAAGGGGAGAATTTAATATTGTGGAAGAGCATCTCAATTAGCCTGAAAAACGACTAGACGGGAACACGAAACAAAACAAGAGGACGATAAGAGGCCAGTTTAAACGAACGTTTGACCGAGCATGACGGAGTGCTCTGCCGCCCTCAGTTCAGTCAGGTTGGATCAAAGAGATATACTTTGAGAAGGCAGCAACTGGAGAATCGGGACATGCGGCCGGTCCTGAAGGATAAAGGTTCTGGGTATGACCGCGTGGGTGGATGCATCTTCCAAAAGGTACTGGACACGGTGGCACTCCTTAGTTGTCAGAAAATAAAAGTATTAAAGAGAGTGTGAGAGTTCGTGGACGTAAGAACTAAGGCGAAAGAGTTGGTGCACCCGAGGAATATGGTTAAGAAAGTAGTCAAGCAAACCCATGCCAGGATTACCGGGGTGCATCTCATTGCGATCTTTAAGATGCTCTGACACATTTAACTAAGCAGTGCCAGCAATGATACACATGCGACAGATCCTGAGCCTCCTGTATCAACCCCAAGGAAAACTGATGGTGGTTCATTGTGATGACCTTGCACCAGATCCTTAAGCTCTGGAACAAGCGGCTATGGAACAAGCTTCGGCGCCGGCCAGTTGGAGAGATAAACAAAAATAAGCAATGTTCTAAAGTAGCACAAACACCGCGCAATCGAGAGATAACTAGAAACTAGAGAGGTCTCTCTACCCCCGCCTCCAGATCGCTTCCAGAACTTTCGAAAAGTTATGCGGAGACATCAGCTGTTGCATAAAGCAGTTTTCTTGAGTGATTGAATCAGTGAAGAATTCAGTCAGTGAACGAGCGATTTGTCGATCGTGTTTCTGATATGACGAAATGTGCTGCTCTGCTGTGACGTGCAGCGAGGGCTACTCACGCGAGATATCAGAAGTCTTGTGTTCAACTCCCCAGCGAGTGAGCCGTCCGGGAGAAGCGGCGACGTTGCGGAAGAAAGTGAAATCACAGTGATAACTAGGTGACCTGATAGTTAAAAACCGGGACCAAGTCAAAATATAGTCAAGTATATGGATTCGCAGAGGCAAAAATATACTGTGAAAATTGTAATTCTACAGTCTACAATTTATTTCTTGTACCAAAGACGGTATTGCTACACCATACATAAATCTCTTCGTTCAGCACAACAATAAACACTAGAGTAAAGCCTAAAGGCAATTATATTGTTCTATGAAGTTCTTACGTGGTAGTGAAATCTAATTAATTGTACATTAGAATAAGAAATAATATAAATAACAGAACACGAAAATATAACCTAAGTAAAAAAAGATTATTATTATTATTATTGTTACGTTTATTAATAATAATATTCTTATTAACTCAACTCTTCTAAAAATTATTACTTCAAGATATTTAGGCTAAGGTTGCAAAACTTCTTGGGACATCAAATGGCTCTAAACGTTTTTATAGCGATATATAAATACTAGTGACCAGCAACAAATCTAACCGTTCATTGAAAAGTCTAAGTAAGGAATTTCTGGTGATTTTAACCCACTTTTAAGACCCATTTGTGGCCTTTTTGGTATGAAATATTCCGCCGCGTGTGAGCTACAACGTCAGTATGTTTTTCTCTTCTAAACTATGTAATCCTTCGCCTCTGCGAACACAAATAGCTTTACCGATTTGTTCAATTTGTGCTCATGGTTTTCATTCGGCACACTCAAGTGCATTTATGGACCTGATATTAGTAGCATGAACACTGTTAAAATAACATTATGCAACCATCGTCATCAATTAACATCAGACTCAAATTTGTGCAGTGTTTTAATAACTTTAGGCAGATGTCACTCCAATAAACTCCTGGAAGAGTTAATTTTAGAATATAAGATTGTTTAGTAAGGTGTTCTCTTAGTGCAATCAAAGGATATTATTTGTTTTGAGATAGAGATTCAGTAAGTCCGGCATGACCTGTATTCCTTATTGTGCACGAAAAGAATGAGTTAGATCTCAGCATGCGCTAAAATTAGTGACGTCTAGAATGTTTCATGTATCACAAAACCAGCGACTTTTATCATTAATTTAGAGAGAGTATTAGATTATGAGTTGGCAAGACAATAGTAAGCTAAGGAAAATAAGGAATAGTCAGCGACGCTGAGTTTTGCAAGATGACACGAGATGATAAGCACATTTATATAAGGTTGTGGTTTAATTTGTTCGAAAAATGTTGCTTTATTAAATCAATTTCCACATGAACAGAAAGTTATTTAATTTATAATAAAAATGTTACTGTAGAACAGCAAGAGCTATCACCGACGATTCTCGTTAGCATAATCTTAAAACAAGTCTGATGGATAGCATATGAAATAATATTCATAAATGATAAATATAGTTTCACACAAGCCGGTGCAGACTAAGTTTGAAAAGGCGAATCAGATTTTAAAATGTAATTCCACAGCCAAAATATGAATCTGTGAGTCTGATTCTACCTTTCCAATAAGAATAATTAATTGATTGGCCTAAGAGTTTTCTAACTATGAAGCCCGCAACTTAAAATTCTTAAGAGGCTACAACTTGTCATTGAATTTGATATGGCCTTGTGGTTTACCAGGAAAAATGAGAGTCAGTTGTGAAATTTAATATTGTACGGGTACGTTTCCATGTTTGCTTAGTTGATTAGAGCAACAGCACGAAAATATGAAGGTTCATGTTTGAAATCCGGCTATGACATGATGTTTTTTGCAGTCTAATTTTACCTCTCCGTATGAATGAACTATCTGAAATACACGGCCCTACCTGTGGTTTGACCGTTTACCCTTGCCATATCTATTGTGCTTTTCCAGTAATCGTGCGTTTCTTCGGATGCATTTAGAAATCATTAAAAACACTCTCAAGAAAATGTCTAACTAAATTCAGGGCACTATAAAAAATAAAAACAACTAAAACAATACACAAAAGGGCGGTTGAACAACCACGAAATTTTGGTTTCTTGTGAATGCAGCTTTGACTTTTGTGTTATTACATTTAGGGTGACTCGTCGCTATTTACAGAGAAAATCTCAGCTTGGAAGAAGTAATACCAGTTTAGGCAACGGCAATATATCCTCCTTTCTTCTTAGTAACCAACATACTAGTATTAAGACATAGCAAAGGGGGGAAAATAAGAAAAAGACCAACAAAATTAACATATAAAAGAGAAGAGGAAGAAGTAGTACTTCCTCTGGTTTGATACTATTGCTGTTGTCCATGCCCGCGTGCAATTGTTGTGCGTTATCAGGTTTATTTTCTGCTTTAAAAGAACACAAGCTTCCCATAGAGACAGAAAAAAAAAGCATACAAAATTATGCTGATAACAAAAACTGAGAACTACAAATTATAATAGGTGAATGTCCGAATATTGGAGTATTATCACTAGGGATAACATCTTGGGGACCGATTACGGACACATGCGAATACCAGATACATACCTACCGAGTAGAAACCTACCTGTATTGGCGAATGCACGCGCCGCATGTAAACAGTCTTTAGTAACGCGTTGGGGAACGCAGCTGTATACTGTGCTGTATATTACAATACCATTTTACGGTTACTTAATGTTATGACGATAGTGCATGCTTTTCAATCAAGATTGTAAAATCTCTTGCTGCAAATAGATTGCAGCAAGATTACAATTCAAACAGAAGAGCTTTGCAGATATATCTACAACAATAACGCATATATTTAGAAACATCAAACACTGAAATGTCTCGAGCCCCGAATGCTGTCAATGTACTTGCGCAAGAAATTAATCAGAGACTCGTGACACCTGCTTTAGACCGTGGGAAAAAGAAAGTGAAGACAATGTTTGAAAAAAAAAGTCGGATTTTCAATAATGCGTGAAATACGAAATGTGCTATGAGGTGTTGCTACGGAAATAATTGCTGATGGAGGATCTTGCCCAATAGTTGACGATGTGTACTATTTCCGCTTTGCTCCAATTACATCTTGTGATGTGGAGGGAAGTTTTATTCAATGTAAAACCTGATTAGGGACCAATCAGAGACGATTCACCTTTGAGACGTTACAAATGCATGTTGAGCATTGTAATCTATATCTTGAGAGAAAATGGAACGGATAATGATGCTGATGTTTTGTTGCACATCTGTTGTTGAATGTATGTAAATATTAAAATTGTTCGTTTCCGTAAATCAGTGATATTTAGGTTTACCACCCACTTAAACTTAATCGCCTTTCACTGATAGTGAAAACATCACAGTCTAACACTCAACCATTGCCCCATTTTCTTTCTATTAGTATCAATACGTGCATACTGCATTGGCAACACATCACAGCTATATACCATGCTGCGCTTACTTCGATTCTGTCCCGCTATGGGTAAGATGCTATCCTTAATGATCACATAATGCGTGGATGTTTATATAGACTTATCTATAAGTAATATATTACTCTATGTCAGTAACGTTTGAGCGCAATAGACTTTTGTGATCCTTGTAACTATGCTGAATCATTTTGTATTGTTTTTTTAATAATATGGAATAAAATCATGTGAAGATATATAAGATGATAATAAAGAAACATTTTGTCTGGTTTGTTGTTGTAAATGCACTTGGAAGTATTTTTAATCGTTTACTCGCGCCATTGTATCGCCTTAGCATTTTTGCAAGCATAATAGCCCTTGTAATTGTTTGACTGTTTATTACTGTATGAGCAGTGTCAAATATTAGATTAACAAATACTATATGACCTCCTTGGTACTTTGTTATTTTCTGAGGCCGTGAAACTCTAGGTAGGCAATTAATTTTCTTATATTAGAAATATTCTAAATATTACGACAATCATTGAGAAAGATAGTATAGATTGTCTTGCGAGCTTAAGTAAGCATTACATGAAATAAAATAATTAATCCTGTGAAATGAGATAGAATTTTGTATTTTGCTAGACAGTAATTTTAGGTTTATCTGTGCCAAGTCTGTTCGAAGTCGGTGCAAGGGTGTAGAAATCCACACACACCCTTATAGATACCGGGTCCTCAGTTCTTTATTGTTTTTTTCCCGGAGTCCGGTCGGGACTCCGGTGCTGTATTCCTTTTTTCTTATTCCTCTTTTCTGTCTTTTTTTCCCTAAATGTCTTTTGATTACCGTTTTATATTTTATGACAAATATATGTACATACACAAATACACCAACACCCATGCCCAAGGTGGGACTCGAACTCACGATCCCCTGCGCCACGAAACACGAAAGCTGGGCGCTTTAGCGAGCAAGGCCATGGGGACCAAACAGTTTATATGGCGTTTAGCACCAATGGGTTTAAATGCATGACGGTGTTATTAGCTCAGCGAGCCCCTTGTCTCGAAGGGGAAGTGCGGCATTACACCTTGGACCGCATGCATTTTCGACTATGCAAACAGGTTGATGTACTGGGCGGTGCACAGCTGTTTTTTCTCCAGGACATTATTTTTATTGTTTTTGTGTCTTCTTAAGGTGGCTCCGCGGCAGAGTGGTTAGACCGTTCGCCTCCCACCTAGGTCGCCCGGGCTCGATCCCAAGCGCCCGCATGTGGGACTTGTGGTGGGCGAAACGGCGTTTGGGTGAATTTTTTTCGGGTCTCCTTTTTCCCTCGCCGCTCATTCCACCAACTGCTCCATCATCACTTTTCCTGTCATCCATTTTGCTTTCATTCTACATCATCTACTTCGTCACGCTCATGCCTGGATACGGGCCGACCACTCGTTCCAGGTTCTTCATCCTGCGGTTACTTGCCGTTGGCTCCCCGACAGGCTTCTGAGCCCTAGGGCTAGGCGACCGCTTGTAAATCCTAGAGGGGTGTCAACCCTACTTACTACGTAACGTAATCTAACCTGTTTGCTTGATTTATTCGTTATCGGCCATTTTTCATTTACTGCTCTATAGAGTATGAACAGACGTTTATTGAAATTGTGAAAGTGTCACTAAAGCCCTTTACATTACTATAACCGTCCCATTATTTGAGTTACCTATCAGCATAAATTCTGCGATTGTGGGTTTACAAGACGCAGGTGAATGTTCCAAATGTAAATATTGGAAGGTACGATACAAGTCTCAATTCACTTAGGTGGCTTCAAAAACTTTTACATTCACCTTTTCTACTCAGTTTTCTAACCATATTTCACTATTCCTCTGTAAAAGGCAATGCGTGGTTATCTCGCTACTTAGTAATGAAGTCATGCGCAGACCAACGACTGGTGGCAGAGGCCGAACAATATGTTAACACAAAACCCAAAACATATATGTAAAATGTTGGGTTCTTTATGCTTAATTTAAATATCTGGTATACGAGCGGAAGTATATCCTTAGAGGAAGGTAAATTAATACTGGTATTTCTTTTGAACGTTATTTATCTGTCGTATAATTTCTTTTATGTTAAACACTGCGCGTAATGCACTAAGCGTTCCATGCAGAGAAAGGGAAGAAAACATTTAAAATGTAAATACATGTTTTCGAAGTCTTAGAAATAAGCTTGCATTTTCACCTATTATGACTTTTGAGTGTGCATTAAACTACGATATCCAGCCCGCTTCCATGTACAGCTATGCATCCTGTGGTTTTGCAAGCGTTTCGGGGTAATGGATAGCAGAGTCTGAACATTTCTGCATGGCTACCAAGTACTGAAGAACCCTCCTATCTCCCGTGCGTTGTGTAGTATTAAAGATGGCCACAGCTCTGCAGCAGTGCACCGTCATATATTTGGGACTTAGCCCTATCGGATTATCGTCTCGTTGGACGTTTAAAGTAACAAACTTGGCTGACGAGAAATTCGTGGAAGCAACGCAATTTAGGCTGCAGATATATACAAACCATTGTAGAGTGGATTCTACTTAATTTTCACCTACTCAGAGTAATTTGCTAGAAAGCTAAGCATTGTTATGTACGCTTTACAGCAATGAGGTAAAATGAGATTAAAAACGCTTTTTCAAAAAAGACTCATTTTTCTTCCCTTCCATTCTGTTACTGTAAGACTCATATTGGAATTTACAGATTTGTAAATATCGAATTCATATGCAAAATGCACAATTAGTTTAAATTTCTTGTGTATACGATTTTATAGTGCATATAGTTTCATAGTTCTACTGTTACTGCATATTGCATCATATTCCCATGTATTGAGCATATAATACATTATTTTTTAGATCTTAATAACAAAATTTAAGCTCATTAGTGACAAAGTTATTTAAAATAATTTCAGATGTTGTGGTTTATTGGGAACAATGCGAGTGCAATGGACAATGTAAACTCGTGTTGGTATGTTGCCATGCTCGATCTATGGCTACAGAAACCGGATGGAGGCTGCAAACTTCATGGTTCAAACTCCGGCTACGATATTGAATTTTTCATTCGATTTAACTCCTTTCCTACAAACGGCTTGTTTGGGGTGAAATAATTAACAGTGGTTTACATTGTATTTGTGTAGCCCTTTGCTATATATCGGACTTAACGAAACATGTATCACAGAGGTGATATCCGAACTACCTCTTCATTTCATAATGATCATAACATCGTTCATTGGTTTGTCTTTGTGTAACCAATAATTTTCAGGGAAGTTACACAGAGAACTGAGAGGTGATGGGGGTAGTCTAAAGTTGATTCCCTGAAGCTGGAAATCTTACGGAGGGGCGCCATACATTTTTGCAATCTAAGCAATGGGTCATATTTATGCACGTGATTGCACATATTAGGTGGCTAAACAGAGCTGTATTTCACGAGTGCAGATAAAACTTTGCGTTTAAGGAGCTGCAGAGCTCAACTGGACTAATGCAACTTAACACCGGTCAGTGGTCGGTGACCTGCGTTCGGCCCCTCTTATACATTCTGTCAAGAAAGTACCGGGAATTGACCATTTAAAAATCCTGTTTAAAAGGGGATTCGAAATTATTGTTGTCGCTAAGTTGGTACAACTTTCTTCTATACCCACGCGGAGCTTGATCGTCATCTGTCATCTAGTTTGTTTTCAGTACGCCATTTTGTTAATTCATCTCAAAGGTGATTTGCGATTTTACGATGGATACAATCTGTCTCAAATTTTGCATGGCAAATGGTATTTCGTGTGCCGAATCACTGAAAATGTTACAGAGGGCTTACGGTGAATCGACTTTATCAAAAATATGTGCATATGAGTGGTACAGTGGATTCAAAATTGGTCGAGATGTGGTGGAAGATTTGCCTCGCTCTGGTCGGGATCAACGGTTTCAACTGAACTGAACATCGCTAAAGTGAAGAAAATGGTGTCTGAAAATCGTCATTTAGGTCCGAGAGAGAGATTGCCGCTGAACTTTCTCAGTCTCACAAATCGATTCGTACCATTTTAAACGATTGTTTGGGCATGACACGCGTTGCAGTTCGGTTAGTTCCGAAAGACTTGAATTTTGTACAAAAACTCAATCGCGTAAGGATTGCTGAAGACATGCTAGAACGAGCCAGTTCCGACCCCAAATTCATGAAACGCATTGTAACTGGTGACGTGGGTTTATGAGTTTGACACTCAAACCAGTCAACAAGCTTCCGCATGGCGCCTTCCAACTGAACCGAAACCTAAAAGGGCACGTCAAACTCTGTCAAAACTGAAGGTCGTGTTGACAGTTTTTTTTTCGATTATCGCGGTGTCCTGCTCTCAGAGTTCTTGCCGGAAGGTCAGGTGGTAAATAAAGACTATTATCTGAGAGTTATGCGGCGTTTGAAAGAACAAATACTGCGAAAAACGCCAGATTTGTGGAACGACAACACATGGATTCTGCACCACGATAACGCACCAGCTCACAAGACTATTATTGTGAACGAATTTCTGGCCAAAAGCTCAACAAATTTCATCGAACAACCATCGTATCCACTGATCTGGCTCCTGCTGATTACTTTCTCTTTCCAAAACTCAAGTTACCACTTGGAGGCACCCGTTTTCAGTCGATAGAAGACATAAAGGAAAATTCGCGGCGACAATGGACATTAATTCCTAAAAGTGCCTACAAAAAATGTTTTGATTATTAGATTATTCGTTGGCATAAATGTATAATTTCAGAAGGGGCCTATTTTGAAGGCAATAAAATAAAAGTGGATGAATAATTCATTTTTTGTATTTTATTGACCAATTCCCGGAACTTTATTGACACAGTAATATATCAGTGGAAACGGCGAGGGAACCGCGCTGATTGACAGGAGTTCCCAGGTTTGTATTCGGGTCCGTGATCTTGTATACATGAATGGTATAAACAGGTCGATAAGGTTAACATATATTCCACTTCAGCAACAGAGATTTTATTTTTCAGAGAATAAAGAAAGATTTTAAAATTGATTAAAATCTTTATTTCATCTATAAGTATCCGTCAATAGCTGCTTTTGTAATTTTGCGTACCTTATTCTTATTTAACAGTAGAGACTATACCCACTATAGAGTTAAATCAGAGCGTTAAGGCGCCGTAACAAAAAACATGCAAGAGTAGTCAAGTTTCACTGTATTTATCTTATATATCTTATTTATTTTATTTATCTCATTTATCTTATTATTCCTATTATTCCTATTATTCTTGTTATTGTATTGCTATTGTTATTATTATTATTATTATTATTATTATTATTATTATTATTATTATTATTATTATTTTACATAATATACGCACAGCATAAATTTAACCAAGAAAGCACCAAAACGAAAAAATAGGATGTTACATTCACATGCCCTTCTCTATCGGCTGTGCAAACTATTTTTGCAAAAGCTACTATTTTATCTCATTTATTCTAATCAACATAAATAATTCCAGAAATGTTCTTATTACTCATTTATTAAAAGTAGAAAGAAAATAAGGGACTATAATATTTTAAAGAGATAATCAAATCTTTTAAAAACTGTTGTTATACGACTGTCATTGAAACTCGGAGTGCAACAAGGAGAGATAATGAGGAAGGCTTGCTGCTTGAGAAAGTTTATCAAAGTACTTTATAATTGAGACCAATAACAGAGAATATCTCGGAAACAGTTAAATCTACAATAACGTATTCGGAATAAATTGTCTTTTAACGAGATCTACATGCTTTGTACAATAAGTTTTTGTTCACCAATGACGAATTACCAGTTATGCAAGGTCATTCCAAATAAAGAGGATTTTAAGCGATACTTTCAGAAATTCCATGATATATATTTTATTTCGAAACATTTTCATTTAATGGATAGTTTGTGGCGGTGGGGGCGAGGTTCCTGAAAATCCTTGTCTTTCCTACTTGGAAAATTCATGTTTGGTAATTAACACCCTTTTCGTTTTTTGCTTTTCTTAATTATGCTGTCCACAAACACACAGACGCAAACATCGACCTTTATCTTTAAAATTCTTTTTTTTTTTATTCAGAAGTTCTCAGAAAATATGTTCTCGGTGTAACCTTGGCTTCGAATTTTTGGGTGGAATACAATACCTACTCTACCTACTACATACGTAGTGCAAGAAAGCAAAAGCGCAAACCGATAGCACATATTTCACAGTATTATTACTATTATTATTACTATTATTATTACTATTCTTATTACTATTATTATTTATAATAGTATTACTACAAATAATAATAATGATAATAATGATGATATTAATAATATTAATAATAATAGTAATAATAATAATAATAATAATAATAATTGCTATCATCATTATAGAACGAAAACTATTGAAACACTAGAGGACATAGCACAGTGAAATGTTACTTGCTTTCGTGTTTTAATGCCTTTCGTTACGAAGTTTTCATGTTTATTTTACTCTACTTACGCGTTTAGTGCATAATAATAATAATAATAATAATAATAATAATAATAATAATAATAATAATAATAATAATAATAATAATAATAATAATAGTAATAATAATAGTAGTAATAATAATACACTACTCTCATGCAGGTTTCTTTGCCACGGCGCCTTAACGCTCTGATTTAACTCTATAGTGGGTACAGTTTCTACTGTTAAATAAATAAATAAATAATGAATGAATGAATGAATAAGTGTATTGACATAACAATATCATACAAAGAATTTCAATAACCGCACGGATCCACAGACCATACGTGATTTTGTAATACGCATTAAAAACAATATTAAAACAACAAAGAATTAAAAGAGTAAATAAAAAGGAAATAAAAATACAAAGGTAATACACAATCAAAATCAACATTAAAACAACAATAAAGAATTAAGAGCGAACCCGAAGAGAAAAATGCAAAGATATTCAAATATAGCAATTTAAATTTACAGCACAGAGTACACCTTCATAAATGCACCCTCTTATAATGGATAATTACACTTAAAAGAAATATATACACATAATATATACACAATATATAAAACCATAGCACAACAGTGACCTAAGTATGACAATATATACGTATATAGGATATTGTAGTCACTTTTGTTTAGTTGATCTTATTCCTCCCCCCACCATCTCTATTGGCAGCCTCCTCAGATCTCAGCTGTCTTGCCTTAAGTATAAATTTACCTAGCCCGTCAATGTTTTCCGTGCCTACCAGTAGCGTCCAACATGCTTTTAGCCCTATATTCGCGGTGGTAAAGCATCGCGGTAAATATTTTTTCCACCATTCCTCCGTACCCCTACATCTTGCCAAAATGTGAGTCCAAGACTCTTCCCCCTCGCAAATGGGAGAGATTCTCGTACCATTCTCGTCAGAAATTCTTGTGCTCCTCCATGCTCCTAGTCTAATCCACGCGAGCCCCTCTTTAATGAGATTGGTACCTGTTTTGATGTATTGCTCCATACCCCACTCCGATCTTAGCCCAGACTGTACTTCTAATAAAACTTTCCCTGCGTATTGCGCAATTATTTTTGCTGTCTGTCAAAATCACAGGGGCGGTTCATAATTTTTCTCCAAATACTCCGCCTGTTTGCCTGCTCCGCCTAAGAAATGTATCCCATCCCAATGGTTTCCAACCCTTTCTTTAATTTTGAAGCCCACGTCGAATTACCTTCCATTCGCAACTGTTCACGGTAGCAGACTGCCCTAATTAGAGATTGGTTTCCGTGAACGATTCTCAACCGATATTTAACTGCTCTGATTTTGCACTCTATCGTTTCACTATGTGCCCCGAATTCCCTCATGATTCCGCAGTTTGCCGTACCCCTCTGCACCCAGAATTCCTTTAAAAAATTGGGTCCTCACTTGGTCCAGATTCCTTGTTTGTTCCCACCCCCATATTTCTCCTCCATTTGTCATCATGGATCTAACTGTCGTTCCGTATACAGTTTCCATTAAGGTTATGGATATATTCGGTATTCTGCAGCATATTTGGGGAGCTTCCGCCGCTTTCACCCTTGCCTTGTGTTTCGTGATGTCAATGTGTTTTGTCAATTTTCCGTTCATTGTAAATGTGAGTCCTAAATCACAAAATATTTAACATTGTCCAGTATATGTCTAAGTCTCCTCCCTGCTATAAACAGAACCATTTTTGAAAACCATTGCCTTAGTCTTGTTCACATTAACTGTAAGTAGCCATTCATCGCAATAATTCTTAAATTTGTCCATTCCTCGTTGCAATCCGTTTACTGTCGTAGAGCACAATACTAAATCGTCCGCGTATAAAAGTACTGGGATCTGCAAATCCGCTACTACTGGTGCTTGGATATTCTCTGCTATCATTGCATCAGTATTATCATCCACAAATACATTAAATAGCAAGGGAGATAAAATATAACCCTGCCTCACTCCCCTATATCTTAGGCAGATCTCCGACACTCCCTTCTTGTCGTACTTTACACAGAATTCGACATTTTGATAGATTGCCTGCAATGCTCTAATCATAACCCCTTTCTGCCTAGTTTGCACCATAATTCACTTCAATTGATAGAGTCAAATGCTTTCTTAAAGTCCACAAATGCACAATGAAGCGTTCCCCGCTTGATTAACAGTTGTTTTGTCCTTAAAGTGTCTAGTATAAAAGCGGCGTCTATGGTACTGTGTCCTTCTCTGAAACCCATTTGAAATTTTGAAAGTTTACCAAACTTAAGATTCCCAGTCCGTTATCCGGTTATATAGCACTCTACAATAAATTTTCTCCATAATTGGACACAGGGTAACCCCCTATAGTTATCCGGATTCCCAATAATCCCCTTCCCTTTATAAATGGGATGAATAATGCCCTTTCCCCAACAGGTAGGGTAATTCCCCTCAATAAACAATCTGTTACACGTCTGGAGCATACTCCTTTCAAACTCATTAACATCGGCTACGTCTTTAAAAACTGGAGCTTTGCCTCCCTTCAGACTCCTCAGCGCCTGTGCTATTTCTCGTGCTGATATTTCCTCGTCCAGTATTGGGATCTCAAGATTTCCCAAAATTTGCACTTCCCTTATAAAAATCCCTTCCCCTTCACCTTCCCTGAATATTCCCATAAAATGCATTGCCCATTTTCTGGGAGAAATTTCGTTGGGCGCCTGACGGTTGCCTCTTAAATGTTTTACTACTTGCCACATCTCAGCGTTATCCCCCCGTGTTAAAACATTACTAATTTTCTGTCATTTTGTCTTGCCGCGTAGTTCTCTTTTCCCGTATCAGCTGTTTATACTCCCTTAGCTTTTTTGTAAACGTTTTCCTAATATCATCACCCCCTCCCTTCTGAATTTTGAGAGAGCCTCCTCTGCTTGTTTCTTTACGGCTCTGCATTGCTGGTCATACCAACCATTGAATCCTTTTATCTTACCATGCATTTGGACTTTCATTGTCCCCGCAGCCGTTGCTACTATATGTGTTAGTTCCTCCGCTGTGTCTGCGTTCCTTTCCTTTAATCTTCTTTCCAATTTATCAACAAATACTTCTGTTTCTACCGGTTTCCATATAAATTTACTAATTAATCTCCCTTCGTCCCGCTTCCCCTCTTCAGGTGCATGCGCCTCCATGACCGTCTTTATATTCAGTTCCAGGGCAACAGGACAGAGACGCGACTCGATACAATCCCCCATAAAAGATTTCTAATTCTGCCAAGTAAGCCCTGACATATTAAAATAAAATCTATTACACTACCCCATTTTCATTTATTAAAGTGAGTTCTCCCTCTCGATCCTCATCGTACTTGCCATTCATTATTTCTAAACAGAAGGCGCCACAGAAAGCAAGTAATTGTCTTCCCTCTCCATTAATAAAACTATCCTTGCTCTTTCGTTGACCTTCGCGGATTGCCTCCCCTCCCCCCAATGATGACCCCACGTTAGAGAAATATTCTCCCCTCCTAACGTCGCATTAAAATCTCTTAAGAGAATTAATTCAGTTCCTGGAAAATTTTCCTGTAAGTGCACTAACGTTTCGGTTAAGTCACTGAAGAAATTCCTGTTTGCACACTTGGACGTTGCTGGCTGGTTATATAGTCCTATAGCTATTATATGAGCTCCCCCCCTGTGCCAAAGCTACAGCAATCACCCCTTCCAAACTGATTTCTAATTTAGTTATCTCGGCCTCCAGCTCAGAACTGAATGAAACTGATACCCCCCTGGCCACCTTCCCCTCCTTCCCCGTGTTTCCCTTCCCCTACTAAAACTATGAAAGTTAGCAATTGCTACATATTCTCCGTTTTTCAACCAAGTTTCTGTTAAACATACAATGTCAAAATCAGTAAGGAAATACAAGAAATTCTCGCTAGCCAACCTTTTTTTTGAAGGCTTCGATGTTCCATGTGACAATCCGCAGAGAAAGGGTTGGGTCCCATTGTTTCCTTGCTGTTGGTCTTCCTACGACTTGGCTGACCCTTTGTCGAGCTTTTTGCAGCCTAAGGGCACGGAGGGGCGTTGTTACTGGCTTCTCCGGCGAAGGCTGTCTCACCCTCCTCTCCCCTTTGCCACTGCCTGATGACATAACAAGATGCACCTGTTGTGGCTCTGCTGAGGGTTCTGCTACCTGCTGGGCTGATGTACTGGCTACCTGCTCTTGCTGCCCTGTCCTGGGTTCCGTTTCAACACTAGTTGTAGGCTGTTCTATGCGCTCCAGCTCCTGTCAGTTCCAGACTCACCCGTTAATGATGAGCCTGTCATATCGCAATACGGCACGACAGCCCTGCTTCCTGGCCTCAAATATGTGCCCCTTTAAGTACTCTCTTTCTTCTCGTACACGCTGGCTAAAGTACACGCTAATGCTTATGCCCGTTCCCCGTAAATAACGACCATCTCGAAGGATGGCCACCTTCATTTTATAATGGGCCAGTTTACATACAATAGGTCACCTTAAATTACCACGTCTACCTACACGATGGGCTCTCTCCACATCAAACCCGCGAAGTTCGAGTCCTATTTGTGAGATGACACTTTGCACCATTTCCTCCGTCATCTCCCAACTCTCTCCCACTTCTTCTGTCACACCATATAACACAATATTATTTCTACAAGATTGGTTCGCTAGATAGTGCACTTTCTCTTCAAGAGCACGCATTCGAACTGACACATTCTCCACGGCACTTTCCAGCGATTTTAGGCTGCATTTTTCAAATCCTCAACGCATGTCATTCCGCAACTGTTCAATGAGTTCCCGCACGCTCTCCATTGTTGAACTTCTTCCAGGTAGCTATGGGCAAGACACGAAACACGACCGTCCTCTTTCACACTCGGACTGCAACTCCCCTACTGTTAAATAAGAATAGGGTATGCAAAACTATAAAAGAAGCTATTGGTAGATGCTTATGAATGAAATAAAGATTTTAATTAATTCTAAAATATTCTTTATTCTCTGAAAAATAAAAGCTATGTATCTGAAGCGAAAAACATGTTAATCATTTCGAGTTGTTTGCACTGTTCCTGTACAGGAGATCAAACTTGGGAACTCCTCTCAAAGAGGACGATTTTCACAGTATTTCCATTGATATGCAAGAGGCGAACAACGTAGATCGCTCGCCAATGACCGGCGTTTACTTGCATTTGCCCCGTTGAGCTCTGCATTTCGTTAAACCTAAGAAGCATTATCTGCACACTTGAAATACGGCGATGTTTGGCCACCTGGTGGTTTCGTTTCTACTCTACGTTGGTTTAAGTCAATGTTTAGACATTCATTTCCTTTTGTTCCTTTGTTCAAACTTTAAGCAAGTGTTTCTGTTTTAGTTTCTTGCGTTAATTTGCTGCAAACACACTTAAAAACTGAGTTGGGAATAAAACACCTCCAACAAAAGTTAATGTAATTCCTGTAAATGCAGACCCAGCCGCTTTGGGAGTCTCGTAGCAGCTTATATTGTGAGGCCAGCTTCATCTACCCTTCTAAAGAGAATTTTCAGTTTCTGCAAGGTGAAGCGCACAATTGCAAGCGTATCCTCTTTTCAAAGTTTTTGTCTAAAATCGATTAAATATGGAAGCAAACTATTGATAAGCATTTTCAATGTTCTTATTAGTACCTCATGTTAAGAGACTGATATGCTCCCCTATATATTTATTACTTTTGATCTTACAAGATACATAGATATTGTCACGAAATATAAACAAGAACACAAAATGTAAATAATCTGGATACATTTATCCTAGACAATACATTTTTTATAGGTGTAGTCAAAATCGTCTCATTGTGTTCAAGTATATTCGGAGTGCCTCTCTGTCTTTAGCTTCAGCTTGTGGTCAGTTGAAGCTTAGGAAAATAAATATTAGTTTATGTTTGGTTATACAATAGTCAATTAACACTCATAATTAGTTCGTTGTTTATGAAAATAATGGTAGCAGCTTCTATTTATCACAGAGATGTTAAAGAAAAGATTATCAGCTTTAAGTTGCTAGATAAGTAACCCAAAATACCTCGACTAAGTTAATCGAAACGCAAACATCGTACCTCGAAAGCTCGTCGAAAATGTAACCGACACAGTATAGCTAGCTGTTATAAAAAGTATCACGGCCCGAAAACGCTTAGGTGCCTTGTATTTACCCAAATCATTTTCTAGGGGTAGTCCTATATTGCGCACACGATTAAGAAAATATTATGGTTCGTCAAAATAGCATAGTCACATAGCGTACAAATGAAATACTTTTCATCACAAAGGTATAGTGCATAGCGCACACATGAAATATTTATACCTGTAGTACATGTGTACATTATGCACACGTAAAACTCTTATATTACAGTTCCATGTAATAAATATAGATATGCAATTTTTCTTCAAAAACAACCTGCTGCTACCACCACCACCACCACCACTATTACTATTACTTCTACTACTGCTCCTGCTGCTGCTACTGCTACAACTACAATACTGCAGTAGTCATTGTCGTCGTAGTCGTAGAGGTCGTCGAAGTCGTCGTATTCGAAGTAGTAGCAGCAGTAGTAGTAGTAGTAGTAGTAGCAGTAGTAGTAGTAGTAGTAGTAGCAGCAGCAGCAGTAGTAGTAGTAGTAGCAGCAGCACTAGTAGTAGTAGTAGTAGCAGCAGCAGGAGTAGTAGTAGAAGTAGTAGCAGCAGGAGTAGTAGTAGTAGAAGTAGTAGCAGCAGGAGTAGTAGTAGTAGTAGTAGAAGTAGTAGCAGCAGGAGTAGTAGTAGTAGTAGAAGTAGTAGCAGCAGGAGTAGTAGTAGTAGTAGTAGCAGGAGCAGTAGTAGAAGTAGTAGTAGCAGCAGGAGTAGTAGTAGAAGTAGTAGCAGCAGGAGTAGTAGTAGTAGCAGTAGTAGTAGTAGCAGTAGTAGTAGTAGTAGTAGTAGTAGTAGTAGCAGCAGTAGTAGTAGTAGTAGTAGCAGCAGCAGTAGTAGTAGCAGTAGTAGTAGTAGCAGCAGCAGTAGTAGTAGCAGCAGCAGTACTAGTAGTAGTAGTAGTAGTAGTAGTAGCAGTAGTAGTAGTAGTAGTAGTAGTAGTAGTAGTAGTAGTAGTAGTAGTAGTAGTAGTAGTAGTAGTAGTAGTAGCAGCAGCAGTAGTAGTAGTAGTAGCAGCAGCACTAGTAGTAGTAGTAGTAGTAGTAGCAGCAGGAGTAGTAGTAGAAGTAGTAGCAGCAGGAGTAGTAGTAGTAGTAGAAGTAGTAGCAGCAGGAGTAGTAGTAGAAGTAGCAGGAGCAGTAGTAGAAGTAGTAGTAGCAGCAGGAGTAGTAGTAGTAGTAGAAGTAGCAGGAGCAGTAGTAGAAGTAGTAGCAGCAGGAGTAGTAGTAGTAGAAGTAGTAGCAGCAGGAGTAGTAGTAGTAGCAGGAGCAGTAGTAGAAGTAGTAGTAGCAGCAGGAGTAGTAGTAGAAGTAGTAGCAGCAGGAGTAGTAGTAGCAGCAGGAGTAGTAGTAGAATTAGTAGCAGCAGGAGTAGTAGTAGTAGTAGTAGTAGTAGAAGTAGTAGCAGCAGGAGTAGTAGTAGTAGCAGAAGTAGTAGCAGCAGGAGTAGTAGTAGTAGTAGCAGCAGGAGCAGTAGTAGTAGCAGCAGGAGTAGTAGTAGTAGTAGCAGCAGGAGTAGTAGTAGTAGCAGCAGGAGTAGTAGTAGTAGCAGCAGGAGTAGTAGTAGTAGCAGCAGGAGTAGTAGTAGTAGCAGCAGGAGCAGTAGTAGTAGCAGCAGGAGTAGTAGTGGTAGCAGCAGGAGTAGTAGTAGTAGTAGCAGCAGGAGCAGTAGTAGTAGCAGCAGCAGCAGCAGCAGTAGTAGTAGTACTAGTAGTAGTAGTAGCAGCAGTACCGGTTGCAGAGGTAGTACTCTAGCACCAAAAACTATTGCAGTGGTAGTACTAGTAGTGGTGGTCGTGGTCGTGGTGCTGATGGTGGTGGTGGTGGTAGTGGTGGTAGTAGTAGCAGCACCGGTTGCAGAGGTAGTACTCTAGTACCAAAAACTATTGCAGTGGTAGTACTAGTAGTGGTGGTCGTGGTCGTGGTGCTGATGGTGGTGGTGGTGGTGGTAGTGGTGGTAGTAGTAGTAGTAGCAGCACCGGTTGCAGAGGTAGTACTCTAGTACCATAAACTGTTGCAGTGGTAGTACTAGTAGTGGTGGTCGTGGTCGTGGTGGTGGTGGGGGTGGTGTTGGTGTTGGTAGTAGTAGTAGTAGTAGTAGTAGTAGTAGTAGTCGTTATAGTAGTAGTAGTAGTGGTGGTCGTGGTCGTGGTGGTGGTGGTGGTGTTGGTAGTAGTAGTAGTAGTTATAGTAGTACTAGTAGTGGTGGTCGTGGTCGTGGTGGTGGTGGTGGTGTTGGTAGTAGTAGTAGTAGTTATAGTAGTACTAGTAGTGGTGGTCGTGGTCGTGGTGGTGGTGGTGGTGTTGGTAGTAGTAGTAGTAGTAGTAGTAGTAGTAGCAGCAGCAGAAGCACCGGTTGCAGAGGTAGTACTCTAGTAGCAAAAACTGCAGTAGCAGCAGCAGCAGCAGCAGCAGTAGTAGTAGTAGTAGTAGTAGTAGTAGTAGTAGTAGTAGTAGTAGTAGTAGTAGTAGTAGTTATAGTAGTAGTAGTAGCAGCAGCAGAAGCACCGGTTGCAGAGGTAGTACTCTAGTAGCAAAAACTGCAGTAGCAGCAGCAGTAGTAGTAGTAGTAGTAGTAGTAGTAGTAGTAGTAGTAGTAGTTATAGTAGTTGTAGTAGTAGCAGCAGCAGAAGCACCGGTTGCAGAGGTAGTACTCTAGTAGCAAAAACTGCAGTAGCAGCAGCAGTAGTAGTAGTAGTAGTAGTAGTAGTAATAGTAGTAGTAGTAGTAGTAGTAGCCGCAGCAGTAGTAGAAGAAAGACTTATATTGCCAAAGACTTATATTGCCAAAGATTTTCAATATACACTTGGAAATATTGAACAATCACATGAGCCGTATATGTTTTGCTGTCCCTCCCTGCCTGATTAGTCTAAGCTCTGTCTTAAAGGAATATCAATAACCGACGCACTTCCAAATGCCGGTTTATATTCCTATTGAAATTACGAAAAGTTGTCTGGATACAAGATGGGCTAAAATGAACTGCATACCTAGATTGATGCAATTACAAGAGAATAAGTTTTTTTATTCAATACGTTTACTAAATATATTCTAGTGTTAAACTGTACTAATAAACTATACTTGGTCACCTATTTCAAATACATGAATGACATCTTATACCCCATTATTGCTGTGAAAGAGACTTAAAGTTGTCGTCAATCCTACTATTCTGCTCAACGTATACTAAGAAATTCCTAATGTATTCACCGTGTTGTCGTACAGCCTCGCTATCTGCACATGACTGCTCCAACCAGTCTCCACTCCTTACGCATTCTACTCTCTGCCTCATGTTAGCTCACATAAACATATTCTGCTGAAACACTTTTTTACAGATGCCCTTTAAATACAACAATGTTAGAGAAATATAGTACATTAAAGCGATATCAAATTTTAAGTGTTGGTTGCTATATGATGACTTTGAAATTCCGCATTATATACACGAGTAAGTCATAAAACAAACGTATAAAGGCTTTTCATTGGAGAACTGTGTACATTTTTGAAAATTAAAAATAAATGAAAATGAATAAATCGGAAACAGTTAACTTTACAAGACGCAATTATTTGACACTGGTCGTGTACTTGAACGATATCCACATTTTTTCCTATAAAAGTATTTTGTGCAACACTAACGGTTTACCATTTATGCAAAACTAATTCAAAATGAAGAAACTTCAGAGGCACTCCCAGCTATACGTTTCATTTTTCACAAAAATGTCGTCGCCCTCCGTGGTGTAAGAGTTACAATGTTAGCTTCATATACCCAAAGTCGTGGGTCCAAACCCGGTGGAGAACGATGGATTTTTTTCGGGTGTAAAAAGCCTTAGCATGGCTTCCTTTGGAAGGGAGGTACAGCTGTTGGTCCCGTGTCGTAGATTTACGCCACGTAAAAGAACCTCAAGCCTGATAGAGAGGCCTGTGAGCAAAATTAAGCGGTCTTTCACACCCAATTTAGAATGGGACGCTGAGAAGCACAGCAGTTAAAGAACGCCCATAAATAACAAGCCATTAATTTATTTTTTCATTGAAATGTCTTAAAAGTGTGTTGAATTTTAGTCAAAATCGGTACAGTAATTTTTGAGAAAATCAAAATGCACCTGCTGAATATGCTGAATTTACATACCAGGTTTGCTATTTAGCAGACTTTCAGTCCGCGCAGACGTTTTTCTAAACATGCTTTGGGGGAAGAGTCAAAGCACATGTCTGTGATGCAATGTTGGAATCAAATACAACACTACTCATAATTACTATACGTAGCATAGAAAGTAAGAAAAGAGGACAATGTCACAGAGTAAAAAAAAACAATAGATTAGATATATGTAAGTTTTAACCGTCTTTGAACTAAACTAGCGGAATTTATTAAACACCAGCTTAAAGGGTACCATAGAAGAAATATTTTCTTATACGGATCTCTTAATATTTTTGAAAGGTACGTTCACTTTGTATATTTTATATGAATTATAGGCAAGTTTTTCTTCTATTTATTGTGCAGAGACAACCATGTGTTTAAATGCAAAAGGGAATGTGTTTCCTTTCCTTATACAATCATCATTTGTCGAGTAATGTTACGCTGGTGTATACATAAAACCAATTCTCTGTATTTAATAGTTATTAAACATTTTAACTTGTCTAGTGTATAGACGTTTGTAAATTCGGTTTCCAGTGGATGTTTGATCAAACAGTTACGTGTCATTGCAACATTTTTCAATGATTTGTGGGATTGTTTTTTACATAAATCCACTTGAGATTTTTGTCTGTACTCGGGTCATATTTAACCACTGTGAACGTTTGCCTTTCTCGGCACAGTGTTGTGATTCACAATGGGAACATGTGATAAATGCCTCTGCTGTCTGACACACAAACACACACATGAATGTCTACATCGTTTCTCAAGATGACGTACAGCACTAGAAAAAATCCATTTTCTTTTCAGAGCTGTAAACCTAGTTGACTGTCAACAAAAGTACCCTATATTTATTTGGTCTTTAACTTCTAAGAATGTTTACCCCTTTGAAATCTCACAACTAATTAAAGCGGATATTAAATTTAAAATCAGCTGGCATTAAAACAAAGTCAGCTATAAGAAAATCTAACTTACAATCTGCATCCTTACTGCTACGTATATTTTAATGATGTATTCACATTGATGGATACTAGACAGCTCATGATAAATAATAAGTTTTAAAAACATCTTATTGATACGTTTCCTTTTTACTTTAAATGCAAAGCATGTCTCATTTCACAGTTGTTCTGAAAATCAGTTAACTTCCACGAATGCCAACCACCACTTATTTAACGGAGGTCCACTCCATCCTTTGTAGGCTTGTTAACACCTTAGCAAGGATTCGTAACTAGCTCATCCCTGAAAGTAAAGTCCTAGCCATTACTGTTTTAAGAGCACCCGTATTTACGATAAGCCGCTGAATTTGAATCGGTGCTAAAAGACATAATGCATGGGAATTTAAAATTCTGTTAAGCATTTTTTCTCTTTACAACGTTTCATTCCATTAAACATTTAAGCAATTAAGTATATTTTACCACAGATGAAGCAGTACAGAAAAGATCATTCAAAGTTTCTGAAATAATTTATTCCCTTCTAAGACATACTCCAAACATTGGGAATAGTTTATTGTTGCATTATATCAGGTAACTTCTAGCATAAAAACTTTTGCACCTAAAGACCTCTCCAAAATGAAGTGTAGCAAATGAAGTTTTGCTTAGGTGGCAGTAAAAGGTGCATGTATAGGTATCAATATTCCTTAAATGGAATACTAATTACCAATACTGTGCTTCAGTTTAAAACATGCAATAGAATTCTGGACTAGACTTCATTTCTACTTTGCTCTCAGAACTTTCTAGGGCTCGGAACTTGGAACACGGCGTGCCTGCTGTTAACTGGGGCTGCAAGTATAATTTTAACAATGTTAATGCAACCTGACCCAGGGAGGTGTTTGTTGACCTGAATACCGATCACTTAGACATACAAGGTTCCAACTTCCAAGCCTTAGATATTGTGACTTTCTCAAAGCCCTTATCACTAGCTATTAAAGTGTTCATTACAGAATCACGGAGGTTTTCCAGTTAAAATGTTTTGTGGACTGTATATGATAAATTTTATTTCTGTTCCTCAAACCTTTCAATAAGTAGCAATGCCTTCATTGTTATCTTATCCTGCTAAATTAAAGCATATTCATGTATCTTTCCTTGCAAATATATTTATTCATACGATTATCGTTTTATGTCTTTTCAAACTGCTTTGATACAAGCTCAAAACTAACTGGTCATTTTTTGTTTTCTTTTTCCTTAAATTTTTAATAGCGGGTTGCAGTTTAGTAAACGTTTTAGTTAGAATATTTAATTTCATTGATTTGTTCAAAATTATACCGTAATTTTTGGTTTTATTCTTCTTAAACAACAAACATTTTGATGAAAATATGAAAAAAAAAAAAAAAAAGAGCTGTCTGGGAAACTGAACACCAATAGAAAAGTTAATTTTATTCCCGAAATTCAATAAATTGATAGTGGCAACAGAGATATAGCGTGCATTTCTGCCTTACCATAAAGCGTATTCCTTGTATTCGCCTAGAAGGAAAATGTTTCCGTGCTTTTTTTCTACAATTCTGCAAAATTGTTCAACGCACTTATCGGGATTTATTTGAAATGTGGTTCAAACAGTGGTACATATTACTAGTTTTGTTAGATGTAATAAATCACTAAGGTAGAAGGTATTTTATATTGCTCCGAACAAGATGTAGGCACATGCTTATTTTTCACAGGCAATCCATATAGATAACCTTTTATAAGTTTTGAAACTGGATTAACGAAAAGTACCTGCAATTTTCAAGTATTTTTTCTTTGAATTAAGCTCAGTATTACGAGTTGATAAGGAAGTGATCTTGAATTACAAGTAGTCGTTGCTTAGAGGAATAATACTGCATTTTTTCGGCGTAAAAATCCTTAGCATGCCTTACTTCTGAAGGGAACTGAAGCCTTTATCCCGTGTCGTAGATTTATGACATGCAAAAGAACCTCAAACATATAAAGATGCCTCTGAGCAAAACTAAGCGATCTCTCACTCCCAATATAGAATGGAACACTGAGAGCCACAGCAATAAAACTGATTTTAATTTAATACAAACTAATATGTTGCTTTTAGCGACAACTAAGAGGGAAAATTTGTTATTTTAAGCGAGAATATTTTGACGATAAAAGTGCGATATAAACACCGCGATATAACATGTATTTATGATTTATACTTGAAAAGCGAGATAAAAATGTCCAAACAAGTTTAAGCTATGGAAACCAAGAACACAGCCTGCAATTATCTTTACTCTTAAGGGCGAAACATCGCCCCAAATTTATTTTAACTGTCCCGGAAATACAAATGAGATTAGTTTGGCAAGCTTCACGGTTGAGATGTCAAAGTGTTGGTTTATCACATAACGAGACGGAAATCGTTAACTCATTTGGGACGAATAGTAACCTGGATATGTTTTAAGAACGCTTCTGCGCCTCGAACTCTGTGATTATCCGCCCCTTATACATTTACAGTTTTTGCTCGTTGTGGTCTACACAGACTACAAAAAATGGAAAGGACTTAGAAGATAAAAAACAAAGTTAAAAAGAAACCAACATAAAAGAGAAATTTTCCACTTTTACCTATCGCTTTAAATCGTGCTTTGAAAAAAAAAAAACTATGTACTGCGACTCAACAAGGAAAGCAAATGCACAAGGACATCAAATTCCATACCAGAAACCAATGGAATATTGGTATGACTTTCGTTTTGGGGTGTTAAGGGAATAAAACTTCAAAGATATATTAACAACAATACCAAATATCTTTCAAGATATAAATTATTTCATAAATTTTATTGTGTACATATATTACATACTCAAAATGTTCTACGCGCTTCAACATTTGAACAAATTGATTGGTATTTTCCGAACTGGAGCTTTCAACCACACACTAAATTTTAAATGGTGATATCTCAATAATCTTGATTATTGAATTACTGTAACTTTTAAAAGGACTAGACATTTTCATCTCAAAAATTAATCTTTTTCAGAAAAATATTTTTAGCACAATTTTGTCCTTTGTAATACTACAATATGTATACTTGTCGACATTCTGGAAAATTTTCGTTGCATTTAAATAAACACTGAGAGCCGTGGAACAATTTGAAGGTGTGAAAATGTGAAAATGTAGTTTTGAGTAAAAACGCTCTTTTATAAAATAGTATGCTAGGAAATAAGGGTATTTTACGATCTTTAAATGACTGTGGAATCTGAAACAAAAGGATAACAGTTAGGTGTTGATTTTCAATGTATGTCTAAAAGTTTCAACACATATTTTCTATTTAAAAAAGCGGTTTTCGAGTTTTTGACCGATTTTAATCAAATTTTCACCTCCAGTGTGCTATAATAGAAATAACTTGTCTCAGTAAGTAATTCATTATTTCTCATGTTACATTTAATGTGTTATATGAACGCGAAGTTGCATTACTTTATCATTAGTATGTGTGGGTACAGTTTTAACCATCTAATGAATTCTGCCTAACGTAAATAAATTATCAAATATGTCATATTAGGTGAAGGAGCAAACGGCTAATGGAATGGCTGAGTTTAGGTAATTTCAAACAAGCGCTGCCATCTGACTGGAGCGATATTGTCAAAAAATCTTATCACAGCTGAATTTCATTTTTTTGAAATCTTGTCGCACTAGACGTTCTTATGTTTAGTCTCCTCTCTTGGTTATTGGTAACAAAACTGTTAGTTCCGCAATTGTACTTTCCATTAATTCAGTTACAATGTTTATTTTAAGTTTTATCCAGTTCATAACCTGTTTATTTAAAAAAAAGGTGAGAAAATAATCATTATTTGTGTTTCTTCTGAATGAGATGAGTGCAAGAACTCCAAATAAAAGCCGAAATAAAATAATTGTTCCCTATTTCTATTGTTGCTATCGATATTCGTACATTGGGTGTAAATATGGTCGGCCACAATTCAGGAGGCATTGAATAAAGAAACAAAAGTTCGGTAAATAAACATGGTTGGATGCTTCATCTACCATTTCTGAGCTAATGTAAGTATTAAAATCATAAGCTAATAAAATATCCCTTCCTATATATTATAAATTATTAACAGTCTATTTCGCTGAATTGTCTTATCAAATACAAGTAATGTTTTCATTTTTTTTTTCATATATAAAATACAGTTCCGGAGTCTGGTCTGGACCCCGTCGCTGTATTTTTTCCCTCTTTTTCCCTAAAGTTCCTTTGTTTACCGTTTTCTGTTTTATGGAACATACACACACACACACACGTACACACGATCCCCTGCGCCACAAAGCACCTAAGCAAGGTGGGACTGGCTCTGTTAGGACAATTCACTCCTGTCGCTTCGCTCCGGCCGTGAATTATCGACAAGATGAAAACACTCGTGGTATTAATTATGACAGTATGATTATCGTTATCAACAATGTTATGACATTCCTCATATTCCTTCTTTATTTAGTGTCTTATAAGTTAGCACAAGCTGTCACTACATATCTTGTAAGAACGCCAGCTTCATTACTGACAACAATACCCACAATCCTTTACATTATACATCTTATCTGTTATCAATTCGCTTGTTGATCTCCTTTGCTTAGAGAACGGCTTGAACACTCCCGTCTCAAGAGCTTTGTGACGTTGTTAGTTTGTTATAAAACAACCACTGTGTATATCCTATTCGTAACACAATCCCACGTGCTCTGTTATATCGCGTGTATTTTACGCTCTTTGTCATTTTAAGTTATCTTGCATATAGTAGCTCTGTTATTCACAATACACTTTCGCAGTAAGCAAGTTTTATTTGTACATGTACAGCTCCGAGATATTCACGGGCTTCATTTTCTTCTCTATGAGGGAGTACACGATATACGCAATGCAGTGAACGCTGTTCTGTATATTTATTATGTTTTACTACCCCGAAATAATACAAAACCAGGTGCAACAGTCAGATTTCTGTTCTTACAAAGACATATGGTAGTGGATTAAGCTATTTTTTTTTTTATTTAAATACAGTTCCGGAGTCTGATCGGGACTCCGACACTGTATACTCTACTTTTTATTTACCTAATTTGATTACTGTGATTACTGAATTTCTGTTTTACTTTTTACACACACATGCACAAACATATAACACCCATGCCCAAGACGGGACTCGAACCCACGATCCCCTGCGCTGCGAAACACCAAAGCGAGACGCTTTGGCGAGCGCAGCCATGGGGACCGGCAGCTATTAGTTAGCCGGAGTGACCTCAGCCACTAGAACACTGCTCCGCAGTAGGCTAGATTTCAGCGTCATCTCTAGCAGGACGGGATGAAGGAGAGACCCAAATCCGGACGATCATTTGCGCTAGCGAAAATGGACTCCCTAACGATCCCAGAATAGCACCAAAGCAGACACCGACACGATTTCGCCTTAGCCATTTTCAACTAGGTTCCCGGAATTAAACAAACAGCTCCCAGTAAGGGCTCCATCCGGCCAGCTAAGCGCCAAATAGAAATATTTGTATAGTGCAAATACCCTCGACACATTACAACTCACAAGTTGCCATCGCATGGTATTACAGCCTTGAAATATGTGAAGATTAAACAATCGCAAGCAAATGGGGACACAAAATAAATGGTAGACGAGGAATACTGCATTATTAGCCTACCGACCTGGGGAAACCACGAAGGATATCCAAGTTCAGAGCTGCTGGTCTGCAGAATTGAACCTAACCGTCACAATGAAAGTCACGCGTTATCGCGGAACCATCTCTTTCGGTTTTGCACGTGGAATGTTTACAGTCCTTGCCAAAGAAGAAACAAATAAAACAAAAACACCAGACGTTATCTGCAATATATTTTACATTTATTGAGTTCTCCAAAACCAAAGAAAGACAGGTGAACGTCATGGCTCTTTATAAAGAAAAATGTGATTCCTGTTTTAAGAACTTTCAAGAAGCGAAACTAACCTAGGTTTAATTGTTATTCATATCCAAAATTATCTATTTTTGCAACTTTCCAAGCAAAGATATTTTCTATGCAGTAATTTATTAGTTTAAAACATATCGCATAGGCTTTAGAGCAGAGCTTAAGGCATTCTTAATAGGCTTGCTGATGAAACATCTCCCTATCTTCCTTGCTACAAACCCAACAGATTGTTATTCTATGGCTACTATAAGCTTACATTACCATGTTATTTCACCAACTGAAGTGTATAATGAGCAACAATACTACACCTAGTTATTCTTCAGTAACTCAATCAGGAAAGATTAAACAGCAGGCAATAATAATTGAAGCTCATGATGACATAACACTTAAAGAGGAGAAACAGAAATAGGAGAGCACACCAGTCCAGTAGTCAATATGAGATTTGTATCCCTAGTGTCAAACTACCGAATATGTATTTACATAGTCTAACATTTACTCGAAGAATTAATTTCCAAGCACTAAAATAAATAAATAAACAAATAGTCTGCCTCCGGAAAACAGACTACTCTTCTACAACTATGTGATCGAAGAACACATCCTGAGCCATGGGGTCAAACCAGCATCGACTATATCATATATCAAAGTAGGACTATCAATGCAACGTATCACACCTAACAATAAACAGCTTAACAACGCTGGTATATCCTCCTGGAAGTATCTGCTTTCTGAAATACTCCAGTTTGCTTACTTTGCACACCTGGCTAAACAATGCAAATATCAACAAAAACCAAAGCAACAAACTTTAAACTGCTCAAATGATCCACCAATTAAACACAGCAAACACAATATTCCAGAGAATAATACAACCAAAGACACTGCGGAATTAAATACAAACAATCAACATGTAAAAAATCAACTCCATGCACCCAAGATGACGGCGCCACTGAATCACTTCAGTCTCCACTGATACAAAGTTTCATCCGATAATTCCCATTCTTAGAAAACAATCCGCGGTGGGACAAAAGAGTTGCGCTGTAGAACAACCAGTTTTAGCATCGAGGAAATATATTGAAGACTCCCCAGATAAAGACCCAGATGTATCCGATTCTCCACCTGTTAACGCAGAAGATGTGGAACAAAATGAATGAAGCATATCGACCAAACATATGAATAAAAAATCCAGTAAGGCAGATACCATGAGTCATAAATGACTAATAATCAGCTCTACAAAGTACAATAGAAAAAGAGCATATGGCGTATGACTTATGCATCTTATAAGTCAAAACTTTACTTGAAAATACACTGGGAGTGTCGGCCGTAAAATTACTAGCGTTGAATTATGGTGACGAACTGATAATAATTCATCCTTTCCTTAACAACAAAAGAATTTAAAACTGCTGTAACCGATTGCAAAAGAAACATCAGAAATAAGTAGCTGACACACAATATCTTAAATATTACCCATCCATCTGAAGGATTGAGCTCTTTAAGGAAAAAATAAAAGAAATCGCTAAACATTTATTAACTAATGTTATAACAATCAATGGGTTACAACGTACTGCAATAAATTTTTGACGGATTCCAAACTCAACAAAATTATCTACAATAATTGTTACTTACTAAATATAAGCCACCTGTTATTTATTTGTAAGAAACCTTAATATCATTATAGTGCATAACTGCGTGGTTGCAGTAGCTACAATGAAAATAGAAAAGATTTCGCAAATGTCAATAGTGGTATTGGCATATATGCTAAATAAAGCATTTCCCAATTTTCAATAATATTGTACACCAAATTACCATATCAATTCCTTTAAGTATAGAAGTATGCATTATGTAGTATTTCACTTCCAAGAAGCCAGAACATAAATCTGGAAGAACTAAATAGCGTTATCAAATAACTAAAACACCCATTCTTCATACATTAATTTCAAGTTTCAAGTTCCATCAGGTTATGTCGACGTATTTTAAGACACCTAACATTGTTTTCCTAGATCGAGAGGAATTTCCAGTTCGCGATTTTACCACTATGCACACATGGTGAAGAAGGATCATACGACGAAATCATGACTTGCGGACACAAAAAAAACAAACAAACAAATTAACTTCTCCCCAGCGGTCTTCTGTGGTAAGAAAGAGTTTGGCGTACCTGGGGTCCCGAGCCAACCTGACTCCCTCTCAGCGGCAAGGGAGCAGGAACGCCCACTTAAGTGTAGGCCGTACATGGAGACCAATGTCGGTGCAAAGGGATATTCTGGTTAGTTTTTCAGTGATCAGGGAGGGTGCACAACCTAATACACCGCTTTGGTTTCTGCTCAACTAACCCACCCCTAGTCAATCGCCCGGACTAGATTTTATACCGAACTCCTGGTTGAGTGAGACACCGAGACCGCTATATCTCCTATGTAACCCTGTAACGCCAGTGGGATGACCTCTTGTTGCTCTTGTTGAGTGAGGAAGCATGGGGGAATGGATTTTTATCCATTTTTATGGGAGCACAAAGACAAAATCTTTAAATGCAGGGAAAAGAAGTTGAGTCCAGTAGCATTCGCTACTTAGTTATCATTAGAACAGAGGAAGGGAGACAATTCACATCAGTCAGACCTTTTGCCATGATAAATGGCTTAGATAACATTGATGGTCCGGTTCAATCTTGCATTAGAGAGCGCAACGGTACACTCCTGATTGAGGAAGTTTCAGCATCCCAGGTAGCCAAATCATTAAGAACCAATATGTAAGGCTAAGGTCGAAAAGCACAACACCTTGAACTCCTCGCGCGGCGTTGTAACCACCCACGCACTGGACGGTTTGTCCAATGAGGAGATCAGGAGAATCTGGCAGAGTACGGCGTTACATCTGTGTACAGGATTCACCGGAAAGTAAATGGTGAAATCATACCTACTCTTACCCTGTTTCTTACCTTTGATTGGATAGATCTCCTTCAAAGGATTAAGGCATGGTATGAATCCATCGCAGTTAGACCCTCTATTCGAACTCTTGTGTCAGTGCCTTGGGCGCACAAATGACATCTCACAACTCAGGCCTGCGATATCAACAGGACAACATTTGCAGAAAATATTCTCGAAGCCAGACCACACCCAAAGTCCTCAACGTCTACGTTGGCATCAACATCTGCCAAATCCGCCAATGTAAAAAGTGTCATTTAAAACTTCGTCCGCGTGCACTAGGACTGAACTACACGTCGAGTATTCTGCACCAGCGAAAATTTTCAAAGACCAGTTATATCCGAACTAACCTCCCGAAAGAAAATATGTCTGCTCCCAAAATATCTAAGGGAAGAAAAAGTGCACGCCACTCTCCTCGCAAACTCTCGTTGGAGGAATCTTCTGGGGGGAGCAGAGATTGGCGACCACTGTCTTCGCCGATCCGTAATTTAATCGGTACAAGGTTCCCGAAGTAAAATGTTCTAATGGAAAGGGGTCCTCCCCCATGGAGGAAATGGTACAAGAAGAATTTATTCTCACTGCTAGACAGCCAGTACCTTAGCGAAAGGATCGCGCTACGGGAATGAGTGTTAGTCCGACAGCGAAAAAGAACAAATTGAACCGCCCAGGACAGACCAATTGCAGAAACGTCTTTCAATTTAGAACTTAACCCATAATATACACGATGGCTAACCTACAGTGGAACATACTCGGAATTAGAACACATCAATTAGAGCTTGAATTGTTGCTCAACCAGAATCAACCATTGGTCTTCTGCTAACAGGAGACAAAGCTCCGTCCACAAAATAACTCAATATTCTTTTGAGCGGTGTGGTTTATCTTCGAAAGAGGGTGTTCCAGCAAATGGGGGCACTATGATGCTCATCAGAGATTATATTTTTACTGAATCCGTATTCTTACACTCTGATATTCAGTCAGTCGCTGTAAGGGTTAAACTGCCATCTACCAAATTCACCATTTGTCGTATATATGTGTCCATCTGATGACCTATCGCGCACTTTATTTAGAGGATTTAGCTTCCAAGCTACAACACCTTTTCTGTTGGTAGGCGAAGTAAGTGCCCACCACCCACCTTTCTTTGGGGCTCACCCCGGGCTTGTGCGAGAGATAAACTAATTCCCGATTACTTGGACAGTAATAACCTATCTCTCCTGACCACCGGAGAACCTACATTTATTTCTGACGCCTTCAGTAGTTTTTCCACCTGGATATAGCGTTTGTTCTAAACACCTGGCAGTTTCCTTACAATGTAATATCTCTGATTTAAATTCTAGTGACCACTTTCCAATTCTTATTAGTCACTTAGCACCAGATATATTAATCACCCGTTTACCTTGATGACACCTAGATCAAGTCAACTGGAACCTTTACTCACGTTTGTTTGGTTTTCAGTATACTGAGCAACTGCTCAAGTGCTAAACACACAGTTTACAAAAACAGCAGAATACACATAAAATCACATTATTTGACTGTTGAGGCCTGTATGTCACTGCTCTTTACTTAATGTACTTTCTTATTTGCATTTACGCATAAACAAAGAGTATCAAAATTAGTGTTAAAACGTATAAATAAATATCACTTCATTATGTAACACGGATATGATGTCAGATGATAGTTTTCCAATTATCAACATAATAGTTACTAATAGTAATTATCTAAAGCTAAAATATGACTACTGTATTATGTACACTCCTATGTGCATAAGATCACAATTTACAATACATATTTTCAAGTATGTTACAGTGTTTACCATGCAAAATCCACAAATTTATAATTATGTACTAAATTGTAAAATATCATTGGATTTGGCAATATATTTTAATACTTATAAAAGCATTAATTATTAAGGAATTTTCAGACAGATTTGTCATTTAAATATTCATCTACAGAGTAAAGTGATTTATTGCATAGGTACTCCGTAAGAGAAGCCTTAAAAGCCCTGAAATTGCTAACTTTTTTCTTGAGATTACTGGGGAGAGTATTAAATGTCTTGATTGTTTCGGACCAGAAGCCTTTCTGAAAGCAACGAAGATTAGCATTGGAGCATTAAATATATGTATTTTGTGTAGTATTACTATTATAATTTTCCATGTTTGTTATAAAGCTATGTCAATTAACTGCATATAATTTTAAAATGGATGTTATATAAACACAAGGTAAGGTGAGTATGCCCAATTTTGAAATAGTTCTTTGCATGGCTGTCTGCTATAATAATTACAGATTATTCGTGTAGCCTTCTTCTGTATCCAGAATACATATCCACTGAATTGGGGTATTGTTCCATACTCGATGAGGAGTTAAAGCAGTCAAAATATGCTGATTTTATAATTTTGAGCCAGATGCGTGCGTGAAATTGAATGCACCTTGCCAGAACCGTCAATGTGTTTGGAGGAATATAATTTGGGTTCAGCAACGCAAACCGAATTATATAATCAGGATTTCTAGTTAGCAAGAACATGAAATTCCACTGATCTTAGATAGAGTATAAAGATTTTGTAGGTGTTTTCAAGTACTTACCTTATCCACCAAAACTCCATAACTTATATAAATATATTTAGTTTCCTGACGTCTAATAAACCTTACTGTCAACTGTCAGGGTAATCTTTTGCCTAAACAAACTGGGCTAAGGCTTAGAGACGAAACGTATATGAAAACCAGTTCCATGTTCCAGTCATATCCTCAACTTTAGGCTAAAACCGACGAGGTTTCAAGTAATTGTTAGGCAAAAATAAACACAAAGCTGGTAACTATAAGTTTTGAAATAAAATATTCATGTATCATTATAAGACGCTTTTAAGATACTACATCTAAGAATTGTAGAGATTGCTTTGAAGAAAAGCGGGGTTGTGGAGTATACGGAAAAGTGCGCTGCGCCTTTGGGTTCCATGTCTGGGCAGCTAAGCCGCATAATGTTGACACGGAAAACCTGCAACCCCGGTCGTAGTAATGTCATTCATAAATGTTATTACACTCCAATGTTAGTATTACTGGAAACAATTGATTGTCAATAATAAGGTATCTATCACCTATTTATTTTAACGTCAAAATAATTAAAAATTTATGGAAAAGCCCATTCAGCCTATGCTAAGAATGGCTGTTATTACAATAGAAATGTATAGAAAAAACTAATAACTAATAACTAATAACTAATACTTAAGAAGTATAAGTTAAAATTCAGAATTAAACAGTTTAATGGTGAATCAAATATACACAAAGTAGCTGGCTCAAAAGTTCTCATAAGTCTTTACTTGAAAGAGAAAAACACACTCTACTTAGACCATGAAATTGCTTCAACTTAATTATGTGGGGTTCTCAAATGTTTTCTTCCCAGATGATCAAAATAATTCCTTACCTTGCCTGCCTTTGAAGGACACAATCATTTTTTGCTTTATAATCCAAAAATTCCAATTTTAATATCGCCACAAATAAATTAATCTAAGGAAGATGTTGCCAGAGTTTACGCTAACGTTCATAGTCAACTCCAGTACCTAAAAATAGTTTTATACTTGGTTACGCTTACGAAATCTTCTCATCACCTCTTTAGTGTTTAGTTGCTGCTTGGAATGCGAACTCTCTAAAATAGTAGACCAAACGAACGGAAAAAAAAATTCTTCTGAGTTTGCATTACCTAAATGGTACCGAAATATCACTAACCCTCAAAAGTCAAAACTGATAATTGAGATTTTAGGTGTTGATATATTTTAGTTGATGTATTTCATCTCCTCTTAGTTCTCAGTCGATAAATGTATGTGAAGCTTCTTAGAAGGAAGAAAATATATATTTATGGGTTGATTTCGCCATTTTCTTAACCATGGGTTCATATCAGGAATCTATAGCCACTAAGGAAGAATAAAAAGAAATCTACATTTATTACTTAATTTCATCCTCTCTTTAGCCCTTGGTTAAAAAATGTGAAGCCTCTAGGAAGGAAGAGAAGCAGATGACACAAAATGTCTTACGAGTGTGCATAACGTTTATAATTCTCTTACCGTTTGAGCTTTTCTTTTAATGGCTTAACTTTGCTCATATATATGTTTGCGCATGCTTATGTATGTGCTCGCGAGCATGTGTGTATGTGCGAGTGTTAAAGAAGCCGAACTCTGACTTCAACCATCGGTTATACCCTGATCATATTCCGAACCCAACATCTGAATAATGCACTCCCAATATTTCCTCTCCTTTTCTTTCTTTTTCTGCATAACTGCATGTAAGAAATTATCATATTCAGCGGAGGAACCACTTGGCTGCTATCCAACACATCGTGTACTGATCTACCTTTACATATGGAAATTACTATTCCCAAATCCAATTTAATCCCTGAGAGCGCTCGAGCAAGGCCTGGCTTCTAACTGCTTTCACCCTCATGGGTAAAGCCCCAGCCTCAGATACAAACACAGTTTATGCTGGAATAATTGAGTTAACATGAAATATTAAAATCTCCAACTTTTAGAAAAAACACATAAAATGAATTATAAAGTTAAAAGTATTCTAACATTTGGAGAAATTTAAATACTTCATTAGCTGCGTAATTAAAGTGTTATATCGGAGTGTCACGTGTTTTATACTTTCTTGTGTCTACCATCATACTAACAAACCATGTTTTAGAGCCCTACTCTTGGGTGAGGTTTACAATGAAATGCCTACCCTGCCCGTAATTATTGGATACCCCCCTAGGACTTACAAGTCAATGCCTAAGGGTCAGAAGCCTGTCGAGGAGCCTACGTTAGGAAACCACAAAATGGAGTACCTGTTACAAGGGTCGGCCCGTAGCCAGGCGTGAACATGAAAAGTGGACGATATGAAATGTAAGCGAAATTGATGGTTGTTAAGGTGATCATGGAGCAATTTGTGGAATGAGTGGCGGGGAAACCCGGAGGACCCGGGGAACACCCGTCCAGACACCGGTTCGTCCACCACGAATCCCACATGGGGGCGCTTGGGATCGAACCCCGGCCGCCTAAACACTCACCCACGGCGCCGCTGACCTCCTTTCTAATACGTCTAAAAGCAGATCTCTGATCTTATACATAGTATGACTAGATTTACCGATGGAAAGCCTTGCCCTTATTCTAATCTCACTCCACACTTGGAGTAAACATTTCCAACTGTTGTCATTAAAACTGTAAAGCTGTTCTTTCCTTCCACCCTCCCTCCCAGCCTCCGTCACTTCCAAATTCTTGGAGTCGCTGCTTAATAGTTATTCACAAAAGTAAAACACTGAGAACGCTTATTTCTTGAAACATCTGTTAGCTTGGTCCTTTGTCGGTCCCTTTCCTAAAACCGTGCGCTCTTCTTCTGTTTCAGAAATCATTTTACAGTAGAAAGGACACTGATAAGGACAAAAATGCGTCTTTTTGGTCAGATCTAACAAATACAGTATGTATTGAAGTTACATTTTTCAACCTGATAACTGACTTAGTTAAACACAAGAAACCTGACTTTCTCTTTCGTAAACAGGCATTTCCTATAAAAGATTGTCATTTTTTCTAAAGCATGCTAATCAACATAAGTATTACCAGAAATGTTTATACTAGTTCCTTACAAGTAGAAAAAAAATAAGGGATTATACCAAGATAGAGACAGTAAAATGTTTTAAAAGCTGTCGCTATACGACTGTCATTAATTCGGTGCTTTCAATGACACGCAGTAAAGAAAAAGAGATATGAAACGCATGAGGACTGCTCGTTTGAATAAGGGTTGAAACCAATAAAAGGGAATATCTCGGAGAAGGTTTGCTATGACCAAATGGTGTGTTTTAATGAGATCAACATTTTTGTGCATTTAGGAGTTATCTGTCTTTAATTTACCGGTTATGCAATAGTCATTCACAATGAAGAGGACTTCAGAGACTATTCCCAAGAAGTTAAGGATATATATTTTATTTGTTATGTAAACATCTTGAATACATATTGCATTTTAATCAAACTCGTTAGCCATTTTAGAAAATATATAATGTTGAAAAAAGTTCCACATTGAGTGTAGTTTGGGGTGGGAGATTTTATTGAGAATCTTCATCTCGCATCCTCTGAAAATACCGAGCTTAAATGCAGTCTTGGTGTATATATATATATATATTGTTTTTTATCCCGAGGTCCTCAAAACAAGCATTTACGGCGAAATCTTGGTATCCAATTTTCGCGTACAATACAATAGTATCACTGCTAAATATGCACATAATGCATAGGTGCTAGAGAAAGTAAAAATTAACATAACATTAACCTTTTTGAATACTAATATTACATAGGCAGGTATGAACTGGTTGTTAACTAATGCTGCGATAAACCCTACAGCTTAAGATACATTATAAAATAGCGTTTTTCCTGTTAATTGGGTAAATAATTTTAGCAGAGCTTTCCCTCCAAAAAATTCCAATATTTAAACTGATCTCAAATTAATACACGTGGAGAATTGCATGCCATACGTTTGATCTAAATAATTGGACCGATGTTTGCATGCATAAAATAAATTATTTACTACTTTAAATACACGAAGTATTTCTGGCGGGGCTTGTAGAGATTACCAAATGAACTGTGGACCAGCACGAAGTGTTTCTCGCATGCCGAAAGTGGCATCTTGATTGGCTCTTATTAATGCCGTATATGCAAACATATAGCAATAAAATGCTCTTAACTATTTTAAGAGACTTAACTTACCAAATTGATGAAGTGAGATGCCCAAGCTGGAGAGAGTTGCTGTATATACATTCCCTTAAAGAAACTGTTCAACATTCGCTATAGCTTACAGAAAAATTCTGCCTATTTTCTCATGGATATTTCTTTTCAAATCTTTCAGGCTGTGCAAGTTATTCATTCTGCATTATTTTTAAATTTACCTCAGAGGTAAATTTAAAGTTGAAGAGGTGACCGCCGGGAATCCAAAAACAGAATTTGTTGTGAAAGAAAGATAAGCAATTTTTCTTTCTACGACGCATGAGTCACCAAACGAAGAGCGATGTCATATATTCTTTCTATGGTTAGCGTTCTAAACTCTCTGCTAGATTTCTTATGCTGAACACTACTTATATCCTGAAATGTGCTATGAAGATTCTGGAATGTTTTACTGTTTGGATATTTTGCAACTGGGAGTCTTCATATTTGAATTTGATGAACTGATTAGATTAAAGCATACAAAAACACAAACTGTAATACTGAGTTTTAATTCGAAGTTTTGATTCAATTCGGGATAGTAAACATATAATCATTTGAAATGGCTAAAATTCATTCAACCAATTTTCAATCAATACTAGTGGGCCAACAGTAACGGGACCCATATTCCACCAGCCCCTGCATTGAGTGGCGGGGAACATGCTCCTATACATCCATTGGAAAAATAGCTAAAGTGGGTTCACAGTTGATTTAATCGCTCCATGAATCATAGAATTTGCAGATAACATAAGGAAGTAAAGCTGAAGAATTTCAAAATTCAGTCCCAGAATCTCTTAAATAAAAAACAGTGGTGAATAATCCCATGTTAAAGTTGTGTCAATACCAGATATTGCACTAAATGTTTACAAAACGAAGTAATATTTAAGTGCTTATATCTGCGTGGCCTTAAGATACATTTATCAACAAATTCATAAAAAAATCTATAATAACAAAATACAGAAATGGTGTATATCTTCTTCCTCCTCTGTTTACCCTGATCGTATGAAGGATTTACACCCTGCAGGACTTACAAGCCAGCACCTGGGGGTCAAATGTCGTTTGAGGAGTAGTCCCTGGACAGACAAATGTACCAGCATGATTCTCAGAATGAGAGTAAGGAAGTGGATGATTGCAGCAACGGTGAAATGGATAAACAGAAATATGGTCAAATGAACGATGGCGGAATGAACAGTGGGTAGCCCTGGAGAAAGCGCAGTTTAGTCCACCACAAATCCTACATTCAGGTCCCTGAGATCGAATCCGGACTACCTATGCGAGGGGCGAGCGGTATAACCACTCGGCTAAGGCGCAGCCCATATTGTGTATATAAAAACCTAAAAATTCGGGTCATTTTGGGACCATTACAAGATAAGCGCCGAAGAAACATACATTTTAGGACATAAGTTATTTAAGGTAAATTATGGGTGAAACATAGCAACAAACAGCTCAACAAAAATGGTCTTTGAATCTCTAATTTATATGATCTATTGAAAGCATTTTGGTGCAGTCACTTTCGTCATAATATATGTCCGAAATGTCTGGTCCGATTTCCAAGAGTAGCAGATCCTTTTTAGCCAAATAATTTGCATTTTTATCTCCATTAATTCACAGTGACATTGAGAAACTCGAGATACTCTTAGACAGTTTTGATTTAAGTTAATTTCAACCTTAAACGCTGTTTGATTGTCTTGAGTCCTGTCAAGTACTCATGGACATAACCCATGCATATACTTTCCCAAAATAGCATTATACTTTTGCCTGGAAAACAGTCACATGCTGCGAGACCATCAGTATCTTGCCACGGCCACGGCCATGCAGTGCTTGTGACCAATCTCTTTTATCCGCTTACTATGCTTCTGGTAAGATATAATGAATGTTATTTCAACTCCTTTCCTGCGAATTTGTGTACTGAATTAGATTTTAAATGTTATCCAGGCAACTGGAAAGCTTTTACGAAGGAAACTGAATATAAGTGTGGAATTTATTTACAGTCAAATCTGCAATCACAACAAACATTGTCACCACTGTCACCTCTGAAGAACTTGAACCTTCTTGATAATGACTAACATTAAAAGCACGCAGCTTAAGGGACACGAGGAGTGAACATTTTCTGGGATGTGTCAAAAAGCATATACGTTTTTATAGCAAATGGGTATTGGAACCTTCAAAAATCAATAGAGAGTCAACATTGAGCTGTTTCTTGGTTTGGGCTCTACAGCTATTTTAACATTGTAAAACAATTTCACCACCAATGTTTCTAGCGAGTAATGTTAGCGTAGATAAGGTCATTCACAATGCAGCAACGTAGCAAGAGTTCCAGGATACATATACCAATAATACCTATTAAATCTCAGCTCCTCAGAAACTAAAATGATACAAAAAGTGTTGTGTCTATAAAACAGCAGCGCAGTGTCTGGCGACAGTTTTAAAAGTGGCGTGCAGCACCATTATTGTAAAGATGGCATATATTCTCGCATCACGATTGCCTGCAATTCAGAAATTGACAATGAATGGAAAACGAATGCAAAACTCTTCCCCAATATATCAAGCGTGCATGAAGTTTGTAGTTTGCATTTTCTTGCGTTACTGACCTAGCTAGGAGTCTCATTAAGTAACATAGGTGCAAAATCTTGGATTGATGCTGCGGTTAAGCCTAATTTTGATTGTTAATGAGGCTTAACAGAGGCATGCTTTGGTATAGTAAAGGGATTGTTGGCTGTTGCATCACATGAGGAAGACTGAAATATTCCTCAGCACCATAATCCGTACTTATGTGATGCACCCTTGTGCCAAAAATTCAAAAGTGGTGAACATTCTTCAAGAACACTCTTGGAATTTACTGCAGGCATCACAAGCTATCACAGTAATAGTGTTATTTCAAGTTAACATTAATATGATTAGCTGAGTAAAATACGTGTTTTATTTTTGTTTGAATAGCTGTATGAAGAGCTTTGACGAGGCAGAAGTTGATTCACACCAGTGCCCGACGAGCCGGGTGACGGAGTAAATACCTAAGCTACAGCAAAAAGAATAATTATTAATTCACAATGTAATATGATTTCCGACTTCCTAAAATTGGATAAAAAAGCAGTTGGGAACCTGGTAATGCAAGATACCTACTAATACTACTTTTTTGACTGGGTAAGCATATTGAGACAAACTATAACATTCTGTCATTAAATTGTTTGTTATCGTAATCATCATGACCAACGCCAACACCATCATAAATGCTGTAATGTTCTTGCTGTTAATCTGCACTATAATGTTTGTTTTTAGTTATTCAATTATATTATATCTCTGAAAAATATCAAAATTAAGCATTTTAACTCCCTAATTATAGGCGGTATGTCTGTAATTACTTTCTGTATTTCAAAATTGTTATGAATTATTACTGAACGAATAGGAAAACCAGGCGCGTAAGAACGCCAAAGGATTTTATCTTTAAGTTCTCCTGCCTGCTTGGCAATTCGACCTATCGATCCTCTTCTGTTTGTACAGAGTCTCGTAAACAAGATCTCGTATCCGACCCCAAACAAAGCTCTGGGGGAACTGTAGACCTAGTTGAGGTAGCCGGCGAGGCCTCTGGGATATGCAATCGTGTGGAACAACTTCTCAAATGGCAAGCCGTCTCACTCTATCCAAAGTTTGCTTAGCATTTTCCTAATTCTTACCGGTTATTAATCAGAAATTCTTTAGACAAATACAAAATTGTTTCATTGCATAGGATACTTCATCTTGCTAATAATACGGCATACGCACAAATGCGCAGGTAACACTTCTTAGCGTTATACATCTAAAAATAATTCTTCATCCATTGTGTTGCTGCAGGGCTAAATGCATCAAATTCTCAGTTGTGAATTTTTAAAGTGCGACGGTTGAAATAATACATAAATAAAAAACGTAAAGGTGAACCTTCTCAAAGAAATGAAATCGCCTTATTAGGTAATTGTTCAAACCAATTTTGTATTATTTAATATCAGAAGAAAACAACTGAATCATTAATAAGTACATTATGCGTTCCAGTACCATTATTCATAATTCAAACTATGAAAAACCGCCCAGATATGGGATTTTACACTGAACAACAAAATCGTCAATTTTTCTTTCCTCCTTTTATTTTTCTACACAATCCTAGACTAGTTCAGGCTGTCCCAGCTTGGGTGCTCGCCAAAAACAGCAAGTTACGCGTGACTCCCAGAGATCTACCTGCAATACGCAACGTAACGCGGCATTGAGTACAGGGTATCATGACTGAGTCAAGTTTTGCAACTGAAGTGGCACGATGCAAGCAATGTGGTTTTACATTCGTGGTTATCATGCTTCCTTTCTATCCTGTCTGCGGCCGAGTACGTGCGAATACTCCAACTCAGACAACTCGAGATAGAACAGTCTGCACAAGTTTATTATATGGATTAATCATATAAGGTCAATCGTGATTTAGCCGAGTGGTTAGACCACTTGCCTCTCACCTAGACGGCCGGGGTTCGATCCCAAGCGACCGCATGTGAGATTTGTGGTGGACAAAGCGGCGCTGGGGCGGGTTTCCTCCGGGTACTCCGGTTTTCCCCGCCATCACATTCCACCGGTGCTCCATCATCAGTCATGTATCACCAGTTCACCGCCTGCGGTGCCACAAGTAGTTAAAGCGGGCGTTAAACACTACCACAAAAAAACAAAAAAACAATCGTGATTTAAGCAATTCGATAGTAGAAACGTGTAAATTCTAGAGATTGACTGCGTCACGTACAATGGGAGCACTGACTATGCAGATCTATGCACTTCTTCCTCACCGCCATCAACACCATGCCTGGTGAAGAATAACCTTGCTCGAACCGTACTGTAACGTTCTACGTCGCAATAATGTGTACTGTTTTGTGCTGCGTTGTAGATATACACAAACCACGCATAATATAAATATTATCTTCACGTAACAGTATCCTTGAACTACGAATAACATACTTTTACATATTGTTACTTATAAATGAGGAAGGAAGCTGACATATTTCGTTTATGGATATCACAAAAATGTGACGAAAAATTCTAATTGAACTAAACATTCTTGGACAAAGCTCAATGCCTAAAAGATGTATACTTGCGAAAGGTTTAGAAGTGAAAAGTGTATAACTGAGGATGAACTGTAATTGAGAAATGCATAAGCGTTTTTCTATCGCTATTTACCTTCCTTAATTGGAGGAATCACACCCCGTAGGACTTACAAGCAAATGCCTAAGGTCAGACGTCTACTGAGAAGATGGACTCTCGATCAGAGAGAGTAGCCAGGATGGTTGACCATCCCTATGTCTGGAATGAGAGTGAGGAAGATGGTTATATAAGATGACGGTGAAATTGATGAAAGATGATTATGACGCAGGTGGTGGAATGAAAGGCGGGAGGAACCAGAAAACCCGGAGGAAAACCGTCAAGATGCCGTTTTATCCAACTCAAATTCCTCATGCGAACCCTGGGTTTGAACCAGAATCAACTTGGTGAAGAGACGAGCTGTCTAACCGTTTGACCACATCGCCACCATAAATAGATAGGAAAAAGAATTAAAATCTACCCTTGAATTTTTGCGTCATCTTGGCGGGTGGTTAGAGCACTGTCTCTCACCTAGGATTTGATCCCAGGGGACTGACTGCATGTGGAATTTTTGGTGGACAAAACGGCCTTTGGGCGGGTTTCCTCCGACTTCTTCGGTTTCGTCCTGCATTCATTCCACCAATTGCTCCATATCATCTTCCCTGTCATTAATTTCACTATCATTTCATAACATCCGCTTTCTCACTTTCATGCCGGACATCGGGCTGATCACCCCTGTCGGCTTCCCTCTGATCCAGACCCTCTGTTCCTTAACAGGTGCCTGACCCCAGGCGCTCACTTGCAAGTCCTGGGGGGGGGGGCTAAATTTTACATACGAGGGGGGTAAACAGAAGGATTTTATCGGTCTCAAAAGGTTCTTAGGTCCAACACAGAAGGCTTTGCTTAAATTAAACATTTCGAAGGAAGTTTTAAGTTTATTTTCCTTACTGAACCCCCTCCCAAAAGAAGGATCTTGTGGAAAAAATTTATAAATGATAACTTGGGAGAAAATCAGGTTGTAGACATCTGCCAAAAGAGTTAGCTGTTCTTGCCTGTTTTGGGTGAATTTTACCTGCTGCCGATATTGCTGCAATAATGCCACGTTGCAATGTTGCATGGGGGACACAATGATTTCATTTAGTCGCGTTTTCATCGGTGAAATTTACAGATATGATATGGTTTTTCTACTACATCACACAGCATCAATTCCAAAATTGCTTGGCAGTATGAAAAAACGGAGAATGCATGTGAAGTTGGCGATAGTAGAAGAAAGCGGCATAGTTGTTACCCAATTATAAGTCACCAATCTTTAAAACAAACGAATTATATGACAGAATATTTTACGCAAAAACAAGACAACTTTTAAACAAATATGAAAAATTTTCCCTTTTATGCATTGCATAATCAAAACTTACTGAAAATTCTTATAAACAATCTTTCTTTTAGAATCAAAAGCTGCACGAATGCTATACGAAAGGAAAGGACACGGATTTTACATAACGATAGGGATGGTGATTTTTCACAAAGGTGATATAACGTGAAATCCTCATAAAGGCGCGTACTCTAATACTTCTAGGCCTGTAAGCCACCGCTTAATGTATTTTGTAATTGGCTCAAATGCGAGAATTATACTAAATATTAATTATACTAAAATGTTATTTAAATGCAAAATTTGCTGCAATTTATTAACCGTTTTCCAAATCAAAATGTATTCATATTTATGGAATGTTTGCATAAGTACAACGAAAGGGTCGACCTCCATGGTGTAATGGTTACCATGCTAACTTCATATACACAAGGTCGCGGGTTCAAATCCGGCGGAGGACTATGCATTTTTTCAGGTGTAAAAAGCCTTAGCATGGCTTCCTTCGGAAGGGAAGTAAAGCCGTTAGTGCCGAGTCGTAGATTTACGGCACGTAAAAGAACCTCAAGCCTGATAGAGAGGCCTCTGAGCAGAATTACGGGGTCTTTCACACCCAATTTACAATGGAACCCTGAGAACCACAGTAGTTAAGAACGTCCACAAATAACACGCCATTTACATTTTTTAAAACAAAAGGTTGAACAAGCGATGGAAAAAAATAAGGAAATAAGTGCGAAAAAGCTTTTTTCTCTAGCTCCATGAGTTTGGCAAACCTTTTAATCGTATCACCTATGGCCGAATATCTTTATTAAATTCGAAGATTTTGTTGAGAGTTTAAGACGAATCTTAAGTTTTTCAGTTGTTAAATTCCAGTCATCTTTTGGGCATATGCATACACTCCCAAATAGTACTACAAACGATGTAGAAAACCTACAGTATATGCGAAAAAATATTTCAGTAATTAAAAATGTATTTGTAGTAACAGGAATGGCAGAACAAAGGGTTAAGAAAAGTTCTTTGATTTTATTCAATAGTGTTACCTGCATGATTTGCGTTAATTTCGTGCATTACCTTTTTATTATTTGATTTTGAAGAGAAATTTATCTTTTTTGTGTTACCTGTGCTTTAGCTTGCATGAGATATATTTTTCTGTATGTTGCTTTAAGTTATATTAATTGTAACAACAGGTGTGGTCTACTTTGTTTTCAATGCACTCTAGTGTAGTTTGCAAATGAGTTTAATTTTAATTAAAAAATCAGACAACTATTTATGTATTTTCTTCGTAATGCAATAAAATACTAAATTTAAAATAATGTTATGTACATTTACTGATTAAAAACAATGTATAAAATATATAAACTCGCAACGTAAATAATATCCAATGTATATAACGCCTTAGCATGGCTTACTTCATGGATGTGAAGCAAAGTCTATGGTCTCGTGACGTAGATTTACGGCACGAAAAAGAACCTCAAGTCTGACAAAAAAGACTATGAGTAAAAATAAGCGGATTTTTGCTACCAATATAAAAAGGGACACTGACAACCACAGCAGTTAAAGAGCGTCCATAAATGAATTTCCATTTACATTTTTTGTATGTTTAACTAGGTGTCAATGAATAAATACACTGACAATAAAATAATAAGCTATTCAAGAAAATTTTTGTCACCTCTGTAATACTAAATTAATAAACTGGCAGTTTAGTTTCAGATATCAACAATATCCAGACTGTGAAGACAGGAGAAAATGTATAACTCAGAGATGAAGTAATAAATATACCACAAAGACAGAGATTGCGTGGTCTTTATCATTTTATAAAACAATTACGAAATAAACATGTAATATGGTGCACAACATTCAGATAGTAAGATCAAAAATTTGGAAATGATAAAGCTTCAAACTTAAAAAAAATACTGTCTTGAAATATCCATAATATGAACTTAACTGTTTCTTTTCGCGCACACTCCATTTTAATGCACTTCACTACAGAGAATTCCTCGTATATGAGTTTAATCAAAAGGAATTTCAGGTGCATGGATACTCGGGTCACAATGAATAGTGCGTTACGATGAAATAAACGCTTGTGGAACTACAACGAATATACAAAAATTCACAGTGTCCATATGGTTCGTTTAAAACTCGATTTAGAGAAGTACACGCATATAGGCACATAAACATACGGCCATATTACTTGACGGACTGTTTCAAGCCACGAAGACGTCCTGAAACATAAGATTTCAGTTTATTACATTCTCGGGTAGTTGTTTACATATTCCATCTACACTTATCATTTGATCCTTGTGGTTGTCTTAATGAAGTTACTAGTGGACACCTTTATAGCTCTAGTATGTTGAGTTGTTCGGCACAGATATCTTAACAGCGTATTATGCAACAAGAGTATAATGATAGTAATTAAGGCCCGAGTACATTTATGCAACGTCGCTCCGCTCGTTACATAATTTTCACGTTATAGTCAAGTTTCATTCGACTTTTTGCTCTAACTTTAAAATATTTATAAACCCTTACGTGCTCTGACACACATGTGCAATATACATAGTAGATAGAGCAAGTATTGTATTCTACCCAAAAATTCGATACATAGATTTCACTGGAAATACATGCTTTGAGAACCCCTGAGTAAAATTCTTTTAGGAAGGCTGTGTGTGTATGTGTGTGGATAGCATGACTCAAAAGCGAAAACTTCATACTTAAGTTCAGTAACTTCCAAGAATGCAACATGAAAATTAAGAAAATCCCCCACCCCGATTACGTTTTACATGGAAAAAATTCCGAATTTTTTATTTCCTCTAAAAAGGGTCTAAGGATTCGATTACAATACTGTGTCAAAGATATGTACCTGACAAATGAAATGCAAATCTTGAATTATTACGGAAACAGCCTCTGAAGTACTTTTCATACGGCATGACTTTTGTGCAATAGGTAAACCGTAAGAGATGGCCAAAATGTATCACATGAAAAATGTATATCTCGTTTAAACTCACAACTTATGTATGTACACTTCATTCGAGAGTTAACGATTTTCGGTATATTTTGTTATTGGTTTCAATTTGAATGTGGTGATATTTTGCTCAAATGGAATGGCGTTAATCGTTTTATATCTTTTTTGTTTTACACCTAGTCGTGCAAGAACCGAATTTGAATGTTATGCTCAGCTTTTAAAAGGTTTGGCTATCACTTTAGAATACTTTATTCCGTTATTTCCTTTCTGCTCACAAGAAACTAAACAATAGGACCATTTCTGTTAGTGCGTATATCAATTAACATGAAGTAGAAAAGAAGAATAAGCTTTTAAAAGTATAGTTTGTTACAGAATATGTAGAGAAAGTCACATGAATGGAATACGTTTTTTTCATTATTCTACGCTTATCTGTACCAATAAGTGTCAGGATGATTTGGATTCTCTCCAATCCATGAATTGTGCTAGCATTTTTCGTACATGTTTCTTGATTTTAGCGGCAATAGGATATTCATCATATCGTATGCCTTTACACAAATTTCCAGTCATATAAGTTGCATATCACTGTAATTCGTGTTCAACATTTTTACCTGTTCTAAACTTGCGCTAGTTGTTCGATTGAACATACGAGAATATGCGCTTTCAACAGCTGGCGCATGGGAGCGATACGAGATGTGCACAGACGCGATAGTATTGATTGTTACATGTGGATCTTCTGATTAGTAGAAACTAGCACTTTAATGAAGAGGGGTACGTTAATGAGATCCATGAACGTGCAGCTACCAGACATATAATTACAGCATTCTGGCGTGGTCAATCATAGATAACATTAAAACGCCCTGTATTAATTACATTAGTGTACGCTCTATTTTGAAATTGGATTTTATATATCTTAACTATTACTTTCTGTGCGGTGTACTAGTGCATAGAGGAAGAACTGCAATCGATAAAGATTTCACCGAAAATACACCTTTTATGATTACCAGAATAAATAATTATAAAAGAGCTAGATACACATGGCGTTCTCGACATTCTATAGCTATAGAGAATATTCTAACGAATTTCGTTATACATAAAAATAGTAATTGTCCAATATTAAAGCAGTAGACATTATATGGTTGCCTTAAAAATCAATTTTATTTCAATACAATAGCGAGAAATAGCTATAAATTGGCACGACTTTAAAATTATGACCAAATATTGAGAAACTCGAACATCTGATAATTGTTAACCCGGAAACGCATAACTCAAAGAAAAAAATGTCGTTTAAATACCTACCAAACGTGGTAGGTAAGTTCACTATCACCTAAGGATGCCACGGAAGAATCAAGAAAATACCACAATGCCAAACTAAACTTTACATGAGACATTCCTGAAGCTTTTTATTTTTAAGAATGGCCCTAATAATTGTGATTAAATGCCACCTTATATTAAGCATTAAATCTATTTTATACACGGTGCTGTAAGAATAAGCTGGAGTTTAACTCTGTAAAGACTACCGCAATCTTTGTCACGAACAGACTGAAATTTGATGTCCCTCAAATACACATTCGTACATTTGCTTGATGATTTCATATACCTCGGAGTAATTCTGAACCGGAAATTAACTTTTGATCATCTTCCTTTGTGTAACTACTTTTGATAAAAATATAAAAAGTCTTTTAGATAAATATATTAAAGCGTTTGGTAATGACAATACTTTATTAACTAACACCTCCCTCCATGATACATTATCACAAAGATCATTTTAGAAGCATGCAAACTCTACGGGTACGCGAGGCTAGCAGCGTATGATGATGTCGGGATTCCAAGTGCCTGCACCTCCGGGTTAATTAATATATATTTGTAGTTTTATTGACGTGTCTAGAAACACAGGCATTCCGTCTATATTTTCTACCTTGTTAAGAAGAGGCCGTATTCCGAAAATGGGGATGTACACTGACTCGACCAAGGTTATCTTGAGTTGTGAGTACAGAAGGACGAGAAAGTCTGTGCAGCGGTTATGGGTTGGTCGACAATTGCCACATCTGCCGGGTTCATACCCAAGCTAACAACAAACACTTGTGTTAGGTGTTAGAACAATCGGACGGAATGGCCTGCAGTAACTGGAGCACAGTACCGCACTTAGGCCTCAATGAGTGCTTCCAAACTCAGAAATGTTGAAGGGGAGAACCATAGGATTCATAAGCAATCCTGACGCCTCTTAGCCCTGTCTTAGCGACTCGCAACCTGAGGGTCTCGGGAATAGACGAGACAGTATTAGAAAGGCAGGTGTACCTATAGTCGTGACAAGCAGCAGGAAGAAATCTTTCCAAAGCGCCAATTCCATCGTCCTTTTGGAATATACCAACCAACATCCTCGGTTCTACAACTCAGAAACAGGTGAAAGGCAATTATGGACATAGAAAATGCACAGGTGAAAGGCAGGTGAACCCATAGCCCTGAAAGGCCGCGCCGTGGCCGAGTGGTCAGACCAATCGCCTCTCACCTAGACGGCCCGAGTTCGATCCCAAGCGACTGCATGCGAGATTTGTGGAGGACAAAGCGGCGCAGGGGCGGGTTTTCTCCGGGTTCTCCGGTATCCCCCGCCATCACATTCCACCGGGGCTCCATCTTCATGTATCATCAGTGTCATCGCCTGCGGTGCCAGAGCAGTAAAAGCGGGCGTTAAACACTACCAAACAAAAAACACAAAAAAAAAAAAAAAAAAAACACATAGCCCTGAAAAGCAGCAGGAAGAAATATTTCCAAAGAGCCAATTCCACCGTCCTTTTGCAATATACCAACCAACATCCTCTGGTTCTACAACTCGGAAAGAGATGAAGGGCAATTATGTACATAGAAAATGACACGAGAAAGGCAGGTGTACCCATAGCCCTGAGAAGCAGCAGGAAGAAATCTTTCCAAAGCGCCAATTCCACCGTCCTTTTGCAATAAACCAAACAACATCCTCTGGTTCTACAACTCGGAAACAGAAAGGCAATTATGGACATAGAAAATGCACAGGAAATCCTGGGTATGAGGAAAACCCCAGCATTCAACTACCGACTCAAGAAAATCACGAACAGACCTATGGTCAGAGTGGAACATATCGAATGCAGTATCTCTCAAATGAGAATCTCGCACATTACTGCTGATCCATTTTATCTCAGTTATCTGTATCGTAATTTTGCTGCTCGCTAAGAATAAACTTGTATTACGTGCTGTTGATAATTACTCATTATGGCTGTCTATATCTTACACAACGTACTTTTTCCGTTTTATAGATGAATAAACCCTCTTCTGCAAGAAAGTGTCATACAAAAGTAATCGCAAATTTGCCGGCGCTGTAATTCCTAGCAGGGCAACCATCCATGATTTCATAAATAAAATCAAGCTTAAATTATGGCTTTTGAACAAAGAATGAGTTCAAGAATATCATATGGTGAAAAGAAGAAAAATTGAACGAAATATTGTTCCGTGAACGTGTTTCTAACAAACCTACTACTTTTCAACACCTATAACAATGCAGGTATGCCAACGGGTATATTTATTCAGTTTTTTTATGCATTTCTGTTAGTATAGCCATGTTTGTGCCCACTTCAAAGACGCTGCGCAGTAGGATGTTCTAAATCTAGACTTACAGTAGACTAGTTCTAGACTTATACAACAATGTGATCCCCCCAAATGTTCATCTGCCTTAATTATTACACCGACCGTTAGAGATCAGACCGATATGAAGGTCAGACCTCCTGTATCCATAAAAACAAGCTTCGTAATTAAAAATATACTGCTGTTAGCTGTAGGAAATTAGCATCATTTGAAGCGACTGTTTAATGGTAGAATCTATTTTGTTTTTGTAAAATAATGTCGATGTTTCGTTCCCTTAGCTAACCTGATCCGATGACAGTGGCAACTGCAGCTGTAAATCTAACTCTCCCTATTATTAAGGCGTAGCAAGCATTTTGTGAGGCAAATCCTTTGAATTACTTGTAAGCTGTTCATAAGCCGTCTTTGATTCTAACCAGACTTTAGCAAACGGCAATTTAGCTTCATGTTTCTGTATGATGGCTTCTCGCAAGAAATGCTTAGCTACAGAGCAAGTAAGTTTGCAGCCTTAATCATGGTCAATTTTAACAAAAGTTGGTGCCGGACTGAACTATACAACAGACGATCTGGGTCAGAGCCGTTGCTGAAAATGAGATTTAGTACATTGACGAGCCGGAAAAACTTTTACCATTATGTCACCTTCTGGCTTTGAGAATTCACAAAGCAGAACTGTACCCGAAACCTCCAAAGGGGGATTCTTATTTTCCCCATGTATCTCGATCATTCAGCTTATATTTAGGCAATAACACTTTTTTGTTTTGCTTCAGACACCTGCCAACACTGTATCATACTTATTTTTTTGCGAGTGGCTCATTACTGCCACTAGTGTGAAAATCGGATAAAATAAAACACTTTCAAGATCGCTAGTAAGATATATTAACATTTTAAGAGTTAAATGTTTCTTTGTTAATTTATCCAACAAAACTTGTTTGAAGTGGAGACGAATAGTTGCTGTACTTTACCATAAAATACAGCGTTTGTTCAAACACTTATTATAAATTGATTATTTAATTACATGCTTCCCAATCAATACTGTTAATGTTGCCACTTGGCTTTGGAAGAAAATTTATCATTTAAATGTCATTTCATTAAATGGCTATGTCCCTAAAGCGGGTATTAAAGCTCAAAGACTGTCCAACTTTTGAGTAGTTGCTGAACGACTGCAGTTTTTAACATGCCACATTTAATGGCGAGAAGTTTATTTTGTGTTATTGTTCCAAGAGGAAACAGTTGCAGTGCTTTCCGTTTGCTTCTCTCCAGAGGAACGTTTCATTGCAATGAGGAAGGAAAATTAAATTTTGATTCTAACGTATATTTTCCAAGCATACGGCGAATCTCAATTCAACACAAAATGTCTCCAAGGAACTATAAAATATAACGTTTTACTTGTTTATGCAATCAGTAAGCTGAACCTATAATATATAAATCCTTTCTTTTTTGTGGATTTTAAAATGCTTATTTTATGATTATTCTCTTACGTGTTCCCAAAGTATAAATTTCACGATAGGTATCCGAGTCTATGGCGCACATAATGTTCAAGGTAAACAGAGGATTATTAACGCTGTGTTAGGTCCAGATAGGATTTGAAGCTTAACCATTTGGACGGAAGGATTTTCTTCAGGGTGGTGTGTAGGTTTAACGTAGCGCGGAGTCTACATATACGGAAGCCTCCGTCTTTTAGAGCGTTTAAGGACATTTTAAGATAATTCTTTCCCTAAAGCCTGGGCTTCCTTTGAGACTTTGACACAAAGATTTCTGCATGGTCCTTATGGGAATCTTCTTTAGATTTAAAGACGTTTGTCACACAAAAAAATAAGTAAATAAGGCCACGGCGTGGCCGAGTAGTTTAAAACTCTCGCCTCTCACCTAGGCGGCCCGGGTTCGCTCCCAGGTGGGATTTGTGGTGGATAAAGCGGCGCAGGAGCGTGTTTAACGGGTTCTCCCCCGCCATCGGTGCTCCATCATCATTCCATGTATCACCAGTGTCATCGCCTGCGGTACCACAAGTAGTAAAAGTGGGTGTTAAACCCTACCAAAAGAAACAAAAAGTAAAATAATAATAATAATACTCTTAAGCCTAAATTATTTCAGTTTGAAGCGGTATGGAGACGTGATAAATGTATATACTCCTAATGTCTGGGTATAAATAATAGATCGGTGTAAAGAAATAACTAATCTATGAGAATAGTTGCAAGTAGTTCTCTGAGCAAGTATGTCTTTACATGTGGGTTAGTTAATATATAGAAAGTATTAATCTGTAGTAAAACATATATCCTTGCAACCGCAAGAAATAACTGAAAATCGACAGGACTTTAAAAGAATGACAAAGTGTTGAACTGTTCGAAACATTCTGGAACATGGCACAGGAAAGCTATTTGTCATAAATGGTGTGTTCCAAAGAGATTTTTATATTGTCCATCGCTTTACATCTACCAGTTATACAAGAATGAAGTGGATTATACAGGCTATTCCCATAAAATTCAAAATGTGTATTTTATTTCTAATGTAAATATATTTAATATATGGTATTTTAATCAAAATCGCTAGAGCCATTTTTAAATGATATAACATTTCAGGGCCTCTTCCATGTAAAGAGTAGTTTGAATAAAATTAAATACCAAGTTTGTATTTGACAGGCTTCTCTCTCTCTCTATCTCTCTCTCTCTCTCTCTCTCTCTCGCCCTCTGTCTCTCTTTCTCACACACAGGCATGAAGGACTTTTTCTATTTTTTTTTTGTAAGGCAGTCACAAAATGAGTGCTTCTGGTAAAATCACGGTATCGCAATTTTCGATGGATTGTAATGTTGTATCTACTTATTACATCTACGCAGTAGAGATGTGGACGAATCCTTCTGTGAATTTTAAGTGACCGAACAATTATTGGATACGTCAGTGAATAGGAAGAAGGAAGACAGTCGTTAACGAAGCGAAAAGATAAGTGATACAATGAAGAATACTAAAAACGGAAACATGCACATTTTCCCACTGCTTTTTTTATTATTATTGTTTCATGTATATAGCCTCCCCCTTTAACTACTATGTTCACATTGGGGGCTTTTAACATGTGAAGCAATTCTATACCAACTGTAGGTTATTGACACTAGGTTTATCATTTTATATCATTAAACATACGCACATTCACTCTCACATTCATACTTCCAGATTCTGTGGGAGAGAGGGAATAATTCTGATTAAAGAAAAATTCCCCGCCCCAGCTGGGATTCGAGCTCGGGAAGTCAGCTCGCTGACCATTCCAGCACGGAGACAGTCGTTTCAAGTGTTAAGTTACTTGTGAACATTTCATAAGACATTCCGTTATGGTTATCAAGAAAGGAAATCAAACACTGAAACACAGGCTCCTACCTTATTGTCTGAAAATAGAATAACCGAGCCCATTAGTTAGGCGTTTCGTCTGGGATTGGCATTCGGGAGGTTGTGGTTTCTTTCCTGTGGTTCAGCTCTCGGATCCATGGGTTTCCGGGGGTTTTCCTGGATTACCAGGAGATTTCTGAAGAGGCTACTTCTTTCTGTGGAGTTTCTGCATTAAATTTCCACCTTTCTCTTGAAATGGAACACTTTTCGAAAATGTTGTAAGTTTAAAAATGGCTTAACGATTTTGATTAAAATACCTACTAAATGCTTAAGATATTTTACAAAAAATATATGTTGAATTTTATGGGAATAGCCTCTGAAGCTAATTCTGACTTCTCGGTAACTGGTAAACATAAGAGGTGGACAAAAATTTACTGCACAAAAACTGCAGATTTCATTAAAACACATAGCTTAAGTTATATGCATCTTTTATAGAGTTAACGGTTTCTGATATATTCTTTTTTATTGGTTTCAATTTTAAACTACTTAAACTGTTCTCAAATGGGAAGTCATCTTTCGTTTCCTCTCTCTTTTGTTTCACTCCCCACCATGCAAAGGGAATCGAATTTCAACTGTGTCACACAGCGACCACCTTTTAAAAGATTGGACTACTTCTTTAGTCTAGTGTATTCCCTTATTTCCCTTCTACGTATAAGGATGCAAGTAACAATACAACTTCTGCAAATATTTATTTGGATTAGCATGATGTACATAAAATAATAAAATTTTGTAAGAATAGTTTGTTAGTGGAACAAGTCGAGAAAGTCGTGTGCATGAAACATAATTTTACTTTCTTCACAGGTTCTATGCGTGCAAGAGTGACGTTTTCATGTGCTTAAAGAATTCAGACCTCAACGGGGAAAATACAAGTAAACACCGCTCAGTGGTGCTGGTAGTGCGAGGTTTTTGGTAGTGGTTATTTCTTGTAGCACCGCAGGCACTGGTGAATCATGGAATAAAGATGGAGCACCGGTGGAAGGACATGGTGGGGGAACCGGAAAACCCGGAAAAAATCTACCCCTGTGCCACTTTGTCCAACACAAATCTCACATGCCGTCACCCGGGCCGTCTAGGTGAGAGGCGAGTGGGCTAACCACTCGGTCACGGCGCGGCCGTAGTGAGAGGGACCTGCGTTCTACTTCCCTTGCATGTCAGCGGAAATGGTGAGGCAACCTTGCCCATGAAAACAGTTCCCAGGTTTGTGTTAAATGTCCGTGATATCCTAAACAAGAACAGTAAAACAGGTCCAAAAGTTTAACAAGTTTTCCACTTCGCTTAAAGAGCTTTTATATTTGAGACAATAAAGTTACCGTTTAGATTGAGAATTTTAAAATATCTTTATTTCACCTTTCAGTATCCACAATTAGCTAAGCTTTGTAATTGTGTGTACGCAATTCTTATTTAACATTAGCCATTAGACACACTGTAGGGTTAAACCAAAATATTATGGTGCCAAAAAAGAAGCACGCGAGAGAGTTCGTAGTGTTGCGTTGTGTTTACCACCACCACCACTACACACTGTACGTATAAAAGGATTTAAAAGACATGAAAGTGTCCTAACGAAAAACACACAAATAGAAAAGCTGGTAAAATTTTACTGCACTATGTGCTCTGTGTCTGCATATTAAAATGTTCTAGCACGTCTGTGCAATGCACAGATAGAGAAGATATTTCATTCCACCTAAAAAGTCTATACCCAGATTTCATCGGAAATGCATGTTTTAGGGTCCTCTAAATAAAAATAAATATGTTTACAAAAAGTCCCATGGGTTTGTGTGTGCCTGTAGACAGCATAACTCCAAAACGAAAAAGCGAAATAATACCAAGCTTAGTAGGCATTTAGATGCAGTATCTTCCAAGGGTGCGACACGAAAATTTTCAGTTATATCACTCCACCTCAAACTGCCCTTTACATGGAACATTCTTAGACATTTTTTATTTTCCTCAAAAAGGCTAATGATTTTGATTGATATATCATATGCTTAATACGTTTTTATCACAAACGAAATGAATATGCTGAATTCTCCGGGAATAGCCTCTGAAGACCTCTTCCTTCTGGATGACTCTTGTATAACTTTTGTATAACTGGTAAACCGTAAGAAATAGACAAAAACTTGATGTACAAAAAATATAGTTTTCGTTAAAACACAAACTTTATGCAATATACACTTTTATTCTACAATGAGCTTTTTCAGAGATATTCAGTTTTATTGGTTTCAGTTTTAAACTTCTTATTCCCTTTATTTCCTTTTTAGTTATAAGAAAGCCACTAATAAGATCATTTCTGCGAATATGTATCTCGATTAGCATGATGCAGAAAAAATAACCTGTTATAGGAAAGGTTTCTTTGCGGAAGTCAGAGAAAGTCATATGAATGGAACATCAGATTTATTTATTTCTCTAGCACATATGCACAATGTACACAGTATAAGGAGAAGATATTGTATTCCACCCAAAATTTTGATACCGAGATTTCACCGGAAAAACATGATCTGAGAAATACCCCCCAATTCTTTTTTAGAAAAAAGGTCAGTGTCTGTGTGTGTGTGTGTGGTTGTGTACAGAGTTCACGATTGATGTATATTGCTAGGGCGCCCTCAGCCTCCGTCTTCACTTAAGGCCTCAATAGCTCAAATATACTAAATAAATAAATCAGAGTTATATTAAAATGCCTAATGTTCAAAATAATCTTCTACAATAACAATCCAGGATATAGATAACGATATAAAGCAAAGGATGCACAATAAGTGAAAGAGATGAATATATAATTAAGAACTCTTTCATATTTAGATATAAAAATATAGGGGTGTCGTTTGAAATTTAAAAGCGGGGCTTGCTGGGGTAAGTGGACCAAACCTAAAATGCAATTAGTGCCAGTTTGAACCTTCGCCCTCAAAATTAAATTGACATGCTTTTGGGGGGGGGGGGTAATTCAAGTAAATTTAAGTAAATTGTTATTTAGACTGGGAAGTTTTGAAATCAAAGCCCTGTATATACTTAAAGGCAGGTAGGCATATACCTAACGTTGAATAATAAGCAATATAGAATTACTAACTTAAAAACCACTTTATTTTTGTAGCTTAACGTTCTTTAACCTGGCTGGTCATATCGGACGATGAATGAAATTAGTGAAATTATGCTCAAATAATCTCGGGGTCCATGGAGCTTAAAGTTACTCGACATCCGTCTTCTCAGGATAAGGAAAACCCCGAAAATAACCTTAACCGGGTAACTCACCCTAAGCGAGATTCGAACTCGTGACCTGGTGAATGTGAGGCAGACACGCTACCACTAAACTACCACCACGGGCTAAAACGACTTTGTTACACGTTAAACTTTAAAAAGTCGGTTCACAAATATTATGCCAATGAGATTCATAAAATATATTATTTCATATTTTTTATACAAAATACCCTTTATTAGTGGGAATGAAAGCAAAGAAGGACAATATCGACAAAACCACGTTTGATCCCAATCGACTGCAGGTGGGGTTTATGGTGGACCAAGCGGCTCAGGGCGGGGTTTTCTCCGTGTTATCCGGTTTCCCCCGCTATCGCATTCCACAGGTACTCCATTTTCATTCCATGTATCATCCGTATCGTCACCTGCGGTGCCATTTATAATAAAAGCGGGCGTTAAACACTATGACAAATATTGACAAAAATGTTGGTACTCTTGTATGCACATCGTATAATTTTATTTTCAAAAGATTAAAAACATTTCGGTGAGAAACACAATTGGCTGAACAAAGCAAGCTATAAAAATGTTTAGTGCAACCATCGCAAGTGGTAGTTCCAAAGGCCAGCGTCGCACCCATCAAATATTAGGCTGATGAAACAAATCATAATTATAATTTTATATTTACTATCCTTTAAGTAGCATGGGAAGTTTAAATGTAAGTATTAACACATATTCTGGTAGAATTTCTTTAGGGAGATAAGTGATATTCATCGGGATAATAATACTGAGCCTCTTATACTTATTCATGTCATTTAAAGTTAGTTGATAAATGATATTGAATTAAATCGATATTAACACAGTATCATCGTACCAGAAAATCTCGTCAGCGGTATCCAACCGTGTCTTGTAATGTGAGTAGGTACTTTTCGTAGCTTAGGAACGAATTTCTGGATAAAAAGCTCGACATCTGAATGGATATGTCTTATCGATTTTCGCAACCAGTACTTCTTTGCTTCACGGCGTGTATTATGCACTTCAAACGGGTTTTCTTTAATTCAAGTGTTAATTTTACTCGGCGAGGCTGTTGAGAATGCCCGCAAGGAACCCTGCTGGCGTCAGCGAGACTGGAGTTTTAAGTGGAAATAATCCTTCGCGAGTTCTAATTAATCTCGCCTGACATAGTGATTAACGCCCTGATAATCCAAAACTGAGCATTAAATACTATGATGCTGAAGTGCAAGACTAATTATTACTATTCCCAATGCAAGCAAATTACTTCCCTATAAACATAATGCACAGATAAAGTAAGTGTTTTGAATAAGTAATCTCTTAGAAGTAGGAGGGAAATTAATAAAACTCGTAACCTTAAATGGGACATGTAAGAATGTTCCTTGAATAAAATATAACACGTAATATAAATACAAGTTACTTTCTTGCTTGTGATGTTTAAAATCAATCACCATTGTGTCTAAGACCAGATCACGATATACCTACTAAACGAATGAAAAACTTGTTTTGTTACTGAATATTAGCCAGTGCTACCAAAAGTGGTGATAAGAAAACAAATCTCAAAGCTAAAATAAAACGCAAACATAATAACTTGACAATATATTTGTGTATAAATTAAAAATAAATAATTGGATGGCAGAGCTTCTTATACATCCTGACACTACTACGGTTCAGTGACGAGCTAAGGTTTTATCCTATTTAACGTTATCCTAGAAAGCGCGTATAGGATAAATATCGTGAGTGATAAATGTCATACGACATTACTAAACGTAATTGGTCAATATCAAGTATGCGATGAATAAATAGAATAGTTCAGGGAAAATTCAAACGTAATTGGTCAATATCAAGTATGCGATGAATAAATAGAATAGTTCAGGGAAAATTCAAACGTAATTGGTCAATATCAAGTATGCGATGAATAAATAGAATAGTTCAGGGAAAATTCATCTATTCCCATAAATGCGCCAGATACCGGGTGATCCAAAAACGTCAGAACCGGTGCCCGGTTTTTACCTGTCCGCGCCCTGAGCTCGTTGCCGTCTGCCGCTATCCTAGAAAGGCGCGAATGAAACCATGCAACATTTTTAAAGCCACTTTAATTGGCTTTCTTTACCTACCAATGTTATTAAAGGAGATGCTGAAACTGGCCATCGCGTTGTCCATAAATGTTTGGCACCTCTTTAGGAAACCATCCATAACTCACCGTAGTGAGTTGAGAAATGCTGGCAATTTATTTTATTTTAATTCTTCCAGGGTGGGTGGGTTTGTCTTGTATATTTTCTGCTTTAAGTTTCCCCAGAAATAGACATCGCAGGGGTTAGGCCGGGGGACCGTGAGGGGTCATAAATTTCCACTAATAAGCCTGTCTTGAAACACACTTTCAATTTTTCTCATCGAAAGATTGGTTGTATGAACTGTTACAGAGTCTTTTTTGACATAGACAAAATAACGCTACTTGTCTGTTAGTTCTGTAAAAAAGGGGGGAAAATTATATTCTCATATGTATGGGCGTCAACTATTGTCTAGAAAGAATTTGGAGCTATAACTCTTTCTGCGTTAATGGCGCACCATTCGCCAATTATTTTTTTTTATTATGAATGGATATTTTATGGAAAATGTTAGGCTTCCAAGAACTTCAATAACGATTATTTTGTGCACACACATATCCATGAAGGTGGAGTCAAGTCTAGTCCGTGAAAAATATTAAACATTGACCAAATTCGCTATTGTATACACTATTAAAAGTGCACTCACAAAATGTGTTAACACATACAAATCGTAAATAAATACACACTGTGCAGCTGAAAAAAATGCTCAGCCATAATACATTTTGTGACTAAGTACAGGACAAAATAAAGCACACGGGTAATAAGTAATCGCTGTCAGTTCAACACTTACCTTCAGAGCAGAGAAAAACAATTCAGCACCGTGACGTTGTTTACAGCAGCTGTGTGTTATGGTTCCTTGTGCATAATGGAAAAACACCGCGCAGAGGTTCGGATGTATTTGGGTCGCACGGTACTAGTGAATATGAAATGCATACTTTAAATCAGCGTCAGCAAACTGATTGACCGTAACTGTGTTGATACAGAGTAGGTAGGAATGGTCTTACTCGTGGATCTAAGAAATAAACTCGATAAGAAGTGTAAGGATGTTAACGAAAAGGGGAAAACAAGAGTAAGGAAAGCATTAGAAGAGATTGGGGAATGCAAAGTCTTCGTTTCTCTACACGCCATATACCCTTAGGTACGAATTTTAGAAGTGGTGTCACGTTACACGGCTGTGAAACACCACACCTGATGAAGCTGACTGACTCTGATCTCAAACAGAGCACCTAGGACTATGAAAAAAGTAATTTTTACATTTAAAAATATAGGGAAATTAATTTTATGTTTAAACATTTAATATTGCATTATATCTTGGTAAAGTTTTACGTATTTCTTAAATATCTTCCTATTACACTACAGTTTGTTACATCGATAATTCTTGATTTACAAATTGCTTTCAGTTTCCTATCTTCTACAAGTTTTCTTCCTCCATTAATACTACCAATGTTAACAATGATCAATGCCCTTCATACACAGTATCGAGACAGGGAAATAGCACGCAGCACAGTAGGTTTGTCGCGGATTTGTCTGAAGTTCTACGGATATATAGAAAGACTGTTTTCACCAAAAGTGAATTACTACTGGAAAATATACAATCAAACCCAAATTTTAATAATTTAATGGGAATAATTCTGTTCCTTCAAGGGAAGAACTTCGTGGAGCTGAAGAGGTGTAAATTATTTATGCTTTATTCTGTAACATTTGGTATAGCAACTTTAATCTAAATATATTCCTTTATTTTTTAAAATAGCTATGTAGATATAAGCTGCCTACTCCCAGAAAGCCAACTAGTATAAAATGTACATATTTCCTTCTCTGTCTCTATCTATCCTTTTTTTTTTATACGTTAGTAGTTTTATGGGTTAATGTATTGCTTAACTTACTCGATAGTACGGGCATGGAAACGTTTTCCGTTTACTGTGTACTGCAGATAAGAACGGTTTTATTTAGTATTTTCGTTTCTGGTATTAAATTAGGATATCTGGACCGACTTTCTGTAGTAATCAGCTCACATGCTTTAACGATTTAGGGATAAATAAATTTTTATGTTAAAATATTTATTTCGCATGCTGTAACCTTTTCTTTGTATTTTGGTATAATTGTCTTTATAATGTGACTGTCTCTAAACATGAGGTACTCAGACAGGAGCGCTTTATTCCAAGTGCTATATAGAAAGCAGGAGAAAAGCAGCCCTCTTAAGCCATTTGCCAATCAGTTGACGAAAGCAGAAGTTAAGTCTCACGATATCGAACACAGTAGGGAGTATTCGCAGCAGTTTTGAAACTTGTGCCAAAGCTGCTTTAAAGCATTAACAGAACTACACAAGTATTGATCACTTTAGAAGTAGCAACCCATAGTGGAGAATTAATGATGGAAGTAATTATTTACGTTGTTCCATAAATAAGGACATGCTTAAGAGTACGAAAAACACATCTTAAGCGGTACATTAAACATAATTAGTACTTTCACAATTGCCAGGATCGTTGAATAATGCTTTACCATATTCTTAAAATGAAACTCTACATATAATTTCTTAAAGTTATTCGAATTCCAATTTGGTTTTTAAAATCCAGTTCAACCACAATTACGCTTAAATTTTTAAAATAAGAAGCGGTTACACCACTCTCATAGGCATTTTGTCGGCATTTAGCATCCGGGAGGGAAAGATGAATGGTGGGACCCGCAGGGGGCTTTGCAAACAGTTGCGATTCACGATTACGTCGACATTCCCATAGTGTTCAAGGACCTCCAAGCTACCCTCACGATTCCTCTTTAACTGTCCCCCGATAAGGGGTAGGTAGTCCGCGAGAGGTCAAGTCCTTGAGAGCGCCGGTCCCCATGGCGTCTCGCTTTGGTCCTTCATGGCGCAGGGGATCGTGGATTTGAGTCCCGCCTTGTGCATGGGTGTTATATGTTGTGTATATGTGTGTGCGTAACAGAAGAAAACAGTAAAGAAAATAAAAAAAAGAAGAAAAGAGCGGTAACAGAGATTCTAATGCGCATCACGCCACCAAAACAATACTATGGAAAGCGTGAAAAGATAGAATGGTTAAGAAAGGGAAAGTTTTGGGAACTTAAGCGAGTGATTGTCATGTCAGATTACTAAAACCGGCCCGTGGCGCCAATTGGTACTAAGGCTTTCATAAAGGGGTCACAGACGGTACGATATGAGCCGCTCTGCAATTTGGAAGAATGCTGGAAGTGAAAATGTATGAGTTGCGTTCACACGTCTTTCTTTACCTCTATCTTTTGTCTATGCAGCTTACATAAATTATTCTTGCATAAACTTATTTTTCTATATATTCCAAGTTGTGAAATGTTTGCATAAAGGGCTTCATTATGTACTTCGTTACAGCTACAAAGAAAATAAAATACTCAAAAGTTTTAACATGGGGGCTCCAAATCCGGCTTTTTTCAAAATTCTATACTTTTTCCTTGGTATAGTGATAAAAAAATTGTTGGCTCTCCTTCAAAAAATTAAAAAATAATGTATGGAAGATTTAAAACCATTAACAGTATAAGGTTGCTGCCACAAAAAAGTTACTTGAAATAAATCGTGTGCATTAAAGCTACCTACATTTAGTTAGCATGTTTTTGTCTGTTCCTTGTGTTTTACAAGTTGTCCAAAATTCCTTTGGAATGAAGAGAACTGGTAGACTAATCCAACAAATTTTAAGTGAGGCATTTTGTTTTCGTAAATATGAGGGACACCCAGAAATTAACGAAATATTTGATATAACTAAATAATAACGAAAGGCATTAACATAAAAAATAAACGTCATTAAAACGTTGCATTACCTTACTCTACTTCTCAACGTAATAGCCATTGTTAACAACGTATTTGTCACGTGGTATCGGTTTTTCAATGCAGATGTTATACTCTTCCCTCTATAAAGATCTGAGACCAGATACCATGGCAACTTTGAGTTCTTCATCACTTGGAAATCTTTTCCACCCAAAAAGTCATGTACTGCGTCCAAAGTGAAACGCCAGTTTTTCTAAACTCTTTAATCAACATTAGCTTTGAACTCCTCCATAACATTTGATGAACTTCTACTTCGGTTTTTGTCGTGCACACCGGTTCTTTCTTGATTATCCATAAATTATGCATTATACACTTGCAGTATTTGCCTAAAAACCTTGATTAGACAAACAGTTTCTGCATTTAGAAAAACGAATAGGTGCTTTGGCGGTAGAAAAGTACAACATTGGAATTGAAAACTGGTACTATACGACAGTAAATGTCTTGACAGAATGGAGATGACGTTGAGAAATAAAGTAAGCTTCTATATCTTTGCAAGTACATTTTGTGTCGACATTTGTCATAATTATTTAGTTGTTCCAAATCGTTCGTTACCTAATGGATGGTCTTAGTATCTAAAACTGGCGGTATCCACAATTTTAGGAGCAATTTTCAAGGAAATCAAATGGCTCAAAAGGTGTTAAATGGAAAGGATAATATGGGGGTTTCTTTAAAAACGTGTCTGGTATATTTGTGAGATTTTGAACTTAAATGTAAACTTTGACGTGTGTTCGTTATTTTGCTGCAGGGTTATGCTGTTCAAAGGCAAACATATACACGGTCATTTTTTAAAAAAAACTGCAGTTTTCAGAATCAGGAGGTCTCAAAATATTTACTTTTAATTAGATACTGGTTTTTAATTTTTGGGCATAATTTCGTACTTCCTCTATCTAGTACGTGCGTGGTGGGGAAAATCAAAATCTAGAGTCTGTAGGCTGGTCAAAAGGAGAAAAATCACAGGTTTAACATCAATTATACCTAAACGTTGCATGTGCAGTCATTGCCACCGGTGGTGCCTCCAAGTAAAAAAACAAAAAAAATTGCCTTATCTTTCTCACTGCCTGGTTTGAAGGAAATGCAGGTTGGCGGCAGCGTGGACAGTTAATTCAGAGGTGTAGGTTTTGGTAATGACTGTTTATTAGAGCAGCCGCCAACCCGCTTTCCACAGTGCATGCACTGCCAGAGAGAGAGAGAGAGAGAGAGAGAGAGAGAGAGAGAGAGAGAGAGCGCTATCGGTCGGTTTGTCCTGTCACCTTTAACTTGTATCTGAAATATGCATGCACGATCAATGCCCAATGTAGTAAGTATTTGTGGAATAGCTTTAATAACCTATCTAATCTATTAGCAGTGGTGGTCAGTACATCAGCGTCGTTTTTAAAGGAAGGGCATTCGTTAAAGCGAAGGGCACCCACCACAACAATTTCAATCCTGAATGGGTGGCTGCATACTTCCATTTGGAATATAACCGTGGTGCCTTTTGTTTAATTTGTCACAAAATATTGCAAGTACTGAAACGATTCAATCTTCAAATATATTTTATTACAGCGCGTGCTAATGATTATTCAGCTCCTTAAAATGATGTCACTGCATAATTTATATTCCTTTAATGAGGAGTTTTCTTTGTGGTATCACAGTAGTAAGTTTTATTTTGTTATTGTGTATATTTTATGCAACTTTTCATTATTCAAAATTCTGCTACTTTTCAATAACAACTACTGCTTCGAAGTACGTAGGCATTCACGGCCGCTGTCATTAGATAACACATGAAATTCCGGGCATGTATGCCGTGGTCTATTGGATAAACAATTACTGCTTCGTTCTTATAATAATGATATTACATACATAATAATGATATTATAATAATGATATTACATACATAATAATGATATTACATACATGTGCTAATATTTGTTGTATGCTTCGCCGGCACAGACCAGTGAACCTCAGCTCCGTGCGTACAGAACAGACCCGGTGTGCTTAGGATTTGGTTGTCCCTGTATCAGAGGCACAACACATATAATTCGTTTAAAGTGAAGCAGAGTGGATTAAAATCTGCGTTCTGCAAAACATTTAGCAGGATTAGCCGATTTATACATGTACATTATGCAGTATGTTAGGGGTATGGGAGTACATTTTTCGCGTACTGGGAGATCTAAATATGGTGAATAATAAATTGACATAACAATTTCATCTATCTTAAAAGGTAACGGAGATAGTTGAACATTATTGAATACATTATCTGCACAGTACGGCAACTGAGTAGGTCTTCAGAGGCGAATATTTTGTTTTGAAGTCAGACGAATGTTTTGTTTTGGTTTTTGCTTAAAATCTGGTTGGCCACGTACTTATGTGTTTATTATCAGCTACTGCTACTAACGATGGGTGAGGTGGTTTTCTTTCAAGCTATTCGATCGTATTCCGAAACCTGAAACAAAGGCTGCGAAGGAGGCTATGCATAAGGTTTAGACTGATGATCAAATGTGAATTATGGAGATAACTCTTTCAGCTGTATCGTGGAATAATTACATTAAAACCACATCTTTGCTAAACAGGAAATTTATTAGTTGTCAATAACTTATCATCCACAATATATGTTCATTTAGAATATATGTTTAAAATGTGCTTGGTTAGAATCTATGCAAACATCGCATACTCTTAGACAACTGCCTTACCCTCGTTCTGCCCAAACACACGTGTGCGAAGTTCATCAATGGTAGCAACCTCGTCATGGTACATTTTAATCTTCAAATGACCATAGAAAAAGTAATCCAAAGGATTGAGCTTTGCCATAAACAAGAAGTATATCTAAATACTCTTGATTCGTAAATAGTGTCATAGCTTTGAATGCATTTAACAAATCTAGAACACTGACAGAACCAGCTCTTGCCCAAAGTCTCGAGGTAAAACATTCCTGACCTTCCCCTCTACATACAACGCCAAATGTGGCGCAGTGGTCAAGCGTATGACCACCACCTTTATTCCAGTAGACTGGAATCCAATTCTTAAATACCATTTTGTGGCTGAAAACTAATTTTAGCAACAAGTAAAAACACGAATAGCTCATTTTTGTAGCTCTACCTCACTGTTTTAATTGCGGAAATAATTAAACATTTATCGCAATTAAATATTTGTCCAACTTTATTTTATATTTTTGCAACCGTGCCTATATAGGAAATTTGTACCTGTTTAACATCAGGGAATTTCGTTCAAGTCTGCGCATTCATACCTCTAGCACCTTGTATAACAGTATAACCATTTAGACACCTGAATCGCTCAAATGAATACACATAACACCGTAAGTGTAATGGAACCTACACCTCTGAGTTCACATTAACACTCACGGTCTGCTACCCTCCGAGATACCGTTTTTCAAATAAATCCGCATGATAGCGCAGTTACTATACTTACACAAGTATTATTTATTGTTTCTGAAGATTTGTTCAGTCATTCTTAATAAATCCTATCTTGCTTCGTGTAATTCACCTGTACTTTTAGTATCTACTTTTTTATTTTGCAGAATTTCAAATGAGTATCAACATTCAAATTAAGCACAATATTATAATTAAAAGAAAGATAGCTTTGATGGACTGACATTATTTTATTATAAAGTTACTAATTAACAATTCAATAGTAAGATAATACTGAGTCTCTTAAATACCCACCTGTAGTAACTAGAAAAAATACCACATACCACACAAAATTTTGATATCCATCGAAAATTTGTCGTAAATGTGTGCTTTGAGACTCCCTAAATACAAAAGAAAAGACAATTACTGTTAAAGCTCCGTACCTGTCTCTCTCTCTCTCTCTCTCTCTCTCTCGCTCTCTCTCTCTCTTGTGAACAACAGAACTAAAAAACGAAAAGCAGGTTAAATAACCAATTAACTTGGTATTTACGTTCAGCATCATTAAAATATGCTACAAAAAGCTTTTCGAGGAAATCTCCTAACTACCTTTTCCAAGGAAAGCTTTTCGAGGTATTATTTTCTCAAAAATGGCGCTTAACTATGTTTATTAACATATCATATATGTTTACATAGAATGGAAAATGCAATTTTAAATCTTCTCAGAATATTCCGTTAAATCCTCTTTATTCGGAAGGTATTTTTATAATCGTAATTAAGTGCTAAATAATATAAAATAGACAGAAGCGTACTTCACTAAAATATAGATAAATTTAAAACACACAATGCATTCCAAATGCATTTATGGTGACATGAGCCTTTTCCACATTACGATATCAAAGGTTAGGATTGATCAACACTTTGTCATTCTTTTTAAGTCCTATTGCTGTTCGCAATTGCAAGAGTAAAGTAGGAACTTTAAGGCCCGTATACAGCGTCCATTTCTTAACAATTTGACCATCGCTGTTCCCTTCAAATCTATAATGAAATGTGTACCGTAGCTCTTTATAAAAGATCTAATTTAAAGTCATTGAAGTAGATGGAACAATAACTTGTATACCAAACCGATAGAAGGTACAAAAGCGTATGTGGATATAGCTGATGATATTTTTTTTGTGTTTTCTTTTAAATCTTGAGCCTTTATTTTGTTCAGTGTGAACTTAAATAGTTTGTTTTAATATATCACTTTCTATTATTCTCACAAGTTATATATGAGGCATTACTTCAATAGATTTGCTAATTTTGATATGTTTGCAATTAGTTGTCGGGTATAGATTTTTGTGAAAACAATAAATATGACTAATATTTCCGTTATATATTCAATGTAAAATACTGCATGAAGAGTATTTACTGTTCTATTATACACACATTTAAGTTTTAGAATCACCACTCTGGGATATATTTGGTAGGGATTATAAATTTAGCTTTATCTACCATACCGAGCATTATCTTATTCTTGCAAAGGGAAGACGAAAGTTGAGTCCTAAAAAAAAGAAGATACATGCAACAACGTTTATCAAAATTATTTTATGTAGAATGAATGGGTTAAAACCAGCATTTGAAAACTCGTTACAAGAAAAATAAATAATAAATGGATACTAGGGACAATATCCGTTTGTACTTGCCGCAATTCCACGTTTACTACCATTCAATTGTTTAAATTCAGCTAATATTGGCAGAAGTTTGTAATTGCAGTACTTTTCATAATTACAGGAATATTGTGGTATTGAGGTTTTGCTTAATACGAAATGAATTGTAAACAGACTCGCTTGTGAGCTTTGTACTCGTTTGCATCTTTGTTGGTCCGCATGCCGCGGATTTCTCTCATGATATTGGTTTCATGGCTATTAACGGAGTATAACATTGGACATTTACCCTAAGGAAGGTCAAGGAGACAAGATGGCAATCTTATACTCTGTTTATTGTTCTTGAAATTACTATACGTAGTCAACACCACGTGTAGCCACAGAGATGTCATAGTTCTCTCCCCTTTTTTTCTCAATTTTTCTTCGTTTTTGTTCTAAGAATCTCATATTAGAATGTTGACAGTGGAATCTCTGTAGACCTGAATGCATTTATGTACATCGTCACAGATGCGCTTCTTCTCATTCGCCATTTTCAATGTTACTGTTGCGATTGAAAAGTCACAAGTCAGACTGAGTTCCTTCAAAGAGACGTCCTAATTGAATTGATTATCGATATTGTGTTAGGTGCAGATAGTCAAATGTATTAGGATTTCATAATTTACAAATAAAGATTTGTAATCTTCAGGACGATGGAGTGGAATTCATGTCTTAAAATTATCTGTACTCTTGATGGTATCTGTGTGTAGGTGGCCAAGTAGGTAGAAGTTAACTTGTTTGTAGATAGCTAGGTATCTTTAATGGTGTGAAATTATTAAAGTTACTAGAGAAACACCTACTGCATGGGTCTTTGACCATGCATACATATTTCGGAAACAAGTTAAATATGGCAAAAACAATCAAAGAGAAAATTGATTAAAGGAAAAGATATTAAATAGATAAATTACTCTGCCTAATTGAACATAACTGTTCAAGTAGCGCGCACTCCAGCCAGGAAATTTCCCATGTTTTTCCAGTTGTTCTGGCCAGCCAGCAGATTTTATTTTGTAGTGTTTAATGCCCGCTTTTACTACTAGTGGCAGTTTTGATACATGGAACGTAGCTGAATCACTGGTAAATACGAACCCGGAGAAAACCCGTCCCTGCGCCGCTTTGTCCTCCACAAATCTCACATACGGCCGCTTGGGATAGAACCCGGGCCGTCTAGGTGAGGGTTGAGTAGTCTAACCACTCGAACACGACACTGCCCCAGCCAGTAGATCCCAACATGCCAATCTCCTTCTACTAGGAATTTTTTCTTTTAGCTTAATTGTTCGCAGGTTCTCCCATTGCGCACACGTCGCCAAAAATGTACCCAGTCTTCATCCAAACCCTAGAGTGGGCAGATTTTCCTACCGGAATTGTCTGTCATATTCTGTGCCCTCTAACCTCCCAGATTAAATCATACCATTCCTGAACTTTCCTTTTTCCTAAATGAAATATATATGCCTCTTTATTCCAATACAATTTTATTTCGTGTGCTAGAACTAGAGAGGCTTCAATTTTATAACTCGATTCAATTTCCTGTCGGCTGATGTCTTTTAATCTTATTTTGACACCTTTACATATGTGTTTGGCATTTGTTTCCCCTCTTTGTCATACTGACTTCATGCCTATTCTGCTCAAACTTCATTTGAGTTCAGCTGCCCAAAACTTTGGAGTAAGGTTATCCCGTTGGTATTTGTAACATATGGAGTGTAGTGTACTGCCTTGTGTATACTGCATCGCAATCAGCTTTTTTAACTACCCAAAATTACAAACCTACTTATGGCAATAGATTCTGTTCCCTTTTTCATAAGACTTAGAGCAAACTGGCAATTATAATTCATCTAGTGAAACTAAATCTATACTTAAAAGTAAACATGGCTAAGGAGTTAACATGTCGAGGAAATCTGAAGTAAAATGCATAGGTAGTTCAAGTTTTGCAGTTAGGAGAAACCACAGTTTTGGTAGATAAGAAATCTAAAATTTCAAATATTTCAATAAACATTTTTCACAATGTTTACTACATGTAATTGCTTAACTGCAGTTCGTTTTTTTTTGTTGTGCTTTTATTGCATAAAATGGTACCATCCGATTGCACTCTCTGTTTCACTGTAACAAATCCATAACACCTTCATTGAATTTTCAAGTTCCATCTAAGCTAAATGTGGACAGATCTCTGCCGTCCACCATTTAGGAAATATTTTATCCATAACCTCTCCTCCTCCTCCTCCTCCTCCTCCTCCTCCTCCTCCTCTCCTTCTCCTCCTCCTCCTCCTCCTCCAGGAACACCAACGCCGCCGCCAACACCACCATCACCACCACCGCCACCACCACTACCACCATCGCCACCACCATCACCGCCACCACCACCATCATCACCATCGCCACCCTCAACATCACCACCACCACCGCCGCAGGCGCCACCATCACCACCCTAACCATCACCACCACCACCACCAACGCCACCACCGCCGCCCCGCCAAACCACCACCGCCACCATCCCTGCCACCGCCGCCACCACCATCACAAACTCCAACACCAACATCACCGCCACCGCCACCACCACCACCACCGCCGCCACCATCACCAACACCGACATCACCGCCACCGCCACCGCCGCCACCACCACCACCGTCACCGCCACTGCCGCCACCATTACCGTCACCGCCGCCACCACCACCATCACCGCCACTGCCGCCACCACCATCACCGTCACTGCCGCCAAAACCAGCACCACCACCACCATCACCGTCACCGCCACCACCACCACCACCACCATCACCACCATCACTACCACCATCACCACCACCACGTTGTTGCTCCTTTTATGTGTCAGGCTTGCGTTATTGTTATGCACACCTCAGTTTATTTCGGTCGAGGTTGAACCTTTTCTGTTCCATGTTTACATTCTCTACTAAAAATGTTGATGTTTCACCCGAAATATGTTTTGAGGTACCCTGAGTCCGAAAAATATATTTTTAGAAAAAGGTATGTTTCTGTGTTCGTGCCTGTAGACAGCATAGCTAGAAACCTAAAAGACCGTTAAATGTTGAATTTGGTATTTAAAGAAACGGTCTTCCACGGATGCGACACGAAGATTTTCAAGAAAATTACCTCACCCCATACTTCCGTTTATATGGAAAATGTTTGAAAATTTTGTTTTTCTTGAAAATGACTTACGATTAAATACCACATATTAAAGGTATTTCCATTGCAAATAAAATCCATATCTTGAATTTTCTGGGAGTAACTTCTAAAGAGCTCTCATTCTGGCTGAATTTTGCAAAACTAATAATCCATAAGAAACAGGCAAAAACTTACTGCATACTAAATGTGGATTTCGTTAAAGCACGTAATTTATGTAATATACATTTTTGTTATAGAGTTGACTGATTTCCAGATATTCCTTGTTATTGGTTTCAATTTGAAACTGCTTAACTTTTATCAAGGGGTCACTTTTCGTTTCATCTCTTTTGTTTTATTGGAAATTCAAAACGAACCAAACTATAATTCTTTACATAGCGAACAGCTTTTAAAAAAAATGTCTATCTCTTTCACCTCTGGAAATCCCTTAATTCTCTTCTGTTTACAAGGATGCAAGCAGTAACACCAATTCTGCTAATCTCGATTAGTGTTATATAAATAAAGGAATAACCTTTTGTAAGAATAATTTTTTTCAGAACAGGTAGAGAAGGTCATGTGAATGGAAGACATGAAATGGTTTAACCTGCGTTTACATTACCTGTATATTTCGTTTAAGTTTCTGAATAACGGCTAGATCTGCTGGCTGTTGGAATGACTCCTATTGGCTTTCTATACGTGTGGGAACAAACACGATATACATCACACCAATGGGGGACAATATTTTCATGCGCTGCATTTAAATGCGGGCAGGTTTCTTAGGAAAGCTATGCAATCCAAAACTGAGTGTCCGAAATAAAAGTGGAGCTTAAATTACAAACGGAGATTATCCAAAAACCAAAAACATATTCCTATTTCTATTGTCTGCCACATATAAAATGCAAATGTTGTGTATATCTTAATTGGGAACAAACACCGGCCGCTGGCGGGTTAGCAACTAAGGCGAGCGACCTTCGTTGTACACCCCTTGCATCTTACCGAAAACGGTGAGAATCGCGCTCGTCGAAAGGCATTTTCCACACTTGTATTAGATTCCGTGATGATGTAGTATAAGAACAACATAAACTAGCCTTAACCGTTTTCCACGTAGTTACGAGAGCGCCTTTCTTTTTAAGAGATAAAATTCACCTACCAGTATCCACCAATGACTAGCTTTGAAATTGTCCATAAGCTGTTCTCATTTAACATTATAGAGTAGTTCCTTGAAGAGTAAATCAAAACAGTAAGACACCGTAACAAAAACCATGCACGGGAGCGTGTAGTGTTCTTTTATTATTATTATTATTATTATTATTATTATTATTATTATTATTATTATTATTATTATTATTATTCTTCACAAGCAATTTGGAGGAAATGCAAATTATACAGCTTTTTCTTCACTTTGTACCTATAAAATGCAAAGAATGTCCTATATTATATTGCATATATTCGTTGTGAACTTATTTCAGATGCAAATGCTCTAAGCTTGGAGCATAGCAATTTGCATCCACAGGCAAATTAGCTTGAGCTTGATACATTAATGGCCTACAGATGGATATCAAGAGCTTAATTGGCTATTTTCCTATTTTTAAAACGCCCCAAATTGATTTCTCTACTGCTGAGATAGAATAATAGTTATTTTCATCCTACCTTGTTTAGTTAATTCCATTTATATCCCGCCTTTAACATCTAAGTCATATCGGTGCCGTTTTATTTGAAACAATTGCTCGTGGTAATTTCTCTCACTCGTTTATTGTTGCCCTTTAACGTTGGTGAATTGTGATTTATACACACATTCACGTTTCCTGTCATACCTTCAGACGCTGTGGAGGATGGAGGAATAATCTTTGCTAGAGGAGAGCTTCCACTATCTTCCGGGAATCGAACCCTGGCATGTGCTCTACCGTCTGAGCTGCGGGATCAGCCAACATTCTACCTTGTGGCTGAAGAGTGATTGTTTTACTAGCCGACATATTTTTATCACACACTAGAACTTATGATTAAAATTTCAAGAGTATAAGGACATACCACGATCCAAAATATGCGTACATTTACAAAACACACCAAAATTCAAAGTAAAATTTTTCGAAAAAAAATAATTTAAATACATTGCTATACGTCTTGGACTCTATTAAGCATAAAACATGAAGAGCATACAGCAATGCTTTAATAGAAAGTCCCTCTATAACACACTGAATTTGCCATTCTTTAATCTAGCACATTAAACCATTTATTAATACTCAGATATTTCAATGTTTTTAAATAAATGATATTTTCTACAGACTAAACGGAACAGATAATTGCATAGGGACGTTTATTTTTTATTTACTTTTTTACCAATACAGTGGCAGTACCCATAACTAATATCATAAACAGTATGTAACAATTTAACCGCTGTTTTGTGAAAAGCGTTTGAAAATGTAAGCGTGCACTTTTATATACATGGAATTAGATTCAATTGCGCTAAACACAGCACATTTATTTCGCTACCGTAGAAATGGCACATCATTGTGTATTTATGCTCCCCAACAGTTTTACCGCTATTTTGTTGTGTTTCTGTCGAAATAAATATTTACATGTTATTTAACTTCATTGCCGTTTCATTTTTGAGGCATATATTCCTTTTCAAGCACTGCGTAATATCACAAGATTACTGATATAAAAATGCTGCAGACATTCACATTTCACTTTTCAAACATATTATTTATAAACTGTACATGTCATATTTAAATGTTTCTTTCCAAATAACCTGAATACAACGCTATTATATACAGACAGAACCTTTGGTGATTCATTTTGCGATAGTTACCATTACTGAATACAAGAAAATGTAAGCAAATGGTGTTATCAAACGCCAAAATTCGAGATAAACGTGTTGAGATATTTTACTATCTAAAAATATTTAACCTTTATTTCTAATACACTTACATTTATTTTTGCTACTTCTGTTTTCTGGTTACAATGCTTAAATATACTCTGATTTGCAAAATAAAGACGACAGAGCTATTTTATTTATCTTCTTATAACCAAACGGCTGTGAGTATACAGTCATTGTATATTAATAATACAAAAATAATTTAAATTGTGAAAACTTTATAAATGTGCTTCAATTGAATAATAAAGAAAACAGATTAGTAAAGCTTCAAATTCCATGTAAAAGTATTACAAATGTTCTACATGGCTTGTTTTTGCAACACTCTAAGCGAGTTTGTCGCATATTCTATGGATCATATCACGGTCAGTGGGTCCTGCTGCTTCTCCTGTCCTATCTCGTATTAGTCCTGAAATCCGTACGAACAGACATGGCCGAACGCGATTCATGGAACAGCGAACAACAATTAGCGCGCTCCGCACCTGTAAACCTCTCCATGCTGATTGGTGGGGCGAGGTTGTCGCAGTAGAGCCTGCTGCAACGCCCTCCAGTTTGTAGGGACTCGGATGTGCTGGAAATTTTTAAATACATTACACCTTGTCACTGCGTCCGGCTCAATAGCCGTGGCGGTATAGCTTTATGTATTATTGTTAATTCATTTGTCAAGGGCGTGTTTCTCAGGGGGAGGTAGTAGATTCCTAATGGCCGGGTTTGGACGAGTTTAGGATAGTAGCTCTCCTTTAAAAGGACATACCAAGGGCAGAGCGAAAATAAACTCATTGGCAAAATATCCAAGGAATGAATAATGGTAGTAATAATAATAATAATAACAACAACAACTAGGTTACTAAAGTTGATAGTGCAAGAGAGATAGAGATGTCCTGACCCAAACAGCGATGTCCGACAGTTATGCTGCTTTCGGAATACTTAGATATGCAGAATTAAAGCAAATACGAAACCAAGACGAAGAAGGGTAAGAGATAAGAGAATCAAGAGCCAAAATAGATACATTTACAATATGTACTAATTTACATGATCGTTAAGCGTTCCACCCGAAGTGAAAGTGTCTCTGAAATGTTCTCATTCACTTAGCCAACAAAACACGGTGCATCACTGTTCCTCACATAGCTCCATGACGCAATTTCAATCAACAGAAGACAATACTTTCTCTATAGGCTCACAATTATAAATTCATAATTCCATTTAACTCTAAATATACTTGAAGGTGATATTTAAAATAGTTATTTTTTATGTTGACTGTTGTTTTTTCTCACAAGCCGCACATAGGACAGGTAGGGTAGGGTAGGGTAAGATCGAAAAATTCAGTACTATAGCCGGAATTTGAACCACGTGTATCCCGGTTTCTAGTCGGTTGTCTAACCACTGAGCTACCATGGTAACATGTCATCACAGCATTAAATTCCCCAACTGACTAGTATGTTTTCCGGTAAACCACAAGGCGAACTCAAATTACTCTGATATGACACACCCCAATAGCGACTTGCAATGTCTTAAGTACTCTAAGTTCCTTGTGGTTTACCGGGAAACATCCGAGTCAGCTGGGAAATCTTATGCTATGCTGGCATGCTGTCATGGTAGCTCAATGGTTAGAGCAAATGGCTAGAGACACAGAATTCCGTGGTTGAAATCCTGGCTATGGCAGTGAATTTTTCGGCCGGACTCTACCTGCTCTATTTTTATGTACGTTTATAGATCGGCTTCGATAGTTTTAAAACATTTATATCCTGATATTAAAATCCATTAAGTCTAATAAGTATTGAAATATCTGACAGTGATTCCTTATTTAAATGCAAAAATGTAAAACTTTTATGGGGATTGTCATAGCATTATACGAAGTGGTCCATCTACCCCATATTTAGCGTGTGCACATATTCCTTTGTGCGTTAGAGGAGCTTTTACAATTTAAAACTGGCCAAAGAGGAACTACCTCTCTTAATGAGCGCAAACCGCATCACCGTCTCCGTGATAAGCAAGAGGGATAAAACGAAGGTCACTTAGCCAGTTTTCTCTCTTACTGGTTTTAACTTTAAATAGCTACGATGAGTTCTGCAGCTATTTTAACGCAGAAGGAATATCTACATACGCCAAATATGGGGCAGATGGGTCACTTTGTACGATACGCGGCGGAAGCATTTTTGTCCCAAAAGTCAAGCATTTAATAGAAGCACCATGTTTATCGACAATTATAAAATAGACAGCTAGGTACTACCCACAAAAATAATTATAGTAATTAAAAATAAAAAATAATAATTATAATGTGAATAGGAAATGGAACATTGTATTTATATAAGAGATAAAAAAATCAAGTAAAATTTACAGTAAAATTGTCATTTAGAAGACATACAGTCCTTTCCAATTGTAGAGGAAGAAATCAATCGTAACCATAGAGTACGAAAGAAAGTAGCTTAAGAAACGGACATGTTTGTAGTTAGCAGCAAAGGGGCTAACGTTTCATCTATAAATGATGAAAATCTTGGCAATACTAGACGTTGAAATTTTGCTACGTAGTCCCTGTTGGCGTAGATGTCGCAGATGTTCTGAAGTCAGACGCGGCAAGAGTTACCGCAGACGTTAATGGAACTGCATCAACACACCCTCACACAGTTTAAAGTGCATCTCAGGATGTTCAAACTTGGCTTTTACTCGCACACAGTAAAATACCTGTTTCCCACATAATAATATCAAAGTTGTACTAGTTGTTATAACTCACGGGGTTCCGTAAAATCAGTTACCACCGAAGCATGCTCCACATAGAGGTATAGCCAAAGATCTTGCTTCACCATTACATTTACAGGAAAACGGTAACTTCAGTCATTTATGTATCTCCTCTAAACAAAAGAAATTCCTTACTGCAGTGATATTTACTTATATACTCCATGCTAATGGAGATAAACTTTAACAGAAATAATAATAATAATAGGAAGAAGCAGAATAATATTAATAATATACAGAGTTCTTATGCTTTCACTTCTTGCTGGGCCTAAACATGTTTTTTTCCCCCCGACTGACTTCATTCTGTATCTTCCAGTCCTCTTACACTCATTCCAGTACTTTTTCCTACATCCATAAGTTTCGAGTTCTTTCTTTTCCTCTACTACCTGGTGTACTCCTTCCAACGGTTTCCTTAAAGTCTGTTCCAATGGACACTATTCAGCATTGATGTTATAATATTACTTTCCTTAATTCTGTTATTAATTTAATCTTCCTGTCTCTTTTATTTATCTAGTTTAACCCCCAAATACTTAAATTCTTCATTTCGTCGGATACAACCTTTCTGTTCTTCCAAAATTGAAATTTTAGTTTCTGTTCTACATTCCATTTAACTTGTTTTTTTCTAAATTTATTTTCAGACCTCTTATTAATAATAAAAATAATAACAATAACAATACAACAATTATAATAATAACAACAACTTGCGTCGATGGGTGAACACACTTATCACAGATCTATTCAGGTGAATTTAGCGCACGTGGATTAAATGTTACACAACCTAGCCAAAATGCCATTTTTTGAATCCTCACCTTTTATGCGATCCGTTGTAGTCTATTTTAAATACCCATTAACAAAATAGACAACCACCCAGATATGATAAGAGATCCTCGTCCTGTAGAAATCTTGCTGGACAATTCTGAGATTCGTTATATGCTAAGACTCGCAACTGCGCTAGTAATTTGTGTTAAAGCTTCCTTTATGGCCACTTTTCGTGTGAACTTGCCATCAATTTGCGTGTTGTCTGGCAGGAGGCAGAGTATCTAATGTTAACCACAGCATTTTACAAGCCTCCCGGTATACATATCAATTAACGAAGCGTCTTGCTGTAAATCTTCCGCTACCATGCACCCCCTTTCAAGGATCCAAATCCTTCTTCCTTGATCAAAGCAATTACTTTAGTCTTGACGTCAGAAGAGAAAAGCTAGCGATCTCCCTTCTATACTTGTCTCGGGGAAGTGAACGCGCTTCTAGAGCACCGTTTCAACTGTTTACTGAGGTTAGCTTTAGGTAACTTTAGCTCCTTAATTCAATAAAGTGCACACACTTTCGTATACAATGCGTTTGTATATCAATGAAAATACACACTCCATAGTTACTGAAAGTATTCGAGAATTTGCGTCAAAATCTTTTATGATTAAGGAACACTGATTGTATCATACTTTGGATTGGAGCATAAAACTGGATATATAAACTAAGAGTTTCAGATATAGCAATTATAAGCAAATCTGACGTGTTCCTTTCACATGACTTTATAGTGTAACAAAATATTCTTACAAAAACTTGTTCTATCTACTTCGTGCTAAACAACATGAATGTTAGCAGAAACTTCTTACTGCTTAGTTTCCATTTAAGTAGAAGGCAAATAAAGAAGTACAATCGGCTAAAGTGATAGTCAGATCTTTTAAAAGCCGTCGCTGTACGATTGTAATTTGGTTCTCTATGCAGGAGTAAAAAAAAAAAAAAAAAAGGAATGAAAAATTCCCGTTTGAGAAAGGTTTCAAGTAGTTTAAAATGGAAACAAAAACAACGAACCTTTCAGAAATGGTTAACTCCACGGAAAAATGCATATGACATAAACTGTGTGTTTTAACATGATATAAATTTCTGTACATTACATTTTTGTCTATCCCTCATGGTTAATAGTTATGCAAAACTCATAGGTCTTCAGAGGCTAGTTCCAGAAAATTCAAGATATAAATTTAATGTTTCATGTAAAACATGTTAATATGTGGTATTTTAATCAAAGTCGTTAAGGCCATTTTTGAGAAACACAACATTTTCGGAATTTTGTCGCATGTAAGGTGTAGCTGGGTGTCTTTAAAATCTTCGTGTCACATCATTGGAAGATTCTAAGCTTGTATACTAAGTTTGGTATTGGTTTTGAGCGCTGCTGTCCACAGATATGCACACACGGATGCACGCAAGCACACACGCACACACACATACCCACGAATGATTTTCTGGGGTTTTAAACAAACATGTATCTCCAGTGAAATCTCTGTATCAAATTTATGGGTGGAATATAGCATCTTCTCTACCTACTATGTGCGTACATAGTATTCGGTAGAGAAAGCAATCACAAATATTGAGACCACGTATTTCTCTGGGAGAATACTAGAATTCCAACCATTGAAATATCTCGGCAAATATGGATCCAACGACACAGCGCGACATTTATTTTTCACTTGCCAGTCGAAAATGTACCTACAAGAGGCCATTCTCACATCAATGCTATAGATCGGGCTAGGGACTTTTAGTGAACGTAGATCGAAAATAAGTATATTCGCGTCTCGAACTCTCTTTCTTAGATCCAGGTTTCATAAAAAACAATTTTACAAATTAGAAAGATTTACTAAAACACTTAATTCCTGGCATATATCGGTATCTAAAAAGTTACTGAGAAATTTTTCAAATAATATGCAAATTACATCCACTGCTTATTTTTTTCTATTTCTGTTTATGAAGGCACCCATCACTGGGAAGAAATGACGGTAGATTTTCTTAAATTTATTTCTTTCTGAGTGGAAAAATATAACAAAACGGTTTGTGTTGGACAAAACGGCGCTGGGGCGGGTTTTCTCCGGGTACTCCGGTTTCCCCCGCCATCGCATTCCACCGGTGCTCCATCATCATTCATGTATCATCAGTGTCACCGCCTGCGGTGCCATTAGTAGTTAAAGCGGGCGTTAAACACTACCAAAAAAAAATAACAAAACGACTGCATATTTTGACGCCCTTTGAGGAACGCACTACTGGGAAAAAATTAAATGTAACTGCGGCCGGTTTTCTCTTCGCTACACAAATCTTGGTTATAAGTTATCTGCAATTGGTTGGAATTATCCTACGCGCTGATACTTGTGCTGAGCAACCGTCCCATCCGCGGATGGGTTCAAGCGTTGACAAAGGAATAGAGCAAGTTATTTTGATTATTTCTGTGTCTCCATACAACGGGGTATATGTTGATTATTCCCAAACATTAACTGGGGAGTACATTTATTAATTATTAACGATCAAAGTGCTTAACGAACTGAATTTCACGTTATGTGCATATATGTATACATTAAAGCAATAATACTTGATTCTTTGTTAGGACTATTCTAAAGATGTTTCTAGATTTGTTTTTACATAAGCCATATTTTTTTAAAGCTTGCAGCAACATGAATTATATCTACAACCAAATCTCTTCTGTCCAAATTGTGTTTCCATTCTGACATTAAAATTGTTTAAACATACATAACATTATATTTTTTAAATTCGTGTATATTATGCATTTCACTTAACAATTCTGAATTTGGAGAAATATGAACCTCGCTTCTCTTGTGGAACCCTGCATACTTTTACTGCAGTGTCTGGCATAGTATAAGGTAGCTGATCGTTGAACGGAAAAGGGACCTAAACACAGCTTAAAGTTTTTTAATTTTTTTGCAGCGCGTATGGAGCTCATTGGACGGTAAGCCCAAATAGGGTATTCTTTATTTCGAGGTATTTTCAGTTTAAAATATGCAGCTATTCAGCTAATCAATTTGATCACTGTCTCTTGTAAGGGACGACTCAGGCATAGGCGCAGAGTAGTGAAATTCAACGCAGATCTTTTATTAGAATTCTTATCTCATCTAGTTCATTTGACTAGTGAAATAGAAGCAGATTTTTTAATGCAATTCTTTCCACCTGTGTATTTATCTCTCCCGGAAATACTGAATCACTCATTTTTGAGAGCTTCAGGAACGACTTCATTGAACTACCATAGAGTGTAAATCTGCGGGAATGTACTGTAATGTTCTTTACTACTAAACGTCCTAAAACCTCACATTTTACAGTTTCTGATACTTCTTGAAATAATGGATTACATTGCGTTTTAAGCGTTTAACTTGACTTAGCATGGTGTGCAAGCAACCGCGTTTTAAGAATATTGCGTTAAAATATGGTTCCAATGATTGCGAAATAAATATATTTGTATTAGCAATAATGTTACATCCGATAGTCATGTCTCTTATAACTGTTGTTTTTATTGTACTGTAAAGTAAATCAATTTTGATTTACCATAAAGACGTATACTCTTTTGTGAGTCTGGTTTAGTTTAATTAAGCTTGTGAGCTACATATATGTAGCAAAATAGTTTACTGCAACGTTATTTAGTCTATTGTATCAGTAGGCTAATTTATAATACACCACAAAGTGTATGAAATGCAAAATAGTTCATCGTCGAGAAATACTGGGTCTCTCAGATATATTTGTAAATATGGAATTACTGATACAGATATAAGAAATTTGCGAGTCAAATATAACCTTTATTCTAACGTCAACTCATAGACCGTCAATCTTATAAACTTAAAACTTGCGCGGTATATGCAAAATGTTGCATCAAATAGAAGAAAATGTATATTAAGTTGAAAATAAATGGATACATCAAGTTAATGAGTAAACGGATAATTGCTTTACAGTTGTAGATTTGTAATAGAAGTTTACTGACACGATAGTCGAGACCGTCAAAGCAGGACTCGTGAACGGGAGATTTAGTGATCAAATTCAGCTAGGAACGTCCTCCCTGACTGAGGTTTCTCCTTTTTTTTTTTTTTTTTTTTTTTTTTTTTTTTTTTTTTTAAATACAGTACTGGAGTCTGATCAGGACTCCGGCACTGCATACCCTACTTTTATTTACCTTTTTTTCTGTTTACTTTGTTTTGCCGTATTATTACTGTTTTCTTACTTTTACAACACACACATATACACAAACATATAACATCCATGCCCAAGGCGGGACTCGAACCCACGATCCCCAGCGCTACGAAGCACCAAAGCGGGACGCCTTGGCGAGCGCGGCCATGGGGACCGGCTTCCTTCAGAGTTTCATCAGTCCTCATAATTGACAAAAGTCGGAGTGATTATCCTAATCCCAAATCTGCCACGTTTCTTTCCCAAATGTATTTTTCTTATTGCGAATTCATTTCATGTATTACTAGTGGTCAGTATCTATGCTAAACTGTGTCTGTCTGGGTAGCTCATTTGGTTTGACGCTGGACTTTTTATTCAAGGTCACGGGTTCAAACCTGACCCAGATCAATAATTTTTAAGTGTGCTTAAAAGCGACAGCTCCATGTCAGTACATTTACTGACATATAAAAGCACTTTTGCGGGACGAAATTCCGGCTCACTCTCCCTAATATGATCCTGACTATTGACAGCGTCGTTAACAAACAAATAATTAATAATGTTTTATGGCAAAGCGTTCCAAATCAACTCGTGTGAGTCAAGAGTACACGCGAGCACTCAACCACGAAACTCAGAGCAGAGATAAAGGGGGGGGGGTTACCAACCAATATGGCACTGGGCAAAGCTTATACCAGAATATTTGTGTATTGCCACTTCATTTTCAACACTTGATTCATATGTGACTATAGCTTGCCCCAATGCTGCACGTACTGTAGGGTGTGTCTGATTGGCGAGTTGCTCACTTATTTTGGCGAGCACCCAAGCTGAAACAGACTGGTCTATGTGGTCGTCTCCAGTAAGAACGGGTGTTTAAGACGGCTAAAGATCTGAGTAGTTGTTTGGCTCGCATAGAGTAGAAAATAGGATTTTTGTTTATTATTTGTGTTTCTTTAAGCTCCATACAGGCGATCAAATTCAATGCTTTACAAACTTTCCAAATTGCTTCCAATATTTTAAAATGCTATAAAAGCCGCCGGTCTCCATGGCCGCGCTCGCCAAGGCGTCCCGCTTTGGTGCTTCGTAGCGCTGGGGATCGTGGGTTCGAGTCCCGCCTTGGGCATGGGTGTTATATGTTTGTGTTTATGTGTTTGTTGTAAAAGTAAGAAAACAGCAATCCAGTAATAATACAGAAAAAAAGGTAAAAAAAAGGTAAATAAAAGTAGGGTATACAGTGCCGGAGTCCCGATCAGACTCCGGTACCGTATTTAAAATAAAAAAAAAAGCTAGTAAGCAGATGCTCTAAACGCACGATGTTTTGATGACTTTGGCCAATGAAATGCAAGCATTTAAAAGTGCGTCACAAAATCCGACATGGCTGAACGCGAAAAGCACACAAAAATGGCTACTTGGGCAAGGGTTGTCGTATGCGAGATATTAGGTTAGTAGTTTTAAGAAAACTGCCTTGTCTATACCTTATGGGCTCCGTGTGTCACGATCACATGGTGAAAACACGGCACATGAAGAAATTGCCAGACATATTTGCAGAGTTTACAATAAAGCAATTTGATATAGTGCGGCTAACCTACAATTCATGTTATTTCCATTGGATTTGTAATCTGGTGTTATGGGCGAGCTGATGTTATATGTAAAAGTGCTGTGCAATTACGAAAAGAACAGTATTTTCATTACAAACTGTTATACTAGACGTATATAGTAAATTACTTTGTGATAAATTATTAACAATTTTTCTTGTGAGCTCTTGAATTGAAAGAAAAAAAGCTTGATTTTGTACAAGGGGCTTTAGTTTCAGAAGTTCGTATCACATATATCTTAAAACAGTTTTGGTGAGTTATCTGGCTGTAGATGGGCAACCATTTTAGGGTTCTTCTAAATATTTGTATCACATCCCCGGTTGAACTATTTCAGACGTATATTCGCAGTGTTATAAATATTATGCGCTCATATGAGATTGCCTTTGAATGTAAAGAAATAGTGTCCTTTCAAAGTCTTCACGTGATCTATCTTTAACTATATGTCTTTAATTTTATGCAAAACATGTTCACTGAATACCAGGTGACCAGCTCTAAGTGCTTCTTTTAGTTCAATTTATGTAATCTGTTATGTGATAGATGGGCCTTAGATTCGTCTTTGTCACCCAATTTACAGTTTATTTACATATTTAGTTTGGAGACAAATTGGTTTAACGGTCAAAAATCACTCTGTGACTTTGTTCATCTCATAAGAATAATAGCATTGAATCAAGTTAAACCAGCTTTTTTGCTGATTTTATACGCGTTTACTAAAATTGCAACCCCAAAACCGCATAGCTGGTGAAACAGTTATTACATCCAGTGCTAAAACGGAAATTCATTTGTGACAAATACAAGAGACCACACCTAATTAAGACTTACGTTCATAGAAAAAATGAGTGTTTTAGTTAAACCATACAGAAGACATTACATTCATGTTTCAATTCTGACGTTACAGTAGCCTAGTGGATGCGATATACAGTAGCCAATAGCATGGAAGATTTTTTATTATACCTAAAAGGTCCAACAAACCCTGCATTAACAGACTTAAAAGTCTAATAAAACCTGAAATTCTTTTCGAGAGGCTGTATCATAGAGAACATTTTTTCCAAGAGCAAACGAGAATATATTAAGAATAAAATTAAATTATACATATTGAGAAGACTGAGAGGTGCATAGCATGAAGTGACTGGGTGTCATTATTGCCAGTCATTTAAGCTGCTTGTACACGATCAAATTTTTGTCGAATTCAATGCTTTACAAGATTTTCCTAGAGTTGACACGGTTTCAAAAGTTTTCTTGTCAGATTGCTTCCAATACATTAAAGTCCTGGTAGACTTGAAAGCAAATAAAGGCATGCTCTAAATGGTAAAAAATCTTAAAACGACTTGATGGTTTTGGCTAATTAAATGTGAGTATTTAAAAACCGTAAAAAAATATGAATCATGGCTGAAAGCGAAAAGAAGCAAAAATGGCTACCTGGGCAAGGGTTATCGTAAGCCAGCTCATTAGGTTATAGTTTTACGAAAGCTGGGCATGTTAATACCTTATGGCTTCGTGAATCACCACAGCAAGATGAAGACAGCACACACATTAGGCTGAACATTTGTAATACTTGTACATGAAGCTTGAAGCTGTACTAGTCCGTTGGATTGAACTCTGGCTAACTTGTTTTTGTGCGGAATGCAGGATCTATGTATGCGTGGTCGTCAAGCTTATTTGTTCTTTCCCTACCTGTTCCGCATTCCACACTTTAGGCTCTCGTGAATGAATCCAGTGAATCCTCATATGTATGTCGCAGGAACAAATTAGACACTTCGCTCGCGATAACTTTTAATGTATTAAACGCAGTAGGCTACCTTTCTATGCGCACACAACTTTATGATAATCAACCAAATAACCGTTCTTTGGTTTACCACTATTTCTTAATCTGTATAAGACCGCAATCCCTATAGCCACGGCTATTTTCTAAACCATCTATATTTCTGTTTGTCAATTTAGCGCTCGGCGTGTTCTGATCGATTTCTATTACTGCTTTACTATTCAATATTTATTTGGCGTGATTAGTTAGTATTTATTTTTGTTTATTTATTTATGGCGTCACACATTTTTTCTTTTACTTGGACGGACAGCGTGTAGTTTTGCAATTAATATGAAACGAAGTGAAGATTTGTGTCCAAATGGTCTATTTCTAATCACTACTGGAGGCCTTCATAACTATTTACATGTAGCTAAATGTTTATACAAACCATATTGGTGGTTTGACTTTCTACAGTCTTCAACTTAGTCATTACCTGCTGGTTTTCTTTGAACCTTAAGATAAACTGTCGCAAACTTCAACGGTTTGAGGTTGACATCAAAAGCGGGACTTTATCTCGGGAATATAACATAACTAAGTGGTCCTGGAACTCAAAATCACAATGAAAATGAACCATTCGTTTGGCTTTAAACCTTGCATAAAATAAAGTACATTCCTTGTGCTATTTATTAAATATCCTTATGAAAATTACCATGAATGCGTAATTCTTTCAGGATTTTTCAGTGTTGGAAGTTTTATTTTTGTGCGGCAATTATTTTATATTTTGACCAAATTAGCATTTAATTTATCTAAAATAGTTCATTAATTGAGTGTAGTTATCAGGTACTGTCTAGGCGGTGAGAATTACGGTTTCACACTATTGTTTGGGCTACCGATGATAGACGATTTATTGAGATGTTATCTACTTATTTACATATTAATATTTGTTGAAATATCAGCATAGTTTGACCACCTCAAACTTAAAAATACTGCATACGGATGCGCGTTAGATTTACAAAACTTTTTCCAAACAAACGCTAGGTATATTAGAGTTAGATGTTAGGATAATCTCAAAGATACTATCATGGCCGAAAGCTTTTAATTGGAAATCGCAGACACTTGGCGACCAGGATGTGCTTATTTAATTCATAATAAATCAATATTAAGGTACGTTAGAGTATAAGCTAGTTATTCAAAACGCGGTTAAATGGGAAAAGTGAAGGTGATCGTGCTAGTTTTACCTGGTATAGTAACGTGAAAAACAACATACTTCAATTGAAAAGATATTCATAAATGAAAACATAAATAAATTCAGAGTAAATAATAAACTAGTAATTTAACAGGTTTAAAGGTCCGCACGGGTCGAGGTTCTTAGGGCCGAGCTCAAGATTAGATTACAAACTGGCTCAGGCGCGATTGTCTAATGTTGCTATTATTATTATTATTATTATTATTATTATTATTATTATTATTATTATTATTATTATTATTATTAGTTCACGAAGCGTTGCCCCGATCCACTGGGATCGTATTCAGGTTCGATCTCCAATACCATGGGGAAGGCATGGTAAAACATGCACTCAGGCCATTGGGACCAACTGAAGAGTCATTTTACAGAAATGAATGAAACAGAAATCTTGGAATCATCATGTAGGAAGCGGCGGCATGTCGCCCCTCTCCTGCACTCTGCCCAGGATTTTCTAGGCACGGATGAACAGTGGGAGGCGGAGTTTGCAGCTGTTGTGCTGTTGTAACGTTGTTGGGCGAAGGGAATATTTATTTATTATTACTAGTATTAGCACTGCTACGGATAAGTGTCTCCTACGATAATAATAGTATTTGGGCATCCCAAGAAGTAATATATATTTCGTCTTTGTTTTCCTTTAAATTGAAAAGTATTTTAATTTTTTATTTTAAAATAAGGCGTTTACAATTTGGATTAAAAAAGCATAGTTTAAGATACTTCATGACAAAACAAAATGTTACACTAAATGTGATAAATTCATTTTTTGTATTTATTTTCAGATCCACTTTCGACCCGAGCCCGACGAACACTTTGCAAGTTAAGTCTGAGCTTGGTTCGAGGGCTTCGTCCCAGCCCGTAAAGGTACCTAGATTGCGTGGGGTAAGCATTTAAGCAGCTTATTTTCCTGCGCTTCTTAATTCAATATATTCGCAGGCAATATCCATTATCAAAATCTCACCTCTCGGATCATCATAATGTTGTTATGGTATGACATCGATTTTAAACTTCGGACGAGTTACTTGGAGAAGTTTTGAGCGGAACATTACACCTTCTGTGATTGTATTTAAGCTGTCGTATGAGGTTGAAAGCAAGCAGTTTAATAACGTATTAACAAATGCTAGCTTTGGAGACGATAAACGGAATTGAGCACAAAGAGAGTTAGGTGCTTGGCTTTGCAATGAAAAAACTTGGTTGCCAAGCAACATCAGCCAGCGTGAAGGAAGTAGGTGTGTACTGTATTATACAACGCCCAGTAATATTGAAAGATTTCGCTGCCCTTAATGGAAACAGGAGCTGCGTGATATGTTATCGCTGGGATCGACAAGCAGCTGCTCTTTATAGTCAACCATAGATGGGGTCGTTAAATTATACTGTTCCCGCACATACGGCAATCTGCGCCTGCCTCGGTCGGGAACTTCAGTATGCTCCCTGCACTAAACATTTGATGTCTACAACATTAACATTTCCAAGGATACCAGATGTTTCCAACTATCTCAGAGCTATTTTAAAACCTGTACAACGGTGGAAGGAAATATGTAATACAAGATTACAAGATTTGTTGTTTCTCAAGTCAGTTTTAGGGGTAAGGCACGACTTTTTAAGGGTTCACGTAAAACGAATCAAATGTTATTCCATGAAGATAAATTAATATACAAAGCTTATGTTTTATATATTTAAAAGAAATACACTGTATTTTATTAACTAAAACATAAGAAAACCTTAATATTTTCATTTGTAAGAATCTGTTACTCATTAGAGCTGTATTGTAATTTATTTGCCATTCCTTTGCGCCATTTTGGTGTGTATGCTCCTTTTTTTTTATATTAATTTCTAGTTCCATTACAATAATTATTACATTATTGCTTCTAAAATTATTCAGAGGTACTGATGCTTTCATTGATATACAAATAGGTAAGAACCGATTTTAAATTTAAACCATTAATTTATATTTAAAATATTTTTAAACAGTTGTCTTCATTAATTATTTTTTGACGATGTTAGTAGTCAATAAACGCTTTTAAAACTTTCATAATATCATTGTTAAATTTTTCATCAGTAGTAGAGTTATGTTGGAAACGCTTGATATAATTTAATCAGATATAACATTTTTTAAAATCAAGGACGTATTTTTAATTGAAAAGCAGCTCGTTTTAAAATAAAAAGTGAGTATATTTTAGCCATAAAGGACTCATTAAAAGTATATTTGCTTTATAAATCGCCATGGTTAAAAAGTTAGTTACTATTGTAACCCTTATGTTTTTTTTTTGTTTTTGCTTTATTGTTGTTTTTTTAAGTAAAGATCCCTGGTTTGAAACACGTATTTTGAAAGAAAAATATATACATTTGTCAAAGAACTGTCAGATGGTTGCATTACCTCACTAGATGAGCCAACGATAAGCATTATAATAGCCAAACAATGTCCTCTCCAGCCTTGCAGTCGTCCTCCGTGATCTGGGAGTAACATGCTAGCCTCTGGCCTCTGGCTCCCAAGGTCGCAGGTTCAAACCCGGCGGAGGTCGATTGACTTTTTCGGGTTCAAAACGCCTTAGCATGGTTTCCTTCGGTAGGCGAGTAAAGCCATTGTTCCCGTGTCGTAGATTTACCATACGTTAAAGAACCTCAGGCCTGATAAGGAGCCCTCTGAGCAAAATTAAGCGGTTCGACAGCGCCTATCTATAAAACTCAATTTCAATTTCCAGCCTTGCTTGCATATTAAAGTTTCTAAATCAGCTGCGTAACAAAATTCATTATTTACAAAACACGACAGAAGCGAGAAAAAAAGACTGACCGGAAGAATGGAAATACGAAGAAAGTTACTTTCAAATGAAATTCATAGAAATAACAGTTGATACGTTTCTCTGTATCATTTGCAGCTATCTGTTGAACAATAGTTACATATTTAATGATGAGTTTCGGCCTCACTTCGAGAGAAACCATTCGAATCATAATGTAACTTTTCTTCCCAAAGGAGATTTTGAGTTCAAAGAAAAATGTGATATGGTCCATCTACATGACCTCTATTTGTTCTGCAAGCAAATTATTCTTACAAAATATAATTACTTTATCCACACCATGCTAATCAAGATGAACATTGCAAGAAATGGTCTTCTTGCTTAGTTCCCTATAAGGAGAAGGGGAATACACTACCATAAAGCGATAGCTGCATCTTTTAAGAGCTGTCGCCATGCGATTCTCCTTAAAGTTTGTTTCTCCTTCCAAGGCCAGGAGTAAAACAAGAGAGATTTGAAACGGATGATGCCTTCCTGTTAGAGGATAGCTTAAGTAGTTTAAAATGAAAACGAATGAAATACCTCGGAAATTTTACCTCTACAAAAAATGTATAGAACACATATTATATGTTTTAATGATCTATACATTTTAGTCAGATTTTGTCTATCTCTTACGGTTTACCAGTTATGGATAATTTATTCACAACGAAGAGGACTTCGGGGGCTATTTCCAAGAAATTCAGATGTAAATATTTAATATACTAACTTTTAATTAAAATAGTTTGAAAGATTTTGTGGAAAATCGAAAACTTCAAAAAACTTTCCTATACGTGCTAGAGAAGGTAAAAATGACATTTAACTGAACCCTTCCAACTAGTGACAAATGTAAATTGCAAGCTTCTAAAAGTAATTTCACAAAATCGGGCAGGTGTTGCACTAGATTGTATATAGTCTGGAATGGAATTAAAAGGAGTGAATTAAATCTTTATTGATGGAATAGAACATTCTGAACCTTAGAGATAAATGGATGGAACATCTTAAATGGAAGGTTGAAACGGTATTCCAAAAAGATTTTAGCATACAAGCCAAAAGGAAGAAGTCAAGGAATACCAAACATACGTTGGCAAGAGTTTCCGTGAAGTCGGAACAGGCGTAAGAAGAATAAAAATAAATCTACGAGAAAATCTGCTGAAACCAATTACAATAAAGTATTGGACGCTCTCTTCACAATAATTTATCGTTTAGCTCGAGCTGCTGAAGCACGTATAGAAAAAAAAATCTCAAACTTTTAACGATTGAAAGTGTCAAGTTTTTATTTGACTATCAAGCCTTTGAGTTAATACCTAACATTATTTTTGGAAATCATTCATCATGAATCAGCAATATGCCTGATAACGTGAAGGATGCATCACGTGTACTTATGATAGTTTTTTTTTTGCGTTTTTAATTATTGTATTTTGCGTTTTTTTAATTTGTTACAATAAATATTTATCGCAGCCAAATATCCATAAAGGTTGGCCATATTACATTAAATTGACATTTTTATTATACATATTAATACATAAGAAATACGTTACATTAATCAATATCGTAATTGTAACTTGTACTTCAGAATAACTAAAGTGGATGTGTCACCTTGTATATTTTTCTTTTTTTTTTTTCTTTTTTTTTATTATGGGGGGGTAATTGCTGACTCTGTCACAGATTGACACCTAGAGTTTCTTTAAATGCCGAAGATCTAACGAAAGAGGGGTCCGTTTTTCCAATTCCCAGCGTTTTTTCCTGATAAAAATCTGAAAACCCGGTAGATGTGCCGCGTCTCCAAATAGTAGAATCCAATTATATGTGGAAAATATGATCCAGGTCAGGGTATCTGGCAACTGGCTGTTTGAGTTCCAAGGTTAAATAGTTTTCACCTTTTTATTGGGCCCCACCGCAGAGAGTTGAGTGATACCATAAAAATAATAAAATGTAAAGTCGCGACCTCTGTAAAAGAGGCCATATCGTAATATGCCAAGATTTGCGAAGCCCCAAATAGCCCCTCTTATGCACATTGAGGCAAGATGGTTTGCCCTGAGGAAGAGGGTGTCCCACTCGATGGAAATGCGTGCTGAGGTAGCAGTTATTTTATGAGCCATGACGCTCCATTGTCGACAGCTTTAAATGATGAAGGCTGGCTACACAAACTGCTGTATTTGACCGACACTTTTGGCAAAACAAACGACAGTAGTTTATCATTGCAATGTACAACTGTCATCATTTTTATGCAAACGCCAAATTGGCTTCTTTTAAGAGGATATATATTGGTTAGAGTGCATGGGAAAGGAAAATATCGACCCTTTTCCTCTTAAAAACAGCTTCTTCAATGAAAATAGCATTAAGATTCAAGGAGATTCAATCGCATCTCCGTGCGCTGAAAGACTCGTTTAAACATTACTTTCGGACAGCTCAAGAGAAGGGGTTTGGACTTCGAATACGTACAAAATTTGTTCTGCGGGGGAAAAAAACATAGCGGAATACGAAATCCTCAAAAATGTCATCTCACAGTAACTAAAAACGCTATCAGAGTCTTAGCTGCATTTGCTAACTGAATTTAAATTTTGTCCAACGACGCTAAATTAATATTAAGGTCTTTCAATTTGATATCTCTAAAAGCGGGAGTCTACATAGGGAGCCACCAAACCAAAATACAGAACCATTTGAATGCAGAACGAGACGGATTTATTGTAAATACACCAGTGCTACCTCATATCGCAGGTTTAGTGGGAGGGGTTTAAGTTCATAAATGTATTTCTTCTGTAAGCGATTTAAGACATTTACCTCAAAATAGCTGTTTCACATTCACTAACTTTGTTTATGTTGACTATCAGTGTGATAATTGAAAGCTGTCCACAATCAAGCTTGGACTTTCCTTGGCTTGATTCTGAGTGTATAAGTGTTAGGTATTTACCACATGCATCAATGTTTGCACTACTGTTGCCTTAATAGGTTCCAAACTAGTGTATGGGCAGATGAGACTGAAATATCGTTTCGAAGTGCCAGTAGAGTAAGGACCTTCTTGGAATTCTTTCCACAGCAGCCGCGGTTTCATAAATCTTTTCTCGCTTAGATATGTTACCTTGCCGTTTCCTTTTGTCCAAAAAGACCCAGCCCGCTTGCTTTGTTCTAACGACCTATAAATAACAGATTTATTTTGGTATAAACGGCGACATCAGGAAATTGTTACACACATTGAAACCGACAATAGGAGCTAAACGGGAGCACCTCTCGAACAAAACTTAACAAAATAAGCAAATAAACTCCATTGTAACTACGATTAAGCAATACGCAGATTCTCATAATTTATCTCTCACCATACACCATACTAAACAATGTAAGACTGAACTGAAGACTTCAGTTATTCTCTGTAGGCACGGGAGATTCACCTGCAGCAAGGTCATTCAACCGAATATCTGCTACCGAGTCAAACCAGGCGAGCGCCAGTTGTGTAATTCAAGATACAATCAAAATGGAAGAAAGTTCAAGCAGACTTAAACAGGTCACCTGTAATACCAAAGTGATAACGTTTGTGTGCTAGGGCCCCAAAGTGTCTTTATAGTGGAAGAATTACTTAACATGTCCAACCAACAGCTAAGGTCAATCGTCATTTCAAGGCTTTGGTTATGTACTTTATAAATTGGCGTAAAAATCGCTATTAGTTTTTTGGAGATGTTTGTGCTTACCACTTAATAATTTTTACACGTTTAAATGATAGCAGCAAGAAACTAAATGAACTACTTCAAGCACTTCAAATAAGTACAAAATGAAAATAATTCTTAATATACTACACAAATCTGCACTTTGGAAAATACATAATTGTGAAACTTAACGAATAGGATTTTAGGCTGTTAATGAAGTATAACCTGTAAACTGTGAAGTTTATTTCTGAGACAAAGGAAGGTCTGTTTAAGAGGTGAGTTTAATAATTTAGAGTGTCTTTGAAATGCTCATTTCTGGTGAAAGGGATGTTAATGAGGCAGCCGCGGTGGGAAATTAGTTGAGAAAGGTGGTTAAGCAAACACAACAGCAAACATACGTTTTGAATTTACATAAATATAATGAATGATCTAAGTTTGGAGTTTGTCAACTTTAAATAAGCGTTTCACTTTTGAGTTAATGTAAGTCACTCTGAGAAATGCCATTAAATCATTTAATTTCAAGCACATATGCTTATATTGTGTTGTTTAATTTTAATTGTGAATAGACCCATGTTTACGTTTCTTGCACCGACTGCAAACAATTTTCCTTCGCGATTATGACAAGAGAAGCCATGAAATAACTGACGTACTTGTGGTTCCAGTATAGGATAAGTGAATTAGACTAATTATTCCAAAAATAAATGTCGCGGTAATGAGGTCGGAATGAGACTCGAGTTAATAACATCATTTGAATGATAAATTAATTTAGTGTAACAAAGCACGAATAAAAAGCAAAGAAAACCGGCAAGTCCATGAACCTTATAATTTGTAGGAAAGCCAAACAAAAGAGAGACTACCAGGAAAACAATACCCAAAAGGCATCTATGAATATACTTGCATTTTGCTGTCACAAATTAGCGTTCATCTTAAAACAATTGCTTCTAATTTGGCTACGAAGGACTACAAGAGCCCCCTTAAATGAATTATCTAAAGGGACTGCTGCCTTTGTTCCTTTCTTTATATTTCTTAGAAAATGTTTGCAGTGTTTTATTTTAGTCTTTGTGTGTATAGCCAACATAGTCTTAAATTTCAGAATTTATACAAACAAAACAATCTTAAACTGTAATTATCTAGAGACATTATGTCGTAAAAATTAAGGTGCAAATAGCCAACTATTATGGTCAAGGGTAGTGGTTTAATTGTTTTTTCTCACACAAGCTATCCTATACTCGGTTTGAGTGAAAAAAACAACAATTAAACCAATTCCCTTGATCATAATAGTTGGCTTTACTATGAATCCTGGGACCTAAAGCACTTGCAACATTGTAAGTCGCCTTTGGGGTTGTCATCTCAAAATAATTTGAGAGCACCTTGTGGTACCGGGAAACATGCGAGTCAGTTGAGAAATTCAATGCTCTGCCGGCATGTTGCCAGGATCACTCAGTGGAAGAGCTACCGGCTAGAGACTGGGTGATCCGTGTTTCAAATCTCGGCTAAGGCATTGAATTTTTTAGTCTGACTACCTATCCCAAAATTGTATCAATTTAACTATATAAAGTTTTTCACAAATTAGGGCAGCATATCAGACTTAAGAAGAGAATATGAAAGTAATCAAATTCTAGAAGCCACCAATATAAAATTCATGGGTCTTATTATACATTATAATATGAGTTGGAAACAACATATTGATTATATTTTACACAATTGAGCTCTGCTTGCTTTACAATCAGATCATTAATTCAGATTATAGATAAAAGCATTCTAAACAGCTTATTATACTTATTTTCATTCATTGATGACCTAAGAAATAATATTCTGTGGAATTTCGGTATATGCCAAAAAAAGTGGTTGTTTTGCAAAAACGGTATTAAGAATAATGGCTGAGGCAAGACAACCAACTCACTGTAAACCACTATTCCAAATGTTTGGAATGTTGCCATTAGCTTGCAAATATATTCTAGCGTATTGTTATTTGTAATAAATAACCAAAAATTGTTTTTTTTTCAAAAATTGAAGATATACAAAACGAAGGCACTAGGCACAGACAGGACTTACATAGACCAACAATAATTTGAATACATTTCAAAAGGGGTTACAAAAGGGCAATTATATAGTTTTATTTAATTCACTTCCACCCCCTTTGGAGTTGTATATGAACAAAAACAAGATTAGGTCGAAATAAAAATATACCTCATTATTCACACCTCCTACACAGAGGAGGAGTTCATTCACTCAAAAATACTCGTAATAATTAATGCAGTGTTGTAAATATAATATACATAAATGTGCTAAGAATATATACTATACAAATTGGTTTTTGAATACAGATATGTTATTGTAAATGATACAATATTGACACCTCTGAAAAATTCAATATCATAGTTAATCTTTGTAAATAAATTACTAATAAATAATTATCAAGAATAACCAAAATTTTAATTTCGAACTGATGTACCTACATCCGAAAGTTGGACTTTACGTGTAATCTCAAAACAGGATCCACAGGTTGCAATTTAGTGTAAAGTAAACGTCTCACAGAATGGGGCGCTGAGAACTAAGTCAATTAAAGAGAGTCCATAAATAAAACTCAGTTTAATTAAGTTTAACTAATGCCCAAAAACGTGTTCGCTTCCGCAGTACAAGTGTCAAGCACCGCCACAAAACACTTGGAATCCCTGCGTTTTAGGCCTTAATGTCTTCAATTACCATCTGATGTGAGGTTTTTGCTGGAGTTCTGTTTGCACACCTCTCAGATTGGTTTGAGAGCTTCCCGGAGAAGCGTCGATCATTTAGGTTTGTACATATTGTAGTACTGATGGTCATTTGTTTATCATCCTTAGCTTGAAGTTGAACTATCATTTATTGGCACTGTGTTGCACGTGTACATGGTTAATTAAATGCCTGGGAAATAAGCAGATATGTTGTTATTGCATGGCGAAGCCCGGGGTAATGTGAGGGCTACTCCTCAGCTGTACTTTGAATATTTTCTACACTGTTGCGACAGTTTTTCTTATCTTCTTTGCTAACATTTACCAGTGAATGCTGAGGCGGATAGATTTGTCGTCAATGGTTCCAGTCTGGTGCTCCAAGGCGGTGACGCAGAGTTTGAAGAGGTTGTTCTTCCAAGTAGGGGACGAGGACGTGATGACCAAATGATTTCGGGTACGCATTCAGTTATGGTGAAAAACACTGGGGTGTTGTTTGTGAGCGACAGCCACCCCCGTACCATCCCCAGAGGATGCAATAAATATGTCCAGAGGAGTTTGGGTCCCCAGCCCATTTCTGAAAAGTTTCTTGTTTATCTTTGCTGTCGAGCTCTACATTCCACGAAGAAACATCAACACTGATGAAGCCAAATTCACCTAGGTAGACGTTTTAATTATCAAAGGTTATGTCTGAACTGACTAAAATTGCACAGATCCCACTGTTTTCAGCAACAATAGGACCAAAAACCATCTAGGGTTTCCTGGGTGTTGATTAGGTAATATCTAATCTCTCGGGCAAGGAGCTCTTGGAGATGTGCCATCGTACATTCCATATTTCAGTACGAGGCGCACTGCTTTATTTTGCTCACATTGTCCGAGGTTGTCTGAATCAAAGATTTGAACGAATGGAACAGGATCTGTTGCTGCAATCTCCTTAGACTTCGCTAGATTTCCTACGAGGCCACATGAAGAGCTTTATTTTTGGCACCCCAATGAAACAAGAGAAAGTCGTACTGGCGGCGGATTTTTTAACCGCCAGAAGATGATTATCAGATGTACCAGAACATGCGTTTGAGTCGATGGCCAACTTCGAGATATAGAAGGGAGTGATTAATGTGTGTTGTAACTAAGAAATGGTGCATTTTTGGACACAAGGTCCTATGCAAATTCCCTATATAAATCCTTAAAATCTACAATGGGAATTGCGCACACTGAAAACTGTATATTGTGTAGTTTTGTATAAATTGTAATGTGTAAAATATTATATCTGAGGCAAACGGAATCGAAAATTCACACTATCAACTGACCTGAAATAGTATATATGTATTTATTACAAAATGTTTTATCAGGTTTACATGCTATACATAACTAAAAGTGATTAACAGGATCAACACTTTCTCCCAGTTCACCGCGAGGTTGATTGATAGTGGTGTATGATCCAGCTGTGTTTACTGATAAATAAGAGTATACCATCATTGAAAGATCTAATTACTATTTTAGCCATAAATTTCATAGCTCTTGAACTACTGGGAACAGCTTCTATCCTCTGGCAGTAGAGCCTCCATGAAGGACTTTTGGTATTGCGAATGACTTTTTTATAGCCTATAATTGCTTCGGGTCCACAAACAGGTTGTTCTTGCAAGTTTTAAATATCTTCTTGCTTTCTTCCTAACTTCGCTAAGCTCTCTAGACCAACATATAGCTAACCAGGCTAGTAGGATTGGAGAATAGACTGCTGCAGCTTTTCAGTGGCCAACTACACATTCAGTACTGGATTTGAATTATTTGGTATCCTCAATACTAATGCAGAAAGGTCCTTTCATATCCATCCCAATCAGTAATCCTCAGGTTACTGTGTGTCTCAGGGCTAACAACCCGAGATCAAATCTTGAAGCAAACATGTCTGTGATCGGATGCAGAAGCACCCGAAGAAACACTCCAGTTAGAAAGTAAATCTTCAAAAAATGTAGTCTAGTTGCTGGTGCTATGTCTTATTATTTACCAATAAAAACATCGATTCCTTTAATTCCTTATCTAGTTAAAAGTTAAATACAACAGATTTCAATAATGCGGAATTCAAAAGCTTAAGTATTGAAAAAGTGTCAAAAGTTTATCTCTAAGTATTAGACATACTTCGATACCACTAAGTGTAGAAAAGTATTGAGGTGCTGTTCCTTATACTTGTTTTTATTATATTATTATAATTATTATGATTATTGTTATTGTTATTACTATTACTACAATTATTATCATCATTAGCATTGCTGTTGTTTCTTTTACCTGTAAACAGATTTACTTTTGGAAGTTTTGAACTTACAAACAAAATACCACATATTTACACACTCTTTATAGTTATTTTAGATAGCCTTAATACAAATCTATGGACTGAAATACAATCTGAATTAAAAGCTGTAAGTGGATTTAATTTTTCCCCAGATTAAAATGGGATTTCTTTCAGACTTATTCTTAACCGAGTCTTACATTGACTAATGTGAACAAAAGTTGAGTAAACTCCGTCGAAGTGTGCGAGTGTAAGGAATCGAGTGACATACGATCATTTTTTCGTGGGAATAAAACTTGTAGCTAGTAGAATATCACTTATAGCTCGGTCAGTCAACTGAGTGACTGGTAATGGCATCGCTTTGCTGAAATCAGAACTTTACTTATTTTGGACATTTACACGGTTAGTCATGGAGGTCATAGTTGTCCGTCTACCGGGAACTCTATGATTTTCTTCCTCGAGATGGGCGAGAGGCTTCGTCACGCACAATGCGTGACTGATGTATTTGTTTGTAAAAGTTGGTTTGCTATCAGTTGTTGCTAGATATTAAGAATGGAATCGGAGGAAAACCCAGAGTTTCAGATGTGTTTTTGGATTTGTTGAATAGATATGCTATACTGCTGTCAGAAATACAGATTTCAGATTCGTGAGCAGAAATTGTACGAGTTAATTGAAGTAAAACATATCAGGTGTTGCACTTAATTAACATTCTCTACTCACACTTGTAAAAACTGTTCCTACAAACGCGAACTCCACGACTTCCAATTTGACTAAAGCATACGCACTAGAAAATTCAAACCAAATGGTTAACTTCGCATACATCAAAAGTTGTTTTAAAATTGTGTGCTTTAACGGCATCACGTTCCTTGTTTTAAAATAAGATTTGTTTGTTAATAAGCCTGCCTATTGCCAGGATCCTATCAGTGCCGTCGGTGTGCTGAATTTCGTAGCGCAAGAGCTCTTTTTACATGCCAGTAAACTTACTGACATGAGGCTGTCACTTTTAAGTACACTTAAAACCATCAATCTGGGCCGGGAATGAACACGTGACATTGGGGTCAAATTAGCCACCTAGAGAGAGACAAGACATTCTTTGTACAGCAGGATTTTAACTCCCTCTTACGGTTTACCAGTTATGCATAACTTATTCAGAATGAAGACTCCAGACGCTACTACCTCAATATTCAGAATATATGCTTTATTCATGCTAGGAACATTTTAGACATGTATTTTCATCAAAATCTGTAGAGCCAGTTTTGAGAAGATCAATTTTTTTGAGAAAAAAAAAGTTCATGAAAAGAGTAGTTTGGTGCAGGAGAGTTTCTTGGAAATATGTGGACGATACGTGACCTTAGACACTAAGTTTGGTACATAACTGACACACACACACACACACACGCACACACACAAGCGTGCGCGGCTGCAGACATTATTTCTAATAAACTTTTCAGGGACTAAAAGTATATTTCCAATGAAACATCGAAAATGTCCTTTTACTCGAATACAATACTTCCCCTCCTTGCTTTACGCAGTAGAGAGAGAAAAAAAGGATGTGTTACATACAACTCATTCTTATTAAACTTAAGTCTCTGTTTCTTTATTTTAATCTAGTTAAAGTTTGTAGAAATAGCAACCTTAAAATTATCGCTAAACATACAGAAAGGATAACGAGAGCGAAAGGTTTAAGAAGTGGATGCTGTATGTTGGCATTAAAATCTCATAACCTTTTCATGTCATCGCGAGAAGGAGCTGAAAATTGAGGACATAAGATGATGCATGTGTGAAATTATTATTGAAATTTATACCCTTTATTTTACATAATAGGGATATTTCTGCCCTGTAACAAAATTCTAGCATGCTTGGTTATTTAAATAATATTTTTATTGCTCTGAATTCATGATTCTAATAATACATTTTTAAAATATTCGCAAAAAAATCCAGTTTTACAGTAAATAAGTTTGCTAATAGTCTTGTCATATTATATTATCTTATATTAGCCCTAATTAGAGTAGAAGAATTACTACTTTTCGTACTCTCGACTCTTAATTTTTCAAATTTAATAACTTATCGAAATTGGAGCATTAATTAGGAATAATATGACCATTTTCTTTAATGTGCACTTGAAAGAAAGTATAAACACTTTAAAACAAATTAGTGAAAAATTGCAGCGTCTGAAACATTTAAAATATGGAAAAATGTTGCAAAAAGGTTTGCGAGAAAATAAAGTCTAAATTTGTGGGTGCCTATTAAAAAGCATGCTCCTACCCGTCTATAGGATCAGTCAACTGGCGGTTAAATTTCGCCAAGTGGTAAAACGATATATTTTTTTAAAAGTTTAGATATCATACCACTTTATTATGAAATAAAATATATTTTTTTTAATTTTTCACAAATGCATCACCATAAAAGGAACGGCAAAACATCGAACAAATCGAAGTATTAAGGGACATCTCCAAAATGGTACAAGCACACTCGCCGGAGCGTGTCCACAGACCTTTATCTAACAAAATGTTTTTTTTTTTTAATTCAAGCGTTCTCGAGTCATGTATTTCCGGTGAAATCTCACGAATGTTTAGGTGCAATGCAATATCTTCTCTACTTCTTATGTTTACTGGCATGCATAAATATGGCCCAATTTGCAATGAACCTGTTTATGTTGGTACCACCTCTTTTTTCATAGCATAATTCTATCCGCTGGACTGAGATAATACTTTACCTCCCCTAAAATATTCCCAAATTGCCGAAGGATCACATTTTAACTTAAACCTTGAATTTTCATTTCAACTAGACCATTTTACGGGTTGGTTATTTCTGTTCGATACAGACAATAGCTTTAATCTTCGTCTGCATTTCACTGCTAAAAGTTCTCATACATGTATGTGTTGTAGCTTTTGTCCAGCTTAAGGACACATGCAAATAATACCTTACTCCTTCCTCTAGAATGCCGAATAATGTAATTGCTTTAGCTATGTACTTTTTAAATTTATCCAAATCTGCTCTATCTTTAACCAAAGTGACCATATCTGCGGCATTAACTTGTTTACAGTTCTCATTAGGTTTTATTTATTTGGGTTTCGTAAGTTAGATCACACACACAAATACACATATATGCACACACACACACACACACACACACACACATATATATATATATATATATATATATATATATATATATATATATATATTTACACTGTCACTCATACTTTCAGACTCTAGCAGGATAGGAAATAATCTTGGTTAGAAAAGTTTTCTCAACCCCAGCCGGGAATTGAACTCGTAACCCTTCACAAAACAGGGACGTTTTCTAAAGGCTTAACTACTTGTCTGCAAGCCAGTCTTTGCTTAGGTGCTTATCACAACGATACTCTTTATAGAGATGGTGTACGACCCACGCCTACATCGGTCGTTTGTTAGTTCTTATGTCCCTGTTTGTATTTCACGCCAGACCATAGAGAAGAGATACTGTCTGGGAGGAGCCAAAGTTGGCTACCTGAACATGGTAACCTACGAAGAGGAAAACACCATTACAATCTAGGATAATAGCCACATTTTATGCACGCGACGTTACATGGTAGAGAAAGTAAATATATTTATCTCATAGTTTAGCATATGCTGGTGAAAAGCAAAATGCAGAAAAAAAGTGCAAAACTTAACTGGACTGAAGGCCAAGACTGATTCCACAGAGAGGCTGTCTATGCCCACGTATTCACAGACACCAATTTGAGAGCCCGAATCATTCAAATAACGCAGAGATATTTTCATTTTCTGTTCATTGCTTATCGTACCACCCCTTGTTTCCCCGCATTGTTCCAAGAAATTATTTGTCAACCATACAGTATTCTCTACTTAAATCGTTAAAACGATTTGTAATCATCTATACGCACTTCCCTTGTAACCTACAAACGTTATTTTTTCTTTTCTACAAATAGCAAGATGGGGTGAAGAAATTTGGAAAAATGGTACAAACTGAGCACAAAAATTGTAACAAAAATTGCTAATGGGAGCAGAAGAAACTACAAATAGGAGTGTAGGAACATTTTTGAACTGAGTAAAAGAGAAATGGATTAGGAATGTAAAGGAACCAAGAAGTAGGTTGGATTGCAAGGAAGATATTGAGGAGGGAAGTAGAGTTTAAGTTGGCGATGCAGTTAAGCCAAAAGCCAGGGAGGCAGGCAAACTGAATTTTTAGTTTTACTAGGGCCAGTAACTTTATTTGTACAATGACAGAGATGATTTCTACTACAATTACAAAAGATGTACAAACTCATTCATTTTCCACAAATACCTTCTCCGTATGTTGAGTCATTGAACTCAAACTGGAGTGGTACCTCAGAAAAACTAGACTCACGGCTTCAAAAAGCAAGTGCAATTTGGTTTTTACTCACACGACTCAGCACCTTCCACTCGCTGACCAAGTGTATCTTATCTTTGACCAAAAGACACAGGGCCAAAGCTTTGATTACACGTTTTTATTCACGCCAAATTCAGTCGAAGTCCATGTTTTATGATATTTGAGTCTGGGTTCAACTTTATCCTCACCACCCATGGTATCATTGAAATACCATTACATTTTTACAGCACATTTTAATTAGAAAATCAAGAAAATTAAATTACATGCTGTAGAAATCAAAAGTTCTTGGATTTCCTAATTTATTATATGTATTTTCCTCTCAAATATGTCAAGATCTAGAGCAGGCTGTTCCAAATGTACTCATCTAAACCGAAGTACCTGTGAGAACTCAACCACAAAATTCGGAGCCCGTTTAGATGGGAGGATGATAGCCAATACGTTACTGGGAAGAACGCTTGCGCTTGCATTCTAACACCATTCAGTCGTGACGACATGTTCCCTCAATGGTGAAGTGTATTGCATACCGCGAGCGTTCCCTGTGAGCAAGGGATTAAGTTCCGCTCTTTGGGGGCAGCAACGTTTGAACAGCATGATATAAAACATATAAATTAAATAGTTAAACATCTCCCCCTTACAAATACAGGTTTGCAGGTTGACAGTGGCTTTTATTAGGCAATGGAAAAACATAAGTCTACCATATTTGTCCAATAATCCCTAAATGGCCAAAAATAAGATTATCAATGTGGAACATTAAATACAAGGGTGTATATACTAAATATTTTTAATCAAAGGTATAATTTTATTTTAATATGCATAAGGCGAAAAAGAAAATAAGTGGAAAAGTTACTAATATTTCAATAAAGTTCAGATCGATCTAGTTCCAAAACTACTTCTATGATATATGTCCGTTACAAAATAACGTTCAAACACGTCCTCGAGAATGTTTTACTCACAACCTAACAGCAGGGCATTCTTGGGCTTTACTATTGTGTTACTTACTTGACTCGGTTTCTTAGTCAAGTCATGATTCTTTAGGCATGCCAAAACAAACTTCTACGCTCAGCAGCCCATGCTCGTCCAGAACAAACAGTTGCACCATGAGCTTGTTAATTCTCACCATTGACGGGTGTGTTCTTCGCCAGGCACAGAAGTTCTTTTCCATTTTTGCTAGGTACCAGGTGCTGTTTTCTCTGCACTTGATACACTCTTGGATCCGCCGGATCCTTTGCTTTCATATCTGCAGTTACCTCAGAATTAAACCGTTTCATTCCCCTGCGAAAAGACCACTGTGGGACTCTTAGATGTCAACTTCCAATACAGCTTGTGTCATTATCAACTTTCTTTTGTTTGTGTCAATTTTATTGTATTCTTTGAACATATTTTAACCAAATCTGTACAGTATCAATGGTGCTGATCTGTTTCAATAAATGCATATAAAAGTCGCGATTATTCATTTGGGTAGAGAAAGCTGCTACTCCTATTCCCTTCTCTCCCTTCCAACATTCACACGCGAGTACGTAATATTCCGTTAGCAGCAATGCATCTATAAGATAATTACTGCTCACTTAATGTTTAAGTAATTCGCATCCATCATAAACCTCGTATACTCTATCTCAGACTAAAATGATCCTAATGTAAACCTGGAACAGCCTCGGTGTGCCCATAGGTTTTGCAACACTAGCTGTAGCAGCGCTAACTTCTTGACAATAAATCGAATTAGATATTAACAGCAATTTATGAAAACGTCGCGTTACGTAATTAATATCGTATGGTGGCATAATGGTTACCCTTTGGGTGTTTCCTTCTTAAGTATCGCAAAACAATTGTGTTAATTTGCCTCTTCACATACCACAAACGGTTTTGCTTGGAAATGTTATGGGTAAAGATGAGGTGTTTCTGATATTTGTCGTCAGGTTGCATTTACGTAGACGTTATACAGCTGTATACCCGGTGTCTGTGTCGACCCACGCGAAGTGCGCAGTCTCAAAAGGAGAAATATAACACTCCCTTGCGATCTAGCTCTAACACATGACAGCAAAGAGGCAAGTGGAAGTTGTTTACCTGTCTGGCCAGCTATGTTCCTTGACGAGTCAACGTGCATTTCGTGTCGCGCATAAACCTCTCATCTATAGTTAAAGGCTTCTAAGTTATACAAGATTAGGTGTCTTAAACATCAGAAGCGACTTTCATGGTAAACAATAGCATCTGAATGAGTGCTCAACTCAAGCCAGCTTTGTTTCGAGAATGGCCTATCTTATAAGAATAGTGATACACATCTACAATGCTTTTTTTTTTTTTTTTTTCAAATGCGAAGAGTTCTACTCTGCATCGAACGAGATGCGCTATCGCGCTCTTTCGTTGTCAGGTCGCTACCCCCACTCTTTTCATATTTCTCTCTCACTTGCACACTGAGCATGCAAATTTTCTTGGCGACATTATGTTTATACATGTGTATTATGTAAACTATTTGAGCTAAAAATCTGTGGTTTTTACAATTCTGCTACGAACATTACTCCCTAACTTCCTTGCGAACTATTTTTTTGCAATATTTGAATATTCTTTCTTAGCGCAAGAAGAATTTGTGAGAGACGGACTCACTTAGCACATTACTCCCCAGTTAAGCGCAAATGCAATATGTCAACACAACAGCACTACGATTGGCTGCCGGCCTGGTGGCGCTCAAGGACAAACGTCATCCCATTTAAAAGTCATTGATGGCTGCGTATTATTAAACAATAATAATGTACTAACAGTGTATAATCGTGCTGTTTTCTGTTTGATCTATAGCATTATGCTTATAAACATACCTTTCAGAATTCACGAGTATAGAACACACTCGTGGTGTATATGCAGCATATAGAGAAATAAATACACATATTTGTTTCCTTTCCCGAAATCAGTTAGAATGCTGTATTTCTTCGAGGCAGTTATTGTACGATAACAAGTAAAAGCAAATGCCAATGAACTTCGCTCCGACTATCAGCAGCCCAAAAGGTTACGTGTCACTATTTCTTTCTTCCCTCCCAGATATTGACATTAGGAATATTACTGTGCGAGACAGAATATGATCATAGTAGTAACCATCCTGCATCAGTTTTCACAACACTAGTGATTGCATATTTAAAAAGCACATTTCGGGTATTAGCCTCCTGTACGTGTGTCGCAAAAGCATTAAATATGATCGACGGCAAGAGATTTCATATGGGTGTGCCCTTTATTAGAACTTGAAGCGGGAAGATTCCAAAGACTCGAATTATATGAAAACTAGTCATTGTACTATTGTAGGGCATAGTGCTCTCTGCGATCAGGGCACTCTTTGGAACCGATTAAAAATATCCTCGAATAATCGTGTCTTAAGTTGCATTAGTTAGTTTGAAAGTGCATCTGGATCTAGGATCTTTGGACGCTTTAACATTCGTAATAAATGTTCGACTTCTTGAGATAGCAATTAAAATACTGAAATTCAATAACGATGATTATATAGTGCTAACCGTTCCGAAAGACCTGCTCAATCCTCTCAATTTTAAATGAGTAAATAGCTTATTTTTCAGTACTGAACCTGTTTTCTTTCTGCAATCATAATTTTATATACACAGTGCCAGACAAGATCTTAGTACAATGTGCATTATGTAGCTACTCGAGTTTCTAGGAAACAATAGTTCCATATTTGAAAGCATATATTTTGTTCTTTTTCCAGTGTTCTCTTGAGCACACACAGCAACTCTCCTTGTCCTATTGTTAGTTTATTGTTCCATGTGTCCCTGTAGGCGTGGTTTAGAAGCTGTAAATTGTGTGCCATTCGTGTGCAGGGTAACTTCTTAACCACTGTCCTAGCAGTACGGGATATTGTCACTACGTATTTCATGATGACGGTTATTTTCCCTTTTCTTCAACTTCACAAAAACAAGTGGAGAAATCGTCTTCACGTGTAGAGCTTGCGAACTGTATTTTCTTGCGAGTATTAGTGGACTTTGTGTACCTTTCCCCATATGCGTTTAGAGATAACTATGACGTTGTATAAAAGAGGAAACAGCTTTGATAGCAGCATAAAGCGTATCTGCTTTGACATTTCATTCTACGGCTATTGTTTCCCTCTGTGTTAACTACGCGTCATCAAGCGTACCGGACAACTTGTTTGTGTACCGACAACCCTTAACAAGTATGCATTTATGCATAGGAAATTTTACCCTCTGGACTGAATATTCACTATGTCACAAGCAGAACGGGTGTAATTGACTCGACAGAGTAGAATTTCGCCATTTATAGGTGTCCTGTCATGGCATGTTTACGCAATAAATAAAAATAAATAGAAAAGAAGCAAACAGAGAGTTAAAACGGCATGTGAGCTTTAAGCAGATATTAGTATTAACATATAATGCCAATTACTCTCAAGTGCACCAAAATAGTTTGATATATTAAGCTTTATTGAGCGTTTTCCGTTATTTTGTGTTTACATATACTAATACTTGGTGACTCTATCAAGCCATATACAACCCCCTATCTTATAGATTACAAAACACGAATATTAACTTACGAACATAGGTTTTTTTATAGGTGAAAAATAGTTAAACATTTTCATTTGAGTATCCTGAAGGCAAGACTTGTAAGGCCTTATAAATTCAATAAGGGAAATTAATCAAAAGTTTTTGCATTTAACGAAAACGTTTACAGCTTGCAAGGACTGTTAACCATTACGGTGTATGCCATAATTATAACATTCAAAACTACTCCTGCATAAGCCTGTGATATTACTAGACCAAAGTATTTACCACTGAGCATGATTATACACCTATTGATTCAGTTTAACCCTGGTTAGTATATTCGCTATAAAATTTCGAAATAAATAAATTAGTAATAATAATAATAATAATAATAATAATAATAATAATATAATAATAATAATAGTAATAATAATAATAATAATAATAATAATAATAATAATAATAAAGCTGTTCATTTAGTTATTACCACTTCACATTCTTCGGTACAGTCACCGTGTAATAAAACACGCAAGACTTACCTCTCCTCCAGGATATTCTCGAATCAGGGTACTTCTCGTCGCATCCAAAAAGCAAGCGCAAAATTCCAAAGCTGATTAGTCGACTTTTGAGTAAGAATGGAATAAGTGTACTTCTCATTAAGCTGTACATTTGTGAACATCCGAATAAGTAAATTACATTCTAGTTGCTGATTAATGGGCATTTATATTTACGAACATAAAATGATGTTTGCATAGTAAGAAACAGAAGCAGCATAGGTCAAGCTGTCTTCTTATCCACCAGAGAAAAATAACTGAGATTTTTAAATGACATAAACGAGTTGAACTGTCTGTTTATTCACGCTACAAGATTGAGTGAAACTATTAAAGAACGGCCTCCCATCTAAGCGGTCCGGATTCAATCCAAAGAGCCCACATGTGGGATTCGAGGTGGACGAAGCGGCATCTGGGCGGGTTTTCTCCGGGTTTCCCCCACCACTCGTTCCACCATTTGCCCCATCATCACCTTTCCAATCATTAATTTCGCTTAAATTTCATATCAAGCACTTTCTCATGTTCATGCTTGGCTATGGGCCTACCCCTTGTAACGGATTCTCCATTCTGTGTTTTCGTGCCGCAGACTCCCTGACAGGCTTCTGACCACTAAGCATTGGCTTGTAAGCGCTAGGGGAGTGTCAGTCCTACAATTACGGGGAGGGTAAGCTGATTACGAAACTGTTAGTTGTGTTGTTTGCCTGTCCACGTTAAATAGTAGTTGAAGACATGCTTGATATAGAAAACTCTCAAGCCTGGTTAGCTGTTCTTATGATTCCAACTGTACCGGCAGCCCTGCGCAGCTAAGCATGAAGACAAAAGCTGCTGGGGAAAATGTGATAGCGGGATCTTATTGTCGCTGTTGAGAACAACGTAAATTTAGTATTAGAGTTTTACAGTTCTTGCAAGATACATCGTGATAAGGTATTGGTGAATATGTACTTAGAAAACAACATGGAAACCCAAACTGAGTTACGAGGTAAGTTATATTCTGAACTACATGTTGTAAACAGTCGCTTTCAAATTTCCGTAAGCGCGTCTACTTTGAAAAATGAGTTAAATATGTAGCGCCATACCTTACAATCGCCGCTAATAATACGAGGGCAATCCAGAAAGTAACCCACGATTTTGCATAACTAAATAATGACGAAAGATATCAACATGAAACTTGATTTACAAAGTTACACTACCTTATCCTATTTCTCAACGTAACCTCCATTCTCACAAGACATTTATTGTCACATGGTACCAGTTTGTCAATGCCGATGTTATACTTTTCTATCACCAAAGAACTTATTCGGTTTTTTTAATTCACAAAATGTTCGGTCAATCAAATTTTACAGGCAGATAGCGCAAGTGTCTGGTGATAAAGAAATAAACGAGTCTTCAATTAGGAAATGGTGCATAATTTAGAGTAATCAAGAAAGAACCAGTATGCACGATAAAGACCGGAGTGGAAGCTCATCAATCGTTACGGAGGAGTTGAAAGTAAATATTGATAAAAGAATTCAGAAAAACCGGTGTTTCACTTTGGACACCATACATGACTTTTGGGGTCAAAAAATTGCCAAACCTCAAAGTGGCAATACATCTTGACTCAGATATTTGGCGGTAGAAGAGTATAACATCTGCATAGAAAAATCAGTACCACGTGACAATAAATGCCTTGATAGCAATGAAGATTACGCTGAAAAATAAGAGTACGGTACACATAACTTTGTAAATAAGGTTTTGTGTTGATATCTTTCGTTATTGTTTAGTTATGCCAAATCATCTGTTATTTTCTGGATGGCCCTAGTATCATGCTGATATACAAAACTCAATTGGTTTTGTCCAAAAAGTACTTCCAATTCAAGGTTATGTTTGAAACAACAATAAATAACTTCCAAAATACTTCAAAACAAAATAAATATAACATATGCTAACCCCTTGAAAAAGCTCTTAAATCTTGCATGTGTATTTTTATGTTCTTAATGCATTGAGGAAGGGATAATATATTAAAAAAATTAAACAAAAATGAAGTCTCTTGTGATAATTTATTAATTAAAAATGTACGCACTGTGTAGCCTAATCGACTGAGGCTCTCAAGTTTACTAAGCAGGTGCGCAAACCATTACTTAATTGCTTTAGGCAGTTTTTGCAAAGCTCAAATAGTTTAATTCTTGTACAAAATGTTTCAAAAAGGTAATCACTTTTGACCATTAAGTTTTTTGCTGTCACCTTTTGCACTGTTGAGTGTTGCAGTGTAATGTATGCACATACTTGCCTTTGGAAGGAAGTCCTCATATCCATATTTCTTCACACTAGTGATGCAACTAATGTATACTGAAGAGAAAATAATAGTTGTTACACGTTTCTTTGAGAAGAGAAGATTTAAAACGTCAGAGGCAGGTGTCTACCCAGTAAATTGAATAGTGATGACAGCATGATTGATCCAGTTTGTAGTCCTGTAAATGACTCAAATGATGAACACACTGATAATGTGATCGAAAAAACACATGAGAATGACAACAAAAAACGCAAAAGAGAAGAGAACTGCTACAGACAGGCTAAAACGACGAAGGATATAAATGGAACTTCTTTTCAAGGACCTAAATGTAGAATTTGGTGGCATTACTGCACAACATTCCTTGGAAGTACAGTTTAAAAGAAAAGGTACAAGTTGAAAACAAAGGGAAGAATTTAAGCATTTGTGTAATTCTGCAATGAGTTATATGACAGAAAAGGGAAAAAGAGTTGAATTTAGAAGAATGGTGGAGTTGTCTTCGTGTAGACTAATGTGTAATAAATGTTCCCAGAATTCAGATTGGCAAATAATCTTTGACGAATTCTGGTGTGTGCTGTATTCGTCATTCTTAATTACAATTAATGGGCAGAAAACACAGAAACTGTATGCTGATCGTGAAGATACAAGATACAGAAAGAACAATAATGGAAATATGAAATAGTTACTGGGGAAACGAGGCTAACTTGCAAAGGATGTTTCCATTAACTTTTGGGAAAACGAATACATTTATTAATATCATTGAACAAAGATCTGGTGCAGTATCAGGAGTAATTCCGGTCGATGGTCGTGCAAAAGATTCTCCCAAAGTGTAAAATCCCTGATAATACACTGGAGGACATCAGACAGTATTAAAAGCATTACCGGTCAATGAAAGCTATTACTGCAGGCAGCAGACATGTCAAAATTATTTACCCAGTGACCTGACTATTTCCAAAATATATGTACTCTCTAAGAAATCCACCAGTATCAATCACGTCTAATTTATAATTAGTCAAAGTGTTTTCATGAGCTCAAATGTTCTTATCTTATCTAGTTTTTTTGTCACTATAAGAACACTAACTTGTTAAATGAAGTGCATGACATTGAGAGAAAAACATTCTCTTTAAGCCACCAAATTTGAAGCTACTATAATAATTGGAGGGGGGAAGTAGTCCTGGGTGAAATTTAATGTCAGTGACATTGCTTTGATGAAGTAGGCAAGACTAGTTTATGTGGTAACAGTGCTGTGCATTGCCACGAGAAAACCGACATTTGTGCTGGAAGGTTCACATCAAGAGAGAACTGTTTTAATCCATACGGTTTCTGCAAGATTGATAGTTAACTTTATGTATTTTATAATTTTATACCTTTGTTTCATTTTTAATGCATACAAAGTAAAATATTTTACGCTTTTTAACACAATCTATTTGAGCCAAATTTGGTGTTTGTTGAATTCATCATTCCTCTCCATACTAGCCCACAAGAGCATCTCAAAGCTAAATCCGGTAATCCAAATAGAACTTTGTTGGGCATTTGGAATGATTATAGGACTCGGCGAGACTTAAACTCGATCGGTAAAGAAGTTGATCTAACTCCAATAATTGCAAAATAGACAGATAAAACAGCAAGTCACCTGCTGCGTGTCTGCAAGTCTCTTGCAGATCAAGAGTTTAAATGCTTCACTGCGTTAAGTTAATGATCTCTCAGTAAGAAATCTAGCCGCTTTTATAACGAAACCATATGTTCTAAGAGACTAGAAAACAAAGAGGTGCATATTGCATCTTTAATAGTCGAGGTGTGTATCTTTTATAGCTCTTCTTCCTAAGCATAAGCTAATCCGTGTTATTTATAAGTTTGGTTCGCTAATATATACCCTTCCGTGGATAATTCCCTTCCCATTTGCTCTGATTGGCTAAGTAAACCTTTGAATTCTGCTACACAACCATTATAGAGTGCAAAGGCAGACGATATACAGGGTGTTTAAAAATACGGGCATAATTTCAGGTAGGTATTTCCCACATGTAGACAATCAAATTAGTTCATTATAACATGTGTCCGGAAATGCTTCATTTCCGAGTTATGGCCTTCACAACATTGAAATTCACTGGAACGTTTTTCTTTCCGCAGGTTGTTGTCATTACAGAAGATGTTCAAAATGTCCACCTCCTGCTTGAATACAGACCTCACATCGATGTCTCATTCACCTGTGAACACGATCCCAAACTGCAGGAGTATTGCGTATGTCCTCACAACTTGCCACAATTCGATTCCGAAGGGATTCCAAATCCGGCACCGGAGACGAATAAACCAATGATTTTAAATGGCCCCACAAGTAGAAATCGAGAGGGTTCAGATCAGGTGAGCGTGGAGGCCAAGCAATTGGGCCACCTCTACCTATCCATCGATCAGGAAACCTTCGATCCAAGTACCGGCGAGCCGTAAGACTGAAGTGTGCAGGAGCGCCATCATGCAAGAAGTAAATGTGTTGATGATTGATCAGTGGAGTGTCTTCGAAAACGTCAGGTATGGTGTTTTCCAGGAAGTTTGTGTACGCCTGCCCCGTAAGTCTGTTTACAAGTACATGGGGTGCAACTAATCGATCACCAATGATACCGGCCCACATGTTGAGGGAGAACCGCACCTGGTGATGAGATACAACAGTTGCACGTGGGTTTTAATGCGACCATACATGCTGATTGTGGAAATTTGTTAAGGCATCTCTTGTGAACTGTGCTTCATCTGTAAATAATACGACGGCAGAAAAGTTCGGATTTACACCACACTGCTACGAGAACCACTGACAGAACCTAACTCGTGCAGGGTAATCTGCTGGTGACAGGGCCTGTACACGTTGCAAATGATAAGGATATAATTGATACTCGTTCAACAGTCTCCAGACAGTCGTATGAGGAACACCGAGTTGCAACGCTAACCGTCGTTTGCTGATAGAAGGAGTCCTGTCCACAGCCTCCAGAATCTCATCCTGCACTTCTGGAGTTGTAGATCTTGGTCGTCCCCTTCCCAAACCAGGAGAGGTGGATGTTCCATACTCGCACAGACGGGAATGGAGACGTACAAATGTCTTCCGATCTGGACATTGTCGCTGTGGGGCCTCTCCTGGTACAAACGACGAGCCAGCGCAGCATTGCCGTCCGCCTTACCGTACATGAAGTGTATCTCTGCCAGCTCTTAATTTGAATACATGTCTAACAGTCTTAACGCCTAAAGAACACTGAATGTAACCTTCCTCAGAATGAACAATCAGAGCCCCCTCCTAATGTCTCCTTTGACGGCAAAGCCCTGCGGAAAGAAAAACGTTCCAGTGGATTCCAATGTTTTGAAGGCCATTTCTCGGAAATGAAGCATTTCCGGACACATGTTATAATGAACTATTTTGATTGTCTTCATGTGTGAAATACATACCTGAAATTATGCCCCGGATTTTTGAAACAGCCTGTATATAAATAGTCCCTCATGATGACCATATATGTTTTCACCGTCCAAGAGACAGGTTTAAAACGTAAAATCCTCGTATGTGTATTTTTTGATACAAGTTTACGCTTATTTTATATGTAATAACTCATTTTACATACTAAATTTGATTGATACAGTTGTGAAAATGTACATTTGGCAATTTTCTTTGGGTGTATTTTTTTTGTAGTGTTTAACGCCTGCTTTAACTACTTATGGCAACGCAGGTGGTGACACTGATGATATGTGAATGAAGATGGAGCACCGGTGGAATGCGATGGCGGGGGAAACCGGAGAAAACCCACCCCAGCGCCGCTTTGTCCACCATAAAGTGGGTGTATTATTGTAAACATTAATTTTTAATAAGGCAATATTTTGTACCGCACAACCGCTTATTCCATCACACTAGCCGATGAGAGGTGACCATTCACGTGACAGTAAAGAGATACGGGGCAAAGTTCGATTGAACAGACCTTAGGCCTTAATCTGGCTAACCTGGAGATAAGAGCAAAATGATCAGCAAAGGCTATACATTGTTGCGTGAAGAGATGACTAGATGATTTATGATGGAAACTGTAAGGTACGTTGGGAATGGTAGTGAAGAATCGCATGTTTTCTTTAATATTAATGGCACATCTTCCAAGATCTAACCCAGCTGAAACAGAAATCTAAACATTAAATGTAAATTGTTTGTACTTCTATCAGAAAATTGTATTATTGCGACTTTGGGTTCAATCGAAAGCATTAATTATACAGTTGCCTTTAAAGTCCAGGAATTTCTAGCGAAAAGTGCTCTAACTTCCTGCTTTGTAAACTATCTGTTTAACTTACCTTTATTAAAACGACCTCTTGTGGAAAAAATTGAAAAAAGGATTTCTTCACTACCTGTTTTTGCACAGGCAGCTGAAGTTTGCGACTTTCAAACTCTTTCGATGGTATCGAGGAAATCGACTTCTCCGTAAGAAAAGTTTTGATGACTGCTTTTCGGAAGATATATTAGAAATTATAATTTTTCTAGAGTATTTTCACAACCGCAGCTTGGAAACTCAATCCAAGTTACTAGATGGAGACACATACGTACCCCACTTCGATGTGCTCTAAAATGTTTTACAATTGCTCCTTTTTCCCACTTTAACGCTATGAAAGCTGTTGTGATAATCCAAAGGATACACATCAGGTTCTGTTTAAACTGTGTTCGAATATCTATCTTCATATAAGAACATTTTTATTATCTTTATAAGGTATATCCTTATTCTTGATATATTGAGACTATGTTGATTAGATTATCGGAATTAATTAGTATTGGCTTCATTTGTCACCAAGATATTTTAAACCCAACCACTTTACAATACTGAAGGTGATGCTTATTCTTACAGAACTATACAAAGCAGCCCAAAAGGATATTTACATGTTTGAAGATAAAAAATCTGATTTGAAGCTGTATTTATACATGCGAGGATATTAAGTCACTTTATAAATCACGTTCTGCTTTCTCTAGCACGTATTTACAATGTGCACAGTAGGTATTGTATTCCACACAACAATTCTAAATCAAAATTTCACCGGAAATACATATTTTAGTAGCCCTGAATCCCCCCTTCCAAAAGAAACATTTTAATAAAGAAAGTCTGTGTGTCTGTCAAAGGACAGCATAACTGAAAAATAAACGGTTGATTAAATACCAAGCATATCTAGTATTTAAGTTTATTAGTATCTTTTTAGGATGCGACATGAAGATTTTCAGGAAAATTCCCCCCAACTAGCGTTTACCTGGAACATTTTTCGAAATGTTCGATTTTCTAAAAATGTATTGACGATTTTAATTAACATGCCAAATCTTAAAGACGGCTACATAGCAAATAAATTGTACACCTTCAATTTTCTGAGAACAGCCTCTGAAGAACTCTTCATTCTGGATAGCTTTGCATAGGCACTAAACCGTAAAAGATAGACAAAAGCACACAACACCAAAAAATGTAGATCTTTTTAAAATAAACAATTTACAATTTCAGACATATTCTCTGTTATTGGTTTCAATTTTTACTTAAACTGGTCTCAAATAGGAAGCCCTCATCCGTTTCATCTGTTTCATTTATTCCTGACAATGGAAAGAGAATAAAATTTCAATGATAATTGCATAAGCGACCACTTTTAAAAGTTTTGACTGTCGCTTTAGCCTAGTGTGGACCGTTGTTTCTCTTCTAGTTACAAGGAAATAATAATAAATATATACATATGGGCAGTTGAGAAACAAACTCTATCTTCATTAATAAACGTACTGGATAAATGTTCATTAGTGGCCTTAGAAGGTGTTCATCTACGTATTGTAAAACATTCAGTCTGGTATATTAAGGGTATGCGCAACTGAAGGTTATTTAGCTCTACATTTACATCAGATATTAAGATTGTAACTAGATATTATTTTGTGTTATTTAATATTCTGTAATTTCATTGAAATACATTGGAAACTTACCTTTTAAAGTGATTGGGTTAGATAAATCATACGTTGCCGAGAAATAAAACTATGACCTCATAATAAGAGATAATGAATTTGTAACCTTTAAGTCAGTTCTATGGAATTTTGGATGTGTATACGAGCGACTTAGTGGTGTAGCAGTAAATAAAAATACAAATTTTGGAAATATAATGACTTCCAACAAACTGCCGCCTAAGGAAAAATATTTGCAACTCATTTTTTAAATAGAGTAAGTGAGATTTGTGATGGATAAAGTGGCGCAGGTGCGTGATTTCTCAGGGTTCTTCAGTTTTACCCGCCATTACATTTCACCGGGGCTCCATCTTCATTCCATCTATCATCAGTGTCAGTGCCTGTGGTGCCAAAATAGTAAAGCGGGCGTGAAACACTACAAAAAATTAAAAAAAAGGAAACGAAAAGGAAAGTTTAACTCAGTTATGGGAAAAGATCACATAATATAATATTACTAAAGCTATCCAGCTATTTTGCCCAATATTTTGCATACATGTTGTCATTAGATTCATCACTCTCTTATCTCGCGCTGTCGCCAAGTTGGTAATAACATGGTATAAATATTCAGTTGATATAATTTTCGGCTTTAAACACAATTTCCTTAGGAGAATATTCTTCCCTGTGATATTATATCACGTTTAAAAACTTTTAGAGTTTCCTGGGCCAAATGTCTGAAGCAAACCCCCTTTTTTTTTTACCAGTCCGATATTTTCTGTTTCTATGCCCATCAAGCAGTTAATAATAAAAGCTAAAGGTCATAACGCAACAAAATTTTGTTTCTTAGCCAGAGTAATCTAGTAAGCTGAAAAATATACAGTTCGAATCTTATATCTTAAATAAAATGAGCGTTAATATGCTTAAATCAATGGTTTTTGGATAATTCTATATCTATGCAATCAAGTAGTAAGAAACTAATTTTGTTATAGGTTTTACAACGAAACAAAGCAAGAGAAAATGTCGACATGGATTGTGAAAGGTTTTCAAAATAAGCCGAAATCTTGCAACTTTTTTGCATTCATTATCTATGACAAAAATATGTGTTACACTCACATCACTTTCTCTAGCTGCTCTATAAACAAACTTCTTACAAAAGATTATTCTTCTTTCTACACAATGCTATTCGAGATAAACATTAGTGAAATGTTATTATTACTCAGATATTTATAAGTAGAAGGGAACTAAGGGAATTCACTAGACTATAGTGATAGTCAAATGTTTTAAAAGATGTGCGATTGTCATTGCAAATCGCTTCTTTGCTTGGCCAGGAGTAGAACAAAAGAAAAACGGGCACTTCCTGTCTGAGAAAAGTATAAGTACATAACAATTGAAACTAGACTTAAATGAAACTCCACGAAAAAATATATAGGATATAAATTGCGTATTTTAACGAGATCTACATTTTTTGTGCAGTAAGTCTTTGTCTATTTCTTAAGGTTTAGTAGTTATGCAAAATCCAACAAAATTCATCCAGAATAAACAGGTCTTCATAAGCTATTCCCAGAAAATTTAATACGAGCGTTTTATTTGTGATGGAAATGGCTTTAATATGTGGTATTTTAATCAAAATTGTTAGAGCAATTTTTAAAAAAAACAAAATTTTCGAAAATGTTTCCACGTAAAGATATTTAGAGGTGCGGGGATTTTCTTGAAAATCTTCTTGTTAGCATACTTGGAAGATACAAAACTTAAATACCAAGCCTTTTCGTTTTTGAGCTATGCTGTCCACAGACATACACACGGACCTTTTTATGATTTTTTTTTGCATTCAGGGATACTAAAACATGTATTTCCAGTGATATCTCGGTATCAAATTTTTGGGTGGAATACAATACCTTCTCTAACCACTATATACATTATACATACGTGGCTAGAGAAAGTATAAACTAGTTATCCATCTATTCAGCCTAAAGGTGCGAGCCAGATATCGTGCAAGTGAGGTTAACCTATGTTTGTAAGGAGATGTTTTAAGCGTGTTAAACACTGAAGTGTTACGTAGGTCATTTATTTTGCATTTTACATAAGTAGTTATAGAAGGACAATCTTAGAAGAGTCGAAATGTTGGTAAACTAAGAAGAAACGCAAAATAATGAATGCGTTAGGTTATTAAAGTAAAAATGTGTATCAGTAAGGAAATAAGTGGAACAGCTAAGGCTACCGGCTGTTCAGAAACAATAATGTGTAGAAAAAAGGAAAGGAATGAAAGGACCTGTAAGTACACCACTGAAATTGAAAACAAAACGGCTACGGGAAACAAAAACACGCCAGGTAAACGCACTTCAATGGGAATGTACAAAACACCGTGCGTGCATCGTTCATTCTTTGTTGTTTTAAAACATTTCACCCATCGATATGTAATTTTGTCAGGAGTAAACAATGATGAATCGCTAAAAAATTAAATCACGAAAAATTCATAGACAGTCTTAGTGAGCGGTCCTTGGGACTACAATCCGGACCTTCAAAATCCGATCCATCTCGCGCGAAGACTCTGAATGTATTATTGTTAAGGCTTTCCATTGATTAAAACCTATTTCTGTAGTATTTGTTTAACAGTTAAGCGAAGGAAGCTGTATAGTGCAGTTCATAGTGTTAGTGTTGAAACCTCTTTTAGTAGAATGATATCATGCTTTCCTTTTCATTCAGATGTCCCCTTCTCTTATATCACTTAATGTTGCAATGCAATTGTCATATGTAGGCACAGTCATTTTATGATTATATTCAATTAACACAGGTAAGCAGTAATATTACACTTGAGGATTTAAACTAGATATATTGGATAAACGTTATTAAATAATAATAAATAATAGAGAAACGCATTAAAGAAGACGGCATATGCCAGATTATAGTATATGTCGCTCATCTCATAACATGCAATTACTGTTATATTTTGAAACTCAGGGACATATTTTATATGCACACACATACACACAAACATACGCTTCCTGACCCATTTTAGATATTTTACTAACTTCCTTTTTAATAATAATAATAATAATAATATTAACAATAAAACTAGAATAATTACGCACTAAGTTACCTACTGCAATTGATAGATGCATCAGTACACTAGACCATATACTTCTAATCAACCGGAATTCATTATTCTACGTATATTACACATTACTTCCGTATTACTCGTAAATAGTGACAATCTTAGAATTCTAATTACTTCAAAGCGTATGGCACAAATATTATGGCCGTTTTGCATTATTAGAATATAGTCTACTCATTGCTTATCAAACCCTGAGGTCTCTTACATCTCATTGGTATATGCCAGTAGTAGCATAATTCATATATATCTTTGATAGTGTTTAACACCTCCTCATACTGCATACGCACCACAAACAGCGGTTATGTATGAAATGAAATAATTAGGAAAGCAAAGTTACAGACATAAGTTTAGGGCACCTCTCAGCCATTTTCCCAAGTATGAAGACAAGAAAACCTGAAAAATGACCGCACCAGGCATTGGGCTGATCATCCATCATGGGCGCACTATGATCCAAAGTTTGCTTGCTCCTCGACAGGCTACTTATTCAAGGCTTTGGCTTGTAAGACCTTGGAGGTGAAATTACTAATTACTATAAAAAGAAGGTTAATCCGCTGAAGAAGTAACAGAAGCATAGAAAGTATGAGTTATATATCATCTTTAAATACCAACCTGAGTTGAATTTTTAAGTAACGTACCGTTGTAAAAAACCTCAGCAAAATATCACTTGGTGCGTGATAAGTCCTGCTCGTCTCTGGACTCTTTACTGTAGTTGTGTGAATAAGCTTATGCCTTGGATTGAAGTTTTAAACTGTGTTGATCGTTTCTTCCTTGTCATTATTCTTATTAACTTAAATGTAAGAATCTCTTATATCTCTTCAGAACTTCATCAATATATTGTGAAGTAATATGCTTAGTTAGAGGATAGGAACGTTTATTTATAAGACGGGGCCTTGTATGAGTGGTTAGACCGCACGCCTCCCATCTAGGCGGCGTCTGGGCGGGTTTTTTCCGGGTCCTTCGGTTTCCCCCGCCGCTCATTCCACCAATTGCTTATTCATAATCAATTCCCCTACATTTCATATCATCCACTTCATGTTCATGCCTGGCTACGGGCCGACCCCTCGTAACAGTTTCTCCATTCTGTGGTTTCGTGTCGTTGGCTCCCCGACAGGGTTCTGACACCTAGACATTGGCTTGTAAGTCCAAGGGGGTGTCAGTCCTACAAATATGTGGAGAGTAAGCCGATTACGAAACGAAAACGAAACGTTTATTTATGGAATGAATAAATTAGCTCCATTAAAACATGCGGAACTCAGTATAGATAATGTGTGACAGTACGATATGTCATACTATGATTAAAGGTTTAATAAATGTTGTTATACTGGACTCGGCGATTTCATTACTAATATTATAACCTTAAATCAGAAAATGTGTGTAAAACTCGTTATATGTATAGTTTTCTTATTTTGAAACCTCCAGGTGGAATGCTGACCGGTTACCTGCTTGTCCAAGTTTAAGTTTCGATGCACCACAATGGTTGACACTTTCCTTTAGTGGTCTAGCAGCTATGATGGTCATCACTCTCAGTGATATTGTGGTATTCACGGAGTCTGAATTTGAAATACACTAACAATCATTTCATTGTTGGAATCATATCAATACATTTCCTTTCATGCTCAGATACATCACGTATAGTATGAAGTTATGCCAATTAAGACAGTGAATTATATGGGAAATAAAATGCGGAAGGCTTCTCTAGTACAAAAACCCTATTTAATATTTGCAATTCATTTGCTTTGATTGGAGCATAATTAATTCTCTATTGATGACAAGTTGCATATTGATGATAAACCTTAGACCTATAAAAATGGGCAGCATAAAACCACTTAACAAAATTCCAAAATATGTTATATGGCTATGATTTCTTAATTGACCTGGTTATGCCTTGGTATAAAATAAGTGAACGCAAATAATTCAACAAGTTATAACAATACGAATGGTTATTTTACCAACTTATTTTATTGGAATACCATCAGAACAATGAATCCTTGGGATATAGGGTTAGACAATTGAATATTAAACACTATTTAAAACAGTGCTATCGTCTTATAAAACTACAAATAATACTCTAGCATACAGCATGGTATTCTGCAAAATTAACATAAGCAAAAGCAATGGTCACAAACCACAAACATAATAATATCAGATATAAAGTACTGTTATAATTAGTGAAAAAAGCATTCAACTTTACTTCTTTAAATGATTTAAAAAGTAATAGTTGCAAAACAAAACCAAAAGGGCAATTTTAAGAAGCACTGGGAGTGAAATTTCAAATGTATGTATTGTTATATAGATTTTTCTGAAAGTTGTACTATGATTGCAGTTATATGTTAGCATGAATACCAAACTTCATCGACGTTAGATAAACAATTGGGAAACTAAATTATTTCACACATACTACGATATAAAATATTGTATTATCAGAATCTTCCAGACGTCTAAAAATTTGACAGAATTGGTTGGAATGTTCTAAATGAGAGCTGGAGCGACCTCAAAAAACTTTAAAGAGGGCTATTTAAATACATTTTAACTGAATTAACATATTTTTTTAAATTAGAAATATGAATCTCTAAAATTAATAATTTTTCATACAAATATAGTTTTTGAAACGTTACTATTAGTGTTAGGATAATTTTGCGCTTCACATTATTAAAATAGATTCTAATGCACATTCTGAGAAATGTTAGATGTGTGTAAACATAAACTGACCGCATGGAACATTTTGAAAGTGTGAAAATGTAATTTTGAGAAAAAGTTGTTTAATGAAATAAAATGCTAAGAAACAGCTGTATTGTACGATCTTTTAATTTCTGCATAACCGATGAATAATAGTAATAATAATAATAATAATAATAATAATAATAATAATAATAGTAGTGGCAGTAATAAAAATAATATCAGTGCACAATCTGCAGATGTACTTCATTTTTATGATTTTGAACTGACGAAGCAGTATTTGACCACGCTCACATGTTTTTTGTGAAAGATATTCAGTTGTATTTAGTAATACCTTAAAAGATTATAGGCATTTCTAAGCCAGTCCCCCACGTATATACTGCTGCAACGTACTTATTACTGCCTCCAGTTTATCACACTTACTACGAAGCTGTACAAGTTTTAGAAACATGTTTAGTGTTATCACTGGAACTGTCGAAACTACTACCAATGGCACGTCACTCTAGAATTACAATAGAGAATTCAGTCACGAGATAATGGCGGCTACTGGGAAACTTCCAAGCTTCCTCAATATACCTCCCTTACCAAAACAGTCATTATTCTCGAGAAGAGTTAAGACATAACATGTTATTCTCAAGAAAGTATGACGTCTCAAATTAAATTGCGTTATTCATTTACAACCAAACAGCTTCCATCACTATTAATAAGTTAGTAATTACGTCCATTATATATGTGAATTACACATCGAAGAATGCTGTATGAAGGTCGATGTATTGCAACATGCATACTCCTCTCCAGAGCATTCATTAGTAACAAACAATATACGAACAGTATCTACAAGCCGAATGGCTCCATTTTATTTGCAGACGGATTCCAAATTTCTTCCGTCTGATGCACAGAAGCAGGTGTATAGTGAAAATTATTACACACACATGCAACATTATGGATGAACAGAACGACTTTTGATGGCCACATAAAGATAATTTTCAATGCTCTGGGCTAATTAAAAATGAAGCACATCATCGTGTATCCTGTAACTCCTCGCAGTTGTTCTGAGTAAACCTGAAATTCAATCAGTTTCCAATAAAAATTTGCCTTGTATGTATCACTAACTTCAAAGCTGATAAAACTGTGCAGGAGCTTAAGGAAACAATAAAATCGCAGAAAATTTGATGACATCCCATTGTGCTACCTAAAAGAATAAGAAGTAGGCGGGTCTGCAAAGAAAGGCGTACGAGTAGCCCAAACAGCAAAGAGGGAACAACCGTACCACATGGCAAAGAATATCATGTAGAAAAACTTCGCTAACGAATATACGACAAAGCATGGTAGGTCAGACTCGAGATGTTCCAGATTACACGAGAAACACATATATAGTTTGGAGTTCCGGTTGAGCAGATAGGTACTCTCCAGCAAACACATTCACGAAATGGCATTTACAAACAGCCCAATCTGTGGCCTCTGAAATCAAAATAGCATCTTCGATTCCGAGCATTGAAAAACTTTAACTTTCCTCATAACAGTGGAAAAAAACTGGTTGGCTAAAAAATGTTTTTTTGTCAGCATTTGTTTAGTTTGAGACTGTTTCTTAATGCTGGTTTTACCAGTGAATTTTATTCTTCACTGCTCATTTATCTTTTGAATACCATTTGAACCACATATGTGACCTGTTTTCTTAGGTCAGTGCTACAAATTAAGTGTCTGTTGCATTGAATATATTAAACACGTTTTAGAAAACAGTAACGCAGTAGCTTTTCTCCGTAGTCCGATAATTTAGATGAACCAAACCAATTTAGGTAACCTTTAGAGGAAAATAAGAGTAATTTAATTTCAGATCACCGGCGTGGGGATTTTCCCCCGCTAGGTGACCTGGTCCGGGGTTCACTCAGCCTCATGTGGTCCCTGAGGATGGACAAGTAGCGGCTCAAGGTTGAGAAGACCGCACAAACCGGCCGGGAGTGACTCGAGGCGCTGACCACGTATCACCCTCAAATACTGCCCTGCGGTAGGCCCTGGCCCTTTGTGGGCTGTTGCGCCAAGAAATGTTTAATTTCAGATCAAAAATACAAAGTATTCCCACGTTAAAAGAGTTTTTTGTTGTTGTAATGGTTTCATTTGCATAGCCCCCTTTAACATAAAAGGTCATATCGGGCGCTTTGCATTAGAAACAACTCGTTGTCTGCAAGTTCCTTACGTAAGGTTTCAAACTGTTGTTATTTTCCTTAAACACACACACATTCACTCTCACATACATACTTCCAGATTGTGGGGGATAGGGAATAATTCTGGCTAAAGGAAAATTACTCGCCCCAAGCGGGAGTAGAACCCGGCTCCTCTGGGTGAGAAGTCAGCTCGCTAACCACTCGACCACGGAGGCAGTCTGAGAGATTTTGTAAAAGCATACATTGTTGTAAATTACAACCTTTATAAGGCAAAGCGTTTTTGCCAAATGGGAAAGTTTCCCTTCATATTTAGCATAGAAGACGCTTTTGTAAAGGTATAATGCTTGTGCGTCGAGGTTTACTGTAAACCAAATAATAATAATAATAATTATTATTACAATAATAGGAAGAACAACAATAATAGTAATATTAAATACAGCTCTAATTTATAACTACCTCATTATCACACATTCCGGATCTTCTGGATACACTTCGGGATTAAGAAGGCGGAATCAAAATTATGAGAAATCAAAACAAGCAACAATCGTGAAATGTAAGTCGTGGCACGTCAATATACCTACGTAGCGGAGAGGAACAAAACTCCCTTACATTCCTGCTTGCTTCGTTCATTTACGTGATGCGCGTGCTTTGCTGGTCGCTGCTAATGAGTTTCCTTCTCTATACTCAACCCGATACTTCATAGGCAGTCGCCCCAAACAAACGTACACCTTATTTCGCTCCTGGCCTATAGAAATGGTTAAAACGAGAACGACTGGAATGGATATTAGATACTGATAAGCTTTTTTATGTTTACTAACTTATGTATGTAGTTTGAACGAATCTTTTATAGTTGTAGTTATATTTTAAAGCAAATATACAGACCTGCCTTTATCAGGTAACACCTTAAAAATTATTGTTTTGACAAAACGGTATTGAGATACAAAGTTTCTATGTATTGACACTTTAAATTACATTTAAATGTTTATTACAAATCAAATATTCCTTTTGAGCAGAGGAACCAAAATTGTATACACATTTTTGAAAACAGCAGCTTTAAAGTGCACTTTTGTTGAAGGGCTATCTTAAGGAATGTATTGTTGTGGTAACGTTCAGCAACTGTGCAGCAAATATTTGCATCATAACCATCACCAACCACAATTTTATATCACAGAACGAGTATTCTGGGAAATAAACTAGAAAATATGTTTGTACCCGCTGGACTGACTATATTGTGGGTTTCAGAACCACCTTAATTTTCAATATGGAGTACTACATACTGTACACGAGTTTAATCAAATTAATTAGATTTCGAGTATGAGCCCAGGCTCGTTTTTCGTCTCTACAGGCAAATCCTAATAAACAAGGCAAATACTGAATCTAAAAATGTTCTATGTTATCAGAAGTATTACAAAGACAGTCAAACAAGTAGGCCAAGAGTATCTGAAAGCTGTACCTCATTACCGGTTTCAAAAAAGGTAACTCGCCTGAACATTAAAGTTCGAGGTCTTTGGTCGATAGCTGTCCTGGCATCTCCGATTTTTGTTATACATTTATACCTCACCAGTAACTGCAATGGACATGTCGGCAGACCTTTGTCTTTGATTTGCAGCAAACTGCTTATCGGCTATGTTGTTAACCCTGTACAGTTGTAATTGGAGCTTTGGTTTTTATTTGGTTTTTATACATTATATCACACACGCTCGCATTCACATTCACGTTCAATCAGACTCTGAAGAGGATAGGATATTGGAGAAAAAATTTCATCCTCAGCCAGGAATCGAAACCGGGACTCCTCGCGAATTAGGCAAGTGCAGTTGTTGTATAGAAGAAAGCTATGAAATTATACTAATGTAAATTCTAGCAGTTAGTCCTCGTCCTCCGCGAAAAATCCTGGTCGTGTAGTAGATTTATGGCACGTAAAATATCCTCAAGCCTGATAAAAATACCTCTTAAGTGGTATTTCACGCCCAATAGAGAATTGGACGCTGAGAACCATAGCAGTAAAGCGTCCATAATAAAACTGGATCTAACGGCCGTTCACTGTAGCTAGTTTACTCAGTGGTAAAGCGTGGCTGATCTCAATCACTCAGATGTGAATATTCATTAAGAATTTAACCAGTAGTGGAGAATATCGCTTCCACCATTAATGCTGTGGAATCAGAAAGCTCGCGCTTGCAACTAACTACATTTCAACATATCTGAACCATTTTCTGTAACAGGAAACTTATATTATTCCAAAAGGGTTAAAACATGAAGCTTTTCTCTTTTTTTTTGTCTTGATTTTCAGCTATAAGTTTAACAGCCTGTTATCTCCTATTGTTACGTTCTCTTTCACCAGTATTTTCTTATTTTTATCGTAAGGTTTTCTCTTTGTAAATATTTCTATTTGAGACAGCTCGTATTCTATCTGACACTCTAAAATCTTTAGTTCAATTTCTATTATGGACTTTCTTTTCAGTTGCAACAATTAGTTTTTTCTCTGTATTCGCCACCACTGATTTTATAGTATATAAAAATTTCAGATGTTTGTATAATAATATTTCTAAGCAATTTTCTGCTCTCAAATTATGAAAACCTACACTATATTACTACATATAACATAACACCAATTCAGAGGAACGCTCGAAAGTGAAATCTGCGAAACAAAAGGTTTCAGTACCTTTTGAACAGTGAAACTATACGTCACAATCACACGTCATTGCGTCTAGTTACAGCAACCAAATTGCGTTTGGGATGTTATCGTTATCTAAATTATAGGACTTAACCGGAGATATATTCAGTTCCACGCGTTCAATCCTTGAAGTAATGTTTCAATACATTCTGAAAGCGGTATGAAATAGCATTATAATGTGAATTTATGCAATTTTACCTTTCCTGTACAATTTATATTCTTTGTGTTAGAAAATAAAAAAAATCTGTAAAACACGAACAAAATAGTTGCTCTTTAGGTATAAATCATTCACAATTCCGACTTTCAACGCTACTATAATGTGACTGATTTGAAAATTCAAGCATCTCTATATTAATTTTCACAATGAAATATAATAAACAGAGACAAAATCATAATTTTGCATGCCAAGGAAGCATAAGTTCCAAAGGTCATTCCTAGATTATGAATTTTTGTATTATTCGTATGAATTTAATCAAAATGTAATAACCCTAAAAGGGATGAATCTTCCTTGCAACAGGCATCAACATATATACTGTAGCGGGAAGTCTTCTTTCGTCTCCTCCTCCAGTGTTCTTAGCTCAGAAGTTGATGAAGATTCCACTCCTAATATCTTCTAACTAATTCTATCTCAGGGGCTTTGTGGGTGAGGCGAATATTAAATACACTGCATTTTCCCTTACTACTTGAATTTATTTTATCACAGGTTTAACGGGCAGCTAGCGTGTTTCCTTACAAAGATGTTACAAATAAATGCCTTCCACCAACTTAAATCAAGTATCAGGAGCCTAATCACATCACATCACATCACATCACATCACATCACATCACATCACATCACATCGCATCGCATTGCATTGCATTGCATCGCATCGCATCTGCACATCGCTCCCCCCACTTAAGCACGTGGACATGCGCACAACACAATGTAAGCGTAACGTGTAAGTCAAGCGTGAGTACAAGAAAGAGTAACCACATAAGGGACATTCTCTCTCTATTATATACTGACACTGGGAGACGCCAACTTTCGCGCCATAAAATGTAACAGTATCTCTGATTGTTTTCCTGTTAGCATTACTTCACAAGCTTGAAAATAAATTGTGCCAAGCTTTGACGTCATCGTGTCCACATGAAGCGCTTGGGAAAACCCAAGGATTCCCTCTCACTTTAAATTCCTGCTTGATTTTTCTATTTCTCTAATTCCCTGTACTACTTGGAGGCCAAGCCACTATTCCTGTTTCACTTGTTTTTATGTCTGTTCTATTCTATCTTACATTCTTTAGCCTAAACCTGTGCTCATTAGCAAGTGGTGGTTGGTGGACTGTTACCTGGATTTAAGCTAGCTCAGCTTGCCTTAATTACCTAACTTACAACTCGCTTTTCTGCATATATTTACCACTGAATATTCACAACTATTTTACATTGCTTTCTATACGATTATAATATTATGTACAATTTTCCTTTTGATATGTTTTGTGAGCATATAGTATGTGCTCCTACAATCCGTTCATTTAAACAAACAATAGCAACAACTTATTTTAATTATTCATGGATCACGTTGTTGATGCTTCACACTAAATAGTGACTGATAAAATAATAAAGAGCCTGGTATTTTTTAAAATTGTCTGGATATAATTTGAACTCGAACAAACCTATAATCTGTCTAATGAACATTGTATAGCATATATAAAAGATTTCAGCGCAGGATTAAAATAACCATCTGTACCTATGCATCTAAATGAATAGTCTCAAATAGTTCTAGTGATTTTACTCACTTCTTAAAGTGACACCGCACTTGTCAAATTGATTTATGCAAGCCCTTTCACAATCCCGGAGATATTTAAGGGCTCAAGACCAAACCTGCATATAGAATATGCCGTGTTGATTCTCTAGCTTAATATTATAAATGCATGTCCACACCCTAAAGAATAAACCAGCAACCCATTGTACACAAAGATTTTAGAAACTCAAAATGTGTTTTTATAAGAGTCAACAAGGCCAAATAATTACACCATCTGCATAAGGTACCCAGCGCAGGGTATCCCTAAACGTAATGAGTCAAAGATAAGCAGTAAATTAACTAAAATCAGAACATTGAGTGAAGAAAGCTCTTGATTACAAAGGTTGTTTGAGCTTATGCGCATCTATAACATATAAGAATGCAGGGAACAATGCATCTAAAATTCAAATATCCGAATCAGAACTTGCAGTTCCTTTTCATCCAGATCTTTAGACGTTATAAACCAATTATAGCGCACAAAAAGGGCTATTTCTAAGGTTTGCAATGCTTAAGGACAATCATTTAGTGCTTATTCACTTAAAATATCCATATTTGTGACCAAAACGGCTTGATTTTGTATCGCATAAAATAGGTTTGCCCCGTGCATGGTTTGGATGAACATGTGACAGCATGGATTGCCTCTCTTCCTTGTCGTCGTGCGAGAGTTACAAAGTCGGGAACAGAAAGCAATACAATCACAATCCATGCTTGTCTAAGAGGAATCCTTTTTAGTTATAGAAAGTAGTGGCATACGTGTTTAGTTTGCGTCAAAGTTATGTACTCAGAAAATTCAATTTGCAGCGCCATTACACAACTCATTAAGGTGAGTACCAGGGATACCAAGGAGAAGAATGTTTCTTCCAAAATGTCCTAGATACTAATTAATTACCAATATTTCTGTTCATATTCACTGCTGTAAGTGTGCAAGGTTTTCGTTCAAAATTAATTCTCGTGTTGTTGGCGATACAATGTAATATAACGCTGTTAACCAAGATAAGGGGTTTCTTTTATTATGTTGGTACTTTGTAAGAACTGCTTTACAATTCTTTATTCTACGCCTATCAATAACCAGCAAAACTATGAAAATATGTAAATGCTCACATCAAAAATAGAAAGGAATACTAATGTAAAGGGCATAACAGAGAAATTGTTCTAACAATCATGAACTTACAATAGGTGTGTTAACGTATGAAAGGTGGATTAGGTATTTCAAAGGCAAAATGTTTCATACTGCGACAGTATTGGAGGAATTATCTGTTCCTACTTTCCGTGCAGTACGGAATTCGCAGGAGCATTGAGAAATTTTTCTCTCTTTACTCTACTCGAAGGACAATCAGTTGGTGACCCCTGCCTTAGTAGTTGCTAAGAAGAATAAATATATGTACAAGTAAACACATTGTGTAATTAACGACTCCCATGTAAATAATTCTAAGTAAAAGCGCTAAATATGATTACAGCATAATAAAGGTGTTCTAGGTAATATGCTGCTATAGGGTTTTATTTATTTCTTGAAAAGATATATGCAAAAAAAAAAAAAAAAAAAAAAAAGATCCATTATTTTCTGGACTTTTGTACCAGTTACATACATGAACAAAACCATGCAATAAATATCATCATAGGTTTTTTAAAATCGTAAATATTTAACAGAATTCTTCAAAATTAGATTGCTTAAGTAAAGCTTCATAGGCTTATGGAGGAAATAATCATGATAAATCTACGTATTCTGAAAAATTAAATGAGTTTCTCTTACTAGAGTTTAGCTAGAATTTTGACAAAATGACGTTACCTTTTTTAAAATTTCTCTACCATGTGCATAGTGAGTAAAGAAGGTAGTGCATTTCACTAAGTTATTGGATATCAATATTTCATGGAAGTATATGTTTAAAACTGGCTGACTAAAAAAAATATATTTTTACTTCTCTAGCACTTATGTATAATGTACACGGTAGGTAGAAAAAAGATACTGCATTCCACCCAAAAGTTAGATAGTAAGATTTCATCGAATATACATGTTTTGAGGACTATTGATTGAAAACAACATTTTTAGGAAAATTTTCCAGTGTGTGTGTTTGTGTGTGTGTGTCCGTTAAATACTAAACTTAGTATTTAAGCTTAGTATCTTCCAAGAATGAGACACGAATGCTATACATGTAACATATTTTTTGAAATGTTCGATTTTCTAGAAAGTGACTCTAAAGAGTTGGACTGAAATGCCGTATTTGAATATATTTACATGTCAATTATCCCCAATTTCTGGGCATACTCCCTGAAGTCATTCTGAATGAGTTTTGCAGGTCTGGTAAACCGTAAGAGGAGACAAAATCTTTTTGCTAAAAAAAAAAAAGGTATCTGGTTAAAACAAAATATGTTTTTGTAGAATAAACCATTTCAGAGATATTTCCGGTAATTTCATTAGGTAAATGTTAAAATAATTCCGTGGAATGTCCTCATCCGTTGTATCTCTCGTATGTTTTACTCCTAGCTTTGGAAACAGAAACAAATTCCAATGGCATCACATAGCGACAGTTTTTAGTACATTAAACTATCGCTTTAGCCTAGTGTATTCCCTTATTTCCCTGCTGCTTATAAGAAACTAAGAAAAAAGGCCATTCCTGATAATGTTTGTGATGTTTGCCAGGATGTAGATAAAAGAATAATATTTTGTAAGAGTAGTTTGTGTGCAGAACAGATGGAGAATTTCATGTGAATGGAACACAGATTTTATTTAAAAAAAGGCTATGTCTTTGTGTAAACAGTAAGCAACACAAAGCGAAAAATTGGATAAATACCGAGCTGGTATTTAGATTAAGTATTTTACCAGGTTGCGATAATGGCTTTGAAAGAAAGGTCCCCCGCCCCGCCCCGAACTACCCTTTACATGGAAGCTCCTCCTCTCTCGTCTCCCACCTAGGCGGCCGGGGTTCAATCCCAAGCGACCGCATGTGAGATTTGTGCTGGACAAAGCGGCACTGGGCGGGTGTTCTCCGGGTACTTTGGCTTCCCCCGCCATCGCATTCCACCGGTGCTCCATCATCATTCATGTATCATCAGTGTCACCACCTGCGGTGCCATAAGTTGTTAAAGCGGGTGTTAAACACTAAGGAGTTTGATTAAAATACGGTATATTTGAGATATTTAAATGAAAAATAGAATTTGTATCTTGAATTTTCTGTGAAACCCATTCGGAAGGAATTTTGTGCAATTCTGTATAACTGTTAAGCGTTAAGCTATAGATAAAAACGTAGAGTTCTTTAAACCCATGATTTATTTCAAATTACTTCTGTGGTATCACCATTTCCGAGATATCCGTTAATATTGGTTTCAATTGTCCGATTATTTGTAAGTTTTTAAAGTCCTGTTAGTAATTCGCTTGTTTCTCGCAATGCCACGGAAGGAGTATGGAATATTAAAGTCAAAGCGACATCTGACTATCGATTTGGTTTTGCCTAGCCGTCTGTTAGGTAAGCTAACAACTAATGTGGATCATGGTTGAGTGGTTTGACCGCTTGCCTCCCATCTAGGCGGCCCGGGTTTGATTCCAAGCGTCTGCATGTGGCATTCGTGGTGGACGAAGCGGGGTTTTCTCCGGGTCCCCCGTCACTCATTCCGCAGTTGCTCCATCATCACGTTTCCAATCATCAATATCGCTTACTTTTATATCATCCACTTCCTCATGTTCATGCCCGGCTACGGGTCGACCCCTTCTCCACTGTGTGGTTTTGTGCCGTTGGCTCCCCGACAGGTTTCTGAACTCTAGCATTGGCTTGTAAGTCCTAGGGGGGTGTCAGTCCTACAAATGCGGAGAGGGTAAGCTGATTACGATATCTCAATCTACATTAAGCAGATAGAAAAATCATGCTTGCACAGTAATAGTTTACGAAAGCTATATAAAATAAGTATGATTACAGAAAAGCCATATGAATGTATTACATCAGAGTTTTAACTTTGTACTAGCAGAACGTGGAATATTTCGCCGGTAATTCTGATAATGAAAGGCATTAATGATTCAAGGTAACAAAACCCTTTGTTAAACTACATGTAACGGAGAATCCCTGGATACCTTAGTGATACAAAGTAGCGTATTTTGGTCATAGGTTACCGAATTTGGGCTTGCAATTTAGTTAACATGACTTAGCTCTATCAGATTACCATGTTGTTAATTGATCCCCAGTTAGCCTTGATTTGTATTCCAGTAACGGGATTAATGCATGCTGACCTGGAACGTGTTACAAGGCAGTGGGCAGTGGCCCACTCTGTTATGAATCAGGGACCTCGTATAGAGATGACTGTATGAGATGCATTAAGGCAGCATACAATAACAAAACAGAAGAGAGGAAATATTTCTCGGCACTTTAAAATTTTTCACACCTACATAACTGTAGGTGAAAGCTATCCTTACCAGAACTTTATATTTTTATAATAACATTTTTTATTATTCTTTATCTTTTTACAATAAACTGGTTTATTTGAGGTATTTAAGGTACTTAAAAGCAAATTATCCAATAAACTAATTATAATAATAATTAAGAAAAACTGCTAAAATAATGTATATACATGCTAACAAACTACTGTGAGCACACTTTTTCGTGAGCGCCCGAATGTAAAAATGCTTAGCATGGCTGCACGTAATGCCATTGCTCCCGTGTCTGTATTTATGATGTAAAAGAACCTCAAGCCTGATAAGGAGGCCTCTGAGCAAAAAGTGGTCCTCCGTGGTGTAATAGTTACCATACTAACTTCATATGCCCATGGTCGCGGGTTCAAACCCGGCGGAGGACGATGGATTTCTTTCTGGAGTAAAAATCCTTAGCATGACTTCCTTCGGAATGGAAGTAAAGCCATTGGTCCGGTGTCGTAGAAGAATCTCAAGTCTGATAGAGAGATCTCTGAGCAAAATTAAGCGGTCTTTCACACCAAATTTGGAATGGTACGCTGAGAACCACAGCAGTTAAAGTGTGTCCAAAAGCGATCTTACACGCCCAATATAGCATTGGACACTGGGAGCCATAGTAGTTAAACAGTGTCCATAAAGAAAACTCAATATAATTTAATTTTTGGGCGCTCGGCTTCCGCCTTGATTCGGTAGATTTCATGCAATTTTGGAAGCAGAACGATAACATTGAGACAACGTATGCTATACACCGTTATATCTAGTGTCTTCGATGCTAAGATTTCGTTCTGTCTGTAGATCCCGAAGGTGCCCTGCGTTTCATTTAATAATGACCAATTTACTATAACAGCTGAGGGCCTCAAAGAAAGAAACTCTCTTTTGTTGACAACACTGTGAAAAGCCAAGCAGGTGAGCTCTCTCTTCTTCCTCCAGCTGCCCCACCCGTAAAACTAGCGCACAAGAAAAGCTGCACGCATCCAGGATTAGATTTTCATGTTTAGCAACTTTTAGAAAAGGGAGTGTGCAATTTTAATTTAGTTGAATTATATTTAAAATCAAACGTTGAGTCGGTTTTCCTTTAAGACATTGTCAGTTTAGAATATGTACCTACAGGATTGCTTTTACATGCCTGAAAACCATCCAACATGCGGTACTTATGTTTGCCTTTAGAGTCGGGTTGAACCAGTGTCCTTGGAATCAGAAAGCCAGTGATCAACCACATAGACTGACAGAAATCTGTTTACCCTGTACACATTCCACTAGTTAGTAACCATTAACCACGATAATAACAATGTATTCATCCTAACAGTTTTATTTTACTACATTTCCATAACACGATGGGAGATGTTTCATTTAGTATCCCCAAATGTTAGTTTCAGCTGACTTCTCTAGTAATTTTATTACATTATTATTATCATCATCATCATCATTATTATTATTATTATTATTATTATTATTATTATTATTATTATATTTATTATATTTCATGAATACCTCTTTTCTTTACATCACTGACCGTGCCTTAAAGTATCATGCTAATATAGGTTTTCTAGGTTTCAGGATTCCCCTCCCCTCTAAAAGGATACTGTTTCCTGCATTTTCATTCTCTTTGTGGTTTCTGTTGCCTGAAATAAGTATTTACTTTCAACAGCAATGTCTGAGTCCATCTATTGATGTACCTATGACAACTTTCAATCCCATATATCTAATTTAATTGATTAATTGGTTGTTTTCACCATTCAGCGTAACATAGTATTGCTGAAAAGGATAAGAACAAAGTACCTGATGTTACTTGGAATCAACGCTTAGATGTGTATTGAGAGGTGGTTGAAAAATATAAGTACAGCTACTATTACATGCATAAAAATACTGTGCAAAGAATCTTTTTTTCAAGAATGACATTTTTCACACATATTAGTAGACTTTGCAATTTATAAGATAAACCGTACTTTAAAAAATGAGTTCTATTTATGGACGCTCTTTAACTGCCTTGGTTCCCAGCGTCCAATTCTATATGGGGTGTAAAAGACCTTTTAATTTTGCACAGAGGTGATAAAGTATCACGCTTGAGGTTCTTTACGTCCAGTGAATCTACGACCGAGACCAACGGCGTTACTTCCTTCCTTGTGTTAAGGATTTTTACTTACGAAAAATATCCATTCCCTTCACCAGGTTTGAACCCGCGACCTTGGGAATCAGTGGATAGCATGTTACCCCTAGACCCAGGAAGACGACGCCCTACTCCAAATTATTGTAATACATGAAATGTAATTAGAAACAAACATTACATAAATCACTTCACCATTATCCAAACAAGGAGAAGCAGTTTTAAAACGCACTTTTTATATGATTGGAGTGTTTTTTTTTTTTTTGATCATATTTTACTTAAAAATCCACTAAGAGAAAAATGTACTTAATCCTGTGGGGGAAAAAAATATAAACAATCATATTTAAATTTCTTATCCAAACAACGTGCTTTTCATTGTACACATGTAATTCATATGGAACTTGTGATATTTTTCAAAAACTGATTATAGAACATTACAGCATATTAATATTTTATTGGCATTGCTAAAACCCGAATAAAGCATGAATAAATCCTAATTTTATACTATCACTAGCAGAAATACCCGGCCTTTTCCGTATTTTGGCGGTTTATCCTTTCCGCATTTTGCTTTAGATTGCTTGTCTAACATCCATGCGTTTACTCGGTCGTATTTAGAAATTATTAAAACACACAAACTTTTAGTTATTTAAAACACAGGAAACTACAAAGAAATATAAATAACTGAGAAAACAATGTGCAAAAGCATTCCTGAGCAACCACAAATAACACTTTTGTAATGATAGTTTCTTTTGAATGCAGCAATGAGTTACGAGCTGTCACATTTGGAGTGACTCGTCGCTATTTACAGAGATAATCTCATTTGGGAAGAAGTAATACCAGCTTGAGTAACCGTTATACACCTTTGTTAATTCTCAGAAACCAACACACATAAAACTACTAAGAAAATACAAGGAAGAAAGATACCTACTTCATCTGGTTTGTTGCTATTGCTGTTATCCACGCTCACTTTATCATTTTATGTTATCACATACTTCCCAAAGAGAAAGAACCGCGTTGGTTACAAACATTGAAAAGCTAAACGTATAAGTTGGTGCCCGAACATCGGAATATACTAACAGAATATGCAGATGTTTATGCCGACTTACTTTAGGTTAGTAAACTTTGAGTGCCACAAAACTTTTGTAATCAATGCGATCATACTCAATCCTTTTGTGTTATTTTATATAAATATACATGAATAATCAAATGAAGATAAATAAGGTGATAATGATAAAGAAGCATTTTTTCTGGTTTGATGATTTTGTTATTACTACACTTTAATATAATGTACTCTCTGTCAGTGGTTTGGATTATTTCACCCGACAACTCATATTTATTAAAAATGGAGAACAGGTCAAATTTGCAATAAAGGATCAACACGGTGACAGCAGACACAAATTATGTATGTGCTGCCCCGCTAACTATTATGAACAAAATGGGATCCAGTATAGCTTTTATAACAATAATTCACTTCATTTATAAACTATGAAAACTTTAACAATAACAATACATAATAAAATAATAATGTGCGTAATATAGTCACATTCCTATTTAACTCGGAATGAGATTACAGAGTTACCCATAATCTAACTTTTTAACAAAGATGAAAATCAGTGAAATGCACTATAGAACACTGTAATGGGGCATATCATTGAGGTAACTGGCAACTAAATAACTAGATGAGAAATCATGACAGTTAACCTTTTCACAAAATCCAAATGAATATAAATATTCGTTTCACCAAGAAAATATGTCCACGTAACACAAAGAAGATCAGTTTAGCCCTTACAATAAAGAATTAACGACGAATCATGCCATATAAAACACTTAACGCTCGACTTTGAGAAGGCCTGTCCGTGTAAAACACTCCGACCTGAGACTGACAGACAGACGCCTTTTACCACTTTAGCCCCGGAAGAAACAAACAAAACAAATGCATCTCACGCTCCAAAAGGCCAAACTACTTAACAAATGCCTCTATATATATGCCTCTATATATATATATATATATATATATATATATATATATAGCGTGGAAATTAAGAACATAGTGTTGCCACATTATATTGTACCAGAATGAGATTATATTGCCTTTGCTTTTGTTTACCCATAATACATGTTGTAATTGGCTCTTATTTCTCCATGATAAATTTTTGGAATTATATTAACAAATGATATGTAAACTAGCTGTTATTTTGTTATTGAGAGGTCGGTAAACCGAAGTAAGAAATTAGTTTTCTTATATTGTCAATGTCCCAGCTATTACGACAATCACCGAGGTTCATATAGCTGGTCTTGCGAGCTTTTGTAGGCATTACATAAAATGAAATACTCTTGTGAAATGGAAAGGAAATTTGGGTTCTAAGCTTTATATATATATATATAATATTGTATATGGGTGGTTGGGTGGGTGGGTGGGTGGGTGGATGGATGGATGGATGGATGGATGGATGGATGGATGGATGGATGGATGGATGGATGGATGGATGGATGGATGGATGGATGGATGGATGGATGGATGGATGGATGGATGGATGGATGGATGGATGGATGGATGGATGGATGGATGGATGGATGGATGGATGGATGGATGGATGGATGTATGTATTTATATATACATACAATTACATCACCTCATGCTATCCATCCACACATGTTATTCCCAACATTTCCTTTTGGCAACTTCCTTCATAGCATACGTAACCATTTCCTTCAAATAAATGTTATTTATATATTAAGCCCTTATGATATCCACGTGCTAGTTTAGGTTTAAGGAGCTTCTGATTATTCTTCACAGCGTTGAGAATTCTGTTCCGCTCACTACTGTCCAGGACGGCTCACCTGTCTTGTCCGTTATGGAGTATCTGGGGTATTTCTTTAATATAAATTCCTAAGAATCCAAGGCATTCTAAAGCACCTCTCTTCCCTTGTACTTCTAAAGTTAACATTATGCTACAAATGCTGAAGAAGAGAAGTGGTCAAATATTTTGATCAGAATGTAGCAGATATAAAAGTTCCTGCCATTCAGTTCGTGAAGCGAGACATCGCTGTAAACGTCTATTGCTACTAACATGAACAGAATTGAATACAATAGCTGCAGCTGTTGAGAATAACGAGAAAACATATATAATTATTCTAATTTAAATGTAGAAGAGATAAATAGATATATATGCAAAAATAAACTACTCAAAGATGTTAGTAACAAAGGCTCAACAGGATTCATGGAAACTATTTGTAAGATATATTCAAAATTACATTCATGGAAGGAAAGGCATCGCTTACAAAATTATGAGGCAGCTATATACAGAAGGAAGAGATACCGCGGAACTAAACGTTATCAGAGAGAAAGAATGGTTAAAGTATTATAAAAAGCCTGGTATGACTTGAATATATCTCATATAAGATACACAAGGTGATAGAAGCATGTTTGCGCAAACCTCAAATGGTAACTTCCTGACGTTAAGCTGAAACTTATGTTCCTGTACCATTTTCCTCTATGTTCCATGGTTGCGTAAATAAAAAATAAAATATATCAACTGTTTGATTGCGAATGTCGCCATTCCTTAATCGTTTACTTCATCAAAGAGAGTTGAGAGGTAGAACTACTAAATATGTGGTATTCCTATTTTTGCCATTTGTTGCTTAATGAGTCGTCTAGGTACAAAATGATATTAAAGAATTAGATTCTGGCGTGTACTGGAATTACGTAGACCTATGCTTGGCAGCTACGGAAACGGAAGGCAAAGAATTTTGAAAGAAATGTTGTACCTCGACACCTTGCACAACAGCTAGATCTGTCAGTACTTCAAATACTTTAATTTATGGTAGAATTAAATACAATCAGAACTCTTTAAAACTCAAGAGTAGCTAGATATATTTCTTACTAATGTCATAGCTCAATCCTTTAGATTATTATTTCTGGGGACATTTGAAGAGTAAAGTGGAGCATGACGAGGTTTCTACTGTTGATGACTTTCGTATACGAGTGTTTGAAGCGTTCTGGAGACAGAGCAGAGCACAGAAGCTCTCTAACGAGGGTAGGGAAAAATTGGCTAAGAAGATGCGACACCTATATAGATTCTAATGAGCTCATTTTCAGCATCTACTGTAAATTAACGTAATTTGTCGGTGACCATTTACAAATGTCCAGTTTTGCGAAAATGTGGCTTTAATTATTCCACGATACAACTGAATGATATTTCATTTGAATTTGCTTTACCTTTGATCCACAGACTAAATCTCGTGCGTAGCCTCTTACGCAGCTTTTAGTTCAGGTCTCGTGAATATGATCGGATAGCTTGAAAGAAAATCTCTTCACCCCTCATTAGTGGCATTAGCTGATGATAAACACATAGGTACGTGGCGAATAGGATTTCAAGCTCAAAAAACGACTAAACAACAACAGTGTCCTGGCGGCAAACCAAAATATTCGGAACTTAAGTCCTATTCTGTTACCATGGATCTCCCAACATGCGAAATCTGCGCACTCATACTCCTAGCATCCTGTATAGCATAAACTGGCTTATTCTGGATTAATTTGAAGATGCACTGCAAAAGCTGAAAAATATAAATGCTCCAGGACTTGATAGGATTAATTCAGAGTTTATAAAATATGCAGAAACGTCAGAGAGTACTCTAAATCTTTTAAGTTCCTGTATGAAGCATTACAAAATACTAGACGAGAGATCGAAATGAAGTAATACCTCTTTTTAGATAAGAAAATAGAAGATCGCCAGAAGGAGCCACTTAGGTAAAAGAACATATGATTATATATGTGTGTGTGTGTGTTCTAATGAGCAAAAAGGCTGGCTCCGTAGCTCAGTGGTTACAAACACCTTCATGCTGTGCTAGGTGCCTCGGGTTCGATTTCCGGCTGCGGAGAGTGAATTTTACCCTAGCCAAGATTACTCCTGTCCTCCTCAGAGTTTGCAGGGTGAATATGGGTGTGAATATGTGTGATCTAATGTCTAAAATTAAATAAAAACAGAAACCCAAAATTAACAATATGTACAAGAGTTAACACCTTTGTTGATAGGCAATATGTTCCAGAGCAAAATGCCGACAATACGACCGTGCAGTCAAAGTCAGGGTATAAATAGAGCAATAATAAATAAATAAATTATAAGAAAACGTTGCTTTGATAGTATATAATTGTTTTTGTCACAGTACCAGCAAAGTTCTTGGGTGCAAATAGAGAAGCAAAGAGGTAATAACAGTATTATCTCACCTTGGACATGATACTTCTCTATATTTAAAATGTAGATTATTTTGCAAATCTCCCCACAAAGAAACTTTAAGTTGGCTTCAAATGTTGTTGAAACCGTGTTGCAAAATATCATTAATACATTTTTTTTCCTTCTAACTGGTTACAAAGGGCATGAACAAAATCCGTTTCTTCAATTTTTTTGAAGCGCTAGTAATTTTTACTGTTGTGGCAGAATGCGAGACTTTTAAAAAAAGCTAACTTAACTTGTGCATGCTGACATGCGACCTGATGCATGCGATATAAAGCTGTCCTATATCTCTTAACTATCAAGTCCACTATTCACCTACCATTGGCTGCTGTTGTCGAATAGGTTGTGTGTTATAAGGTAGTTCATTATTTAATATGACCATTTATCTTATTATATCTGAAGAAAATTTTCAGATTTTCATTTTCATAACCGTAGTCGGCTAACCCTCCCAGTATTTAGGACTGACACCCCTAGAACACACAAGCGAATGCCTAAGGGTCAGAAGCCTGCCTGGGAGCCAACGACACGAAGTCATAGAATGGACAACTCGACCCATGAGCGTGAGAATGTGGATGATATGAAATGCAAGCGAAATTGATGATAGGAGAGGTTACGATGGAGCAATTGGTGGAATGACTGGCGGGGGAAACCGGAAGACCGGGAGAAAACCCGCCCAGGCGGCGCTTCGTCCACTACAAGTCCCACAAGCGGTCGCCTGGGATCGAACCCGGTTGGGAGGCAAGCGGTCTAGCTACTCGGCCACTTTCATATCCGTATGAGTAAAAATATATGTTCGGTGACAGAGTTAGTGCAACTTGAATGAATGCAAATTCTTAATCAACAACTAGGATTAGAAAATCGCATACATCTTTTTATGACAGTGTGTTTAATCACTCTTATCGCCTGAATTTGCATCCCATAGGGTTCTTCGCCGTTCAAAGTGTGCATTATCCAGTGAGGGGAAAATGAGTGTGGTAGAATACATGGAAACTGAGCAAGGTTACAAGAAACAGGGTTCGAACGAGATAAAATCAAAGTTAGGCAAGGTAGCAAGCAAAAGACATGTGTTCACTGCGGGGTGTTTTATTCATTCTTAATTTTCAAATCATATACATGCGATTTGTTCCTTTTTCTTCTCTTCATGGAACAGAGAATCTCCTATTTCGTCCTCAACTGCTCTTGGTCGACCAGCATCTCTTCCCCCTCGTGGTTTTCAGCTCAGTGCCTATTTGCGGAGTCGTTCCTTACTCATTCTATTCAGGTGTTTTGACCAACGAGTCCTGTATTATTTTATTTTCTGTAAAACTGGTGGCAGCTTTAGTTCGTTCCTTATACCCTCATCTTTTATTCTATCTAATCTTGTGGATCCTTTTACCCACCTAAGAAATTTCATTTCCGCTGACTGTGGAGTCCTTGTTTTGCAAAAATATGGCAAAATTGGTACAGTTATTCTCTTATAAAATGTTATTTGTGTTTATTTTCTTGTTTCGTTTTTAGGCTCCAGGAAATTGTGCCACTTATGTTTTGAAAACGTTGTGCTTTAATGTTAATATATTTATCATATTCGTAGGTAGGGTCATACGCAAATATTTGTAGTAGCTCACTTTTTCTAATACAGCATTATTTTTGTTATTATTGTTGACATTATTGTTGTTATTCTGGCCAGATACTTCCCTATGAAAGCCACAATTCTTGCCCTCTGTAGGTAGATCTTTCATTTATATTTTTAACGTATTAACTTAAGTTCGTTTAAGGCCTTTTATAAACAGTCTTTCTTTTCTTAAAAAAATATTTGCGAATAAAATTATACGTAGTGAGTTTACTAAAATTCCGTGCGTAAGATGCTTTCACCAACCCCGTCCAGATAGATTAGATAGATCAGATAGATCAGACAGACAGACAGATCAGATAGATCAGATAGATCAGACAGACAGACAGATCAGATAGATCAGACAGACAGACAGACAGACAGACAGATCAGATAGATCAGACAGACAGATAGATATACCGGGTGTTAATGAACTACACCGAAATAATTTGCGAGATTGTACACGAGATTGATATAAGTAATTTGAGATCGGCGATGCATGATCCCCGGATAAACATGACGCAGCTACATAGCGTTAAACGTTTGGGTATCAGGTGCTGATAAGTCGGTGTTAAAGCAAATCAGGTAGAAAAAAGGCTTAGAATGTCTTTAAAACTACTGCCCGAGAATGGAAATAACGATGTTTAGCAGCTCGTTTCCAGCGTTCTCAAGATTTAATGTTGCAGAAATCTTTAAAATCTCGAACTATCACTTGACAGTGCGACACTGAGCATTCATTAACTACGTTCTTGAGTTATGTAGCCTACTCTGGAGGCGTTTTTTCATCTGTTCTGGAGGCTTAATGTGTAACATGGGAAGCTGCTATCCCAAAGGTCACGAGTTCAATTTCTGTCATAGAGTAATTTTTTTTATTACTATTTTTTTTCATTCCAGACGAAGTGCCGCGATACGTGAACGAGACCCGAACTCGGAAACTATCTTTCACTTGAAAGCCAGTATCATAACCACTACGCCAGAGAGGTACGCTGTAATATGTCCCTTCGTTTTGTGCTCTCGAATGATTGGTAAATTAGCCAGTGGCGTACTGGCACTTCAGAAACTTATAGCCGTTACTTCGACATTTCAATAAACAGGCCATAAGTCTCCTATCTTAAATTACTTATTTAAGTAGTCTACATTTTCTGTGAAAATATTTCGGTGTAGTTCATTAACACCCTGTATATTAAAGCGCTTGGAGATAGCATACATCTTTGTCTAATGCCTTTATTAATTGTGAAGTTTCTGTTTGTTGACAATTTAAACATCGTTTTCGAGTACAGGGATTTTATAACTTGTATTCAGAAAAGGTGGTCGTCTCCTTAGCGCGGTGGTAGCGCAGCTGCCTACCAAGCGGGAGACCTGGGTTCGATCCCCAGTACCGGCGTGGGGATTTTTCCCCCGCTGGGAGACCTGGACCGGGGTGCACTCAGCCTCGTGAGGTCCCTGGGGGGCCAATTGAGGAGCTACTTGATGGAGAAGTAGCGGCTCCAGGTCGTGAGGACCGCATTAACCGGCCGGGAGGGGCTCGAGGCGCTGACCACGTCTCACCATCCAATACTGCACCCCATCCATGACGTCTGTAGTGGACCGAGATGGGGGACGCAGCGGCCGGTCGGTAGGCCAAGGTTCCCCGTGAGCTGTCGTGCCATGGAGTTATGTTATTCAGAAAAGGTGAGACACCTCTTGTATTCATTATTTTCCAGGTGTTTTTCGCTGCATTCTATCGAAGGCGTACTCCTAATCAATGAATCCAATATCTGCTTTCAATTTGAATGCTCGGGGTGTGAGCATGTGAATACATCATGTATACAGGATCTCCCATGTCTCCCAATTAACTCTAGTTGTATCTTATCAATTGTGATTGGAAATGTTTTATATATAATTACTTTCTCTACACCTTATGTACATTGTATATAGAGTAGGTATCGTATTGCACATAAAAATTCGATACCGAGACATCGCCGGAAATACATGTTTTGCGACCTTCTGGATCCATTATTAGAAAAAGGTAAGTATGTGTAAAACATTTCAAAATGTTGATAACGTTAGTTAGGGGGCCAGCAGTTAGCAGTTGAGTATAGAAATGTTAGCATAACATCAGTTAATAGTGTAAACAATATTTGGTCATAGTTTTACTATTGAAATGTAAGCTTATGTTCATTTCTCCACTGTATTGTGAACTAAATGCGTGTATTTACTTTATATTCTCAATCTCCTACTAGTCTCCAGTTTATTACAACCTATGCTTAACCTTGGTTTTCCTTTGCAATTTGCAGCATTTCTAAAGAAAAGATTTGAAGTTACCAGATATTTTATATTTTGTGTTTCCAAGTTTGGTTCTTTTTTCACTTCACTTCATGTGCATATGGAAATCAAAGGTTATAAATCATTAGCTTTAGCTTTTAGGTGTACCAGGTGGCCCAAGTGCCCTGTATTTAGCGTGTGCAGATATCCCAGTGTGCGAAAAATAGAGTTGCAGAACTCAACGGGGCTATTTCAGTTAAAACCTGTAAATGGGTAACTGGCTGATCGGCATTCGCTTTATCCGTCTTTCTTATCAGTGGAGACGGTGAGTAAAGCGCACTCATTGCGAGGGGAAAAACTAAGGTTACACTCACCAATTCTAGCGGGTTTTAACTTGAAATAGCCCTGTTGAGTTCTACAACTGCTTTAACGTACCAAAGGATATATGCACACTTCAAATACGGGGCTGTTGGGCCACTTGTTATGTAGCGCTACTCTCAAATGCATGGCAAGGAACTAGTTTCGCTCATTTTATATAACTTGTTTCCTTTAGAAATGCTTGGTATCGTTCAGCTTAACTAAACTGCATACTGTAAATAATAGCTTTACTTTTCAAATAACGTGTTTTCTTATGTCTTTGTGAGATCAGGATTTGTTAGCTTCAGGAGGACATGAAAATCGAACATTTTGGTTATAAGAATAAGTGCATTATGCTCCTCTACCGTGTAACGGCTTCTGAATGAAACATCTCGACACATATTGCAGCTGGGTTGTGGCGGCAGATGTACACTGCATTACAGGTGCAGTGCGGCTTGAACTCCTGCTGGTACACATTTACCGCAAGATACGACCGTTGCTTTATGACCACAGATATCATTGGGTCCAACTTCTGCTCTACTTGGCAGAAGTGCCAGCGTTGCACAACCTACTCATTATTGGTATCAACATGACGGAGCATTTGCCTGAACAATCCATCTCGAAATGCTGGATAGAATTGTTGGGACATCACTAAATAGGAGCTTTTTTTATTATTGTTTCATTTATATAGCCCCTTTTAACATCTAAAGTCCTACGGGGTCTTTGCACTTGAAACTCGTTGTCTGTAGGTTTAATCATTTTATTTTGCTCACACACATTCACTCTCACATACATAGTTCCAGATTCTGTGGAGGATAGGGAATAATTCTAATTACCCGCCCCAGCCGGGAATCGAACCCGGGATCTCCGGGTGAGAAGTCGGCTCGCTGACCACTCGATCACGGAGGCAGTCAAATAGTAGCTTTGTTTACGTGTTCTCTACAAGAAAACATTGTCTCATTGATGTTATAGATCGAGCTGAAATTTTCAGTGAAAGTAGATCGAAAACAATTATACCCCTGACTCTGCTTTACTTTCCATAGGCCAAGTTTGAAGAGAAAAGGTTACTTACAAACTAGAATGGTCCTCTAAAAATATTTAATTACTTGCATACAACGGAGTTTAAAATTCATTAGACGAGAGAGCTTACAAAAACGAGTGTTTTCTCTCTCTTAAGGGGACACCAAAGTGATAAACGTGATTTAATCTTATTATGCATGTGTGTCTGTACCCATGTAGTATGTATATTTTTTATAGGCTTCTACACCGTTGCACCGATTTCGACCAAATTTGGCACAGAGAACCTCTTACACGAAGCAAAACTTACTGTCTAGCTTAGAATTCGAAATCCCGTTTCTTTCTCAGTAATTGTCGTAATAGCTGGGACATTGACAATATTACTTAGGCGTTCAGACCTCAAAAAATAACAAAGTAAATGCGAGTTTACATATTATTCCTTAATCTAATATCTAAAATTGATCATGGAGTAATAAAGCAGCCAAATCGTTACAACAGATGTTATGAGCAGAAGCAAAGGCTATATAATCGCATGGTTGGAAGATTAACAAAATTTGAACTGCATTATATTAAGCTCTAACAACAGCAAAAAATTAAACCAGGCCAACTGCTACTTCTTTATCATTATTAACTTATTTATCTTCATATGATTATTTATTGCATATTGATATAAAATAACACAAAAGGATTCAGTATAATCCCACTAGACACAAAAATTCTAAGGCGCTCAAACATTACTAAATCTGGCCCCATAGCTCAGTTGGTAGAGCCCCTACCTGCTGTGCTAGGGGTCCCGAGTTCCATTCCCGGCTGGGGGGTAGCCCAGACTATTCTCTATCCCCCATAGGGTCTGGAAGTATTAATATGTTTGAGATCTAATGATAAAAATTAAAGTTAAACAGAAACGTAAATATATCGATCAGTACACAGTTAACATTATTGCCGAGCTGCAGAAAATACCGCCGATATGACCATGCAGTTAAAGGTCGGGTAAAAAATTGGAATAAAATAGATTACTCTAACATAGGGTAACTTCTAAGTAGGTATTAACCAGCGGGTTTGTTTTTCAATGGGATGTTTGTGATGTTTTATAAGCAGAAAAACAAAATGGATGAGGTATAAAACGATAAATTGGGCGTGTATCAATGTGGGAGTGTGGCCATTAGTATCAAACAAGAAGCACCATTTCTTCACATTTTATTTTATATGTTCATTTTGTTGGTTTTTCTTACCTTTTTTCCCCATTTCTTTCTTGTTTTCTCTTGGTGGTTTTATATATTTTGGTGTCTGAATATAAACAAAATTATATTGATGTTACTTAAGCTGGTATTACTTCTTCCCAACTGAAATTTTCTCTGTAAATAGTGACAAGACACCCCAATGCGTAAGTCATAGCTGCATTCAAAAGAAGCTATCATTACAAACTGGCACTTGCGGTTGTTCAACAATGCTTTTTGCAATTTGTTTTCTCAGTTACTTTCCTTTCTTTGTAGCGTCCTGAGTTTGAGTTAACTATTGGTTTGAGTGTATTGTTTAATAATTGCACGGCTATTGGACAAGCAACCTAAGGGTATATGTGGAAACAATAAACCGTCAATACACGGGAAAAGTCGGACACTTCAACTACCAAAGCATTAAAGCTAGAAATTTAATTTTTTACAGGTATTTCTGGCAATAAAAGAAGTATTAATACCAAGTTGCATTCAAATATACGGTTTTCATTCTGGATGTGTTAATATATTCTTCTCCTACAGATATTGAGCTACACGCACAGCAACGTTTTAAAATTGTATTTCTCAATAACTTTGTAACAGATTGTCGGGTTAAAATTTCCCTATAGTGGACAAGTTTTTTTTTTTAAAAAAAGTATATAACGATTTATTTTAAAGAAGTAATAGTATATACGATAAGTATCAAGAATCCAAGCCAGAATTTTTTTACAGACATTTTGCACTGCTTTGTGAAAATTGTTCACTCGTCCAGCTGTATTTTGTGGTTTAAGAACGACTTTGAGTATGGAAAAATAACCATAAATTGAATCTGAGAAAAATTACCTTAAAGTTTGATATAAAGAGTCATTTACCCAGCGCAATGCTTTACAATGGGTTCAAAACATTCATTACGTCCGCCCTAGGAGAATTGAACATTGCAAACCTGTACTTTAAAGTATATGGCACTTTTTTGCTTAAAATCCAAAATTGGACACCTTTCAAATTTTTTTCTGTACATTTTTTTATTTCTCCTCACCTTCATCTTAGAAACTCTACATTCTTTTTCTCTTTTTTTTTTATTTCGGAGAGTTGTCGGGACTTCGGCGCTGCATTCCTTTTTCTTTGCCCCCTTTTTTCCTTTCTTTACATTTTAACTACATTTCCTTTGTTTTCCGTTTTATGTTTGCTCATATACACACATTTACAAACATACACCCATGCCCAAAGTGGGACTCGAACCCACAATCCCCTGCGCCACGAAGAACCAAAGCTAGGCACTTTAGCGAGCGCAGCCACAGGGACCGGCTTTTTAGAAACACCCATTACTGAGAAAATATGAAACATACCTACAGTCGATATTTTCTGCGCTAAATTAGCTCTTAGTTGTAAACATATGTTTAGTGCACTCTTACGCGCAGATACTTGGAGATAAAGTTCATTATTATCAGCGCCTGGACTAGTTGATCATTGAGCGAAAGAAAGACCTAAAGTCAGATGCTACAACTTAAAACTTTATCACCGAATTGAGACCGTACGGGAGAAAAACCAAGACCCTTTATTTTTTGTATTCTCATTTTAAAAATGTACGCTCGATCTGCCATATCATTGTGAAAATGCCCTCTTGTTAGTCATGACAGAAACTGTGATTGTTTATCAGCTATTCTTTGGCCAGTCTTTTGAAACACTGGAAGGGGAAGATAACCTCCACACGTGGATGCTTCAGGAACCGCTAGGAACAACCAACACCCGTAGCCGATGGAGAGCGTTATTGCAATCGGCTTACCCTTTGTTATTTTTGGTAATGATTTAATAACAGGTATTTGCTTAAGCAAATTCACGCCCAATTTAGAATGGGACGCTAAGAACGACAGCAGTTAAAGAGCGTCCATAAATAACACGTCATTTACATTTATCATGTGCACTGGCTTCATTTTTTATTTGTTTTATTTTTGTTCTTGTTTTCTGTTACCTTTGATGAAGTTTGTGATCTTTCGACCGCGAGCAGCTGCTCAAGTGAATGTGATTCAGCATACACATGGTCCAGAAACATCAACCATTATAATAATAATAATAATAATCATCATAATAATAATCATAATAATAATCATAATAATAACAACTAAACAACTCCAAGGCACGACAGCTCACAAGGAACCTTGGCCTACCACTCGGGCGCTGCATTCCCCCTCTCGGTCCATTACAGACGTCATGGATGGGGGGCAGTATTGAAGGGTGAGACGTGGTCAGCGCCTACAACTCTCCCGGTCGGTTAATGCGGTCCTCATGATCTGGAGCCCCTACTTCTCCATCAAGTGTCTCCTCAATTGGCCCCCCAGGGACCTCACGAGGCTGAGTGCACCCCGGACCAGGTCTCACAACGGGGGAAAAATCCCCACACCGGTACTGGGAATCGAACCCAGATCTCCCGCTTGGTAAACAGCCCATCGCGCTAAGGAGACGACCACTTCAATCATTGGTTAGTCTAATGCTTAGCCGTTAACCCTACGACTTTAAATCAACATTCATAAATCATAAATTGCATACATGGATTCCTCAAACACACATTGTTCTAATTTTGAGTTTCATGTGCATAAGCCGATGCATTCTAATATGCTTTTTTATTTTATTTTCCCTAGCAAGTATGTGCAATGTATATAGTAGATATAGAAGGTATTCTATTCTAGCCAAAAACCTTTTTAGAAATTTCCCCGGAAATACATGCTTTGAGAAACCCTGAATACAAAAAAAAAATAATTTTTAGAAAAATGTCGGCGTGAGTATGGTCACAAAACTCAAAAACAAAAGGTAATTAAATACCAAACTTGGTATTTATGTTTAGCAAGTTCAAAGGATGCGACGCGAAGGTTTTCAGAAACAACCTTCACATCCTCAAATACCCTTTACCCTTTACTTGAAACATTCTGTGAAAATTTTGATGTTCTCAAAAATGGCTCTAACAATTTTGATTAAAATACTCTTATGTTTACCATATTTTAATGACAAACAAAATGTGCATCTTGAGGACTTTCTCACTCTGAATGAGTTTTGCATAACTGGTAAACAGTAAGAAATAGACAAAACTTACTGCACAACAAATTTACCTAGATATTATCAAAAACACACAATTTATATCCTATAAATTTCTGTTGTGAAGTTCACCATTTCCGAATTAAACCTTGCTATTGGTTTTAATTTTGAAATACTTATACTTTTCTCAAAGAGGAAGTCGTGCGAGCTCTTTTCTTTTACTCCTGGCTACGCAAAGAAGAGAATTTCAATGTCAGTCCATAGTGACACATTTTAAAACATTGTAGTATCGCTTTGGCCTAGTGTAATCCTACATTTCCCTTCCAGTTATAAGCAACTAAGCAATAAGACTATTCTGCTAATTTTAGACCAGACATTCATGTTTGGGAACCTAAGCATGACAATATCTCTTTGAGCGAGGAGAAAACCAGAATATGCACTCAGTAATTGACCCAGCTGTTGCTCTAATCCAAATCTGATGGGTTTTAAAATCGCTTATTTAACGCTCTAATAAGCAGTAATCATCCTGAATATCACAGCCCAGGATCACTGGTGATCCATAACGGTCAAAATACTCTTAACACGTGTCCTAATCAGTATAATGCATTCTGTATATTTATGGCACATAATGGTCATTTTGGAACGTTTAACACTGTACATTTTAAAAATCATAAAAAGACTATGTGCCAATTCAAGAGGTCCAATTCTGCTTCATTTAGCTTGTAAAAAGTTTAGGGTATTATTCTCTTTGGACTTATTCGCCTCTGGATAGCTTCGGCCAAAGCACAAAGTGTTCCAACCGATATTTTAATTCCAGAGTTACTTAACAGGAATTTCATATGTTACCACTTGAAAGACATACATTACGTTTCTGAAGTAGTTGGAACTATTATTATCGCCGTGAATAACGGTACTGGTAATCCACATTTAAAATGCAACATCTGTATATATTCAGATAAATTTCAGCTAACTTGCACTTTGAACGAAAAGAAACTTTTTATTCTATATATACCAAACAAACTTCTTGTCCTAAATACTCAATAACAGGATATTAGGTTCACTTGTACAACTTACGTTACGATGTTGTTTAGTACAGTAGAACGTATATAATTTAAGTGGCTGCAGTTAATACATTCCAATAATTTGTTCACGACTATTGATTTACCTTTGAGTATCATTTCATTGTTTTAAGCGTTAGACGTAATTTGGGGAAGCTTTTACAGGAAGAAAATAATTATAAAAAGCTGCCAAAATGCCACTTTTGTTTTCATGTATAGTCTTATTCATAGCAGCTTCCTTGTTAATTACTTATGTTTAATCATATAACAGCAGGCATAATACTTAAAATCTTAAATATACTTTTAAAATAGCTCTGTACCTGCAAGTTTCTAGTATGAATTTTGCACCAATTCATAAAAAGGAATCAAAATTCCTACACATTTTGGAATACAGTGGTAAACTTTATTACATATTTTAGGAGGCATTGGTAGTACTGTTAGGTACTGTAGCTTCTCCCTGCTCAATCCATGTGGTTTCTTTGTAAATATAAGCACACATGTTTCCTCCTAAAGCAGCTGCAATTTGCTGAACTATGTGGTGTGTTTCTTTGCAAATACAGTGCTTCTCAGTGAACGTTGACGGGATAACTATTCCCCGCCAATCTGTGGGTCTGGTGCAACAACTTTCGGTCGCTGGGCAGAAATTGGACAGTAGACATTGAATAACAATACGAGTTGCTCACCCTGGTCGTAGAAGATGCTGGAGGTACTAGTAATCTTTCTTATACTTGTTTCACATCTGCTTATAAAATTATTATTAATACGAATCAGTTTATCTACACTAATGAACTTAACTTTTGTATGAACGAATTAGTGGCACACACTTTATTTTTCATTGATCCCCAGGAATAGAAATCGGCACATACGAGATTTAGGGGTCAAGGAGAGCACAAATCCTTGTTTGTAAGTCAACGGCCAAATATACTCTGCAGTTTTCTCAGGGATGCATTAGCAGGATGGCCGGTGGCGTTATCCTGGTGAAGACAAGTCAAAAAAGTTGTCTAGTTTTTCCACTGGAATTCTTATTTTTTTAAAAATGTTTCACACGCTTGGGTCGTCGTGAATATTCAGCCATATTGTAGTAGGCTAACGAATAAATATACACATTCACTCCAAGATCTAATCGCAAAGCGCGTATGTTTGACTTGTTGCAGTGAAAGCCAGACATTAAGTCGAAAATGCACGATTCCTACCGGGTGTTTCCGGTATGAGAGGTCGGGAGTTATCGCACCAGACCCCCAGACCGGCGGGTAACAGCTATCCCTTCAACGTTCACTAAGGCTTACTCTCTTTACCTTTATACTTTCTCCATTATCTATTTTTTGTGTGTATTAAATTTTTTGGTGTAAATACTCCGCTCTCTCGGAAACAGTTGAAGAGAGCCAAATTAAACTTTTAGGATGATAAAAACATCTAAGTGTTGTTTTTGATTTACTTTGCTATTAATAGCACAATTGGTTCTAAATAAACTTGTTTTCCAAAAGAAGAAAAGGAATTCATTTATAAGGTATTAATATAAATGCTGTAAAAGGTTCTAGTTTCGGAATTACGGGGTTATAAATTAAGATTTAATATTAGTCGGATAGAGCTTTAAATTGCCCAGTAAGTTTTGACCTGGGTTTCTATTTTCTCCTAGATGATTTAGGGCGTAAATGTGATGTTGCGGGCTTAAACGCTAGTTTTAAGAATTGACAGAAACAGTAAAAGAAACACTTATTGATTCAACTGATCTGCTAACAGGCATAAGGTCTTTGCTAATTCAAATCTTCCGTCCTTATATGCTTATCTAGATATTTTTACTTTTAGAATTTTTGTAGCATGCCCTGCAGCTAGGAACATAAAATGTACCTATTTTACGTTCATCGTCGTCCCAGACCTGAGCTCACATTTATAAAACATACACATGCATATGCAACGTGTGTCGCCTGCTTATTAGGAATGCAGATGTTTCCCCTGTAAGATTCATATTGGAAGAGTAAGTGAAAAATTAATGACATGCTTCGTGCACCATTCCCAAATTGCCTCTTCTTTATGAAGGAGAGAAACGCTTAAAGTATTTATATAACCTTCATAATTCCTTAAAATACTACTTGTATTCCTTTCCTACTTAGAAACTGGGTATCTAATTATTAACTGATTTTACAATAAAATAAAATGTAAGTTTCACGGAATAGAAAACAGATAGCATTTCAAAATCTTCTTATTTTACTTCAGCTGCGTATGGGCTGAATATTGCATATAAACAGCGTGTAGACTAACAATAGAGTAACTTTTTAATCTCTTACCTTTGGTTGCTTTGAGATCCTGTTCCATGTCTGGCATTTCTCTTACAGACTCCGAAGTTGCTGAAAAGACCAAAATGATGACGATCATTAAAGGTTGTTTGTGAAATTGGAAAAGAAAATTACACATCGGAAGATTTAAAAATAAATATCATTAACTGCTACTACATTATATGCTCCTTATGCACTTTAAAAGTGAAACGGCTAAAATAATTTATGAACGAGAAAACGCAAAAATGAGTTTCCTTATCAATTTGAAACAACTTTACTAGATTATTACTTACAATAATTATGTATTACCTAATACATATAGAAACATACGTATGAATATAAACATAATATCGCGACTACGCGTCAACGGAGTCTGCCTCATATTGAAGAGGTCACAGGTTCGAATTTCGCCTACGGTGAGTACTCCCTGAATAAGTTTTTTTTCTGGGTTTTCCCTTGCCTTTAGAAGGCTAATGTCGAGAATCTTTAAGCTCCATGGATCCCGAGATCATTTGAGCCTCTTTTTACCGATTTCTTTCATCATCCGATATGACCAACCGGGTAAGTTAAAAAATTTGCCCCAATGTGTGACTTGCTTCCCATTATTCATAGGTAATTGTTGTCAGCGACTTTCTTTCTATTCGGAATCCATTGTCACATCGGCATGAATTAACATGTGTGCCATCGGCGGGCGCATTACATCAAAGCTTCAATTGTGAGAAGAGGTCACAGGCGTGTGTAATGTACACGTACCAATAATGAGTTTTACCTCTCTAAATTTCTTGCCACTTGATCGATAGATATAAAAAGAGGGCTCCCTCCTCCTCTCAGAAGGTTCAGTTTCGACAGTGAGTTAGAAGCGTACAGTTGCTGTAGAAAGTCAGCCGCAACAGACGAGGGATAATCGAAGCGACGAGAGTTAACCTTCCGTCGGGCGCAATATACATATCTGAGATACCTTTCCCGTGTTTAAAATTGATGCATAATCGTTTTTGTGAATATGTGATCCATTATACCTTCCTAGGACACATTGTTATGCTTCCTGGTTCATTATTGGCCAGCTCTGTGTTTTTGTTTCATTGTCAAGCAAAGGTATCTGTGAGATACATTGCACCCGCTCACGTACCTCGTTGTTTTGTGGCCTTCATTTCCTCTGTCACGTTTTTGCGCACATAATGACAAGGAAACAAGAAGTGTTCAATGTGTGTAACACAAATGACTAACAGCCCTGGCAATACTGTTGGATGACAATGAAGACAGTGGTGAAGATTTTGATGGTGAAGGAGACACGGATTGTAAAACTGCGACAATAACTCGTGAAGAGGATTCTCTTTCATCTCAAAATGGCACACTACAGATGTTTCTCCTCAGTTTACCGATAAAGATGGCGGCACTAAATGGAAGAAAACTAAAACTTCGAAACAGAGAAGAGCTAGATCACAGAATTTTCTTACCCATCTGCCTGGAGTTAAGGGTCCAGCTAGAAATCCTGACACACCAACAGATTTAGTGGACTTGCTTTATTATAAAATACATACATCATTTGACAACAAAAGAACAAATGAAAGCATTCATAATTCTTCTATATTTGACAGGAGAGCTACGCAGCAACAGACCATCTTAAAAACGAGCTATGGGGTACAGATGGAGATGGAGTAGAGGTGTTTAGATTGGTAATGAATCTGAAGAGCTTCATGTTTCCTCTTCGCTGTCTTAGAATCGATAAAAGATCTTGCGAAGAAAGGTCGAAAATATATCGTCTGGCAGCAGTGAGAGACATTTCCACAGCTTTCGTGGGCAACTGATAGAAATGCTACTCATTGGAAGAAATGTCGCAGCCGAAGAGATGCAGCTTTCGGCAATACTTTCCATATAACCTAATAAATATGGAATTAAGTTGTAAACATGTGCCGAAAAGTAACTTATGTTTTTGAAAAATACCTTAACGAACTGTAATACTTTGAAAAATAAAATATGGAATACGAAATATAATACTACTAAAATACACAAGTTCACATTTAGAAAGGTTTTGAAACAGCAGACAGCCAAACATGTTAACAGTATCTCCAAAACACATTCCACCCGACCATATAACAAGAGGTATTGTGCCTGACGGAGGGTTAAAATGCACTACAATTACTGCTCAAATATAATTTGCATTAATAAACATATTTGTTTACAATATACTAAATTCGTCACAGACTCGTTACATAGCATAAAGGTAGCTTAATACATTACGCACATGAGTACCCTAAAAATATGACATATCAATGATAAAAGTAGTAACTGAGAAGGATTTAGTTAACTATTAACGAACACTGTTCGGCATTCCAAAATGTAGTGTCTACCTACGGTAAACTTTAGGTAGATAACGTACTATTTGGGGTAAAGGTGTGTTTGTATCGGCATTATTTTATTCCTGCACCACCACCATAAACGTAGACGTTAGTTTAGAGTGCTGTAAAATATCCCACTCCGTTATCGACCTAGAAGAACTAGTTTTAATCCCTTAAGTCCCTCATTTTATGCTTCATTGAATGCACTGTTCCTCTTGTTTGATTATCGCCCGTCCATAGCTCATATCCCTTTTCATTTTGCACCGAACTTCAACAACTTTTATCCGGAAAGCTTGCCAGAATAGTTCTTTTCCTCATATCGCTTATACGCTCTCTCTCTCTTTTTCTCTTTGTATTTTGAAAACCTTCTGATAGCCTTCCCTTCCATTCAAATGTTTCTCACTTTGATTGCCGCTTCAGTAATACCTGTTCCGCTCAGCTATTTAAAGCATTCTTTTGCCGCATTTCATTATTGCAATTTAAGGAAGCACTTGTTTCTATGGTTTCGGTATTATTCTTTCCGATGGACTATCGTTTTCAACGTTTTCCAATACTTTGTTAAGGAAGCTCTATACCGCAGAATTGTTCACGTTTCTAGTTCTTGCATTCGCCCTACATTTAGAGCGTGCGACGTTCTTAATTTAATCTTTGCCTTAAGTTTCTGCAGACTACATGTTCTTATTAATGACGTGAATCAGTGAAGTTGTAACCTTAGTAAATTTTACCAATAATTGTAATGTATTTTTTGACTAACTGGTCATCTTAACGTAAAAACTTCTTACAGCTTTCATTTCATAATCATTTTGGAGTCTCACTCTGTGTAAGTGAAAGGAATAGGTAATGTTCAAATATTATTATTACTCATAAAGAGTTAAAAGGCTTTCTGATCACTATAATTGAAAACAAACGTGACTACGATGCGTGTCCGGAAAATAAATATCAGTTTGGAAGAAAACATAACATATCTTTTATCACAACATTCATTTGTACATGAAAGAGCATCCCTTAACATATTTTTCGACATACTTTCCACCATTATTTGGCACTTGTCACAGTGGGGAATCAACTTTCGTATCCCCCTTCAAAGAAAGCCCAGTTTTGTATCACCCCAGTGAAGACAGCCACTGCTGAACAGCGTATATTTTGGAAGCACATCATATAGCATTCTTATTTTGAACCAGCTGTTTTCACAAATTTTCTCCAACATCTGTTCAACCAGGCCACTTACTCCGAGCTTCGACAGGAAAATTGGATCGTCCGCCATTGAATTGCCTAATCCGCTTTCTGACGATTATGTCATTACATTTTCACTGTAAATCTATACAAAATTGTCCTGAATTTCAGCTGTCTTTCCTTGCGTTCAAAAGCCGTATTACGGAATGCATTTCAGGGTTGGTAATATCAGAAATTGTCTTGAACCTTTTGAACGATCACTAACTATAAACACAATACGATCCGGCTGTAATGGCGTCAGTGCACAGACACTGAACCAGAGCAATGAGTGCGCACGCGCTGAACTGCAATACTGACGTTGCGGTGGTGGTAGAACTAAATGATACTTTCCGCATACGCCTCGTAGAAGCCGTTACCAATCGAGGGGCAACATTAAGTACTTATTCATTAGTTCCAAAAATATTATCACCTTTGCTTTAAACCTTTCAAATATTATTTATATAAATAAGAAATCATGTTAACACAAATATAAAACAAGAAAACTACCTATAATATGGGTATTATCGGTATAGCACCTGGCTTAGCTATCTTCAACAGTATTGCTCTTTTTTTTTTTTGTAAAACAGGTAATTTATATCAGAAAATATATTTACGGAAAAATCTGCTAAAAGCAAAATTGTAAAACAAACACCCATATACTTGGGCAGAAAAATACATTGTGATTTGGGCACATAGGTACTGCCATACTTAACAGAAATACCAATTTGTAGGGCAAAACTTCCGCCAAATGTGGGCTGAAATTTAGCTCTCTACTCTAATTTTGCTGAAGTTGTGATATTTATGGGAGATGATACAGAATTCACAGCAAAATAGACAGATGCAGTACCATTTTGAAAAAGGTGATGTATTTCGTTCACACGACCTTTTCTAGTTGTTCCACAAACATAATTACCATAAAACTATTATTGTTGTTTTATCTAGTTCATGCTAATCAAAATAAACACAAAAATTAGCAGAAACGGTCTTATTGCTCGCTTCCTTGAAAGTAGAAAGGAGGAAAGGGAACACACTAGGCTAACATTAAATCTTTTAAATGCAATCGCCTTGTGAAACAATTGAAATTCGGTTCCCGTATACATTCCCAGAAGTAAACTAAAATAAATAAAACGATAGTTGAATTCCTATTTGAGAAAAGTTTTAAAATTGAAATCAGTAACAAGGAGTATCTCGAAAACGGTTTACTCTACAAAACAAGTGTACAATACAAAGTGTGGTTTTAATGGGATCCACAATTTTTGTGTAGAAACATTTTTGTCTATTTCTTACGGTTTACCAGTTATATAAAAGACATTCAAAGGAATTGCTCTTCAGAGGTTATTCCCAGAAAATTGAAAATACACATTAAGCATATGTGTATAGTTTTGTAACATGTGCATTTTAATTAAAATCGTTAATCATTTTTGAGAAAATTAAAAGTTTTAAAAGCTGTTCCGTGTAAAGAGTAGTTGACATTTTTGTCGGATCCTTGGAAAATACTGAACTTAAGTACCAAATTTGGTATTTAATGGACTTCTCATTTTTTACTATGCTACAAACACACACACACACACATGAACATTTTTTTAAACTGTTTTTTTTTTTTTTTGATTCTGGGATGAAGTCACGGTATTTAATTTTTGGGTGGAATACAATACATTCTCTATCTGCTACGACATTTTACATATGTGCTAGAGAAAAGAAAAATCTATAATGTTTATTTGTATTACAGTGAATGCCCACACACGTTAAAGAAACAAGTTCAATTAATAACATTTCACAGATTATGTTATTCTGACAATTTTCGCCAGTTATTCTCCCTTAAGCAATGCTTAATGCGTACACCAAACATTTGTATAGCTTTATTATTAGGGTAGACAATTTAATTTGACAGCTCAGTTTTTAAACAACCACGGGATACTCTGAACTTCTTGCTGACTGAGTGTAAACCGAGGCTTAAAAAAGAAGACGTTGTCGACCCTTATACGCTAACCTAAATTTCTAAATCCATCGATTTTCACTGTCGAATTATTTAAAATTGATTTGTCTTTGTATACAGGTAATTTAGAAAAATCACGGACGCTGTTCATCATATTCCAACTACAAGATTTCTGCACATTCCGTTTATTCATCACGTTTCTAAAGATAAATAAACGTACCTGATGGAGGTTGCATAGCACATTTTTGAAATTATGTGACATTATAACCCGATATATTTTAACCTGTGCCATGAGTACAGGGTAACGTGACCCGCCTAGGGGCTTGCAGGTCTCGGAAAGGGGGTGGAGTTGAGGTGATAAAGAAAAATCCGGGTAAAGCTGCTGCCCAAGCCTTGGGCTCTCATTCTAACCCAGGATGTCTACGGCCCAGGCTGTAAGTAGCTCAGCAGAGTTATATACGCGGCTTTTGGCAAAGTGGTTTCATATGAACATTATAAGACAAAGACCTGACGCAGATCTAACTGCGGCGGATGAGATGGTCTACCCTCTGCCCTTAATTCCATTAGCTTAAATTACCTATATCTTACGCTGTAAGGCCTCAGAGTTCTAATGATCTAGATCCACCACGTGCCCTGATTTCAGCACTTCTGCACGATACCCGGTTAGCTGATCATTATTAAGTTTACCTAAAACTGTGTTTCAGGGCAAAGTTTATTCACAAATGCCTCATCCCCTACTTCCATTTACAAAACACAACGTGATGATATTGCAGCGTGCTAGCAGTTTTCAAAATGCAGGCATTATATGCAGTTTGCTACAACAGTATCTTCTGATACTTCTTCAAGCAGCTCCTTAGATGATGTCTACAGACTTCTTCTTCTTTCTGTTTACCCTCATCGTATATAGAGAAGCATAGGCTCTGGATCAGAGAAAGTAGCCAGGGTAGATGTTCACCCCAATGCCTGGTATGAAAGTTAGAAAGTAGATGATTATGTGACGACGGAGAAAGCTATACAAGGAAAGATGATTATGGAGCATTTTGTGGAATGAATGGAGGGTAAAAACCCTCCAAGACGTTGCTTCGTCCACCGCAAATAACACATGCAGTCCCAGGCAACCTTGGTAAGAAGCGAGAGGTCTAATAACTCGATCACGGTGCCTCCCACCAAAATCCTCATTAAGCTAAATATGAAACAGATTTCATTTCTTACAAAATGAGAAAATTCCTAAATTACTTTTCAGAACCAGAGTTCTTTACCATCCAATTGAAAAGGCTTGAAAGAATTAGTTCGTTTTGAGGTAAGTCTGCTGTACAAAGTGAAATCCAGAGCAATTTTTAATTCGTATATTTTCTCAAATATAATTACATATATTTAAAAGAAAATCCAAGCATGCATAGAGAAATTCTTTATTGTGTTCTGTTAAAAGTAATTGTGAATTCTGAGACTTATAAATTACATATAAATCAAAGTTTTAACACTGACATTATTTAGGTATTCAGGCACACTTCTCAGAAAATACACATTTTAACGAAAAATATTATTTTATAACACATGAGGTGCTTCACACATTCTTCTAATTTAAGAATGTCTGTCAATCATAAATAAACAAATTGTAAATGAATTAAACTATGACGTGAGCAATAGATTTATGTTCAGCATTTAGTTCTTACTCATCAGATAAATAATAGATATTAGTCTTCTATTTTTAGGGATCAGAGGTGTATTAAAATGAAATAAGAAAATCTGATGTATTACTTTCTGAGAGCGTACATGTCGTGTCACGGGGTTAAAGTTTTCTAAAAGGGAGATAAAAATTATAGCCAATATAATATAAATTAAACCAAGAGGAAAATGCCTACGGAAGGAGGCAAGGACAAACAGTTGTCACGAGCTGACAAGCGACCCTGGAAGGATAGTACCGTTAAGGGAAGGATGTTGAAGTAAAGGGGTGAGGTTACACTGTTCGAGGATGGACATAACAAGGAAAACAGAAACAATTCTCTTGCTGGTCAGGTAGCACTAGGCATGAAACATCCGCGGAGCTAGGAGGTGATATTTGGGTCCGTGGTGGAGCTGAACGGCTACCTTTAGTTGTGACGAAAATAGTGTTAATGTAATACGGACCAGAATACGGACAAAATCACTGCACCAAAAGTAATAAGTAACAATAGGCATGGTCGAGTAAAGCGTAATTTAAGAGTAGAAGATTTAGGAGCAATGCGTGTGTGTTCGATGGCAGAAAAGGCCGAAGGCCGAAAAAAATGAATAAATAAGTTAAATAATAATCTGGAACTCTAAGAAAATCACTTGTATCTTACAAAACCTGAAAAAGATTCCATGCTAACAAAATCCTTAATATCCTAAACCTCTACGCGGGATACGAACCCGCTACCCCTACTAATCGCTGCGTTTTAAATGAACATTTCTAACACTAATGTTTACTTTTATGACCTTTACGGATACTCTTAAAGCGCTACTTCATACGTTAGCATGAACAGTTTGATTAAACATGTCGTTATGGGTACAAAGTAAATGACAGTCGAATGTTTAAAAGTAGATTTTTCTGGCCTTGCAACTCCACACTGTTTGCATGACATCGCGAGAAAACAAAAATGATGTGTTTAAATTATATTGTTTTTTCACACCAGCCATGTGTAGGACAGGGGTTGGATAGGTAGAATCAGACTGAAAAATGCAATAACATACTCGGGATTAGACCTTCGAATCTACCGGTCTCTAGACGGTTGCTCTACCATTGAGCTACTATGGCAACATGCCGGCAAGGCATTACATTTTCCATCTAACTCACACGTTTCATGGTAAACCACGTCGTCATCTCAAATTATTTGGGATAACATACAGTATAGTTGAGTATACTACAAAGCCCGAGACTTAAACTACTTGCGACATTGTTTCGTATCTGTTCTGCAAACAAACTATTCTTTCAAAATATTTTATCCTCAATATATTAATAAAGTTAAAGTTAACATTATAAGAAGCGGTCTTATTACTTAGTTCTTTATAAGTAGAGGGGAATTAAGGGAATATACCAGGTGGGTCAGGCAAGCCGTTCTTCGCTGAAGTTAGATACTCCCGGATAATGCGGACGCCGAAAGGTTTGCCTAAGAAAGCCAGTCAAGGGGACGCGATACCAACAGTGAGGAAACCTTGCTAAACCTAAGATCAGAGCTTGAAAACTTAACTGCTATAGCTGATCCCATAACTCGTCGCTAGAGCACCTGCTCACTGTGGTGGAGTGCCGTGTTCGATTCCTAGGCTCAAGAAAGATTCCTGGTAAAAGAATGGTTTGTCCCTGAGCAAACCAATACGCATATGGGCCAAAGCATATTAATGATCTGCTTCATGACATATCAATATCTGGCAACTAATTTATCAACATATAGTGCAACATTTTGTGCCTCACAATTAGCAGTATTAAATAAATTATATTATATGCTTGATTGCAAAAAAGAAAAAAAAATATAATGAATATAATTAATTTATGTTCCTTTAAATATATGTTATAGACCGGTACACCCTTATTGCTGTTGTGTTCATAACACAAATGATCAAATACATGTCTGCCTTGTTGGATGCATTGATGTAAATGCCTGTCAGTATTATCATGGACACCTCTTAACATTTCTGCAGGTGCTGAAGCGCAAGCGTGACGTATTCTTTCTTTTTAAACATCTACATTTTCCGGTTCCATTTCGTAAACGTTCTTATATCCTCATAAAAATCCAAGCGAGTTAAATCAGGTAATCTCGCTGGCCATCAAATGCAACCACCACGACCTATCCACCGTTATTGAGATATTATCTTACCCCTTTACAATAATGAGGTGCTGCACCATCATGCTGAAACCAGTGCCTCATATCTCACTAAAGTGAGATGTTCTCTAGACTATGCTCCAGATACAGCTAATTCTGTAGGAATTTTAAATACAGATGCCAGTTAGTCTATGAGGCAAATAAACTTCCCCAATGCTGTGGTCTCCTAAAATGCCGCACCATACGTTTACACCCCAGGGCCTTGCATCTGATGTGGTCGTAACCAGTGGGAATTTTCAGGAGTCTAGCAATGTAGATTATGTATATTTACAGTGAAGTCATTGACGAAATAGCATTCATCTCCCCATCAAATCTGCAAGATGAAATCCGGATTTACGTCTACTTAATTAAGAGACATCTGCAGAACGAATCCATTTTGAAAATCGCTTCTATGTACCTGTTGGTGTAGGTGCAGCTTGAAGCAATACCATTTTCGTTCATTCAGAATCCTTTGTATCGTAGACCTCGTTACACCCAGGTTTGCTGCAGCTCTTCTTTGTCCTAATTACGATGAGAAATAGGTATTAATGGTTCGTCACTAATGGCTTTCGTAATAATAATAATAATAATAATATTATCATTATTTTATTCTTATAGGTATAATAATAATGCAAATGAAAATGAAATGACAAGATAACATTATTGTTTATACTACACTGTACGTACGCATTATTGTAATTTAAGCTATGCTTATCTGTCATGGGATTTGCTCCAAAATACCCCATAACGTTCCGGGAAACATCAGGTGCGTCGCAGACTGGTCTTTCCACAAAACGTTGTACCTGAAAAAATCCCTCGGTTCCTGAACGCATCTCTGTACGTCTAAGCACATGCGCAGAAGGCAGCCGTCTCGTTTAAAAACAGCCTTCGGGCCTCAGCCGGTGTATTTCAACATCGATCATTATCTTATGTGTGAAGTCTTCGCTGGAATTCACTGCAGTAGCTACCTGTTAAACTCGAACTACCAACAGACGGCCACACGACCTTATCAAAACGAATCCACGAAGAAGCACGCACGCAGAAACACGCACGCAGGTAGCAGCACTGCTCAGTGAAGGTTCACTGGTATGTGCACTTCCCCTTTCAAAGGAGTGATGAGGAAACCCATCTTGCACTAACGTATACGGGAAACATAAAACTACAGAGGACGACTTGCGTAGGCCACCTGGTATGTACTACTCGTATGTTAAAGCGACAGTCAAATATTATAAAAGCAATCGCTATACGATTGGCATTGAAAATAGCTTCTGTTTCACTGGCCAGGAGTAAAACAAAAGTGATATCATACAGATGAGGACCGCCTATCTTAGAAAAGTTTTACGTATTTCAAAACTGAAATCGATAAAAAGAAATATATCTAAAAGGGTTAGCTCTACAAAAAACTGTACTATATAAGTTGTGTGTTTTAAGAAGAGCCACATTTATCTGCTGGAAATCTTTGTTTATCTCTTAAGCTTTATCAGTTATGTAAGAGTCATTCATAATGAAGAGGACTTCAGGGGCTATTCCCAAGAAATTCATAATATATACGTATTCTATTAGCCATGTAAATATCTTTAATATATGGAATTTAAAATCTTTCAAGTTGTTTTCTTTCAGAAAGTCCGAACATGTCGAAAAATGTTCCATGTAGTGTAGGTCGGGCAGCAGAGAATTTCTAAAAATTTTCATGTTGCATCTTTGGTGGATGCAGACTTAAATTCCAATTTTGGTATTCAACGGACTTTTCATTTTTTATATGCTCTCCACGGACACACAGACATACACAGACCTTTTTCTGAAAAACTTTCTTGGATTTATTGATCCTTAAAACAAGTATTTCCGGTAAAATTTCTGTACCTAATTTTAGGTGTAATACAATATCTTCTCTAAGCTGTGCATTTGTGCTAGAGAAGGAAATAAGTAGTGAGGGCACTTAAAAATGAAAATAATATAAAAATTGAATAATTCAAACGAATAATAACCGACATTTCTCGGAAATGGCTGTCGCAACCAAATAGCTGGTTTTAAGTAAATTGTGTGTTATAATTATAGTTAATGCTTTATTGTCATATACAGCAATTTTGTGGTACCCTTTTGCATATCTCTTATATCTTAACAGTAATAAAAATTCTTTCAGGATAAATGTTATCCCCTTAAAGTTCCTGGAATTTATTATACCCTATTTTAATTCATTTCTTCAGATGCATTTTGAGAATTAAATATCGAAGAGAGTTCTGTCTCTAAGTCTGGCATGGGGCGTTTTATTTTAATATCTCTTTGTCACATTATTGCAGGATACTAAATTTAGGTGTTAAGTTTGCTATATATAAGTCTTTTCGTTTTTACTTATACTCTTCACAACTTTCTCCAAAAATTCTTATTATGGATAAAAGGCACCATGTAACAAATATTTACTATGTAATCTCCACGAAGCTTTGGATGAAATACAATATTTCTGTCAGGTGTGTGGCAAAGAAAGTAAAATGACTTGTGTTTCAGAATATATAACAGAAATATACATAACAAGCACTTCATAAACAAAAATTAAGAGCTAAAAGACCCACATATTACATAATAATTTCAATATATGCTGGTGAAGTTTCAGCTCATCTTTAACCATCCCAGAGTACTCTACGCTAAAAGTGTTCTGGACTTACACTTTTAACAGCCTCAGCCTTATGATGGGCAAATCGATTGTTTTACAGGAATGTTTTCATTGAGTTTGTCGCACACACATATGGAACGATAGTCACAGCAACGAGTTACTGTTTTCATTCTATGTACAGTCACACGGTCGGTTGTACGGTTGTAATCGGTTTTGCATTGCGTTTTAATGACATTTGCAACACAGATGTAAACATGCTGCTTTCATGTGTTGCGGAAACAGAATTTTATCCCTGATGGAGTAATTGTTATATAATCAACTAAGCAAAAGATATACATTACACAGTAATATATTACACAATAATGTGTATGTATAATGACAGTAAATAGTTAGCATATATTTTGTGCTGAGAAGTAGGTGAACTTTGTGTTTAAAACTAACATTAATTTCACTTTAATTATTTGTTGTTGACCGTACGGATGAGTAATAAATGCATACAACATCCAAACATGTTTTTAATCTTTGTTACCATTTTATACTCTGATTAAATTCATGCGGTTTAAAACTTAAGGTTAGTATCTGGTATTATAAAATAAACTAATTATTTTTTTCTACTGCGATTAATCGCAGCACTTGGTGCAATTTAAACTCCAAAGTCATATATGACATAAGTGTTACTTTCTCTAGCACGTATGCACATACAGCGTACATAGTGGCTGAGAAGGTACTGTATTTCACTAAAAAATTCGATGTAAAGATTTCACCGGAAATGTATGTTTTGAGGTCCTGAGTTCGGAAAAGCATATTTATAAAAACATTTGTGCATGTCTGTAAACAAAATCGAAAAGATTGCTAAGAATCAAACTTGGCATTTATGTTTAGTATTTACCTGAAGTGCCACACAAAGTTTAAAAAAAAATCCCCACCAAAAAACACCCTTTACATGGAACATTTTTTGAAAATTTTGTTTTTTTGAAAAATAACGATTTTGATTAAAATACCATATATTAAATATATTTATATGCCAAATAAAATGTATATTGAATTTTCTGAGAATAGCCTCTGATGACCTCTTTATTTTGAATGAGTTTTGCATAAGTTTTCATAACGGTTAAACCATAAAAGCTAGACAAACCCTTAACAGGCAAAAAAATGCAGATCTCTTTAAAACACATAATTTATGTCATACACGTTTTTCTTGTGAAGTTGACCGTCTTTTTTAGATATTACGTTTGATTGGCTTCAGTTTTAAAGTACCTAATGTTTTTCAAACGGGTTCATTCAAAGCGAACCAATCCTCAGTTGTTTCACATACATTTGTTTTAAAACATTTGACTATCGCTTTCGCATAATGTAGTCCCTTGTTTCCTTCTACTTAACAAATAATAAGACCAACTTTGCTAATGTTTATCGCACTTAGCATGATGTAAATAAAAGAATAATCTCTTGTAAGAATAGTTAGTGTTTGGAATAGCAAGAAAAAGTTATGTGAATGGAACACATTAGATTTTTTTTACTCCGATTTACAGAAGATACTTTTGGCAAACATTTCTAAGATTTACATAATGACATTTTGACCTAAACTGTGCAATTAGCTATTCTTACTTTAATTCCCTTTGTTTTCGTAACCAAACTAATGGAATGATATTAGTTGTAATAGGTGCCACTTATTTTAAGATGTAACTAACTTAGGATAAAATAAGCGAAAGCACGTGTAAATTAATAGGTATTGTAATTTGCGAGGTAAAACAGCATTACAAAACGCATGAGATGAAAAAGCCTGCCCTTTGTTTCCTTCCCCTCGAAAACGATGCTAATATATTTGCTCTTTGCTTCATAGCTGTAACTGCATTTATCCTATAATTATCGGTGAAAGGTGAGTATATCCAATTCCACCAATACACAGTAATTTGTACTGTGTGCACCTGTCAATTGGTTTGGGGCAGAGATTTGGAAATTTCTCATCAGGAGGCAGAATACTCTCCATATCGGTGAATGGCTTCAAAATCTCTCGCGTGGGCAAATATTCTGACAAAATCTCTCTTCTCAATTAAGAAAAATAAGTTTTTATTTCTTCCACAAACTAATTACAATCCGAGTCTGCTCACATTAACTTTCCTCAATGCTTTTGTAACAATTTTGCCGTATAGATTCCTTTCGATGTTCGCTGCGGCGATGAAGACATCTCGCTACGAATTTCCTGTTGTTGCACGATACGCATGCCCAATGAAAACTGAAAATTGGGTAAGGCTTCGTTGCCCTTTCAGTCTCGAAATTTTCAGAAACTGTTGCACATGTAAACCACCACAGATGTTCACAAATTCTTTTAGTTCGCTAGCTTCGATTTCAAACAACCTTCCAACACTACGCGTGTCTAGTGTTTAACAATCACAGCTGCGATGTCAAAAGAACTTGCCGCTGGCACAGGTGTCTACTAACGCACGTGTATCAATGGATGCCCACTTACAAAGCAAACCGCACGCACGCACACACACAAACACACACACACACATGACCGTAGGTTGTATTCACAGATGTTATTACTTGTTTTAGCTCTAGTATTCTAGATGGCAGGATCTTATATTCCTGCAACATTTTTGAATGAACAAATAATCATTGAAAGGTGTTTTAAAAGTAGGTCCTATGCGAAACAATCGAAGTTCGGTTCGCTTTGCTTAAAACTGAAAACAATTTCAAGGAATATCTCAAAGAAGTCAACTCTACCAAAGAAACGTATCCGACATATATTATGGGTTTTAACGAAATCTACATTTTTTGTGTAATTCCTATTGTCTCTCCCTTACGGTTTAATTGTTATGCAAAATTCTGCAAAACTCATCCAGATTAAACACGTCTTCAAAGGCTATCCCCTGAAAATTAAAAATATACATTTAGTGTGATGTGAATATCTCTAATATACGGTATTTTAATCAAAATCCTCAAAGCCATTTTTCAGAAAAATAACATTTTCAAAGAAATTTCCATGTAATTTTTTTAGTATCTTCGTGTTGTAGTCTTGCAAGATACTAAAGCCTATTCAGTTGATCCTCGCCAAAACAAAACCCAGGCGACCAGCGCACCGTTATAATGTAGCCTTCCGTCATTCGCGCCAGAAATGCTGTCATACTTTCCCGGCCACTCGGCGCGTACACGTGGCATATTGTAATGTAAAATGAATAGAACTCTCATTCCGACAACTTAAACGGTGACTAAAATATTCTGTTAGGTATACTGGTGATAATGTTGATAGTCATAACAAAATAAACAGGTACACATGTAATACTTAACTTTAAAAAACACGAGCGAAAAAATAAATATCATGTATGCGATAATTTACGTCGCTCTTCGGAAGCGACTCTGTTCCCTGCAGAATCGTCGTCTGAAATATTTCTGCTGCTTCTCCTCTCAAAGGTTGATAAGCAGGTTATAAAAGTTATCCGTCTCCCAAAACAACGCTTCTTCTGTTATATGTAGCACTTTATTAACTGTTGGTGGCTCATTTTTAAAAAAGATACTGTCCACTACTACGCGAATTGCATTCTTCACAAAATTAACACATTCTTGCATCGTATATTTCACACGCTTTCTTCCCCTCCCCCCCCCCCGGGTGGAGCCACTTTTTCTTTTCAGGTTTTTCATTATGATCAGTGTTTATATTTATAGCCTAAACACCTGTGAACTCAGGAATTAATTTCAGCACTTCTTTCACGGGAAGAATTGGATATTTCACACAAGACTTACCATACATTTTCAACACTACAGTTTTTTACTACTAGTCAACGGTTTACCAGCCTTATGCTTTATGTAACTCAAAGTTACAAGAGAGAACTCATGGCGACCCTCCTCCATGATTCTGAACAGTAGCGACCGTTACTGTGTAAACAATATTGCGGAAATCAGGTGACTCAAACGAATAGCATTTTGGGACTCGTAGCTCTGTTTAACGGCACAAATCGGTGTCAATTTCTCTCTGAAGCATTTGTATAGAATATTGTACAATTTAAAAATAAATTCATTCTGTAATTTAGATTGTTAGCATGGGATTACATTCTTGCACGCACTGCTACTGTGTTGTACCGCGGTGCACTGGCCACGTGAAACTATTTTGGCGTGGATCAACCTAAGAGTGAATAGAAAATAAACACAAATACCAAGTTTAGTTTTTAACATTCCTTTTTTCAACTATGCTGTCCACACAGACACACAGGTATTTTTCTAAAATTGCTTCTTTTTGGACTCTGGGGACCTCAAGACACATTTTCGGTGAACTCTAGATATCGAATTTGTTGGTGGAATACAATACTTTCACCAGCCACTATGTACACTATATGTACATACGTGCTAGAGAAAGTAAAACTACCTCTTATATTCCAGGTCGAAGTGAATATGAACCAACCCGTATTGTGATTTAACATTTGCTTATAGTTATCCAACTTTAAACAATGGTGTACTCATAAGTTGAGCAGGAAACAATTTCACAGAACTAAACAAGTTTGACTTGATTAGAACACTCCGTTCATTGGCCTCGATGGTAATGGTCCAGCTTACCTTTCTTCCAAGATATGGCGACCTGTTTAACTATATAATTCCTTGCATATTGAATGAAATTCTTTCCCGATGCACTCCAGAATATTTGTGCACATCTTGAGAGTTACAACACACACGCCTGCGTGTTCGAATAACAGGAGCATAACGCTCCAGACACAAACATTCACCTTCCAGTTATGTACACATGTACCTCACGCTGCGAATGTCTGGTAAAATGCCGCCTGAAGCTATTTTGACAGTACGTACATACATCTATGTATGTGTATGGAAGCTACAACACAATAGAACTGATCACAAAGCGAGTACCGTATTAAAGTATAATAAACTCTCTACTCGCTTAAAGTCAATGATTTACTTACCAAAGTAATCGAAAACATCTAAATTCTAAATAAAATTGAGATAATACAGCAAAATGCTGTTACTTCGAATTTGCCATTTTATGTCCTTAGCAGTTTTTATTATGTGAACAGATAATGTAAAATGGTGACATTCAAAGCTGTTGTGCAAAATAGTTAATTCAAAACTGCTCAAAAAGTTAAGTGATAAGAGATTAAAATGCTAATTTAATTTCTGTATGTGCTTATAGGCATTTATTGTAATGTATCTTTTAAAAGTCGCCCTCTGTGGTGTAATGGTTACCATGCTAACTTCATATGGTCGCGGGTTCAAACCCGGCGGAAGACGATGGATTTTTTCGGGCGTAAAAATCCTTAGCATGGCTTCCTGTGGCTGTGGGTGCCGTGTCGTAATTTTTACGGCACGTAAAAGAACCTCAAGCCTGATAAGAGAGGCCTCTGAGCAAAATTAAGCGATCTTTCACGCCCAATATAGAATGGGACGCTGAGAAACAAAGCAGTTAAAGAGCGTCCATAAATAACAGGCCATTTCATTATCTTCTAAAAACATATTTTCTGTATCAAGTCAAATTAGATCGCATATCCTCAGAATATAAAGAACTACAAAACTCTTTACTTCCACTACTAGATATATAAGTAGAGGAAATATTGCAATACAGTGAAAAATTGATACCGAGATTCCACCAAAATTGCACAGTTTGAGACTCTCTGAATTAAAATAAATGATGTTTTAGAAAAACATTCCTCTGTGTGCATGTGTGAACAGCACAGATATCTCAAAAAGGAAAAGCTGGTTAAACACCAATCATGGCATATAAGTTCAGGATCTTCCAAAGAAATATGTTTAACATAATCTCCCTAACCCGACTTTAGATGCAAATTTGTCGAAAATTTCGATTTTCTCAAAAATAGCTCTAAATATTTTGATTAAAATCCATATATTTAATATATTTATATGCCAAATTTAATTTACATCTTGAATTTTCTAACAACAGTCTGCGAAGACCTCTTCATTCCGAAGGAGTTTGTATACTATTGTATAACTGGTACACATTATGCGATAAACGAAAACGAAGAGCAGAAAAGATCTACAAAGATTACTTTAAAGTTCACAGTTTATTTTATATAATTATCATTTCTGTGCCGTAGGTCATTTCAGAGATATCCGTAATTAATAGTTCAACTAGCTCAAAATTTTGGCTACCCTTTCGTCGTTTTGATTTTCAGTTATTTCTCGCCATTGCATGGAAAGACAATTTTAAGGCTAACATAAAGGATAGAGAGATTTGTGTGAATGTAAATAAGATTATAGCAATCAAAGGAAACAATCCACTTTTTTCTGTACGTGGAAAGCTCTTTGTATATTATGACTTTTAGAGTTTCTTGAAACCACACAAAAATGTATAATTTATTATGCGCCACATTTTCACAAGTATCTTGCATTAATTTAGTAGAGCAAACTTTCGTGTGGGCAATACCTGAAATATCATCAAAGCCGTTTAAACTGACGTAAAACTGAACTCATTAAGGGCCGGGCGGAATAAACCTGTGTTAGATGTTATTCCATGGTTATCTGCTAAATTGTGTAGTACGACAACGGAATAGAGACTATCAAGGGAATAAACGTGGAATAACTTATTCCGTGATTCCTTGCGGGGATAAGCCGACATTCCGAGAATAGAGTACATAAAGGAAAATGGCCGCTTGGGTAATCGACATAATTTTGACCCACATTTGACCGATATAAACGATTAATTTCTTTATAATAAGTTTTAAGGACATATAGCTAAATACAATATGTTATAGAGGTAGTCCGATAAATGAAGACTGATATAATGAGATTAAAGTTGAGAAAATATAGCACACTGAGATAACTTGCGGCTATAAAGCATAAGGCAAGAAGTTAGTTAAAGTAATGTTGCATTTATAAAACAGTAAAACCTACCTATTACCATCAAAATACCGCTATTTTTATAGAAACAATTAAATTTAATCGTACCCAAGATAAATATAAAATATTACATAGCAATTCGTCCGTACAATGCATAGCGTTGTAAAGATTGAGGTTACGTTTTATTGGCGAAATACAAAGAATTGGTTACTTCGAAGGCAATATGTTTCAAAACATAACATAGCCACAAGTGTTAATGTTAGCGACATTCTGTACTATAATCATATTATTGAGGCTAGGTGCAAGTTTAACAACGATAACATTACAAGCTTTTTGATAAAGGGAGGAGATGGCCAGATTAAAAGATGCCTTCAGAGCTCGCAAATATAATATGTATTATTATTTTACAATAAATTAATACTTTTACGTATTATATGCTGTGGGTTTAATATATTAGAATAATTTTGATTGAATAGACGATACCTTCCGTAAGATATAAGGTTCTCAGTTTTATTAGTTTGGTTGACCATTTCAAACAGTTGTATTAAATACTGCCATCAGCAAAGTGCGAGCTGTAATGGGAACGGTTCAATGCACTATTTGACATAGCTACTAATTTTCTGTTGGTTAATAATACCTGTGTATCAAATTGCTCATGCACTCGATCTTGGTGCAACGATTCTATTATGCATATCTTAAGTTGATAGTAGCGTGGGCAAAAGCTAAAATTTAATTTTCAAAATTCAATTACCAAGTATTTTACTGAATACAATTACAGAATCCAGATTAAGTAGTTAGTTCTTTGAGGACAGAAACGGAAAGATGTCATATTTCAGCACAAGATACAACTTTACAATACGTGAAGGTTACATTCCCATACTCCTAACCTATCGCAAGAAGTCACAGTATATGTGTTTATGTTTTGTAAAGTATATAGCAATTCTGCATCCGAACACGATTGTGAACATTTATAATTATTTCATTGTACCGTAAGTAGTTAAAATAAGAAATAATACATAGTTTGGGAACAGGTGATTGTGAAAATAATGCAAATTTGCTGCAAAATAAAGCAGAAATTACGAATCATGTTGGCCATGAATGTCTTGCAGCATAGCCAACATTAGTTACAAATCTGCAAACAGTCGAATAGATATCTAAGAAATAAAATTGCGTCGTACAACTCGTCACCATATTTATACCGCAAATAGTGTATTCCAAGAATAACTATTCCAAGATTTATTCCGAGTTCGTACAACCGGGCCTAACTCGTCAATAACTAACAGTTCTGCGAAATTTCTCTGTTAATATCGAGATTTGCGTTTTATAAAGTTATTTCTCTGTCACTTTTTGGATGGTGTATTTGGGTATATAAAATTTGCTCAATTAAGTTAATGTATTAAAATAATCATTGATGTTTTAAAAAAAGTATCCAATTAATAAAATGAAAATATGGGAAAACCCCAGAATACAAACTGGAATTTCTTTTTAAATTTCGGCCCCAAAACACATTTTTCTTCTGTTATTTGGCTGTTTGATTGTTTTAAACTGAAAAAAATTCCGAGTTCACTGGAAAACATAATGTAAGGTTTCAACTTCTCTTCAACCTTTAACAATTATTCTTAAACTACGTTGCATATTATATAACTTTGCATCTAAAATGTTTGTGGTGAAAATTTATAACCTCGTTCTACGTGTGTGAATAGCTTCATAATCCTGGACGCTTGGAAATCAAGATTAGTATAAAGTGGAATTAATTGAACACGAAATAGACTATAATACAGCAATAGCCAACACAATACATACCTGTGCATAAAGATCCTTTTGATAGTGTTTAACGCCCGCATTTATTACTTTGGCACTGCAGGCGATGACATTGAAGATAGATGAAATGAAGATGGAGCATCGGTGGAATGTGGTGGCGTGGGAAACTGGAGAACACGGAGAAAACCGCCCCTGCGCCACTTTGTCCACCACAAATCTCACATGCGATCGCTTGGGATCGAACCCGGGCTATCTAGGCGAGAGGTGAGTGGTGCGGCCCCCATAAACATTGATCCACTTTCCTTCTATACACAGGATTAAAAGCCCTTGTTTATTCCCTTATGTCTCGTTGTTTATTCCCTTAGGCCATCAATGTCTTAGTGTCTATCACACCATTTATTCACATTTAAATGCTTCGGAACTACAAAAAACATATATATTTTAAACACGTGCTTGAGTTGAACAGTGCATCCTAGGATGCACAATAGTACCAAACCCTATTAAATATCTGCACGATTATGTTTCTAAGCTTCTTCTCTACAGACGTCTGTACATAAAAGTGACTTCTGCTAATATAAGCTACAGTACACTTTCACACACGTTTTACACGCGCACGACTCGACTTACACTTCGTTACAGTGTTTAATGCCGCCGTGATATATATGCATGTATGTATGTATACTAGCCATCTGGCGGAGAAGCATCACAGAATCGGAGGGTTTTATAACTCGCCGTAACGTTGAACAACGATTGTCATATGTCTTGAAACAAGTGTGAAGAGCCATCTTGTTAGTTATAGGCAAATAAAAGCAGAAGCACGTCATCCTCAGTTGAAGGTCAATCAGAGTTGGCTCCTGTTTTACATTTAGAGAAGACTCAGCTTAGTTTTGCAGAAAAGCAAAATGATACTTTTATTGTATTGAATAACGCTGCGTGTTTTATAAAATCACTACAATGATCTTAAGAACGTAATGACTAGTTTTTGTACGTTACGCTTAGTTTGTGTCTGAACGTTTAACATACCAGTTAAACAAATTTATTCGCCCCTAAAAAGGTTAAAACGTGGTTTGTTGACCTTGAGCATTACTAAAAACTCGTATGTGTTGTATACACATGTTTTTCTTTACTTTCCCACAAATTGTTCCTCTAAAAATCTTTTTCTTTTGTCTGCTTCTTGTTAATCGAAAAAACAAAAACTTGCATTAAGCGTTTACATACATATTTGTTGTAGATATAAAGAAGAATACGGCCGGCTAACGCCATAATTAAATATTAATAAGTGGATCGCAATGTGGTGGCTTTGATATTCCATGGTACTTGCACGAGCTCGAGAAAAAACGAATAGCGACCTTCCATTTGTAGAAACGGTTAAGTGTATATTTGAAAATTCTAATGAAGAGCAAAGAACATCTCGAACATGATGAGCGCACAAAAATTATTTTTACCTTTAACGAAATATAAGTTGTTTATACCACTAATCTCTTATGGTTTACCATTATACAAAAGTTATTCAGAATGAAGAGGGCTTCCCACGACATTCCCAAGAAATTCAAATTCTGTATTTTCGCTTGAAAATATCTCAAACATATGGTGTTTTAGCAAATATGTTACAGGCATTAGAGTAAATAGAAATAACGAATAATTTTCCATGTAAGGAGTGGTTTGGAGTGGGGGATTTTCATAAAAATATTCGTATCTCGTTCTTGGAAGACGCTGAACCTAAATACTCTATTTAGTGCTTAACTTACTTTATTTTTGACTTACGAAGTTCACGAACTGACACATTATACACCCACTGACCTTTCTCTTATTTTGGATTCAAGGAGTGTCAAAACTCTAAATGCGATAATATCTGGTTATGGAATTTTTGAATGGTATGCAATACTTTTACTTCCAGATATAGGTACAGGAATATGTGATTTTTGGAGGGTTCTCGGCCACGATCAGTGAGGATATTATATCGACGTATGCTCCTCAAATGGGCGCCACCGGCAGTGAGGGATGAGGTGATAAGAGACACCCGGCAGCCGGAACAAGGAGTGCCAGCACAGCAATGATAGGGTCACGTAAAGTTTCCAGCTTGAGACGACCTGGAAGTTCCAGGGAGTAGATTGGGTACCCCGCCCCTCCTAGAGGGTCCACTGAGTTCTGCAACCAAGGAATATATGCACACATAAAATATGGGGCATTTGTGCCAACTGGCTGATATGAAGTGCATAAAAATTAAAGAAAATGTATTGCACACAAATTTCGATACCGAAATTTCGACACAAATGCATGTTTTAAGGTGGCTGGAAGCATATAAACAATTTTAGAAAAATATAGGTGTGTATGTGTGTACCTGTGGACAGCATAACTCAAAAACGTAAAGCCCGTTAAATACCAAACTAGCTGTTAAACCGATGCGACTCGAAGATATTCAGAACTCACCCCCCAAACCAAACTACATTTTACATGAAATATTTTTCGAAATTTTGAATTTTCTCAAAAATGGCTCTAACGGTTTTTATTAAAGTAACGGATACTAAATATATTTACATGAAAAATAAGTAACTCATGGCTTGATACCTTGACAAAGACTTACTACAGAGAAATTTAGAACCCGTTAAAACACAATTTATGTCATATACAGTTCTTTGTAGGGCTAACCATTTCCGAGACTTTCCCTACTAATGGTTTCAATTTTAAAATAATTAAACGTTTCTCAAACGGAAGTCCATCCATGGTCTAGGGGTAACATTCTAACTTCTGGTTTCTAATTTTACAGGTTCAAACCTGGTGGAGCTTGGTGGACTTTTTTTTCCGCACGTAAAAATCCTTAGCATGGATTCCTTCGGTAGGAAAGTAAATCCGTTGGCCACGTGCCGTAGTTTTACGACACGTAAAAGAACCTCAACTTTGAGCCTAATTAAGGGGTCTGTCACACCAAATATGTAATTGGACGCTGAGAAATGTAGCAGTTAAAAGGCTTCATAAGTAATACTCAATTTCAGTTGTTCTCCTTTGTTTTTACTCTTGGCCATGGAAGCAGAACCGAACTTCAAAGTCAATCAGACAGAGACAGCGCTTTAAAGATTTGACTGTCAATTTGACCTGGTATATTTACTTATTTCCGTTCTACTTATAAGGGAGCAAATAATAAGCCCATTTCTGTTTAAAAAAACATTTCTGGTAATGTTTATCTGGATTAACACGATGTAATAAACGAATAATATTTTTTAAGAATAGTTTGTTAGCGGAGCAGATAGAGAACATATCAGAATGTTTCCTGGTGGTGGTTTACTAAGAGTGTGTAATTTCAGAGCCATAAGATAGCGGCATGCCCTTTAAAAGTCTATCTATAGCTTTAGTCTAGTACAACGAAGTACGTAATGAAGCTTTATCTCGATTAACAAGAAGTGCTTTGATTAAAGAATAACGTTTTTAAGATCATTTCGCACAAAAGTGAATGGAAAATTGTCATATAAAAATAACACATAAGTTGTTTAATATAAATGAGTTAAATGAACAAAAGTCAGAAGAAGTTAGTTCCAGTGTGTTGGAACAGATTCGCTAATGCGAGGTAGAATGCGGCAAAACACAGTATGTTACATTTGAGTGAAAAGCTTGCCCTCCTGTGTCACTTGTGTGAAAATTAGCTGCCTGCCTGCTGGAATTCCAGGAAACCTGCAAGAGTGTATAGACATTTTGTCGAATGCTCGACTTGGTTGGGTACCTCCATATTGCTCAAATGTAAACCGGACGCACCCCATTCCCGGAAACTCCATACTGCATGATTGTGAATTCCCCCTCCCCCAACACTTTCTTTCAACTCTCTGATGTAACATTAAACATTTAATAATCTCACAGTTCTGTGAGCTCCAAATACGTATATTTTCGTTTCCTGGGATTCCGCCACACAATGTTTCTGAAATAAGCCCCATTCGGTTTCTTTAAATTCGAAATAACAGAATGTTGCCACTCTTATCTCTTTAGTTTACTACTCTCGGGATAGCCACAAATGTGTAGCTTGTTACTCCTTTCCCTAAACTGGCCTGGAGCCCTGATAATCTGGACTGCATATAACAAGCATGTAAGGCTACTATCGCTGCTTTCCATAATACACACCATTTCTGACTGCTAGAGGTGTATTTTGTTAAACTTTGCAGCAGAAGATGCCATGCAGACATGCTGCTGGAGGTCTTATCTAAATCTGCATCTGGGCTGTAATTTATTGTTCCTTCTTAAGTTGTCAGTTCTTCAAAGTAAATCTACCTTTGAATGTTATTATGAGTTACTGCGAATGGGCTCGGCTTTTATAGACTAACTACTTCTTTGAGTAGGAAAACCTGCAAACCACTCCTTTCACCAGAAAAATATTACCATCAGAAAAATGTCACTAGTATTATAATGTGATATGTCACTTTGTGTGTAACAGAAGCCAACATATTTGAAATTGCTTACAACAGGCAGGAAGAGGTTAACGGTATATATGCAAAAAGTAACGACCGTTTGGCTTTAATATTTGTTAGACATAACAATTATAAAATTGAACCTTAATTTATTTATTTATTTATTTAAATGGACAGTTCCATAATAGCAATTTATTATACCCGTACCGGAGCTTTAAAATTCCTTGCTATGGTCGGCTACCGGCAGTCTGAAGATATAAACACACAATCTCCCCAATCAAAGAACAAAACATGTTTGGGAAAGAAACCTGTAACTCTTGTAGGACTGCAGGACTGTAATGAAGGATTTTATTCTTCACCTGTGCTGAGTAACAGACCTCCAGATGAAGCATGGACATGCATATTTGTGCATCCATTGCATCATATTTCACACTATGTTTTCACATTTCCTTCGTACATTACCGTTATCACCATACAGTTCATGTCTGTACGCTTCTGTAGGTTTCAACTCCCTCATTCAAATATCCAACAGCTCAGAGTCGGCGGGACTTTGTACCCACCAGTTAGCTTTGAGTTATCACAGAAAGCACAATAGCAACTTGCTACGTCTCCAACTCACAAAACACTATGAAAAGGAAACCATTCGACCTGTGATGGAAGCCTGACAGTGATCTGCACAGCGGAAATGCACAAACGATTGTTACTTCCAAGTTTACCCACATATTTCTACAATAATGAAATCTAGCTTTGTTAGTCATTTAAAGGGCATAGTAAACTGCATGGCAGGCAACATCTTCCTGATGTTTTTAAGTGGTTCTTCTATCCCAAAACAAGCTAATCTGACCATCCTGTTTGTTAGGAAGAGACGGCCACCTCCTCAACCGTTTTTCCCTGGTTTTGGCAGGCTATTTTATTACTTTTGTACCTAAACACTTTCTAAGTTATATCCTTAATATTACGTGAAATCGCTTAATCTACAATCACATGCTAAAAGTTCTTCCAGAGTAATCCAAAAAAAGTGTGTGAAATTCTGAGGACAACATTTTCACACGACCAAGCGCAAGGAGTATCATCACTGTACATATGTACTCAGAACTGCACTGGGAGGGCTGCGATTTATTTTAGTGGTCCGTCTAACCTGGCGGTCCATCTCACTTGGACATACCCTAATGACTGAATGAAATATTGTTACATTATGAACTTCTAGAAGCGTCAAACATTAAAGTTCACCACAAGTACTTCATAGTGGCCACAATTCGGTTAATGTGTTTTCAAGTAATATTTACCTTCTAGCGTTTTCAGTAGCAATTGGCATTTAATATTCACAGCAAAATTGCATCACTCGCGTCAGTTCACAGTTTAATGCGCAAACCTCTCTATTTTTAAATAGCCTGGCGTGGAGTATAGCAATTAAGTGAAGCAGGGTTTAACCTCTAAATCGATGAAAATATACGCTACATTTTTTTTAGAAAGTAGATTATTCACCCTTATTAAATCGTGATATGACATGAATAACAATGTATAGAGTTAGGCTGGCTAGTAACGAGCAGAAGTTATGGCTCCTTTTTATTTCACCCCCTCTGTCGAAGGCAGATACTGGCAAAACCCCGGCCGCCTGACATGCAACCCCCAAAGACGACTAACACCACATGATAGAATCCAACCGGTAGATGGAAACAAGCTGACAAAGCGTGCAGTGGTAGTTGCTGATTCTTATATACATATTACTGATTTCTTTTGCATATAGTTTAGATTATGTTAAAATAATACAAACAACACTGCTTTATAGTTATTTTTTTTCTACATTTGCAATTATTTCGTTAAAGTATGGATACCTCAATAGTGTTATTTTCAGCTGCGTCAACAGGTGTTCTTCAATCAAACGAAATCCGTATTTTGCACTAGTATAGTTCGTTTGTGAAAACAAGCCTGAAGGAACAAAAGTTGAATTGTTACTAGACTATAGTAGAATATCCCTGGTAGCCAACCTCTCCCATTCCTCGTACAGTTTTTTCCAGTGCTAATGGTTTTAGTGTTGATAGCTTGAAGCCAAGTTCTTAAGAATTTCACTGTCTGATCCTCAACATAGGATGACTGATGTCTATCCCAGAGCAGAAGCATTTCTGAGTAAGCGTCTCAGACATGTAGCTTCAACTCGTCCTCAGGTTAAGAGGCATGAAAAGCCTCTAAGGAAGAAGTGCTGGCCCACTGATTTCCCAAACACTTTATGTGCACAGATGTAAACGTAAGTAGACAATTTTTCTTTATAATTCAAACGTAAGTATAAGTAACTTTGGTAGACGATTTTGGAGATATGTTATCCAGCATTTCTGAAAGCAAATACAAAAGGAGTCAGGAGCTTTGAATATGCATTGTTTCAATAAGCAACTTTGCCCATAATTAATTAGGTATGCCTTTTTACTCAAACATGTACTTCACTTTTACAAATTAGCTAAACTTTTTAAGCATGTAAACGTTGTTAATACTATAAGAACGTGTTGTTAACAAATGAAGCTAACAGCGGCTGATGAAGTTTATTCAGTGCGTCTGTGATTTTCGTGTAATTAGAATGTCTTTCATAGGCTGACGTTTATCACCAGAGGATAAAACAATGTGCTTATGAGTGAGCAATCGAAATATAGTTAACATGCATTTTATGATAAACGTAAATGTCAACAGATTTTACTCATTTTGTCACGAAAAGCAGATTAGTTATGGAACAAAAAGAAAAGGAAAAATACAAAAATGTCTAATTGAAAATAAAATCAGTCAGTGAAAATGAAATTAATACTTAAAATGCACATACACGGCATACACAAGTGATCCAATCCTTTTTATGATTTAAAAATATGTAAGTTCCCGTTAGGTGCCGCGGACATTAATATGAACAGCTGTAATAGACTTCACATTTTAAGATTCAGCGGCTCTTGTGAATGTATCAAGCGCAATGTTGTGTTCTCAAGTATTGTTTGAAGTAAAATGGTAACAAGTATACTTTTTGAAGCTTTATGAAGCTCATAATAATAAACACAATATATATATATATATATATACAGGTGTTAATGAACTCTCCCGAAATATTTTCACAGAATAAGTAGATTACTTAAATAAGTAATTTGAGATAGGATACTTGTGGCCTGTTTATTGAAATTTCGAAGCAACAGCTATAAGTTTCTGAAGTGCCAGTACGCCACGTATCGCGGCACTCCGTCTGGATTGAAAAAAATAATAATAAAAAAAATATTCAATGACAGTAATCGAACTCATAACCTTTGGGGTAGCAGATTCCCGCGTTACGCATTAATCCACCAGAGCAGTTGAAAAAAACGTCTCCAGAGTAGGCTACATAACTCAAGATCGTAGTTGATGAATGCTCAGTGTCGCACTGTCAACCGATTAGTTCGAGATTTTACACATTTTTTGCGACATTAAATCTTGAGAACGCCGGTAACGAGCTGCTAAAAATCGATATTTCTATATTCGGGCAGCAGTTTTAAAGATATTCTAAGCCATTTTTTCAACCTGCTTTGCTTTAACAGCGACTTATCAGCACCTGATACCCACACGTTTAACGCTATGTAGTTGCGTTATGTTTATCCGGGGACCATGCATCGTCGGACTCAAATTACTTATATCAGTCACGTGCACAATTTCGCAAACTATTTCGGAGTAGCTCATTAACACCCTGTATATATACATCCATCTTAGAATTTAAATGCGAATAATTTAGAAAAATATGCGTTTGGAGATATGAGTACCAAGGATTATAAGGAAAAAGTTGCGTTTATATATCAATTATTGTAAAACAAACAGATGAATAACTACCATGCACATCTGTTTAAAATTTTTCATGAAAAAAAAAACATATTTTGTTTTATGATATCAAAAATGATTCAAATGTTGCAGATTAACATATAAGTTTTAAGATGTGTGTATGAATAAAGGTCACAAATGTTCTATGAATAAGCCTTGAAGTTATCTTCATACAGACAAAAGTTAGCACTGTAAAACTGGGAAATAAAATGCGATGAGCAAGAAGTGAGTAAAAGAAAATGTAGAAGGTATTAGAATACACAGTTTGTGAAGTATTCTTTCTTTGCCGATTTTAGAGTTTTCATGTTCGCTTTTCCAAAAACGCCTTATGACTGATTAGCTCAATGCAGTTATTCGTTTTTCCGTACCAGCATCTCAATCAAATATTTAATCTCGGTCTTCGCATGCTTTAGATAACTAAGTATCTATTGCCTAATTTGAAATCATTCCAACTAACAATATCCCAAGAATAACTTAACGTGGACGGATGTACATATGAACGTGAGTTTCTTGATGGGAAGGGAAAATCCACTGTGTTCGCATCAGACTTCTTCCAAATAAACCACATTTGTAACACCTATTTTGTTCCGAATTGGGTAAATTGCCTTAAAATTGAAATAAACTTGAAGAAAAGAAACCTTACCTGTCTAATTTAATTTCCATAAGCTTGCATAATGACCTTAATCGAGACATTGTCAAAAGTAAAAGTATGAATGTATTTATAGTCATTGGAAGGACCGCGATAATAATAAATGGCATATGTTAGCAGTTTAAGTTAAACAACAAGAGACATACAAAGTGTAAGCTGAGTTCATGTTAAAAGTGTGTGCTTAGCCGATGAACAAAACGTATCGACGGACGGAGAAACGAGCCTGGGGTAAATTTAACTGAAAGTTATCTTATATGCGTCTGAGAATCAAGCGAAAATCATATACCTAATCCAGGCAAAACATAGCAGCCGAATTTCGAACTTGAAACTTTGTAGTGAGACTCATAGAGGGAAGGTGAGCGTGGTCAGTGTGGCTGCCTACAACGTTCCATAAAGAGAAACAACTGCCGTTCTATATCCCTTACAGCACTGACACAAAGACATACTTTGAACCCATATCACATTAAATTAACTGCATAATCTTCTCCTAAAATACCGATAGATACAAATGGTTTTCTTTTTTTTTCTATGTTTAAGTTATTTCCGTTTACTTTTAAAGTCTAATGACGTAATTATGGTATTTACATTACAGGTATTTTAAGTACATACATATCTATGCTATATTTCCATTAAGATTTTGAAATATATAAGTCCAAGATTGAAGCTTTTCAACTGCCGCACTTACTGCGGTAATTGAAAAACCCCTTCTTTTTTCTATATTTCAGGTCTTTGAACAATATTTTATGAACACTCCACGTGTTTTCACAACTAAAAATAATTTAATGCGTTCCATTCACATGAATTTTTCTAACAGTTCTGCAAACAAACTATTATTACAAAAGATTCGTTTATCTATAACATACTAATCGAGGTTATTACTTGCTTCCTTCTAAGCAGAAGGGGAATAAGGGGATAAGCCAAGCTAAAGTGATTGTCAGTGGATGAAACGAAATCTGACTTCTCCTTTGAGTAAAGTTACGAAGTGCAAAATTGAAACCAATAGTAAGGAATGTCTCGGAAACGTTCAACTCAATAAAAATGTATATGATACAAATTGTGTGTTTTAACAATATTTACATTTTTGTGTAATAAGTTTTTGTCTAACGTTTACCAGTTATGCAACATTCATTCAGAATAGAGAGGTCTTCAGAGGCTATTCCCAGAAAATTGAAGATATATATTTTATCTGGGATGTAAATATCTTAAATATACCGTATTTTATTCAAAATCTTTAGAGCATTTTGATGCAAAAACAAAATTAAAAAAATAAAAATAAGCCAAGGGCAGTCCGGGGTGGTGGATTTTCTTGAAAATATTTGCGTGTCATCCTAGGAACGTACTAAACTTAAATAACTAGTTTAGTATTTAACGGTATTTTTGTTTTTAAACTATGCTGCCAACAGAAAAACACACACACACACACACTCACACACACATATCTATACTCGCACGCGCGTGGAACATTTTCTTAAAATGCTTGGACTCAGGGGACTTCAAAAATGAATAGTTAGGGTGAAACTCGGGATGAATTTTTGAGTAGACACAATACCTTCTCTAATACGCTATGTACAGCCGTGGACACAAAAAAGGAGTCAACCTCAGATTCCATTTGTCAATCGGGTAGCTTTGTGTCATCTTCCTTAAAGCTGTGTTCAAAATGTACACGAAAGAACTGTACAATAGCCTGCGACAGACAGCTCAATGAACAACGTTACGGTGGCCGAGGGGTTAGAAAGGCCTTGCTTCCACTCCTAGGTTCCAATCACGCGCTACATGCCATTTTGTTGTTTGTTAATTTTATGATTGCATATGCAGGAGATAATATTGCATTAATATAACTTTAGCATTTGAAGTTATGCACACTGAAACACAATTCTACTAACTAAAAGGTAGGTGTAAATAAACTATCATTTCTAAAATTAAGACACAAAATATAAGCATAATTAGTATTAGCTGTATGAACTTTCAGTGCGTATAACTACCGCCAGTCTTCGGAGCGTAGACAAAATTAAATGCCTACAGTAATGTGAACGAGAAGCTACAAGATTCCTGGTTTCTGAATTTGTGCCCAGAAGTCATCTTTTGTCTTTCGCCCATCTACAGGTAAATTGGAGCGCAGCTCTCTTTTTGTTTCAGCCCACACATTCCTACCAATCTGATATCCTGTCTCTAAAGACGAACTTGAAACCTTTCGAGATGTGTGGACAGGATGATAATCCTGTACAAATTCAACAATTTCATCAGGATATTCCATCCTCACAGAGGGAGTAAAAAAATTATTGAGTATTACCGTGGAGTACACACTGTTCAGTGTATCATCAAGCTGTCACAGCACACCTTGAACACCCCTTTATATCCAGACCCAACACGATACAGATACGTGACCATTTCATTTTATTTACGCGACCATGATGAAATTGTGAAGCCACGTATTTTGCATCTTATCGGGACCCCTTTGGACACTAAACATTTCCCATACCCGTGGAAGAAAGTATCACCTTGTCTGAGAATATCATGTTATTTCAGTTGCGGTTGGGTTTTTCCTGTTTGATCGTTTGTGAAGGGTGTGCTGAATAACAACAAGAAATAATAATAAATAAAATAAAAACAAATGAAGGTCCAGCCCCCAAAAGCATAAAATTTGCCCGAAATTGGATACCAAAAAGTTTCAAAATATCGGCGTTCTTAACCATACTTTTAGCATTTTTTCTTACTTTAAGAAATTCCATTTTTTTTTCATTGAGGGAGATAGAGAGTGTTATTGGTGCCTAATACGTTTACCACCATTCTGCGTACCACATGATTTTATTGTTGTTTGGTAAAATAAACCCTTAAAGCAGCATCATAATAACTATCAATATTATTAAATGTACCGAATGTCGTTTTAAATAAGTATGCCTAAAATAAATAGCCGCTCTATGTTGATTCAATATCATTAGGAGAATGAATAAAAAATGTCTACATGCGAATCTACGACCCTCACCAGAGGAGTAACCTACGTTTTGCTACAACACTATAGTGAACCCACATGGAAGGTGGCTGCTTTAGTAATGCCGTACAATTCAAACTGTATCATGTTTTGTGTCAACATTCTAGCTAATACTGATAGTGCGTTGCTGAAATTGCTTAATTTATGTATCTGATTATGAACATTGATCATATGGGTTAGTATTATTAAAATTTGGAACTCGGGAAAACATGTTGCTGCCGCTGCACAACTGTATTGCGCATGATGCAAACAAGGTGCTTGTAGAACTGAGACGAATTTGGCGTTCCAGACATGACTTTTTTTTTTTTTCACAGGTGTAGGTAGTACGTTTAGAGAAAATAACAACTATAGGTCTTGGAGTTGATGCTAATTTGATGCGACTACAGAGTTAAAATGGGTGACAGCGGATAAGAACTGCTGCTAGTTATGTAGGTACAGTTTAGTATTACATTTCTATCTCTGTTTGTAAAAGGACAAAGTTTGCTGTATAGGTAGACATTTTATCTACCTCAGACGTCTAGTCAAAATGTGAGCTTATTTTTAAGAATTGCAGTGTGAAAGTGCATGATCACAATAATGTCCTTCCCTATTTTGTAGCTTTAATATATCAGACAATATGACAGATAACATAACAGGTTTATCTGGAGGTCTATTGCACATGGCACATTCCGGTACAAACGTAACCAGATTAGCGTTATACTACATTTAAAATACGTGTTTATTCTGACACCATTTGTGGTTGTATATAATACCTAATCTATTCAATGGCTGATGATATCGAATATGTATATCTGAAACTAATTTTTTTAAAATATATTTTTCATTGGAATTGTATATACCATAGGTTTACGCACTTTTTAGTAGAAATTCATCTGTGAGTTCTTGCTGTCTTCATGACGTTAAGTATGGATTGGAATCGAGGCTACTTTTGCACTACAAGAACGATGCACAGAGGTGGTGCGTGTGCCTTACCTACCAATAGCGAACCGGTTTAATTGCCGTCCCAATTTGTCACGTTCGATTCTCGTCCCCACTATGAGAATGTAGCAGCAACATTGGTGGTGGTGGTGGTGGTGTTGGAAGTGAAAATCGACGATTGTACTATAGCTATTCGTCGACAGTTTTAATAACGGATACTGTCGATCCTTTTCATATATTCATCTACTTCATTTTACTGACGTATGGGCACTAAATTACGTTATTTGAAACTGGAATGTCACGCGGGTCAAATTCCGCATCGCCAGTATTATCTTTGTTACTCAACGCACAACAAGAAACGGCATAGAGGACTCATAGGAGGTTTTGAAGGTTTTGTTATTTTTACTTCACTTGTGAATCAGAATATATGACAATGACGATGTATTTGTTTTTGATAGTGAAATACTGCAATGAAATCATGCACGCAGAACTGACATACAAATGTTACTTCATTGCTGGAACCAACCACATTGCTTCCCCCCAAATTAAATTTAGCTTTATTTATGGACGCTCTTGAGCTGCAGCGTTTCATTCTATATTTGAGCATGAAAACTGCTTAGATTTGCTCAGAGACCTCTTTATCAGACTTGAGGTTCTTTTACGTGTCGTAAATCTACGACATGAGACCGCCGGATTTACTTCCCTGCCCACCGAAGTAATGCTAAGTATTTTTTCATGCGTAAAAATCCTCAGCATGGCTTCAAATAACTAATTGGCTAAACTTCGTTAATTTTAATTCAAAATCTTCTCGGGCTTCTAACCAGGTAAAAACTTAGCTGGATACCAACTGCTATAAATAGTTTTCTACGAAGTCTGTGCCCGTGTCTCAGTCATCTTAAATACCAGATCATAATATCACGCGAACCAATCAGATGTTAGCTTCATTCCAGCCCTTATAAATACCAGTCTCCGCAAGCTCAATCCATCAGCTCGCCCTGAAGACGAGGAAGATGCACTTCTTCGAAACGTTGGTATCAAGCCAAGTTTTTACCTGGTTAGAAGCCCGAGAAGATTTTTAATTAACACGTTGCCAGGAAAGCTTCAGTTCTTATTTCGTTAATTTTATTTTAAGCTGAAGCTATGGAGCGTATGTAAATTTGACTTTATCCAAAATTAAAACTACCCGAAAGGAAACGTTTAAGAATGGTACTATATGTATAATCAAGAACGTTTTTTTCCAGAATGAACACTATGGTTAGGCAGTCTTGTTACGTAAATCTTTAAGTCACCCATAATCAAGTATAGGAACTCTTAAGCAGTTAGTTTATAGTCACCAACACTGAAACCATCATCTATAATTACTATCAGAGTGCCAAAAGTCTTGTGTAAGTTGCTGAGTGTTTTGTTACCTGTGATTTCTCTGCTTATAGTCCATTGACAATTCAGCAGTATATCATGCCGCTTCAATGCATATAAATTCATATGCCTGATTAAAACGCAGCCGTCGTTGACCCAGACTACACATACAACATTTCAGTGACATGTAATGAAAGTTATTGGGTAGTTTGCAGGGATAATTATGAAAATCAGAATTAAATATAAACGTAGCATGCTACAACTTGACAAATGATAAACGTCGCAAGACTTAAAGAGAAAAAAAGTGAATATGATGTGATCTGTAGGAGTGTCTATAGTGCTCCCAGTACGAGGCCCTGCTATAGTTATTATGGGTCATCGCGCTCTGCCGGATTTGAACCCGCGGTCTTGAAAACCAGAGGCAAGCATTTTCCTAGACCACGTAGGAGGACGCATTGTCCAAAGTTCTGCCAGTTGGTTAACAGGATGGTAGCTTAAATATGAAGTGAGTATATGGTTTCTGCTTGAGTTAATGTGCGTTATTTCTGTGGTATATTAATAGGGCCTTGAGTTAGCGGTGGCACGACAAAACAAATATTGATTTATTTTTGCACATTGAACGTGAATTGAATTTTAATCTCTGGCTTCATTGCGTGCTGCCATTAATCTAACTCAGAATGGCTTGTATAAGCAAAAGTTTCCTTTAACTTAAATTTTTTAATGAATAAAAATTCCCCATTTTACTGGTACAGTTCAACTACCCAGCACCAAGCGGAAGTTGTTCTTTTATACTAATCATAATACCCATCGCGCTTCTGCTTCACAATAACATTCAACTGTCACAGTGACGTGTTGAATTCCGGAAGGTATTTGGCGAAAGTTTCTGAGCATTGTCCCTCAACGTCGCATCAGAGTTTGTCGCGCATGAGGCGGAATTGTAATACCGATAAAGTTGCGTGAGTTTTATATTATTTTGCGTTCTCGGAATAGTCACTTTTCCCCCAAAACTCATCCCCCTCTTTGATCTGAAATTACATGCAATACCACTCTTTTTCTAATGGTAAATTATACTACTCAACACACATTCCACTACCAATCATCTGAAGGTTATTTTAGAGTTCAATTGTTCAACTGATTTGAAATATAGCTTCAGCTTTTCAGATTGGCTCTAGTTTTTGAAGAACAGCGAGACCTGAAATACATTAGCATTGCAAAAATATAAATGCTAAGATGTAACTTAAATAAAAACACACGAAGAAGTATATGCAATTTCTTGAAATTAAGGAAAGTTACAATGAAATCTCAATTAATACTTTACAAATTGGCACTTATGTACGTTTCTTTTATGAGGACTCCAATAGAAGTCAGGCATCATATACATATCGCATCTTTCCTGATATATTAATTCTTCCATCACTATGGTATATAGTGTAACCTCTCCCCTTGCTTCTTATTATAAGTACCAAAATAATCAAGAAATCGGTCTGAGTGAAAATCAAGATAGTGAACATCATGCTCATAAAATAAATATCAGTACATATACACCGCTGGTGCTTGTAATATCATCATCATCATCATCATCATCATCAATCTCAAGGATTATAACTTTAGTTTGTTCCGGCTTCTAGAAACTGCTCATTCCAACTTTTTTTTTCTTTTTCTCTCCATTTTTCTAAATTTACTGTTTTATGTTTTGATTAACGTTTTGCTGTTCCAATACACATATATATACACATTTCACAAGCATATAAACACCCATGCCCAAGGTGGGACTAGAACACATGATCCCCTGCGCCACGAAACACCAAAGCGAATACTTTAGCGTGCGCGACCATGGGGACCGGCTTATTAGTGGTCTTCACCCTTTTGGCTTATAATTAAAATTATCCTGGCTAGTATTCCTTCTGGCATTTTAATATATAATTTTCCATTCTTTCTGTACTGTTCAGTAATTATATTTATACTTTAAATTTATTAATTTTTTCTTAACTTTCTAATTTCTAATGTAGTCTAGTAGTGTGTATCCGGATATAGTTATAAAAAATTCTGTTGTAGCTATTCTTCTGTCTTCTTTGGTAATGTCCAGTATTCACTTGCATATAGCAAGGTGGGTAGAAGTGTTATATCTATTTAGCTTTACTTTTAGGTAATTATTCTTTGTGTATTATTATTTTATAACCTAGGTAATTGAATGCATTAAAATGTTACACTATCTTATTCTGATATTCGTTCTATGCTGAGAATGTTATGATTTTTGTCTTCTTTGAGGATGGTGTCATATTATATTGTTTAATTATCTCGTTCGTTTGTATATTGCTTCTTGGATACTATCTTATAAGAAACCTGTATCACCTGTTCGTCTGCAAATACTTAGTATAGTAGAATGATGCTGCATTATACCAGGTCATCTTGAGTAAATCCTGGAAGAAACGTGGCCTCTCTTGTCCGGAAAAAGGTATTTTAGATACGGGCTTCAGACTACTGTTTGCTAAAAATTCAGAATTTTGCTTTGAACGATCTAGGCCTCATATTAAATCATGAATTTCTTACTGGGAGAACTTTGGCTGTGTATAAGTGATTTCTTCATACTCCCTGGCACTATCTGTGCTTTGGGTACATCACAAATCATGTGTATCTCTAACATCATAAACTGCAACGCTAGGGAGTGTAGTGAACACTGGTATGGCAATATTTCTGTGTGGTAGAGGTGACCTAGCCGGTTCCAAATCTGAATACATTAATTTACGCTTCATGTAAGGATTGAGGTTTTCCCCAACATAAGTGCCCCAATTTCCATTTCGCCATGGACGCAGATTTGTTACACGTGTTTTAAAACCACATGGGGTGTCCAGGACCTATCTTGTTCTATTATTGTTATTTTTTGTTGTTGTTTCTCTTGTTGTTCAAGATGCCTTTTTTTTTTTTTTTTTTTTTTTAAATACAGTTCCGGAGTCTGGTCGGGACTCCGGTGCTGTATACCCCTTTTCCATTTTCCTAACATTTCTGTTGCTTACCGTTTTGCTGATTTCTTTCGATACACATAAACACCCATGCCCAAGGCGGAACTCCCACCCACGATCCCTTGCGCCACGAAGCACCAAAGCGAGACACTTTAGCGAGCGCTGCCATGGGAACCAGCTCTTTTCGTGAAGTACCGGTAGTGTTGTAAAAAGCCGTTGGCAAATGACACCGTGAGCAGGCAAACGCCAACGGAGTGCTGTGAGGAGTAGCTTGAACATCAAGCAGCGGTGGGAGTGTAGTGCGCTGGCAGTTCATTGTGTCAGCGCATTCGTTTATTGAATTAAAGCATTATTTGTGGTATATACTGCATGTGATGAACTACACTTATGTAAACCTTGTTGTTATATGGCATTCACAGTATTTTAGTTCTCATTTACTATTCAAGCAAGAAATGCCGCCAAAATTATAATTGGAGTGTTTTGTTATATACACTACCCATTGCAGTGAATTAATATTAATTATTTATAATTCAGTAACTTATTTGTTACTAAACGTATTCTAATTAGATAACTCGGTTTCTGATGTGAAATGTTAATTTTTGATTATTTAGAATGTACATTACTTTTGTTAACAATGCACGCAAAGACAATAACTGAGGTTTGACCTAGTGGTACTGTAATGAATGTGTGGTTGGAATTAAACCTCCCAATTGTCCTAGAGAGAAGCTACTGCATTACCTTTACTGGGTTCTTTTAATAATCATCTGTTACGTTACTATATATTCCTCTAATATTGACATTCTATTCGTGCTTCGGATAGTAAAACAAGAAGATTCCACTGGCATAAATTAATTAATTGAACAACTTCAAGTTTCGCAATAAAGATAGCAAATCCTCGCTGCGCAGTTTATCAAAATAGCTCAATCTATACAAGTTCAAAAGCGAAGACCGTCACTCTCGGTGCCACTGGGAGCAGGTCATCTGGAAAAAGACATACAGCTCGGTGAAATGACGTTATAGAGAAGGTAGCCTGCCAATAATTGTGCTAAGACATGAAAAACGGAAGAGTAATACTTACATAAATTAAATTGAATATTAGGGTAAAGTTATAACTTGAACAGTCTGTAGCCAATTTGGAACTAACTATCGCAATATCAGCACACTCGATATTTTATGAAATCACCGCAATATCCTTTGCAGCAAGAAAAAAGTTTAAGTTTGTTGCTCAGCTTATATTTAAAGTTTTCTTATTTTCTGAGAAAAAAACAGATGTATTTTCGAAAAGCCATTACAAGCCACTCATTAACCCCTTTTAGTGACTGGAAGACACATATTTATACGATGACGGCTCAGAACCAGTGAGTCCACTGCAAACAGTTGCAACGTTCTGCTTTTCTTTAAAATACACTCATCTTCAGTACTCATGAGCGTTTAAAAGTTAGATAAATATGCGCTGCATTTATATAGTTTATGTTACACCCTTAGAATTAGGATTAGTCAGAGTAGGAGGGCCACCAGACACTTAGGCTCCTTAACACTCTACGTGATCCTTAAGAGAAGAGGATGAACCAGATCCGAACGATGATGCGCGTCAGCAAGAACGGCCCCCCTAACGATTCAAGTATGACGCCAATCCTGACGCCGGTGAACACCCAGTAAGGCGCACCACCCAGTCCTTCAAGCGCAAGTGAGAAATATTTACGCAGCGGAAACTCCCCCTTCCCGTCACAACTAATCGCCGTTACCTGGTCCTACAACCCTGAAAAAGGCGAATGGATGTGATGAACAGAAATTCAGGGTAGAAGAGTAATCAGCCCAGTGATCGCCTACCGACCGGGGAAAACCGTTAAACCAAGGTTAGATTGGCCGACCAGATGAGAATCGAAACAGGGACATCCGGAATACACTCCTCACGTTACCTTGAGCCATCTCACTTGTATGTTACATACTTATGCATTACTGCAATATTTACACAGGTAGCGTCTAATTACTTTATTAACAACTTAATAGTTTCTAATCAATGGTTATTTACCATCTCATACAGTCACGAATAGCGTTACAAGTCAGGTGGATATATCATATAGTATCGACTTAACAATTAGAAGCTTATAAAATTCGAAGGATTTAATGAATCTACTCAGCATTCGACTGGTGACTCAGGGAGAATCAGGAAGAAACCCATGAGTCAGGTACGCCGGTCACGGGGATCAAACCCGCGACCTCCCGAATGAAGGTCATAGACGAAACCACCTGAGTCACCCCATTCAATAGCTGATGCAGTAGTGAAACATTCTGTGTGTACCTACCACGATATTGTAAAAATATTTATACGAACTAAAAAGAATAAAACAGCAACACTTAAAAGCATTGTTTAAATGCTTAAAAATTCTGCCAAAGAATGTGTTGCTTTTGGGGCTTCTAATTTATTAATTGCAGCTGTTATTATTTGTTATAAATATTACACACCGAATGTCATATCAATAGCTGTCTTTTTTTAATATAGTTCCGATGTTTGATCAAGACTCAGGCGCTGTAAACACCTTTTTTCGAACATTTACTGTGTTTTCTGCTTGACTACAGTTTTGCTGTTTCAATACACATGCACTCATATACACATTTCACAAACATATAAACACCCATGCTCAAGGCAGGACTCGAACCCACGATCCTCTGCGGCACGAAGCACCAAAGCGAGATACTTTAGCGAGCGCGGCTTCTTTGCCGAAATTTCTTGTGAACTACATTAGAATGTAATAGGCAAAGAGAATGTTGCTTCATAATGCAATCACTTGACGCTGAAAGGCACATGTGAACTGGTGAATCTTTCGGTTCGAACATCACTAGCATCAGCTAAGCAACTCCCTGAATGCGCTGCCACACACAATGAGAATTTGATCGTGGGGCTGAAGGGCATGTCATCGCATTACTTGGCTCCAGCATTCTTTGGGGAGGTGGTAAATAGAATCCTTTCATACCTTTGCTTCACTTGCTCCTTGCAAAGGTTGTTGCGTTCTATGCTTACGTCTTTCACTTGAGGTGGGTTCCTGGTTTCCTCCCAGATACATGAAAGAAAGATTAGTTGACTCGAGTTCTTAGACCCATTCTAGGTCACAGAAATCCTAGAGCATGCCAGTCTCTGCTGTATGCTTCTGACATGTGTTAGGAATAAGCCTTTGCTGTTCGTTAAGGGGACACCGAAGTAAATAACTTGTCATTTTCGATGGAAAAGCTCTCTTACAATTACTGTTTTGGACCATTGTGTCGTTTGGAACAGTGTTTATTAGAAAACATTCTTAAATGTAAGTGCTTATGTAAACGTTATCAAAATTTAAATTCTTAAGGGTTTGTTATACACTGTGTTAAGGGTATTAAGTGCAGATATTTGTAGAGGTAATTAAGAACGTGTAATCAACAATATAACGAATACATAAATATTTACCTCATTTGCGGACTTAAGATTTTACTTACTATTTATTATGATTTCAGGAGGGTTAGGTCTAAAAGTACGCGTAGCACACACAAGGCATATGTGTTTACTTTTCCTGAAACCGCTGGCCGGAAGTCGTAACCTTGAGCGTCAGGCCTCGTTACAACGAATCTTGAACCGGGACTGAGCTTGAATGCTTCTTGCAAGGCCAATGACCCCACACTACCTAGACCAGGTGGCGCTGTAGTGAAGTGTGAAAGCCTGTAAGCAAACGGAATGGTCTATGCTCACAGGCGTTGTTCGTTTCGCGGCCCAGTTAAGGCCATGCAACTCACCAGGTAGTAAATTTTGCGACTGGCTAGCGAGAAAACTGTCAGACGAAGAAGAAACACAACTAACACATCAAATTGGATGCACATTAAATACCATTTATCAAAATATCTGTATCTATACCCTTAATATCCGAAATTAAGAGTCCACAGATAATTACAAGAGTCAGGTAAAAATAGATTGCAGAAAAGTTAAAATAAATGCGTTTTTTTTTTCTTTTTATCAACTTGCTGCGAATGCAATTATGTATGAAAATTTTTTCAAACCCTACATTGAAAAAAACAAAAATTTCAAGATTATACAAAATCAGTTGGTGATAAATCATCAAATTAATCCTGTAAATTGTAGTGGCCTTATGGGGTGAGTTTGGCTTAAGTATTATTTGTTTTGTTTTCTATTCCCCAACTCTAAGATGTTAATTTACATGCTCCTAAATTATTTGATTAAGAGCTACTCTGAAACTACGATATTATAGCTAGGTAAAAATTGAAACTCTCGCCGAAGATGATTTTGTACAAAATATGTTTGATATAATTGTTACCTTCTCTAGCACGTACGTACAATGTACATAGTAGGTAGAGAAGGTATTGTACAGCACTCAAAAACTCGACACCGATTTTCACCGAAAGCACATGTTTTCAGATCCCCTGAATAAAAAGAAAAATTTTAGAAACATGTCCGTGTGTGCGTGTGTGTGTCTATGGCCAATATAGACAATAAAACGAAAAGTCGGTTAAATACCAAACTTGATATTCAAGTTCAGTATCTTCCAACGATGCGACACGTAGATTTTCAGAAAATTCCCCCTCCCCAACTAAACCTTAATATGGAATATTTTTGAAAGTTTTGAGTTTTTCAAAAGTACCTCTAATGGTTATTATTAAAATTCCATGTGTTTAAGATATTTTATGACAAACAAAATTATATTGAACTTTTGGGGAATAGTCTCTGAAGAATTCTTCATTTTGGATGACTTTTGTATAAGTTTGTAGAACTGTAAAAACATAAGTGATACACAAATACTTATTGCAAAAAGCATGTAGAACTCGTTAAAACACACAATTTACATCCCTACATATTTTTTGTACACTTAACAGCTTTCCAGATATTCCGAATTATTGGTTTTGGTTTTAAGCTACTTCAACTTTTTCTCAAACGGGAAGTCCATCTTTCCTTCCGTCTCTCTTTTGTTTACTCATAGCAAGCAAAGAGAATCGAATTGTAATTGTTTAACATGGCGACCAGCTTTTAAAAGATTTTAGTATCGCTTTAGCCTGTCCATTTCTCTTCAACTTACAAAGAAGCAAGTAATAAGACCATTTCGTAATGTTTATCTTGATTAGCATGATGTAGATAAAAGAATAGTCCTTTGTAAGTAATGTTGTTTGTAGAACAGCTAGAGAAAGTCATATAAATGGAAAACATCCGATTTTTCTACTTATGATGCCTCGGGGTTCACTCAATTGAACACCTGCTCACAGGACTCTGGTCTCTATCAAGTTGTTCCTCTTCAATAATGCTTGAAAATAAAATACCGCACAGCAATTTGCACTTGTGACGGTCTCCACAAAGAGAGAGTTACAGGCAAAGAGCAAGAAAATCGTTTATTTGTGTGAATGGTACATATTCTTGTATATTTTATTATACGAAATTGGGATTCCTCCTTACTAGAATTAAAACGTACTGGCCATTAATGTAGGATATTTGCGACGACAGTAATTTGGATAGAAATATCAGGCCCCTCTTTTTCTAATATTATCATTTACTCTGTCTACATGTGCTATGCTCATAGTAGCTGGAGATAGTATAGTACTAAATGTCGAAATTTCACCGCAAATATATGTTTTGAGGTCTCCTGTATCCAACAGATAATTTTTTGAAAAATGTCCATGTTTGTATGTGAGTGTCTGTGTCTGCGGGCAGCTCAAAAACGAAAACACAGTTAAACAAAAAAAAATTGTAATTAGTTTTAGTAATTTGTATGGATACGGCAAGAGGATTTCAAGAAACTACCTCAACACCAAACTAACATTTACATAGAAAAACTTTCGAAAATTTTGATTTTCTCCGAAATGTCTCTAAAGATTTTGATTAAAATCCCGTATATTAAAGCTATTTACATCCGAAATAAAATGTACATCTTGCGTTTTCTGTGAATAGTCTCTGAAGACATCTTTATTCTGGATGAATTTTGTCGAATTTTGCTTTAACTGCTAGAACGCAAGAGATAGACAAAAGTTTACTACACAAAAATATAGATCTCGTCAAAACACACAATTTAAGTTCTTTACATTTTTGTTGTGGAAATAACAGTTTCCGAGATATTGCTTGTTATTGGTTTCAATTGTAAAGTATTTATACTTTTCCGTTTTCATTTTGTTATACTCCTGGCCAAGCAAAGAAACAATTTGTAATGACAATCGTATAACGACAGTTTTTAAATCATTTGACTATCAATTTAGTATAGCGCATTCCTTTAGTCCCCTTCTTCTTATAAGGAACTAAGTAATATGGACATTTTGTTAATGTGTATCTCGATTGGCATGGTGTAGAAAGAATAATCTTACGTAATAGGTTTATAGAACAGCTAGAAAAAATCATGTGAGGGTAACACATGTTATTATCATTTACTCTCTCTACACGTACTGTGTACATAGTAGAGAAGGTATTGTACTCGGTGTCGAACTTTCACCGAAAATGTGCTTGTGGTCTCCTGTATCCAAAGGAGAATTATTTGAAAAAGGTCCGTGTATGTGCGCGTGTGTGTCTGTAATTGTGGACAGCATAGCTCAAAAAGGAAAACACCGTTAAACACAAAATTTGATACTTAAGTTTAGTATCTTGCAAGGTTGCGACACGAAGATATTCAAGAAACTCTCCCAACTCCAAATCATCTTTTACATAGAAAATGTTTTTAAATTTTGTTTTTCCCAACAAGGTCAGCAACTTTGGATTAAAATGATGTATATGAAAGATATTTATATGATAAACAAAGTATATATTGAATTTTCTGGACATATTCTCTGAAGAACTCTTCATTCTGGATGAATTTTGTATGACTGGTAAACCGTCAGAGACAGACAAAAGCTTACCACACAAAAAATGTAGATCTCGTCATGTCACACGATTTATCTCACATGCATGACATATATGGGCTACGTCGGATTCGTTCAAAATAGGAACATTATGGATTCCGCCCATGCTGATGTGGTGGCCCTTCGGGTCTCTCTCTTCCCACCTCTCCTTCCCATGAGTCACTTAAGTCCCAAAGGGTCACAATGGGCTACGTGCGGTGCTCTGCTCCAATTACTGGTAGCCCCATTTGCGAAAATCCAAATACAGGCCCAAGCTTAGGGTTCCTCCTCGGTGTTTGAGAGCTATTAAAACTGAGGAACCACCCCCGCCCAAAAAAAAAACTCAGCCAGGGAGGACAGACAGTCTTGTCGCAATTTGAATCATAGACCACTCCTTCATATCTTAACGACTTATTTCATCGATTACGATTTGGCTGGGTGTTGAAAATACTATTTCCTACCAACATAACCAAAGAAATTTCAATGGCAGTCTTCTATGCCTTTCCATTTCTGACGCATACTGAAACCCAGTGCTTAGTGATGACTTTCATTACCTGCTGCCAAGGTTATAGTGTAAAATATTTACGGAGTAATTGACAGTAAAAGGTTATAACAAAGCTAATTTATTAATCAGCTTCATATTAATGTGAGTTGCTAAAAAATAGCAGTATAACAAACAGAAATGATTACAATAAGATACATAACAAACAAAACGAATAAACATTTCCAGATTCAGCATTTGAATCCCCCCTCTTCCTCCCTCTCTCTCTCTCCCTATATATATATATATATATATATATATATATATATATATATATATATATATATATATATATATGTATAAAGTTTATCGTCTTTTAGCATGTTAGTTCATACCGGACAGTGAATGAAATCGGGGAAATGGTACAGAAATGAGCCCGGGTTCATGAACCTTAAGTATATTCCTTTTCTCAGAATAAACGAAAATCTTGAAAAAAAAAATTATCCGCACAGTAACTCACCCCAACCGAGATTTGAAGTCGGCATTTCTTCAATGTGAGGTAGACACACTACCACCCTAAACCTTCTTGTTGAATTCGGTTATCATTTGATACAAATTAAGGACACAAGCATATCATCATCTAACTGCTGAATTGCAGTAAACCAAATCTTAATTATGGTGATGTAATGTCGAGTACAGCAAAATAACGGAAACATTCATTTCCTTTTTGAAAATGTGCAGCAAGTTTTCAATATGTTTAAAAGATTCACAAACTTTGTGCTCATTAGATATATATATATTATTTATATGTATATATTATATATAATATGAATATGTGTGTTGTGTGTGTGTGTGTGTGTGTGTGTGTGTAAATTGTACGGTGCAATACGAGCGTAAAACTAACTGGTTCACTGCAAGGGAACGCTTACGTTGTGCACGTGACTTGAACATTTGCCAGGGAATGGGAATATTGCCAAACCATCAGGTGGCATAAGCTCATATACAAACCAATAATTGCAACCCGCTGTTTATTACTTTTCGATGACAGCCGTGTAATCGTGCGCGGCAGAAATTCCTGTTTATGCAAACGTGAGAAAGCCAATAGCACAAAACGTTCATCGGACAATGAAAAATTACTTACTTTACTTGCACGTTTTGTAAAGTGTACGTTTGGTAGTGTGCGTTTTGTTCCTACCAATACAAGTAATTTAGAAGTATCGTAATAGATATCACTGTGGTTACACTACATTATATACCAAGTGAGTTGGCCCCACGGTAAATATGAGGCTCGATTTCTGGAGTTTCTGTTTTAGATTTCTGTTCATCACCCGCTCTGACCTTGGAGTTTTCATGGTTTTCCCTGGTCGATAGGTAGGCAAAAGCTGGAATGGTATCTCTTCTATGACTATTATCCTTCCCTCTTTTCCTTCTCATGTTTAAGGTGTGCTTCTAGGTTTCTTGGCGTAAGGTGGTGGACATCGAGCGGCTGCCTGGCGCAAGAGTCGTTCATCTACTTCTCAAGGCAATTCAACCACTGGATGGAGCCTTCAAGCTAGGAAATGCTAGGGACTCTGCGTGTCTCTGAAACCTGTCTGCCTGCGACCTCTAGCCTACTGTGGCTCCTTTACTTTATCCATTACTTCTTCCATTCCGAATAGATCTATGTAGGTCGCAGTGCGGACGATGTCCCTCTTCGTTACGTATCCTATACCGCTATCGGTCGTTACATGAATATCGTATTATTTATCCACACCTAGTAACATGAGTTACTTTTATTTATGCAGTTAAACTTATACAGCAACTGCGATCTAAGGGTGTGAAAACCCTAATATCTTATAAACAGGCAGTTCATCATGAAAAGGCAATAAGTCTAATATAGTAATTAAATCAGGATGATAGACGCTCCAGTAATTAATTTAGATATGGCTCATTTTTTAAATTGTTCATTGGTCGAATTTATGACAAAATCAGAGTTGTAATCAAAGATTTCTGAAAGATTTGCCTGCCTAAATGGGAAAGAAGATTGAGTGACTGTTCCTTCAAAATTCTCTCCGACTGAATGTGGGAGTAACCCAGTGCAGCGCTTTATACAAACACATGTGTAACACAGTTCTAGATGGAATAAAAATGTGAAACGTTAGATTTATATTCTTATAACAAACTAATGTATAAGCTTATAACCAGAAAACTGTTTTTTGACCCCTACCGCGATTTGCCTGTCTAAATAGAGAAGAAAGAAAGTTGAGTGACTGATCTTTGAAAATCACCATCCCTTTTAGCACCAACTTGAAAGTAACCCCAATGGGCAGGATGCACTTCTGTCTAGGCCCATACTATCTTTGCAAAGTGGAAGATCTGCATTTCATTTCCTTATTTTCCGCAGAAAGAATCGCGATTAAGTGGCTTCAACGGGCAAAACGAACCACCGCCCCTTGAAGTCCCGCTATATGCCATGCAGAATAGGCAGAGCAGTTACGTAAATAACTGTCCGTCGGCTAGATAGAGGATGGGTGGGTAGAAGGGATAGGTGGAGGATTAAGTTATCCTTATTGGTTTAAAACCATTATCGTTACTGCACGGCTTATTGACATGTTTAAGATACAAGGTGAAGGTTATAAGAAATAAATAAAAGTAAAAGAATTATATTTTCATTCCTATGATTTTTTATCTATTCTTGCAGAAACTATTCTTAAAAAAACGTTTTTCTCTATCTACTTCACGTTAGTTGAGACAAAACTTTCCCTTATATAACTTGGAAGTGATTGGCTCCAAAAATGCATTTGACATAAGTTGTGTACTTTAACTTAAATGCCTTAAAGTAAGATTTTCTGTATCTCTTACGGTTTCCCAGATAAGAAAAAGTAATTCAGAACGAACTATACCTCAGAAGCTGCTCCCAGAATTTTCAAAATGTAGATTTTATTTGTCAGGTAAATATATTTAATATTTGGCAATAATACAAATGATCAGCGGCATTTTCGAGTAAATAAAAGTGTGTTAAAATATTCTGTATAAATATAATTTTGAGTGCGGGAATTGTTTTTGAAAGTCTTCATGTCACATCCTTGAAAGATATTTAAGTTAAATCCCAGATTTGATCTTTAACCGAATTTTCATTTTTTATTTATGCTGTTCATGGACACGCACAAACATCTTTTTATAAAAATGCCTTTTCTCCTACATACTGCACGAGGTACAGAAAGTAAAAACAAGAAAAAACTAGAAATAAATTGTGTCCAACTGAACAGTTTCAAACGGCTTTATGTACTTCAGCCAAGAAATTGCTGTGTTTTGCCAGTTCCTCTTGTCTGCCAGTAGGTCCCAAGCTTCTTTTAGTTGAAATTAAGAGCTTGTGTATGAATTTAATTACGTTGATTCTCCCACTGTGCACCTTCCGTCGAAATATATAACCACTCTTAATGTGTCACAGAATGGAATCTTGAATCGTGAATCTTTTACCATATGATAGGCGCACAAAACAACTAATAGACGTTCTTCACTAGGTGATAAAAACATTGATATACTCTAGCTCAAAAATGAACAAATTGAATTGAAATGAGCAAATTACTTAAAATGGCTACAGAAATCAATAATATAATTCGTCTGCATATCTAATTGTCATATCTAGCCGCGTACATATTAGGGAAGCTATTGCTTTCTACCTTAAAAGGTTACAGTAGAATTTCACCGAAAATAAATGAAAATCTATGAATAAAAACGAAAAATGAGATAAGTACTACACTGGGATGAATGTAAAAAAAATTGCGCACTAAGGTTTTCAATAAAACCGCCCAAAACGCAATTCAGACCCGGCTGATGGCGATGCATTTTTTCTGGCGAAAACTTCTATAGCATAGTTTCCTTCAGAAGAGAAGTAAGGCCATTGGTCCCGTGTCGTAAATTTACGGTACGTAAAAGATCTTCAAGCCAGGTAAAGAGACCTCTGAGCAAAATGAAGATGTATTCCACGCACAAAATAAAATGGAACACTAAGAACCGCAGCAGTAGTAGCAGAGCATCCATAAATACTACACAATTTAATTTAAATGTTTTATGTTCTCAAAGTGACTATAATGATTTTTATTAAAATTTTGCTTGTATTAATGGTATGGATATGACAAATAAAATGAGTATCTGAGTCTTATGGGGATGCTTGTGAAGTCCATTTCATGCAGAAGGAATTTTGTATAATCTGTATAACGTTAAGCAATCCATGAAAAGTAGTACAGAGAAATATAGATCTCTTAAGATCCCACAATTTAACTTAAATTACACTATTGTGACTAGGATATTTCTGACATATCTGATATTAATCATTCAAATACTTTGTCAATTTTGTAAACTTATCTTGCTTTTCAGCTGTTTCTCGCGATTATATGGAAATAGTAGGACAGTTTCAGATCGTAACATCCCGTTCAGTTTTAAAACATTTTGTTATCATTATTCCCTTTGCATCTACAAGAAAATGAGTGCTTTGGTTGTTTAACTAGTTTAAAATAAAGTGCATAGAAACAATATTTCGTAAGAATAAACAATAGAAGATAGAGAAAGGCACGTGAGTGTGTCACATCACATTTTGTTTTTTAAAAATAACCTCAAAATAAGAAAATTCATTAATGATGACTTAACGAGAAAACCAAATAGTTAAATTGTTCGTTCCCTGACAAAGACCACAGAATTAAGATTGTCGAAAGTTTGGATTTTTACGACTCCAATTTAACTCGGTTATTATTTCGTGATGTCATCATTAATAATCAACACCAAGAAAGCTTCAAATCTTTAAAAAGAAAATTAATGCAACAAATGCTGGTGTCGTGCAGATTTACTAATTATGCTGTAAAACTATCTCCAAACTTAATTATACATCAGTCCATTCTTCATTAAAAAACTGTTACTTTTTAATTAAAGAATCTCAAGTATTTTGATTAACACTTTCGAAAAACAGCTACTTTCAACTTGTCAGTTAATTTAAGTCTTTGACGTGAGAAGAATGCTGCAGCTTTTAGGGGTATTCTGCTAACACCGTACGGGTAGTGTCAAAACCCTGACTTCACTTTTTAATACTGCACCATAAAGGAAACTTTCACACAGTCCCTCAGTCATGGTCTGAACAGTGCGTAGAAACTCGTTTACATCTTGTATACGTGCTTCGTGACGCTTTAAATTTATACGGTAGCGCAGAGTTTCGCTTCAGAGGAGATGCACAATAGGTTTTGTTTATAAAGGTAGAAATTATCACGCTGAACGAAATGTTTGCTAAGTGTACAGGAAAATTGTTCTCATAATAACAAAGAAGAAACTAAGCGTAATTATTGGAGTACTATTACACCAAGCAATATTATGATAGGATCAACAAATTCGCATACGTGCGCATATACTTTATAGTAATTCTATGCATGCTCACATAAACGATTAACCATAATTTTCTTACTACAAAGAAAAAGGCGTGTAGATACTTCATATCTAAAAAAAAATCATTCATATGGCTTTCTGCAAGAAAACGATTTTTACAAAACATAATTATTTTATCTATATAACGCTAATCAATATAAACATTATCAGAAATCGTTTTATTACTTAGTTGCTTATAAGTAGAAGGTGAATAGAGGAACACACTAGGCGAAAGCCACACGTAAGTCTTTTAAAAGCTGTCGGTGTGCAATTGTGGTTCAGATCTGGATTTTTGTCCATGGTCGGGAAAAAACAAGAGATATGGAACGATGAGAGTTTGCTGTTTGAGAAAAGTTAAGTGTTTTAAAACTGAGACCAACTACAGGGAATGTCTCTGAAATGGTTAGTTTTGCAAAGAATATGTAATTGATAAAATTGTGTGTTTTAACGAGATCTACATTCTACAGTTAAGTTTTTATATCTCTTACGGTTTAACAGTTATGCAAAGTCATTTAGAATGAAGAGGACTTCAGGGTTCTTTCTAAGAAATTAGGGTTATACAATTCATTTGCCATGTAAACCATCTTTAGTATTCGGGATTTTAATCAAAATCGTGAGAGCCATTTTTAGAACATAGAAAATCTCCCTTGGAATATATCATGCTTATCTTGGCATTTACTAGACTTTTCGTTTTTGAGCTATGCTGTCCACACGCACACACACTTTCTTTGAGTGCATTTTTTTCAGGGGCCTCAAAATTCATTTGCGGTGAAATCTGTATCGACCATCTGGGTGGATACAATAGATTCACTACCTAGTATGCACATTTTACTTACTGAAGGTAAAAATGTATGCTACTGATCTTGCCTAGTCACTATCATCACGGAACTAACTTCCAAATTTGGTAAATCCAAATGTGATCAAATACACTTAAGATGGGTGTAGCCAAATTCTTTCAATACAAATTTATTTTTTCTAACATTTTGACTTGATGTACTTATTAGACACTTGTGCGTATGTCTCAAGGGTATTTCCTTTGCTTTTCACTTCTTAGGTTCTTTTAAAAATGAAATACCTTAGTAGCTCAAATACGCCATGTTCCAATCTCAAACAGCCAGAAGACGCGAGGATATTTGTGTGACTACGTTTTTATTTATTCCACTAAAACTGTAAATTCATCAAGATCATACTTTAGGTGTAACATTAATTAAATGTTATTATAACAATATGTTTCGAGAATTACTAAATAGGTATCTATTTGGGTACTTCTATACACCGTGTCATTATACAGGCAGGCTGTGTCACCGCTTATTTAACCTGGGCGTACCCCATGCTACTCCACAGATGAGAAAGTACCCAGTGAGTCCAGCCACACTCCACCAACAGCATATTGCCAGCCGAGAAGTAGAGGTTGTCACCAGTAGTTCAACTGGTACCAAATGACTTGCAGTTTTCTGCACCTATATATTATATCAGGGGGTTAAAGTAAAATCAGTCAGTGGGAGTTGCCAGTTATAACATTTAAAAGCTACCGCCCGTAGGTAAACCCGTAGTTACCCTATAACAATATAATTACTATTTTTAAGAGAGAAATCAGCTTTTAAAATTACAAAAAACATGACGAAAGGCGTAGTTCTGTAATTCAAATGTTAAAATAGAGAATCAAAATACAATGAAAGCCACAACGCTGCAACATGTTTTTTTATAAAATAAATTTGCTATAAATAATCATTGAGTTTACGACCTTGAATATCAGGGCATGAATTATGTAACATTTCATAGTGGAAATACTTGTAGGCTAGGACACTGTGCAGTATTTTTGTGATGTTTCTTTTGCTTTTTATTAGAAAACTTTAGCTTACATGAATTTACATCTGTATCTAAACTTTAACATAAAAGTTAGTTCTCCACAACGTGTTATAGAAATTGACATTTTTGCACGTGGACCATTCTTCATCAAAACTTTGTTGATTGAGGGTCCTTTAAAAGTATTCAAACTTCACCGCGTTTAAATTGTAGTTGCGGCGCATCATTGTTAATTCTCATCCAACTAGTCACCATTAGCTGAGAAGTGCAACCAGCTCTATAGCCAAAGAGGTTGAGGTGCAATTGCAATATTGCTGTATTGCTTCGATTTTGTTCTGTATCGTTTAGAAACGTTGTAAACTTTTACATAATTATGGAGGTAAAAGAAAACAGGAATCAAAAAACGATTTCCAATATATCCTCAGGTGAGACATCTATTGGAGCTAGCTGTCTTATATCCCAATAAGATGGAAAATAACAATAATTGATTCATGTTCCTAAAAAGACAGGCAGAAGAATATACATCAAAAACTTTAATTCTGACTTCGACGAAAACCATGCAAATCGCGGATAAAGAGAAGCAATTTTTTTCCACATCACTGATAATATGGAAGTCGTTATTTGGCGGATGCTAGAAATGCCGAAATCGCAATATTAAACTGTCTTGTAACATATGCTCTTAGAGTTAATTTTTTTGTTTAGATGCGAGAAAGTTTAATCTTTGTCTTTTCTTTTACTAGCCACGAATCCGGGTATAAAAATCTTTTGTGGGTGTTTAGACAATAACATATGCACTACAAATGATAAGAATCGTTATTAAGATTTACTGTCCCCATTACCCTCAGACTTAAAACTTTTTTTCAGAATGCTGTTGACAGGAATCTAACTTCTCAGTCATTTCATGTCCTAGCCAAAATACCGGGAATCAAAATCATTTGTGCGTGCTTAGTCAACATATCAACCTCAAGCCGAAAAATGATCAAAGGATACCCAAAAGCGTGATTCATATTTACTGTCCTCATTACTCTCAGAGCTACATAAAACTTTTTTCAATAAGTTTTGCTCGCGGAAAAGTCTAACCTTGCAGTCATTTCATTTACTAGCACAATTTCGTGTATCAAAGAATACCGGGAATCGTTCACAGATTTACTATCCCCGTTACTCCTCAAAAGCACGGCTATTTGTAAACTCAATTGGTTTTGATGTTGGTTCCAATTTAAATATTCTAGGAGCACTATCCCTCCATTAATACCTTCCAGAAAATCGAAACGAACAGTGATTTTGACCGAAATAAGCGGAATTGACCAGTCCAGCACACGACGTCAAAGTTGACCATAAGCAACTACCTCTTTCAACTTTTATCATTGCCGATACACCGAAAAATTGCGCTAAACTTGGTGAAATATCGAAATGTCCGACATCCAGCCTTGATCCTGAATGGTGCAGATGAACAATTGTGCACCTTTCCTGCCCGATTATTTAACGGAGAGTGGTAAAATATAGCAGTAAACCCTAAAATTATAAATAATAAATTACATACAGCAGTGTCATAGTATTTTTGACTATGCTTATGGATGCACTTAATGCATTTTTCAGACAAAATCGTGGATGATTTTTGTTTAAAAACTAATAACTTAATCATATGTTGCTGCATGCAATTCATCATCACTGCATATGGATCTTCAACACAAATGTTTATCAAAATTGACTGGTTGAATACTTGGAAAAAGGTACAACAATTAAGTTTTGATAGTTAAACTTTTGTACTTTCTCTACACGTACTATGTACATAGAGTATACAGAACGTATTGCATTCCACCCAAAAGTTTGATTCGGGATTTCACCGGAAATACATGTTTTGGATCCCCATGAATAAACAAAATTCAGAAAAAGACCCGTGTGTATATGTGTGTATGTGTGCCTTTGGACAGCATAGCTCAAAAACAAAAAGACCATTGAATACCAAACTTGGTATTTAAGTTTGGTATCTTCCAAGGATGCGACACAAAGATTTTGAGAAAATCGCCCCAACCCTTTATATGCTACTTTTTCGAAAGTTTTCATTTGCTCAAAAACGGCTCTATTGTTTTCATTGAAGTGTCGTATATTAAAGATATTTACGAGACAAAAAATGCATATCTTCAATTTTCTGGGAATGGCCTCTGAAGACTACTTTATTCTGGATGAATTTTACGGAATTTTGCATAACTGCTAAACCGTAAGAGACGGACCAAAACTTACCATACTAAAAATGTAGAGCACGTTAAAACACACAATTTATATTACATGTATTTTTTTCGTGGAGTTGACCGTTTTTGAGATATTGTTCGTTCTTGGTTTCAGCGTTAAAGAAAACTTACACATTTTTCATACAGGAATTTGTCACCTCTTGTCCATACAACAAAGGAGCATCAGTCATATAGCAACCAGCTTTTGACTATCACTTTAACCTATGGTAATCCCTTATTTCGCTTCTACTTACTAGGAAGAAGGTAATAAGACTATTTCTGCTATTGGATTTTCGATTAGAATGAAGTAAATAGAAGCATACGATTTTTAAGAATAATTTGTTGCAGATATGTAGAGACACTCATGTGAATGCAACACATCAGATTTTTTTATTAATGATTTAAAAATTACTTGAAAACATTACTTTCAGCATTAATGAACAATAGCATTTCAAATGTTGATGGCAAGTTTCTCCACTCGTGTTGGTTCTTGACTGTTGCCGTCAATTTGGCTCCAAAGTAAAGGTTGTCTGCTCATCATATTTTCTTACGTCCTACGTTCCTGTGGCAGTTTCTTGTGTCCCACGCTGAGTGTGTGTCTGTGTGATTCCGCACTGCAGCATTGACTTACTATATGTCAGACTATAGGAGGTTAGGTTGAGATGAGAGTAATATCAAAGGGCGGCTTAAACCGGGTGTGGAGGGTCCCTAACATTACCCAAGCAGTTCTTCATCTCAATTCGGGGAGCTTTAGGAGCATGCGTCCCAGGTTTGACCGAGTTCCCTGGGTCTACAGACGATTTTCAAAGCCATCCCGCTGCCGTAGCTGTATTTTCTGAGCGTATTCACCACCACGGTAGGGCGCCACCACCACGGTAGGGCGCCACCACCACATTCCTCGCGACACTTACAACCCTGAAAGAGACCGGTTGTATGAAATGGAGATGAAATTAAGGAACAGGAATTTCGAGGGAATGAAGAAACCTCCCCAACATTCTAGTCACCCGGGAAAACCCCCGAAAACCCCATGCGTCAGGCCGGCCATGGGAATTGATCTCACGACCTCCCGAATGCCAGTCTCACACAAAATGTCTAAGTCACCTTGCTCAGTGATTCCGCGCTATTGCTTTACAGTAACTTAAAACTTTGGAGGCTATAGCTAATTGCTTATAACAATAAAGTTTCATATTTCCCCACTTAAACTGGTGCACATTTAATGAACATAGTTGTCATTAATACAGAATATGACTTTTCAAAGAACTCCAAGCGCTTTTTAATAGCTCAAATATGGCGTAAACTAGTAAACCAGTACACATATATTTCCATTGAACTCTATCTGACGCCTTGGTAAACCAGGATATAAATGTGACACTAACCTATTGCGTCTTTGTCCGCTTTTTCTCTAGTTACTCTTCAGTTTTCCGTGCACGTAGCGCCATAATTAACGCACGAAATCAGCCCTTCAGTCTCCGGTCGCTCATTCTTGTGTCGAATACTGGACTCGTCTTCCAGTTTCTCGCACACAGACCTCGCAGATTGAACAACAAACAGCTCTGAGGCTTTAACTGGCAGGTCCATTTAAAAAATTAATGGCTTTTCAGTATATAAGTATACTGCTCTCTTTAAATGTTCATAATGATATGCTTTGTATAGTTTGTCTACAACACGTTTAGTCCCCCTCCGTGGTGTAATGGTTACCGTGCTAACCTCATATACCCAAGATCACGGGTTCAAACCTGGCGGAGGGCGATGAATTTTTTCGGGTATAAAAATCGTTAGCATGGCTTCCTTCGGAAGGAAAGTAAAGCCGTTGGTTCCGTGTCGTAGATTTATGACCCGTAAAAGAACCTCAAACCTGGTAGACAGGCCTCTGAGCAAAATTTAGCGGTGTTTCACGCTCAATTTAGAATGAGACGCTGTGAATCACAGTAATTAAAGAGCGTCCGTAAATAACACGCCATTTACATTTAGAAAACAAACTTGTAAAGTAGGTTTCCTAAACAATGGACAATATTTCATTATTTTAGTTCGTTTTCTTCTTAAAAAACCAGTTGAAATATAAAGCTAAGATTTTGCAACAAATGAAGAGAATATATCTTAAAGAATTGAACTGGGAGAATTAAGGTGCCAATAGTATTACTGGCTCTAACATGTTTTCCTCAGTAAATGAAGCAAACTTTATATAAAGCCTTTTATATGATTCTCAATTTTAAAATACGTGAAGCTTAAACATATCTGTTGTGTTGCATTCATATGACTTTCTGTACCTATTCTGTAACAAAGAATTATTACAAAAGGCTATTCTTTTATCTAATTCATTCTAATCAAGATAAACATTAGTGGGCCGCGCCGAGTGGTTAGACCACTCGCCTCTCACCTAGACGGCCGGGGTTCGATCCCAAGCGACCGCATGTGAGATCTGTGGTGGACAAAGCGGCGCTGTTTTCTCCGGTTACTCCGGTTTCCCCCGCCATCGCATTCCACCGGTGCTTCATCATCATTCATGTATCATCAATGTCACCGCCTGCGGTGCCGTAAGTAGTTAAAGCGGGCGTTAAACACTAGCAACAAAAAAATAAACCTTAGCAGAAATAGTCTTATTAAATAGTTCCTTATAGGTAGAGGAGAAATCGGCATACAGTAGTCTAAAGCTATAGTCAACTGTTTTAAAGGCCAGTCGCTATGTGGTGGAGTAGAAATTCTCTTCCCTTTGAATGACCTAAATGAACTCAAATGAGTAATTACTTCCCATTTTAGAAAAGTGTAAGAATTGGACATTTTTAAAAGCAACGTAATAAGGAATACCTCGCAACTCGTTAGCTATACGAGAAATTCTATACGCTATAAATGATATACTTTAAGGAGATCTACATTTTTTGGTGTAGCAGTTTTCTCTCTCTCTCTCTCTCTCTCTTTAAAAATGAAGAGGACTCCAGAGGCTATTCACATCAAATCAAGATATATATATTTTCTCGAATTTATATGGATGGATGGGTAAATATAAATTCGAGAAAAAATATTTATTTCAAAGGGTAGCTTAAGTAGGGGATTTTCCAAGTTTGGTATTTAACGGACTTTTCGTTTTTGAGCTATGATGCCCACAGATATACACACACACAGTATATATATAATCTATGGAGTTACATGCCCGAGTCTTGTGTTAGCATAATGAATTTAGACAAAGTACTTTAATTTCTTGGCAAATGCTACTTATCTAGAAACATTGTTTGCCTTATCCATACTGTTCAAAATATCCTTAGGGCCCATATTGCTCTTACATTTCTCAAGTACTGAACTTAAGTAAGAAGTTCGGTAATTACCGACTTTTCGTTTAGGAGTTGCGCTGCCCACAGACACACAGAGATCTTTTTCTAAAGATTTTCTGTTATGGAGTCAGGGGTCTCAAAGCATGTATTTCCGGTGAAACCTTGGTATCGTATTTTTTGTGTGAAATACTATAGCTTCTCTACCTACTATATATATAGTACAAACATGGTCAAGAAAGTAAACATTTTTTTCTAAGATACATTATGTATGGTTAAGAATGTCTACCTTAGTGTATAATGAGACACGGTTTGCAGTTTTGAATACTATTTACTAAGATGCTAAACCAAGGTTATCTGACTCAGCAGGCATCCTTGCTTTTTACCTCGTGGATAGCAGCGGTGTTACCTCTACCTTTTTTTTTTTTTTTTTTTTTTTTTTTTTTTTTTTTTTTTTTGTCATTCTTATATCTGCTGCAAAAATTTAGCCCTCCTAAACACCCAGGATCTCTTATGCATTTTTTAAAGTTTTATCACTGAGAAAGTAGCACCACCAAAGAAAACTTAATCCACAATTTAAACACAGTTTCTCCATTAAACAAGCCAATAAAGACGATGCCATTAAAACAACAACAGATACTCAATATTAGCAAAAGGGTTGTGGCACTATATAAATGATGAAGGTTTTAAATACCCAATATTTATCAGAATCAAATATTTCTTTCTTTGAAAGAGCAGGATTTCCTTTTTCCAGTTAACTCTTCCCAGACCTCAAACTTTTATTGCGCTCAAACAAGCCCTCACGAAAGTACATTGGGAGCGAAGGACTAGTGGCACATACAAGAGTCCGATAAGAGTATTGGACATTTCGAAAGCCTCTGAGAGAATAGAAACCCTTTAGACCAAAGCCTACAAGCACAGATTTCTATCTTTGAGTATAGCTGAGATCATATAACAAGTATACGAAACAGCAAGTTTGTGTGTAATTAGGCTTATTACATATTCTCATTTCTATTAATTTCCCACAAAAATACGGTTTTACTACTGGCATTCAAATGTTCAGGCGATCGGTAGGTGTTCGGATCGGTTCCCCGCGGTCGATCTCTCTGACCCATGGGCTTTTCGGGTGTTTTCCCGGGGTCACTAGGCGAATGCTGGAGAGGATTCTTCACTCCTCCGAGCTTCCTGCACCTTCCTTTCATCTTCATCTCATCCACCCGGTCTCTTTCAGGATTGTAAGTGTCGACGAGGTCTGCGGCAGAGGCGCCATTTCGTGGAGGTGACTGCGCTCTGGAAATACAGTTCTCGGCGGTTAGGTTGTGCTAGAAGTTGTCTGCGGACTGAGATGGTTTAATCGGACACACACACACACACACACACACTGGTTTCCAGAACATCCGAGACCGGTCGCTGTACGAATTGAAATGGCGGCCAATGAAGGGCGCATGGAAGTTTGGGAGGATTGGGAGAGTGAAAAATCTCAGCAGTTAACACTATAGCGCGAGTGGAGTTACGGGCGTTGCTGGTATATACCAATATAGGTAAGTAGATAGTATGGTATCATTTTAGCGGAATCTGTGCCTAAGGTGACTAACAAAATGTCGCTGGTAGACGTACAGTCGACCAAGCTGTTAAGGTAGTGAAGTGATTAGGTCATTCAGGATGACGTGTGATTGGCCGTTTTGCAGCCCCATCAAGCTAGGGACATGAGTTGTTCTTTTCAATTGCACTGAGCTAAGATACTATGTACAAGGAAACCTATGTCTTTTGTAATTTGAATTTTATTTGCCGTAAGTGGGTATTAGCCATTCTTCGTGCAGTATAGGATTTCTGTAACTATTTTGTTCATTTCTGCAACTAGTTTAACAAATGTAGAAAGAAGCCACAGCTTCATCCAATAAAGGCTGTTTATTACCGTAATAACACTGAAATAATATTTTCGCATTTGATTATCAAATCTCTGTAATTATGGTATGTGGCAGTGAACTATGCATAGCAGTAAAGAAATTAAAGTGTTGAAAAGTAATTTCTGTGTGTGAAATAAGATAACTATGCAAGTATTTTAAATTGATAATAATAGGAAATGAAGTTATGGACCTTTTTCGGAATTTTATTTACGAAACAGTGTCAGCAAAGTGCGTTAGTAGCTACCCATTGTAGCTACAGATATATTTTCTGAGTTGTATTTGTGGCTTGGTTAAAGCGAAAATGTAATATTGTTAGAAGTGTTCATTTCGATTTTGAGATAAAGATAATGATTTTTCTCAGAAAATATACGTAGAAGGGTAGAAGAAAGTCATTTTTGCTACAATTTTCTCACCATTTGAGGATGAAATCTCGAGGAACATGAATTAGGACTAGTCTGACGGACGGACCTCAAGTCTCTTGAGCAAACACACACGCAGGCCACAGTAAGCCCTTTCTGATTTCAACGTCAGCACTGAAAGAAAGCTGTGAAGGAGGGACCCAAAGAGCGACTAAACCCGGACGACGATGCGCAATAGTACAGTCAGGGTCCCTAACGATTCTAGAATGACACAAATCCCGACGTCGGAGACGCTGCCTTAGCAATATTCAATATTTAGCAATATTCTGGAATTAAAAGATCTATTAACAACAGGAGGTCCAAGAGGTTAGGCTAGCTCCAGGGTAAATCTTCCAGGAGTGCTAATTCTACTGTCGCAATGCAAAGCACCAATCGCATCACTGGTCCTACAATCGAGAAGCATATGAGATAGAACCTATGAAAGTGAATGAATGGGACCGGTAACTGTACAAAATAAATTTGTGGTAGAGGAGGACTCATCCCTGCAATCAAACACCGACCTAGGGAAACCAGAAAAAGAACCCAAAGTCACTCGGTTGGTCCGATGGAAATGAACACGGGATCTCCTAAAAGCCATCCTCATATTTTACCGTGCAGCCGTCTGGCCAGGTTTGGAGAGGTCTTCTGGTAATGTTGGCAATGTTGAAGTACAAATGTCTAATGAAACCAATTGATATATGTTATTTGAATCCATAAAGAAATATGTCAGCACCAAATCACTAAAGTATGTAGCATCTACTGTTAGCAGCTGAAGAATAATGTTGACAATTGAAGCAGGAAATAAGTGGCTGTGTGTGCGTGTGTGTGCAAGTGTGCCTTCGGTATTCTAAATAGTGGAAACTAATTCTTGTAGCTAGGCTGTCATGCGTTCGTGCTCCAAAACAAAATTCTAGATATCCACGCGCAGAAACAACATGATTAAACATACGATTTCTTCAGTTTATGTTTTCGATCACCTTCTGTGGAGGCGAATGGTTAAAGTTTTACTTTCTTTACACGTACTTGTACATAGTGAATAAAGAAGGTATTGTATTGCACCCAAAAATTCGATACCGAGATTTCCCTGGAAATACATGTTTTCAGACCCTCTGAATAAGAAAAATATTTTTAGAAAAATGTCCGTGTGCGTTTGTCTGTGTCTGTGGGCAGCATAGCTCAAAAACTAAAAGGCTGTTAAATACCAAACTTTATATTTAAGTTTGGTATCTTCCAAGGATGTGACACGAGGATTTTCAAGAACATCCCCGCACCCTCAGCTACCTTTTACGTGGAGAAAATTTGGAAAATTTTGATTTTCTCAAAAATGGCACCTAAGATTTTGATTAAAATATCTTATATTTAAGATATTTATGTGACAAATAAAATGTATATATTCAATTTTCTGGAAATAGCGTCTGAAGGCTTGTTTATTTTGGATGCATTTTGCGGAAATTTGCATAACTGGTAAAGCGCAAGAAATAGACGAAAACTTACCACACTAAAACGTAGAGCTAGTTAGGACAAAACATTTACTTTTTTTTTCTCGTGAGGTTGACCGTTTTTGAGATATTCCTTGTTATTAGTTTCATCTTTAAAATACCTGCAGTTTTCTCATAAGGGAATTTGTCAACTCCTGTCCATACAAAGAAAGGTACCTCAATCACATAACAACTAACTTTTAAAAGATTTGACTATCGATTTAGCATACGCTACTTCCATATTCCCATCTACTTACAAGGAAGTAGGTAATAACACCATTTCTGGCAATTTTTTTCTCGATTAGTATTACTTAAATAAAAGAATAGGCTTTTTAGCAATAATTTATTGCAGAGATGTAGAGAAAGTTATGTGAATGGAACACATAAGATTTTTTTAAACTGTGAATTAGTGCTATTTAAGCACTAGGTGCAATTAAAACGGGCTTTGTTTTAAGACAAAGAAATCACTATTCTACGAAATTTTAACAACTGCGACAATTAACAGACAGTGAACGTTACGTTTAAGATGACCTGAATTATTCTACTTAGAGGAAATGATATGCCTGTTATTTTATCCTATTTTTACCCAGAAAACATTTTAATACTGATCAAGTTCAAATAGCATGCAAGTTATTTTAGCATTCTAGTATAACAGTTTTTAGAGCAAACACTTCACTCTCCACATTAGGAAAAATAATCTATCGCTATTTACAGAGAAAATCTCAGTTGGGAAGAAGTAATAACAGTTTAAGTAACATCAATTTATCCTTGTTTATTCTCAGTAGCCAACATAAAACTACTAAGAAAACACAAGAAAGAAACAAAACAAAACAAAACCAACAAAATTAACATGTGAAAGAGAACAAGAAGAAGAGGGGAAGAAAAGGGGGTACTTCGTCTGGTTTGATGATATTGCTATTATCTATTTGTTTTTATATAAAAATCAGTTTTGTATCTCAGCTTATAAAACATCACAAACTTCCCATGGAGAAAGATGATAATAACTCCATGGCATGACAGCTCACAAGGAACCTTGACCTAGCGCTTGGCCACTGCGTCCCCCATCTCGGTCTATGACAGACGCCATGAATGGGGTGCAGTGTTGGAGGGGACACGTGATCAGCGCCTCGAACCCCCCGCGGCCGGTTAATGCGGTCCTCATGACCTGGAGCCACTACTTCTCCATCAAGTAGCTCCTCAATTGGCCCCCCAGGGACCTCACGAAGCTGAGTGCACACTGGAGCAGGTCTCTCAGCGGGGGAAAAATTCCCACGCTGATACTGGGAATCGAACTCAGGTCTCCCACTTGGTAAGCAGCTGCGCTACCGCGCTAAGGAGATGGCCTATGGATAAAAATACCGCTGGTTACAAAAATTGAGAAACAAAACATTATAATTAGTTTTCTTACATTGACAACGTTCCAGCGATTAGGACAATCATAGGGAAAGATATAGATTGCATTACACAAAATGAAATATTAATCCTATGAAATGGGACGGAATTTCAATTTCTAAGCTAGGAAGTAATCTTTGCCTTGTGTCTGAGTTATCTGTGCCAAGTTTGGTCAAAATCGGTCTATAAAAACATTATACATATACTGACCTTTGTATATTAAGATAAACACTGTGATATTGGTAACTTTTAGTGCCAGCCCGAATAGCAGAATGCTGTCTGAAAAATTACAAGCAATTTTAGAGGAGAATAAAGGGTTTTAAATTACAAGTAATAAAATGAACGTCAATTTGCTTAGAGAGCTCAATCTTTTTTCAGTTTCAGTAAACCGTTTTGTCTGGTGTATAGTATGTATTATATGGATGAGAAGTCGCTTCAATATTTTTAAGAAATTAGAAACGAAATAAAAATTTTAAAATAAAATTAGAAATCCCAAAATAATCAATAATTAGGCCTACAAAACCTTACTGCACAGAAAGTTCAGACTAATTAAATGAAAGTACAGATGTTTCTTTACAGAAATGACATGCTGTTTTGCTCTAGTGTTTTATTTTTTAAAATACAAAAAATGAATTCAGGTAACCTGAAGGCTGAAAACAGAAAGAAAAAAATCACACGTACGCATACCACTATTAATGGGAACGGCTTAAAGCAATAGGATACAGAAGTAATGCAGATAGCTGTACACATTAGCACGTGTGTTACTGCATAGCTGAATGGTTGATTCACATTGTATGCGCCGTCTGCTTACACCTGTGTAAATTCATTTTGACAAGAACACCGATTATTTCAATGCGTACGAGATCCATTTTTATCGGATGTATTTTCATCACTGAACCTAGAATATATAACTTCCTTTCTTCTGTCGATGTTAGAAACTCTTTCATCAAAGTTTGAAGATTCAAAATCACTCGCTTTCTTCTAATACATTGCAAACTGCAGCTCTTATTTCCTCTTTGGCTCATAACTTTGGCTAGACAAAGCCATTTTTCAACCAACATATAACAACACCGGCTAGAGAAATTAAATATGGAGTTAATTTAGCACTTTGGAGCGAAGATAAGATCCTGAAACGCTCCAGGAAACATTTCTCTATGGATATGACATAGAAACTACACAGACTTCCCGCCGGAAAGAGTTGAAACGATTAGATCGTGATTGGCAATTCTTGCAGAATTTTAGCATCACGATTAGATCGTGATTGGCACTAATGGGGTTAAAAGGGGGGACTAAATAACTGAAGTAACAGCCTGAATGCCTGTCCGCACGGCCGCTATATTGTCAGTTTTTGTAAAAATAATATTAATTCTCAGCAGTGGAGTATTGCTGTGTGCGTGGTCAACATCCTGCCTCCCACTGCCCGGTTTAACAGCAAATCGAACCCAGAATCTCTCACACCGCAGATACACACGCTATGGGGGTTACCAACTGAAATACGTAAAACCAATAGTAGGAAACCTCAATGTACTGCATAGCACTGTTCTCAGAACGCACAATGTAAACAGGTCGCCATGATCGTGTAATAGTTCCTATGGGATTCCTGCATGAAAAGAGCAATCCCATAGAAAAATAACGCTTTGCAAAAAAACAGAAATAGCGAATGTTTGTTTTTCTCTGGCAACGAATGGTGAATTTTTACTCCTAAAGGGCCGGTACCTGGTTCCTCGCTGAAACGCTAGTAAAATATAAATCGGGATCTCCAGAAAGGAAAATCACACTGGCTTGTCTCTTCTGACATTTATTCTACCTTCCATTTATCAATTGTAGAAACAAGGGAATAGGATAAGCATATTTGCATATATGCGTTCCTCGCTCCCCAAGCACACATTGTTTGATATTCACGTCAGGCCTTCCTCCCACCCTCGCATTCAGCCGCACCACGAGTTTTCCGTATCACACAGCTGTTTTTGTGTTGCACATCAACTAGCTGACAACCTGGTGTCCAGTCAGCTTACTATTTCATCTTCAAGTTCCGCTGAGAGCATGTCTTCCTATATAAATCACTTCAAACAAATACCAGCTCCGGAACATTTAGGCTACCGGTCGGTTTCGTCCATTAACAATCCCAAATTGATTTATCTACACTTTCAGATAGTGTCATTACCAAAATTCGCTTCATTGGGTTTGCTATTTATGGGCAGGTATCACCATTCATTTCCGTCAAATGCTTCTTTCCACACTTTCCTAATTTATAGTAAACAAACTAACTCAACAAAGTAGTACTCAAGCCTTTATTTATTCATAATAGTTTTACTTTCTCTACGCGTACTATGTACTTAGTGTATAGAGAAGATATTGCAATGCACCCAAAAATTCGATACCGAGTTATATTAGGTCCCCTTGAATCCAAAAAAAAAAAAAAAAATAAGATAAAGGTCCGTGTGTGTGTGTCTGTGGACAGCATAGCTCAAAAAACGAAAATACCGTTAAATACTAAATTTGGTATTTAATTTTGGTATCTTCCGAGGATGCTACACGAAGATTTTTAAGAAAATTTTCACACCCCAAATAACCATTTACATGGAAAAAAATTCGATCATTTTGGTTTTCTCAAAAATGGCAATAGCAATTTTGATTAAAATATTTTATATTTAAGATATTTACATGACAAAAAATGTATATCTTGAATTTTCTGGGCATAGTCTCTAAATACCTCTTTATTTTGGATGATTTTTATGGAATTTTGCATAACTGTTAAACCGTTAGAGATAGACAACACTTACTACACAAAAAGCGTAGATCACGATAAAGCACACAATTTATATCCAATACCTTTTACGTGGAGTTGGCCGTTTTCGAGATATTCTTTCATTGATTTCAGTTTTAAACTACTTACTTTTCTTACACAGGAACTTGTCAACGCTTGGCCATGCAAAGAAACGGATTTCAATTCCAAAGCAACCACATTTTAAAACTTTATACTGTCGGTTTAGGCTAGTGTATTTCCTTATTTTCCTCCTACATATAAAGGAGCTAAGTAATAAGACCGTATCTGCTAATGTTTTAGCATTAAATAGAAGAAAAATCTTATTAACAATAATTTGTTACAGAGGTGTAGAGAGTCATGAGAATGGAGAACATCAGATATTTTAAAATATTATCTTTTTCTACTAATATATTAAGAGAATAACCTTGTAAGCACGTTTGTGTATGCTTATGCACATTATGTGTATATTTAGAAAATCTCAAAAACCAATTAACAATTATATAATTCTTCTAAAATTGAAAAGCCCTATTCTTTCTGACAGTCATGGGGCTATAAAACGATAAAGTTACAGTTAAAAAATAACTAAAATATAAAAATTCATATATATTCCATTTGCGTGACTTTCTCTACCTATTCTGTAACAAACTTGTTCCTCTCACTACTTCATGCTAATCAAAATAAACATTATTTAATTCCTTATAAGCAGAAGGGAAATAAGGAAATCCACTAGGCTAAAGCTTCAGTTAAATATCTTAAAATGGTTACCATTTGACTGAAATTCGGTTCTCTTTGCATGGCCAGAAGTAAATAAAAACACAGGAATGACAAATCTCCATATGGGAAAAGTTTAAGTATTTTAAAATTGAAACCAATAATAAGGAAGATCTCGGAAATGGTTAACTCTACAAAAATTGTATTACATTGCATGTTTTAAAAGATCTACATTTTTTGTGATGTAAGTGTTTGTCTGTCCCTTACGGTTTACCAGTTATGCGAAATTCATCCAGGTTGAAAAGGTCTTTAGGGTCTATTCACAGAGAATGCAAGATATAATTTATTTTTCGCGTAAATATCTTTAATATATAGCATTTGAATGAAATTCTTTAACCATTTTTGTGAAAATAATAATTTTCAAAAATTATTCCATGTAAAGGCTAGGTTGGGGTGGGAGATTTTCTTGAAAATCTTCGTATCGCATCCTTGTAACATGCTGAACATATTTTTTCAATTTTGGTATTTAATCGACTTTTCATTTTTGAGTTATGTTCTTCAAACACACACGGATATACACGGACCTTTTTCTAAAAATGTTGTTTGTTTTTTCTAGCACGAACTATTTACATAGCAAGTAGAGGAAATATTTTATGTCACCCAAAAATTCTACACCGAAATGCATATTTGAAGATTCCTGAATCCAAACAGAAGTATCTTTAAAAAAATATTAATGTGCGTGCTTCCAAAACGAAAAGAAACTTGGTATTTAAGTTTATTATGTTCCAGGAATTGGACACGAAAATTTTCAGAAAATTCTTCCACCAAGAACATTGAACACTTTTCGAATTTTTCGATTTTCTAAAATATGCCTGAAACGATTTTGATTAAATTGCAGTATATTTAAGATATTTAAATGGCAAATAAAACGTATATCCTATATTTATTGGGAATAAACCCTGAAGTCCTCTTTATTCTGAAAAAGTTTTGAATAACTGGTGAACTACACAAAAAAGGTGGATTTCGTTAAAACGCACAATTTATGTAATATACAGTTCTTTGTAAAATATGCCGTTTGCGAGGTATTCCTTATGATAGATTTTAAGTTTAAACCTATTCTTAGATTTTTTTTCAAATGGGAAGTTTGTTATTGGAAGTAGGTAAAATAATATGTTGTAAGAATGATTTGTATACAGAAAACGCAGAGAAACTCATGTGAATGGATTTTACTTTTGAGGAGAGAAGTTGTTTAGGTAACACTCTCTGTAACTGCCTGATGTTTTTGTTTGTTCAAATGTATTCATGTGTAGCCTCATAGTGCACTTCTGTGTGGGATATAGTTGCTTTCGCTGGTTGCACAACGCCAAGAGGATTTGTTTCTCGCTGCCTTTGTACTCAGTGAACTAAAGTCCACTTTAACTATCTATCCCCTTTAAACGCGATTAGTGTTAAATTTAATAAAAGGGAAGTAGTGGCGCTCATGTTCTGCTTATTTAAATTTCTCGAGGTTGTTATTGATACTTTCAATCACAAAGGCCCACGGAGTGTGGTAAACATAAATAGACACGTCTCTTTCGTCAGTGGTGGATTACTATACATGCCTTTGCCTCCCTTACCGAAACTTACCGTTTATATGTTATGCCCAAATTAAAGGATCTAAAGGAAGGGTAGAATAATTCATTATACTTCATGTGAAGGATTGAGAAATGCAGCTATGCGAGGTAATAGAAAAATTGTAAACAAAACGACTTCATCTACATCCAGTGTTTCTTTTTAAATTAGGTAGTACGTTTATTTAATTTGAACAAGTTCATTAATAGCTTCTACTAAGGAACATGCACAGAGCCTTAATAGATGAATCAAATGAATGTCACATAGTCTGTGGCGGTGCTAGAGTTTGACGTAATTCATTTTAGAGAAGTTTTGCTCGCAAATGCATGTGCATCCAAACATCGACATTAAATGTGATGCAAATAATCGCAATTTGGAGAATGAAACCTTGGACAATTACTTAAATAACACACAATCTATTTTTTTCCTATTTATGTGAATAAAAACTTGTTGAGCTGGTAACCCTATTTGCAGTTCATGTGGAACCTCTGAAATGCTATGAAAATGATAATTCCCGCCTTTAGAAGCTGATATTCGTCTCATCTTTGCTTAAAACATCGTATTCGTTACCGAGAACTGCACGTATATATGACAGCATTATGACTCACGAACATTTCCCCACCTTGAGTAGAGTCGGGGAAAACGTTTACTAAAGACACTGTTTAGCAAGTGTTATCTACAATTATGTAAACCTGCATATTTATTTTACCAGTCAAGTTTAATCATTACCTAAATGTGGAACACAATATAGACAAGTCTAAATAATATATCTTGTGGATTTCATAGTTTTTGCAAAATGTAAACAAGTTAATAGGTTTTATTAGGCAATATTTACGAGATAAATCTTCTAAAAATATTCATGGAGATAATCCTCTAGAGTACTTATACACAGACCTTATATGACTTTAAAACTGAGCACTTAGGAATATGATATAAAAATACTTTATAAAGTTTTGGGTGTAGGAAATACAGGACAAGATATTCAAACAATTACAATGGAGCAGTCACGAGAAAGTAAGACTCATATCATATCCTTAGGTTTTAAATACCATTTTAAAACATTATCGTTCTTTGTTTCACAGAAACTAGTTTCTGAGAAATACTTACACCAGCTTGCCAGAAAAATAATTAGGAAGTATACTGATGCTTAGAGCCAAACATTGTAGCAGTAAGCGTACTATTATTTCCCGGCGAAGAAGGACAGCCAGAAAGCAATATAACTGTTTTAGTGTAAAAAATTATTGTGTTATACACATGCAGAGAAGTATAGGCATGTTTTGGGACGGAATAAGGTAGGCATTCGTTTTATGACTTCAAAAGTCATGCTCCACCTTTATCCCTCTAGTTTCTTGTGTTAGGAGTAGTCAGAGTTTACGGCAACGGTTTGCTAATAAATCATAAGTTACTTGGACAAAGAAAATAACAGAACATTGTCCGTAGCTTTTAACATCTGCATTTTGAATCATACAGTTGTGATTCTTCATTTGTGCTGTATCTGCAGAGATGTCTGTAGCTGCCATTTTTATAGGAAGGGGTAAAAGTTATATACGTGTGTGGTTAAACTGAAAGATAGCAACGCAATTTACGTGTAAGTTTATGAGAGCTTTCACCAGTGACATGGATATACAGAAAATTAATTTTTCGGGTTTATTTCTACGTTTTTATTACATTATACTTTATTTTTGCGAAAAAATGCCAAGGAAACATGGACTTAACGGTATTCTGTGAGTGAGAACAATGTTACTCTTTGACAGTTTACCGATTCAGTGGTGGAAATTATGCTCCAGTAACAATGCAGCTCGTGCTGGCAGAGGACGGCGCTACACCAATATAATCAGTTGCATTTCATTATGGACGACTTCTCTGCATCTCAGTATGCTAATATTTAAAATTCATTTAGTTAACTTAAATTGGCATCACACTTTGAACTATTAGTATCAACAATACTGTGTTCAAACTGGTGGCAACATTAATTCCGCTTAACAAATAAACACTAATCAAAGCTATGTCCATGTCGATAAAAGAATATTAAAGGACTAACCTAATGTTTTATGAATTGTAAATCAAAGATCCAGAAGTTTATTGTTAAACGATGTTATGGGCTTTAACCTTTCGTAGCATAAAAAGTACTTAGGACAGGCACGTGCTGTGTAGACTTATAGCAAAAAGAAATATCGCCAATTTAGAAAATGTTGCCTTAACATTCTAAGCTTTATATTTAGCGCTTGGTAGACAAATGACTGCTATGAGAGAGGAATTTTTATTTAAATGCACATTCCGACCAACCAATCTATGAGTTTCATGGGCTTGTCCAATCCATGTTTGGACGCGCCGTGGCCTAATGGTTAGACCACTCGCCTCTCACCTAGGCGGCCCGGGTTTTTTTTTTTTTTAAATACAGTTCCGGAGTCTGATGGAGACTCCAGCGCTGTATACCCTACTTTTTATTTACCTAATTTGTTTACTTTGATTACTGTATGATTACTGAATTTCTGTTTTACTTTTTACACACACATACACACATATAACACCATGCCCAAGGCGGGACTCGAACCCACGATCCCCTGCGCTGCGAAACACCAAAGCGAGACGCTTTGGCGAGCGCTGCCATGGGGACCTGCCGGGTTCGATCCCAAGCGACCGCATGTGAGAATTGTGGTGGACGAAGCGGCGCTGGGGCGAGTTTTCTCCGGTTCTCCGGTTTCCCCCGCCACCGCATTCTACCGGTGCTCCAGCTCCATTCATGTATCATCAGTGTCACTGCCTGCGGTGCCATAAGTAGCTAAAGCGGGCGTTAAACACTACCCAAAAAAAAATTATAATCCATGCTTGGGGAGCTGGTAAACGGAAGAGAAATTTAACGTCTCCCCATTTCACTGGAGTTTTTACCGATAGCGTTGCCCACTATGCAGTGGGGGAGCTAACTCAACGACTGGCCGAGTACCAAAATATATCTTGCAGTCTTTCGATCTCAAGTAAAGTGTTGGTGGTGTTTAACGCTCGCCTTTATTACTTGTGGCACCACAGGCGATGACACTTGTGATAAATGGAATGCGATGGCGGAGAAAGACGGAAAAACCGGAGAAAACCCGCTCCTGCACCGCTCAAATCTCACATGCGGTCGCTTGGGATCAAACCTGGCCATCTATATGAGAGGCGAATGGTCTAACCACTCGGCCACGGTGCGGCCCTTCTCAAATAAAGCTTTAAAAACCTTTTTCGGGCATATACTAGAACGCTGCCACATTTTCTCGACTAATTAATTTTATCAATGTTTGTCTTCATTTTACTGTAGACAGACAAAGAGAGAGAGAGAGAGAGAGAGAGAGAGAGAGAGTGAGAGTATTAATAGAAGAGTATCATCATTCAAACGTTGCGTGTATCACTCATATTATAGTTCGATAGGAATTTCTCACAAGTATATGAGGGACTAAACATTGCAACAATACGGTGTGTAAAATCTTCAATTTGGGGTTTGGGCCGGCTGGCTACATTAGGTAAAGCTGCAAAGGGTTCCCTGTTAGAGCAGTGCTACTCCTGTAATTAGTTCTAATTATAATTACAATGAGACACCTATTACATTGAAAAATGAGTTGCAAAATGGTTGTATTATTTTTCCATACTGATAACTTTTGTCAATAAAACGTCCCTGCCTCTCAGCTCTCTGTTGTTATTCGTTATTTACACGGCTAAGTATGCACAATGGGGTGAATAAGTAAAGGGTAGCGATATTTTCACTCCAACTATGAGTGCAAGCCTAGAGATCTGGCCTAATTCTGCAAATAAATGCTGGAATGTATTTATTTTTCAGGGCTATTAAGTGAGCGTGACTTCAAAAGTGCAATAAAACTAAGGTAAACTAGGGCAGGAAGAAAACTAAGCTCGTTTACCCTCAACGTAGATAAAATGGTAGAGAATACAACCCTAGGGTTATGGTTCTTGCATACGGCAGCTGTTTTCCATAACTACATTAGACAGAAAAAATCCTACACTTATGACTTCAGATTTATTCCAATGTATCCAGAAAAAAAAAATTATCAACGCTAGAGCATTATCTTCAGGCTATAACTTTAAAACTTTAAATGGAGCTTACCTATACTTCCTTACAAGCAAGATTTGTGTAAACCGAATCGATTACATGCTTCATCACACTCCATTCAAGATTTATTGGTACCTCCAAGCTAGAACTGTTGTTCCTTCAACAGCGCAACATCGAGGCCTGCGGCTGACTGAGAAAAAATCTTGGTGAATTTGTTTGCGTGGAAACTAGAAAGAAATAACAGTATTTTGCGCACGTGTATTTTGAGAAAGGCAACAATAGCTGGAGTACAAGGTATGATGTGTTTGGGATCTGTAGAGTTTGAAACCAATATTAAACTTGTCATAACGGCGTTCGTCACTAATAGGCCAGTTTACCGGTGTGTATGCCATTTTACTGAATTCATAGTTCGGTACGTGCTTGGTTTCGTTCAGTTTCTTTAACATAACATGATAGCAGGTCCTGATGTAATTGAAATTCTGAATTATTCTAGCAGCAATTTGATGAGACAGTTGAAGTGCTTTTTTAGAAAACATAACAGAGATTTTCCGCCACTGAGCATTGCTTCATTAAACTACCGCGGAAAGTTTTTTTTTTTTTTTCATTTTCGCTAATAGACTCTGTAAGAGGCCATTGTCACGTTACTGTTTTGCTGAAATGGCTTTGTAAATACACTAGCTGTAATCTTAATATACATTTTAAATCTCCAACTTTGTGTTTGCGTAATTCAGAATTATCAGGAAAGTTAACATGAAATTATTAAAGTTTATGTGATAAGTCAAAAAAAGACGTTCTATGGTATTATTCTTGGAAACAGACACACTACTGTTACATAGTAAGCACATGGGGTTTCCTCTGAATTACATAAAACATTACTGCTCCTCCCAATCTTTGTTAAATCGGTATCCTTCTTAGTCATACAAGAACATCCATCCAATACAGGAGACATAATTGCACCTAGTTTCACAATCTCTCAAATAAACTGAACATTTCTTTACAAATCCTTGACTCCTTCGTTTGCTATCGGTATAAGTGTAATTATAAACATACGTATCTCTTCGCCTGCTCTCGCTACAAACAGCAATGTTTAAAGGAGTGAACCTACTGTTTCCGATAAAGCTTTGTTGGGTGTAAGTGACTCTGGCTACAATTCCCAACAATTAAACTCTACTATTTGTTGAGGGAAATAATGAATACAACTTTGAGTGTACAAAATCAAGTTTCATGGTCATGGGTGTAGGCTGGGAAAATGTTCGGAAGAAAGTAATTCTGTCCTGAAATTTGGTTTAAAATTAGAGATGCTCAGAATAAAATTTGGTCCATGAAGTTACCCAGGAAAGCACATATCGGGCACTGCGTTGGCTACATTACTGGAATTAATGAGCACACAATGGATGAATATATCAAAATTAGGAATTTCTGGAAATGTGATCGGAACCAGCTTAACAATCACCTTTCATCTACCAGAATATTTTCTCGAAATACGAGAAAGACGTTACATCGATGCTGCAGTCATTTCACATCAGAACTTACAAATACATGATCAATGGAGAGCGATTAACAAACATTTTGTATATAGAGCAAACTAGGGTACTTTCGCAATATTAAGAATTTACCCCAATAGAATACAACAAAATACTGGAATTTCCATTGTCGGAAAAATTGTCAATTACAATTATTTCGACATTATAGGTACATTTATTTTTTAAATTAAAAGGTTTATTGTAAGCCAAAATTATACAAATATTCATTTGGGGAAGCTCGGTTCATTTCGTAGTATGTACTCATGCACTTCGGTAATTTTGCTGCAAAGTTCCTAAAATAAATGTTTACATACTTAGTTGAAACATACCCTCAAGTTTACTGTAAAAGTATAGGTAATGATGTGCTTGTCTTACAAAATATTTCTTACTCAAGAGTGGCGCAAGAAGCTCCTGCTGCTATGTGGCAAGTCCTTGACATGTTTTGTGAAATCATTTGTTTCACTGCAAACGTTGTATCCAAGCCTATCCATTTTTTATGATTTCATACCGCCTGAAGCATGGACACACGCATTTTCATCAAACCAACCAGAGACTTGTTTTCACTGTGGGAGCAACATCGATTGTTTCTTATACAGATGGCCTTTCAACTTCTGTTCTTATTATTCCATTTCATGAGTTTTTCTGGTCACTGCGTATCTCTCCTCCTACGAAGAATTATCAAACACTCTCACAGAACTTTCAGAATGTTTCCGTTTCCTCCACCCTCTGTGGGAAAATGGAAGCGGGAAAACAATTTGACTTGTAGAGGGTTGTGCCTGTTCATAGTCCGAGCAATGAGACATTGAAAGCATCTACTAATACCACTTTTTGAATCATAGTCTCTTTCACTGTGGTCTTGAAGAATGGAAAAGAACACTTCATTGTAGGTTTCTTTCCAAAACTTTGAGATGACCTCTTGGATTCTCATTCCACCTATGTTTTAGAGAACCAAATCCCGAAATATTAAAATGTGGTTGAAAATGGGTGACATGAGAAGGAAAAGTTGCAAATATAATTCCATTTTCTCTTTTGAATTTCAAGGCCCCTAGAGAAACTACTACTACTTGAAAAATTACAGGAAATCAAGTAGATGTGAAAATAATCCAACAAATGCTACCAAATGTGCTTAACTACTGGATTCATATTTCCTTTGGCAATATTACATATCTACCAAATGTATCACGAACTTTTTCAATGTATGCCCCTGTACACAACAACCAAAGCTCACGACGCACTTCTTATGTAAAACAGCATTCTCTCATCTAGAATCTGTTGTCTTCGGAGCCGTTGCCGAATTTCAAAGGCGCTGTCGACATGGCTTTCAAAATTGGCAAATTAGAATTTGCGTAAATGGCTTGTGGCAATATTCATTTCTTTTATTGTGCATTATGTAGTAATTTGCACTATCTTTATCAATATATTGAAGTCCTTATGTGCATTTATATGTAGGCAGCTACCCTGCCTGCGGATTCTATAACGACCACTAATGGATATTAGTAGCATTTTGTGGAAAAACTAATATTACCAAGGAATACAGGACCAAATACTCCAATTTAACTTTGTGAAGAGATAGTTGTTCGAGTTCAAATGTCTTTCATTTTAATGAGTATACAATTCCATCATGAAAAACAGCGTGATTATGATTGCCTTAATGGTATAGATGTTAATGACTGCGAATGATTTCTAACCATGACTGGTCTACGTAGTGTAGTGTTCGTTAATGTGAAAGTTCACCGATATCTGGCCAATTATTTCTTTAGAAGGCCTTTATGGTTGTAGGCTTACTGAAAACAGATACCCTCATAATGCGGGCTTTACTGTGGACAGTATCAGAAGTCTGGGATGATTAGGTTTTAAATTTTCGTCAACTTCTGCCTTTCCTAGTCGTATACCGAATTTTTCCTTTGCTTTTCTGTTTTCATTTTCTTTAATCTACTATACTTGTCCTGGATTCCGGATGATTTATCCCTAAACCAATGTCACCTTATTAACACTAGAAGCAGTGAAGGACATAAAACGTCTTTATATACATCCTAAAATGCGAAATGTCAAAAACAGTAGGTCTAGCCGATAAATGGACATATTTATATTATTTTCACATTTTCAATCAGTGTTTTTATTCTTCGTTCATTTAGTTGTCAGTTTCTCAGAATTACACAACACTTTTTTATGGAAAATAATAAAATTATATCATCTACTATTTAGTTGAAATTTACAACATGGGCTCTACCATGCATGTAAGTAAGTTTGTGTAGACCAATGTTATATTAGCTATAAGCATATCCTTTATATTTTGGCACTGAATTTCAAAGAAGATTCACTTGAGTTATTGAATTTCCTGAAGTTCAGAAATAATACTTAAAGTGAAGCACAGTATTCGGGTAATATTACAATAGCTCATTTCTTAATTTGATGAAAAAAATGTTTCGACTAATGATAAAATACTGTATTGTAAACCTTATGATGCCAGCGTTAGAAAAGAAACTAATAGATTATACAATTTGTTCCATTTCAATGATTTTTAGTGAAAATTTTCTCTTAGCTATTTACAATAACACTCAGATTATATGTTCCATTTTAAATACCCTCAGCTAAGTTAGAAGGAAGTTTTTTGAGTTAAAAAGATTTGTTGACTGACAATTGCACATCCTTTTAATTTGAAAAATTTTGCAGGTTGTTGAATGTATATTACGACTCAAGACTCATAGAGTGAAACAAAAACAAAACAAAAAAAACTGTAAAAATCACAGCATATGTTACATATGTGCTAATAATTCTAATAAAATAAGGGGCGTGTTAAAGGATCAAGTTTCTGCTTCTATATGTGCAACTGATTTTCAAATAGACAGTTCGTTTTCATAATTTCACTAATCTACTTCATAATACAAATTTTATCTCAATATAATAATGTAAGGTCACACTTTTTACCTTATACTGCATATTTTTGCAAATTATAAGTTCTGATAGTACTTTATTTAGCATATTATAGTTAACTTGGCTGATAAAATGCTACCACTGTTACTTTGTATTGTAGAATAGCCAGTGCCATTACAACGAGGTTAAACAAAATCACAACCACAAATACCATGTTTAGTTTAGGTGCTATGTAAGCCGCTCACCAGTTAAGTACGCAAGAAATAAGAGCAATTCTGAACTTAAGCCGAAGTTGCTCTGGCGTATTTCACCAAACACAGATTACATCCAAATCACGTATACAGAAGTGCTCAGAGAACGTGATTTCACAAATTGAATTGTATTTTGTGAATCCGTTGTAAATAATTCAGATGAGGTACATTCGTTCCAATTGTGCAACAGAGGCCACAGTGGAGACCAGCGATATAGTGAGTAGTAGTATAGTCATTGGAAAGCCACATCCCCAGAGATTCTTGCTTTTTCAACATCACTGACACTACTGCTGCACTGATTCAGATGCCATGAATTAGCAATGCATTTTCGGTTTTCCCCTATTGGCAGATTCACTGAATTTCTTCCGTAATTGCGAAGTAAGATGATCACACAATGGATAACACATCCCTCCTGAGACTGACTTTTCAGCTTACACCAGACGTCACCAACTGGTTGCCCATTGAGTAAAGGTAGAGAGCAAATTTCTCGATGTTCCTATGAATCGCTTACTGTGACCACTAGGTTGCAGAAATCAAGAGCGGATAATTCCTTCAGTTTAGTCACAGTATACAAGAAATGTACGTTTGAAACACGTAATCAGCCTTTCAAAGGTTGAATTGACTATCGTACTGATGGAGTCACGGTGTAATTTCCCTTTACACTGAAAGTTTAGATTTAGTTGTATTATTTCCTATCACGATATTTCGATAGAAAGTTCTGCCTCTTTATTTAGAGACAGTATTTTGTTAACAATTTTCTTAAGGCAGAACATTATATTTTTGAAATGAATACCTACAAATTTTCATACGTTCAGTTGTAATTGGTAAACGCAACATAAACAATTGCAAAAAAGTGGCTATTAAGTAATAACATAGTAAAACAATAAGCTTCGTCAATGCCATTATAACGCGAGCAGCACGAGGGCTAGTTGTAACCAAAAATATTTACATTTATAGTAGTGTATATCTACAAGCATCTTGGTAATTAATTGGTATTCTAACACAATTAAAAAGGAGTGTCTTCTCCTATGTAACTGTTTTACCCACTGCGTAATGAACTGCAAAAGGAATTCTCTGACTGAATACAGAATCTTTCCGCAAATTAAACAGTTGTTCCGCCACTTTCTATAAATAAGAAATATTCCTCCTGGGCAGGTATAAGCATAAGGGACGATGCTTGTGTGTTGGAATATTTCTTTTGCCGCCATTATAAACTGACACAAGACAAGCTATGCAAGAGGGCAACCATCCGCTGCGTTCACGGAGCAAGCCTGTTTGTTCTAGCACAACATCAAGTGAGTTGGTAACGCCTGGCGTGGACAGTATAATACTCCTTAACTTGTGAGATGATGTCCTTTTTATGATCAATATATCACCTTTTATTTAGTTGGCATTACAAAACGTTTTCTTTCTGTATCCACTATGAGAGAAGAAATGTATATTTGACCAAACATTTCCTTGTCCCCCGAAAATTCATTACTTTCAAGGTATTCGAGTTTCCCTTCTCAAATTGGGCACATTTCAGGTCTTCTTTAAAACATGGTGTCTGTTGGAGATGCTGTTTATAACATAAATTTGTTTTAATGTCAAAGCTTATTGTTTTTTAGGAAGTAAAATTAAATGTTGCAGAGAATTGGTCACCAATTATACTTAGGAAGAATTGCAATTCTTCGTTTCAGAACAACGGCTAGTGAATTCGATTGTAACGTTATTAATTTTTATAATGGGTTGATACAGCACATATCTTCAACCCTCTCTAAAATTGACCTCACAATGGGAACATTAGGCACAACACCACAACTTTCTCTGTTGAGATCTAATGTCTCAGGGTTAATGTCTGTGGTAGTTACTGTATTTAATGTTCTCAGAATGGACGGGACTCAGAAAGGTATGAACTAATATTTAGTTCCCAAGTTCAACAGACTATATTTTAACACTATGTCTTTGAATGTTTTTCATCCTCAACACACGTTGTGATTTTTCATATATTGGAGGTTCTGAAACATTGTGCTAAAGTATTTTTTGAGGTTTCCAAGGACTAAACGGAGGGGCTACTTGAGTGAGAAGTAGCGCCTCTTGGACTCGGAAGCCCTGCTTATGGGACTTGTAGCTCAGAATGGTGGTGTCTCTAATTAAATTCTCATGGATATAGTTTCACTGGTTCGAGAGTTTACATCATTGCGTTGTGTCGCGCCTATTGCTTCAATGTGTTGTTATAACACATGAATGACAATATCAAATGCTAGGTTATTGCGTTTTCGATTTTGATTCGGCCTTCTTTACGGCCTTTCACCACGATATGTTGCTCAAATTCCAATGTGTCACTTTCTATTCTGTCAATATATCTAAGCAACACATATGTTAAAACTTGTGCCAGAGTAAATGTCATACAAGATTTATATGCAACTTCATTCAGAATTTCTGCAAGAAAAAGAAAACTAAGTCATTTGAATAAATATTTAGTTAATCATACGTTAAAAATTATATGACATATTTCAATAATTTAATGATATCAATATACCCCAGAAATTGAACACCTTCATTAAAGTAAATCATGCCACTGCCAACCTTTAACAAAAATTAAGGTAAACGGTTTGGAAGCTTCCTGTACCTATTTCAATACTATTCATAATTGTATTTAAAATTCCGTTTTGCTTTAAAGATTCAAATTAACCAAGCTGAGAATAAGCTTATGATGACAAAAATCTGACGGAAAGCTAAAAATAATTGAGATTACCATACTGTTATAAATATGTAGCAGGCAATCTTAACTAGCATAAAATAAAAGAGATTTCTTAAAAGAAAACGTAAGAACACTTCAACATTTATTATTACTATTACTATTATTATTATTATTATTGTTGTTGTATGTCCATGCCTTAATTCTCCTTGCGGTTTTATATTCTAACTGACAATCTGCTTCATTTAATGTTATGAGTATTTTCACATTTTCCGTACCGGAATATCACGCGAACACGTGCTGTGTGTATGGCACCGTACGGCAACAACGCTGGTGAAGCAGACTCAACATTCCCTTTGAGATTGATACTCTGAGTGGTCGAACAAGAAACGAGACATACTCGTTCGATATACCAAACGCAATGGACTGAGGTATATACAACTTTTTCTATTCCTCTTTTCGTCTTTTTCCTTAAATGTTCTGTGTGTACCGTTTTCTGTCAAATACATATACATATTCACAAACACACATGCCGAAGGCGGGACTCCAGCCCACGAACCATTACGCCACGAAGCACCAAAGTGAGGCGCTTTAGCGAGCTCGGCCATGGGGACCGTCAAACCCAATTCGCATGTATACACGGGCTCTTTTATGTTCGAAGGCACGTACGGGACAAGTTCGTAATCAAAATTCGTTTGATGGACAACTGTATTTTCCAATATTACTCTCTGCCCATGATTTACCTTCTTCAGTGGTGCTCCAAAGGCTCTATCCCTTGAGAAACGCAGAGAAAGTTAGAGCAAGTTTAAGATATATAATTTACTCCAATGCAGATTAAATTTATATACAATACTTCAGAGTAAGCAGTGTCTAACAACTTTACAATGAGATTGGATATCGGCTCCTTATATTTTTGCTCTTTACTTTGGGGTTGCTAGACTTTTAAATGTAACACCTCAATTTATATAAATACCTTACAAATAGAAAAATATCAAAACCGTGCTGAATATTATTTTTTTTAAACGTTTGGTAACAAAATTACATTTACTTGAAATAAACGTTAAAGAAATGCATTAAACTTTTTTAGTACATAATATTAATTGAATGTTCTTTTATTTGTTTTTGTTTTTTTCAGAAATCTTTTCCGGATATTCTGTCTTACGAGGAGGAAATCGTCTCGTTCAGATTGTGCACATGGGTCTTTTCATGCCGAACTGACGTAGACCAAGAAAACCCGTGCAAGTGACAGCTGTTAGAAAGAGGAAGCGCAAAAGCTGTTCCGGGCGCGGACCGCAACTCTCAGCACTAACTCTCCTATGAATTGTATGTATGTATTTATTTCTCTGCAAGTGGGTATCACCCGGTGGCTGAGTTATATATGTATACAAGATATATAATCTATAAATCACAGCTGCCAGTTTATGGCTTTGTAAGCTAGATATAATAGTTATTTACACAAATATGAAAACATTAAATTTTCTCTCAATTCAGATTCATTAATTTCATAATTAGAATCACAAACAAATTTAAATTTGTATTTACAACAATATAAAATCACAAGCATTTCATTTAAGGAATATTTACAAAAATTGTCCAACATTAATATCAAGATTTCTCCTAAATTTCTTCAGAGACAGTGGACAACCCCGAAAGGCTGCTCCAGGCAATTCATTCCAGTCTTTTATGGTTCTATTTACAAAGGAGAACTTTCCCACGTCAGTTCTGTATCTTCTATCCTTAATTTTGAACGGATGATCGTTTCTTGCATAGTAAGTTGGGTTTTCCAGTTTGTCAGTAACGTCCTCCGATGCGTTTAATCCAGCGTAAGCTTTAAATAAAGCGCACAACCTCTGTTTCTCACGCCTAACTTTCAACGGCTCCCATTTTATCTCCTCAGCGTTTGTAGGCCCAAAATATTTACCCCTTTTTATGAATTTATAGCCCTTTTCTGGATCTTTTCTAACAAATCAATTTGATTTACTCTATACGGGTCCCAACAAGTTACTCCAAATTCCATAACCGGCCGCACTAAGGACTTGTGCGCGATTTCCCTGGACTTTGCACTCCCCTTTTTTAAAATCCTCATTAGGAAGTGCAGTGTTTTCCACGCTTTCTTAGATACAGAATTTACCTGCTCGTCCCATGCAGCGTTACTCGCCAAGTAAACTCCTAAGTATTTGCAGCTGTCCAGCTGTGGAATTTTTTCCCCATCCATGTGATAGTTTTGCAGAATTTTACCCCTAGATCTATTAAATGCAATTCACTTACTTTTGCCAGCGTTAATTTTCATTTTATTTGCAGCAGCCCAATCACTCATTTCATTTAAATCACCCTGAAGAGCAGTCTCATTTTCAACATTTCTAATTTTATTGTAAATAATACAATCGTCTGCAAACAATCTTATCTGGCATTTTATATTAACAGTTATGTCATTTACAAAAATAAGAAAAAGTAATGGCCCCAGTACTGAGCCTTGGGGTACGCCCGAGCTTACCATACCCCTCTCAGATAGCTCCTTGCCTACTTTTACCCTTTGCGATCTTCCTTCCAAAAAAATGTTAACCCATAGAACTACGCGTTTATCAATTCCTGTAGCAGTTAGCTTCTGGATAAGTAAATTATATGAAACAACATCAAAAGCTTTGGAAAAATCTTATCACCACGGCATCTGTTCTTCCCCCTGCATCCACCTCCTCTGCTAAATCTTGAAATAATGATGTTGTCTGGCTTTCACACGAGTATCCAGGTCTAAACCCATGTTGCGCTTTATTGAACCACTTTTTCTTTTCTAATTCCTCCCGTATATATTCCACAATTAAATGTTCCATCAATTTGCACACTACTGAAGTTAGGCTGACTGGTCGATAATTATTTAATTCTGTTTTATTTCCCCCTTTATGAATTGGAACTACAATCGCAGTTTTCCAATCTTCCGGTAAGGCGCAGTTATTTATTGGCATATTAAATAAAAGCATTAGGTACGGAATCATGGATTCCCCTCCAATTTTTAGTATTTCGGTCGGTATATTATCAGACCCCCTCGACTTTCGATTTTGCAACATTCTGATCCTTCTGCGCAATTTGGATGCCATTATTTGAAAAACGGATTTTCCACTATCTTCAATTTCCAGTTTATAATTATAATCCACTTTGTTAAAAACAGACACAAAATGTGAATTTAATGCGTTCGCTTTTTCCTTATTGTTCAATATGGCAATTCCATTTTCCTTGAGTTCTAGTGTGCCAAGTTTATTTCCCCTGCGTCTACTTACGTAATTGTAAAAAGATTTCCAACTATTATTGGTCCCGCTAAGAATTTGTTCTAAGAACAGCTCCTGGGCTTGCAACGTTTCGTCTTTCAATTGTTTAGCTAATTCTTTATATCTGTTAAAATGCCAATCTGACTTCTTCCGTTTATGAAACGCGCGCCTAGACTTTCGTTTAAGTATTCTGATGGATCTTGTATAATATTCTGGATCATTTTTTTTTGTTTCATAACTTTATATGGAACGTATTTCTTTATTGATTCCGAAATAAGTATTTTGAAACTTTCCCATGCTGCATCTACATTTGTTGCAAATTTTAAAAACAGGCCAAATTGCTTTTTGAGAAAAGTCTGAATTCCATCTACGTCTGCTCTGCAGAAGTTAAAACTAATAATTTCCTCTCCTTCAAACCGGTATTGCTTTCCATTACACTACTTCATGAGCTACTCACGTCTATTCCATGGCCTCGAACATGAATCGAAACAATACATATTAAATATTAATACTTATATAGAAACTTCTGCTAAACTATGCAGGAATTTGATTAACATGTGCCACGCGATATTTATTTCCCGAGAGTGGGTGTAAACTGCAACATATGTATATTTTCTAAGCGCATCAAATATTTTCCTCACAGTGAAATGACATTTTAAATTAGGTTGTATTTATGGAAGCTCTTTAATTAGTATGGTTGTTAGCGTACCACTCTATATTGGGTGTTGACGCCTGAAGTTCTTTTACGTATCGTTGACCTACGTCAAAGAACCACCAGCTTTATTTCCCCTCCGATGGAAACCAATCCTAAGGATTTCTACGCCCGAAAAAAGAAAATCTTTTGCCCTTCGCCAGGTTTAAATACTTCAAGTACTAAAAGCTAGGATGATACCCGTAGAATAGAGAGGAATGTTACCCATGATAAAATACATATGTGTGTGTAAAATTTAAATGTAAAACATAAGCAAAGCCAAACGCCTGGTAAAATTTATGTAGTTGATTTTTCATTAAAATTAAAACTTAAATTATAGCTGCACAAAGTTGTTTACATGACCTCACTGTAAAGGAAACGTTCTAATGCTAAATACCTCTCTCTACCAAATTGTTTCACTTAGATGAGGCGCTTCCCAACATATTTGCTACATCGGCCTCTAGGCAACTTGTAGCAATGGTGCACCAGAAGGGATTGGGACGATAAGGTAAGGACTTGACATCGTTAGCCCGCAAGACGATGCTCATTTATTCACCATTTAGATTGCTAAAGCTTACAGCTTATCTTCGTGGCTTAGTATTGCTCTGAAAACGTAGCATCCAAGTTAAACAATATCAGGAAGCTTGCAGAACAGACAATGTGAAATTCGCCTATAATATTAAAACCGGCTTACTCATTAATCCTGATGTTGGTAGTAACCTTGAAAATGTGCTATCTATTGGGCACAAATAGCTACATTTTTGTGAAAAACAAGCCACTCAAAGGAAAGAGTACGAGTTGCTAAAAGGCAAAGAAAGAATAATAGTATTCAGGCGTCTATATCACACACTTAGGAAGTTGGAAATGGATCTGTAATTCTGGATATTTTTTCGAATTCTCTGACTTACATTGTATGTCCAAGCTCATAAGCTGAATTATCCTATTGGTATGAAAGCAATACCGATTACCCACTAAATTGCTAGGTAATCGCATGTTGCACCCAATAGTCTCTGTGGAAATCCGTCATTAAATTGCCGAAGCAGCATGTAACCAGATATTTAAGTGATATTACTCGTAGTTACATAGAAGAGCATATTTGTTTTAAACCGTTAAACAAGTCAATAAGGACGATTTGTGTAAATGGGCACAAGCCCCTAGGAGATAAGGTAAAATATGACCGAGTAGATATGCTACGAGCAAATCTCAAAGTTTGACACGAGCGTTTACTTTAAATTGCTTTCTTCCTTACCAACATTATGTATAATACTGTCTCTTTTTATTTCACATTCTTTTGTCATTTAACTGAAGGAACTTCTTATTACAAGCATGTAGTTTACAATAGTTTGTCTTTTACCTACAATAATAGTGACAAAATAATTTCTCATTTTATATTTCTTGTGTAGTAACGTTCGTTTCTCTCGATATTAATGGAGAACCACAACCTAAACAAGATGGCCTGCAAGGAGTTACTTTTACATATAAGTTAAGTTTTAGGCTTAACGTAAAATTATCTAAATGGTTCTCAGAAGCGAACAAATTAGCTAAATTCATGATATTTCTTCAACGGATTACTTGTAGAACTTACAACACCAATAACTTGCAAGCTAATGCCTTTAGTCAGTATCCTGTCGAGAAAAAAGTAGACTATGGATCATATCATATTCAGGATAGTTGATCAGCCCAATTCCTGATATGGCGCTGTAGAAGAATGAAATGAAATGTAGCGGTGAAAGCGTTGCTAGAAACTTGTAGAACCTTCTAGAAGATAAAAAACCTCCAAGAAGCTCTAGTTATCCCTCGATAGCCGGCATTTGCGCTGGGTGAGTGCTGCTTATCTATTTCTTATTTGTCCGTGGTCGGTGCCAGTTCGGCACGTAAATATGTCACAATATTTTTGTATGTTGACGTACAGTCGCAATGTCCACTCATCTGAATTTCACAAATGAAAGTAATCACGAAGCGTTGAACGTATAGAATGGACGTTTTTTAAAACGAGGAAAATTTATGGACATTATTTGAATTTAGTAGATGTTAGATAAAGTTTAAATGAAAAGCACCTAAATATCATGTTCTGTATTTCCACTTTAACAAGAACGCAATGGGACAGTTGAAGTATATGAGTCCCGGTTGAATCAGGCTGCCGAGGGATTCCTAAACATGGACCGCTCAACTCGTCTTCTCTTGCTTGGTCGGTTTCGGTAGCTCATTTGGATAGGCCCTAGCCTTCTGATCCCAAGGTAGCGGGTTCAAATTCATCATATAAGATGACTTTTAAGTATGCCTAAAAGCAACAGCCCCATGTCAATAGGTTTACTGGGGTGTAAAAGATGTCCGTCTGGACAAAGTTCCGCCACACTGGAGCATTGCACTTCACCAAAAAACTCGGTATCGAAATTTTACCATATATAACTATTTTGATATTACCCTGAAAAATCTCAAATATTATGTTTAGGAAAAATGTCCCTATGTATATGTGTCCGTGAACAGCAAAAATAAAGAAAGAAATGTCGGCGAAATACCACACTTGTTATTTTAAGTTTTGCATTTTTCAGAAATGCGACACAAAGATGTTCAAGAAAGATCCTCCATCCCAAATTACACTTTACGTGAAATGGCTCTACCGATTTTGACCAAAATACCACATGTTTAAGATATATGCGTGAAAAAACCCTAAATTGAATTTTCTGAGAATATCCTGTGAGGTATTCTTGAACCTGCATGTAATTTGAATAATTAGTAAACCATAAGAGATGGAACCGTAAAATACTAATGCACACAAAAACATATAGATGTGATTAAAGAACTCAAATTATGGCAACAATTTTTGTGGGGTTAGCCAGTTCCGAGATATTCTTTGTTATTGGCTTGAATTTTCAAATATGCACTATTCTATGAAGTGTAAGAACGCGTGATTTTCACGTGTTCATGTTGGGAACATGGCATTTCAAAATCATCACCTAGCGATACACTTTATAGAAATCTCACAGCCACTTTATATTGTGTATCATATAAGGAAAGGTGTAAATGTGTATGATAGCTTATCTCGCTTAAAAGAACTAGGTACAGGAATACGCTGTGCTAAGAATGGTTTGTAGAATTGTGGGTAGAGAAAGTCATGTGAGTGCAACACATCTTATTTATGTCATTAGAGACTGAATACGATCATGATACAAAGCTGGATTATAATTGCTTATGTACGATAGAAGGAGGTAGTGGATCCTCAGTGATGTAGGATCGGCTAGCGTGAACAACTGCCTCATGGGGAACGGTAAATATGTCGATATATTGCTAATCGTCTCTACCTCAGAGCTAGCCCCTTGTGTCTATTCTCAGATTAACATATATGTTTACAAAAGGCATAATCGGCCATCGGACATCTTGCAATAATTATATAATATTGATAGAAATAAAAATCTGTCAAATGCCATATGACGTGATTAAAATGTAGTCCACCTCTTTTATTTTGCCGGAAGTTTCATCAAGTGTGTGTGTGTGTGTGTGTGTCTCTCTCTCTCTATCTCTATCTCTCTCTCTCGTATATATAATTATTGGTCCTTAATAATTATTATTAGCAAGTGAAACCCACCGTCAAGTGTGGCTTTAGCATGTTATTTTTACGTTCTCTAGCCCGTATGTACATATAATATACATCCGTCGCCAAAAAGTAAGTCATGTCTGGAAAGTCAAATACATTTAAGTTCTACATGGCATAGCACCTTGTGTATACAATCCGCAATACTGTTTTGTAGCGGCACCAACGGTTGTCACACATTGCAAATCTTAATATTACTCACCTATATGATCAATACTCATAATCAAATGTTGCTTCTTCAGGAACAAACTATCAATATTAACTAGAAATGTTAACAACACAAAATATGATTTAGTTTGTATTGTATGACATTACTAAACCTTCCATCTTCCATGCGTTTTCACTGTAGCGCTGTGGCAAAACGTAGGTTACTGTTCTGCTACGGGTCGCAGTCTCGTTTCTCGCATGTAGCAAACATTTTTTTCTCCTTCTCTTAATGATGTTGAATTAACACATAGCGGTTATTTATTTTAGACAAGCCTATTACGTATACGACATTTAGTACAGTTAATAATATGATAAGTGATTATGATGCTTCTTTAAGAATGTATTCTGCTGAACAGCAATATGCTGCGCAAAATGGTGGGCAAACGTATCAGGCACAAGCAGTTCTCTCTCAATGAAAAAACAAATGCAGTTTATATGGTACGAAAAATACCAAAAATATTGTTAAGAAAAACAAGGTTTGAAACACCTTTAGGAATCCAATTTTGGGCAAATTTGATCTTTAGGAGATAGGAACTTTTATTTATATATACATAATACTCAACACACCTTTCACACGCCGACCTACGAGCAAAATAGCAATCGCAACTGGAATAACATGATATTCTCACGTACAGGAAAGGTCTATCGTCCAAAGGAGTTCCAATACGATGCAAAATACTTGGTTTAAAAATATTCCATCATGGTCGCGTATCTATATCGTACTCGGGCTGCATATCAAGGGACGGTCTGTGGCAGTTTGACGATACACTGAAAGGTGTGCAGTATACGGTAATACTCGATAATATCCTAATGGAATTGTTGAATTTGTACAGGATAATCATCCTATCCACACGTCTCGAAAAGTTTCAAATCGATTTTCAACGAGACAGGATATCAGAATGGTATAGAATGTGAGAATGTGTGGGTTGAGGTAAAAAGGGACCTGCGCTCCAATTTAATTGTAGACAGGCGAAGGATATAGGATGGTTTCTAGGCACAAATTCAGAAAGCCTGGAATCTTGTAACTTCTCGTCCACATTACTGCAGGCGTTTAATTTTGTCTATGTCCAGAAGATTGAGAGCCGTTATACGGGCTGAGGGTTCATACACAGGACCAACAGGAAAAATCGAATTGCAACTGAAATAACATGATATTCTCAGGTGAGGTAACATTTTATTCCACGCGAAAGGGAAAAGTAATTAAGGGGTTCCGATACGATGAAACATTCTTGGCTTCACAACATTCCGTCAAAGTCGCGGATGCTATTCGTGCTGGGGCTGGATATCAACGGACGGTCACTCGCAATGTTTATATTTGTGTTACAGTTTTATAAGAGAATATTTTATACAAACATTTTTTTAGTTGTTTGAGTGTTAGAAGAATTATGTCCTTCTGTGCTTAGACAGGACCATAACTTCAAATGCCAAAGTGATATCAATGCAATATCATGTTATACATACCCAGTCATAATATTAACCAACATAAAAAGAATGACAAGCAGTGCAAAATTTAAATCCAGGAACTTGCGAGTGCAAGCAAGACCTTCTCGGCCACTGGAATGTTGTTTTTGTCCTGTTTTCAGTACTCATTAGTTAAGCATTACGCTGTCAGACACGGACCATTGTACAGTTTTTTCGTGTGCATTGTGAACACAGATTTTACGAAGACACACGTAGCCATTCGATCGACACATCTGGGGATGACTCATTTTTGTGTCCACTGATGTCCATAGTAGCTGGAGAAGTTAGTGTAGAAACAATTTTAGAAAAAGATCCGTATGTGTCTGTGTGTGTCTGTAGGACATGGAAACATTTTTGATAATGTTGTTTTTCTCTAAAATGACTAATTATTTTGATTAAAATGCCACATATTAAATATATGTGCATCAAAAATAAAGGTGTACTTTGAATTTTCTAGAAATAGTCTCTGAAGACCTCTTTATTCTATATGAATTTAGCAAAAGTTTGCAAAACGGTTAAACCGTAAGAGATATACAAATACTTACCACATAAAAAAAAATATAGATACCTTAAAACACAAAATTTATATATGTTTCTTGCAGAGTTGACCGTTTTTATATATTCCTTGTTATTGGTTTGAATTTTAAACCACCCAACATAGCGATGAACTTTTAAAATGTTTGACTATCGCTTTAGACTAATGTATTCCTTTATTTCCCTTCTGCTTACAAAAAAGCAAGAAACAAAACCAATTCTGCTAATTCCACGATTAGCATATAGTAGATAAAAACACAGTATGTTCTAAGAGCAGTTTGTGTATGAATCGGCTAGAGAAAGGTACGTGAATGGTTTTTTCATCTTTTTCATTAGATTTTCTTATCTTTATCCTTTGATGAAGGGATAAACCCAAGAATTTAACATTTTTCTTACGTTTATACGCCGACTTCAACTGCAAGGTCATATTGATAGCATTTCCTTTTGGAACATATTTATCTACTGGGAATGGTTACTAGTACTCTGAAATGTTACTGTAATTTATTGAACATTCGCAGACAAACAGATAAAAATCTGATGTGTTCCATTTAAAAGACCTTTTCTACAGACTACTGTTACAAAAGGGTATGCCTTTATCTACACCGTGCTAATCGAGATAAGCATTAGCAGAAGTTGTGGTAAGGTTTCCTTCTAAATAGAAGGAAAATAAGGTAAAACACTAGACTAAAGCGATAGTCAAATCGTTTCCAACGCCGGACGCTATTTGAAACAATTAAAATTCCGTTTGGTTTTACACGGCGGGGAGTAAAACAAAGAAGAAATGAAATGTGTCCTCCCGTTTGGGAAAAGTTTAAGTAGCTTAAAACTGAAACAAATAATAAGGAATATCTTGAAAAGAGTTAGTCTACAAAACATGTAAAAATGTAAATGACAAATTGTGGATTAGGACAAAATCTACATTTTTTGTATAATAAGCACTTGTCTATTTCTTACGGCTTACCAGTTATGTAGAATTTATCCAGGATGATGAGATATAAACATTTCTATAAAATTCAAAATATACATTTCCTTTATCATGTAAATAAGTTAAATATATGTATTTTTATCAAAAAAGTTAGTCATTTTTGAGAGGAACATTTTGTCAACTTTTTCTACATAAAGGGTAAGGTAGTTTGGGATGGGGGGGGGGGCGGATTTTCATGGAAATCTTTGCGTCGCATCCCTGGGAGATAATCTTAAGTAACAAATTTGGTATTTAACGATCTTTCAGTTTTTTGGGTTATGCTGTCTACATGCTCACACTGATATTTTTCTAAAAATAATCATGTGGGATTCAGCGGTGTTCAAAATATGTATTTCCGGTGAAATCTTCGTAATAAATTTGGATTGCAATACTTTCTCTGTACACTATGCAGATAGTACCTATAGAGAAAGTGAAAAGCAAGTACTTTACGAAACAGCGATTGCTTAATATCGTTCAGTTATTAACAGATGTACAATACATATAAATGCACATATGTATTTCGACAAGCTGCGGCTTCAAATATATAGGAAGAGAAAGATAGGAAGTTTTAGCACATGTAAGATGTTAATTAATTTATTTATTAATTGCTCCTTATTTACAGTTCATAAACGTCATTGCACTACTGTCAGCTCGAGCTTTTGGCCCATATAAAAAATTCTTATTTAATGCAATGCGTATATATCAATTTACTAATGTTTTCTAGCATGTATTTTCTCAGTGCATAAAGGAAAACAAATTTATCAGATTACACTTCTGAAGTTAGTTAAACTTTACTTTTGAAACGCATAGAGCAAACTATCAAGGCAAACTACCGAGACAGGCGTTTTGTCTGGGACTGCCTTTAGGGAGGTCCTGGGTTCGATTCACAGGGCCAACCATTCTGGTCCATAGGTTTTTTGGGGTTTTACCGGATCATAAGGCAAATGCTGAGGAGGTTTCTTCATTCCCCGGAACTGCTCCTTCATTTCGTCTCAATTTCATTCAACCAGTCTCTTTCAGGGTTGTAAGTGTCGGCGAGGACCCGGTGGGGGAGCCCTTCCGTGATGGTGAATGTGCTTTGGAAGTACAGTTCTCGACGGTGGGGTGGCTTTGGCGTGGTCTATAGGTCTCAAGGGGTTCGGTGAGTCTATGGCGTAGCTTCCTAGCGCTCCCGGTGACGAGATGAGAAAGACTTGGACTATATTAGGAACTTTCCATGGTGGCTCATTCCCTGAGATCCGGTTTCGGCCACCCGTCAATAGTACTCTCATATCATCTTATCCTGTAGTCTGACACACAATCAGTCCGTCCATGGTGGTTGTAATGTGGAACACGGTGCGGAACCACACACACACACACACACACACACACACACACACAGATACGAACTATTTACAATTTTTGTATGTCTGAAAACCAGACCTTAAAATAAAGCCATTACGGAAACTTTTTTTTTTTTAAATCAGCTAATTGAAAGTACCTAAACTATGCTACTTATCATTAACCAATAAATAACTTTTCTTATATAGACTTGTATTCTTCTGATTGAAAGCATGGTATTCAAGCAATAACAGCTTCTCATGCTTTAGAGTACTTCTTAGGTTTAAAAATATAATTTCTCACATTAATTAAATTAAAGAAAATTAAAGTTTACGTTGACATTTTCAAGGAAATGAAAGAAGCTCCTGGTGCGACAGATTAAAGCACAGAAAAGTCGAAATGTCATTGCGTTATTTGTCTACGTCATCATGTCCAGGCTGAGTACAGTAATGTGGTGGCATGTGATCAGCACGTCAACTCCCCTCGATTGCTTCTACTCGGCCCTTCAGGCCTTAGAGCAGCTGCTTTCGTTCAAGTGGTTTCTAAATTGGTCCACAAGGACGACAAAGAGTGAGTGCAACCCCTACCAGATTTCCCAATATATGAAAAAGCCCATGCTTTTACCCCGACCAGATCTACACAAATGCCAGATTTTTAAAATTGCTGCCCTAGCTAGAGGTTAGCTGGGAAGGCATATCCCTAACACAGGTTGGGAAGTCCGCCACAATCGCAAATAGCTCAAGCCTAGCCTGCCTATATTAATACTGCGTTACAACCAGCAGCTGTCCGCGTTGTACCTATTTCTTACTTTGACACAGGCGTCACCATGTCACTTGATTTTGCGCTGAAGAAAACAGGCTTGCTCCGTTTACTTGGCGAGGTTTCGGGTGACATGCGCCGTTTCGGCAATATAGGATTTTTAAGGACAGTTTCGCGTTCGTGATTAGCTCAGGGTAGCATGGGTCTTATGTTACATAGGTATCACGACTGGTAGCCAACGCGACTGATTGATTTCGTTTTCTCTAAAACACCTTAATTTTCCGTCAGCTTTTTCTTTTGTTAACCACGACTGATCATACCCGCACGTTGGTATTGCCTACCGTAATTTGTTGCGTCATTTAATAATAATAATAATAATAATAATATTTCCTTAGGTAATTTTGTTGACTCGACTTAACATTTCACTCCTAAGTTACTGACAGCACTGCTACATGCACGACTCTCCAACGAGGAATGCAATGGCGGACCTCCCAACTAAAACGAGCTGCCTTACTTTTCGACTATAAGTATTTTTTCAAAATTTCAATTTTACTGGCTTCAAGTATCTGCATGGTCCTGTCTTTACTACGTCATGATTGTTAAATCCCTTTCCCATTTTTCTTATTCGTTAAAAAAAAACCCATTGCATACATCCGCAGAAGCATTGAACTCCTGTCTCTTACAATAAGTAACTGTAACTTATCTGGCCGCGAGGCGGCCGAGTAGTTTGACTACTCGCCTCTCATCTAGACGGCCCAGGTTTGACTCCAAGCGACCGCATATGAGATTTGTGGTGGAAAAAGCGGCGCGGGGATGGGGTTTCTCCGGTTTCCCCCGCCATCGCATTCCACCGGAGCTCCATCTCCATTCATGTTTCATCAGTATCATTGCCTGCGGTGCCACAAGTAGTTAAAGCGGGTGTTAAGCACTACTACAAAAAAAATAAATTACCTGTCTCCCCCAGGGGTAGCTACACTGCTAGTGTCTTACACTTTTGTTGGTCTCATGGGCCGGAAATGTTGGGGTAAATCCCTTAATGGTACACCTTCCTTTCGGTTTAAGTTTCTCTTCTGGGGCAGTTTTATTTCTGCTTTTATTTAACATTATTACGACGGATTTTTATTGCGCCCTCTTTACAAAATTGTATATTTTACATGGACGTACTGTCTCACACTGCATTGGATAAACACGTGACAGCAAGCTTCTGACAGCAATGCTGTATCGCTCTTTCCCTGCTCAGTGCATTGTTTGTCAGTTTGTGATGTCCGGAGCAGAAAGCAATCCCACACGCAAGCCTTCGACTCCTCCCTGCCTCGGAGGAATATTTTTTATTGATAGAAAGTGACGTGCATTAATTGTATTTTAGCTATTTGGTAATGCTTCAATTATTCAGCAAGTCGTAATTTGCTTGAATTTATACTCATACTCACTTAAATTAAGGTGGAACTTTGTTTCGGTTTGTGTTAGATACAAAGTAATTTATCAAGAGGTCTGTTCATATTTACTGATTTACTAACGAGTTTTCTGTTTTGGATACCTATTAACTACTAAAACACATTCATACTCATGAACCTGTTTACATAAAAGTGCACATTTGTCGTCACAAATTAGTTATACTTAGTGCTATGTTGCATTTACAACGATAATAACAAAGTTTAGGGGCTCGTTATTTTACTATGTTAATATTCTGTTAATTTCCATTGACTTGCTGCATTTGTTTATCTTACAATTACCAAATCTGTGAAAATATGTATGTTCACATCAGAAATATCAATATTAGTGTAAAAGGCGGGGAAATTACAATCATGATCTAATTATTATTGTTCTTTTAATATTTGCGTTTTTTATAATCTACGAGTTTCTATATATTTAGTTTGTGTATATTTCCAATTAATTATCTATTGTTAGCTTAATATTTGGTTTATTTGTATTGTTTTGTTCATTAGTTTCACTACTACATTTTTTTCCATTAACTGTAATTGGTTTTCTATTATTTGTGTTATCTCTTTTGTCTGTTCATTGGTTTTACTTAGTTTCTGTATCTTTTCAATCAGTTATTACTGTTTTCTAATATATGTGTAGTTTCTATTGTATGTTCATTAGTTTTACTTAATTTCGGCCGAGTTCCAATTAGTTATTATTGTGTTATTCCTATTGTATGTACCTTTGAAAATATCTTGTTTGTACTATCATTGTGTTAGGGACTTTTCTATTGGGTTGAGCAGAGGAGAAGGTCAAGTGGTCTTAGCTCTGCCCAAAACAAGTAAATAGACTTACAATTACATATGCAAAAAACAAAATGTTGCACATGGCACTGCAATGTTCACGGTGTGAACAATAGGTAATTAAGTCGAGTAATGAGTAAGGTTGGTATCTTACTCATATAGCAACCATTTAGTGACGTCTGCTCTAACATGAAGCTAGCATTAACGTAGTCAGGGAAGACAGTTATTTTACTGACTGCTCTATTCGAGATTCTTCAGTTGCAATAATGTTATTTAGGAAACGAGCAGTTACTATAATTTTGTATTACTCTTAGCCACTAAAAGTCGTTTACTCAGTAAGGCAAACATTTTAAGTATTTATTTCACAAGTAAATGTTCAGCTCTGCCAAAGGTTTCGTTTCGTTATCCTTACCCTCCCCATATTTGCGGGACTGACACCTCCCTTAGACTTACAAGTCAATGCCTAGGCGTCTGAGCCAACGGCACGAAACCACAGAATGGAGAACCTGTTACGAGGGATCGTCCCGTAGCAAGGCATCAACATGGGAAATTGGATGACATGAAACATAAGCGAAATTGATGATTGGAAAGGTGTTGATGGAGCAATTGAAATGAGTGGCAGGGGAAAACGGGGAACCCGGAGAAAGCCCGCCCAGACACCGCTTCGTGTACCCCGAATCCCACGTGTGGACGCTTGGGATCGATTTGTCAAAGGTAATTATCCGAATAACGCCGGACAGGAAAAATTCCAAAATTTAAACAAATGCCAGGAAAGTCACTATCTCTAATATTTTACACAATCTGTTAACAGAAAATATGTCTTAGATCTGTCTTCCTTGCAACCTTTAAAAAAAAATTTGTGTTCAGACTGCTAACGGCTCCTCTCTCAACGAAACAAGACGCATAAGAATTCACGGTACCCTGGATTGAAGCCCAACTCAAAGGATCTAAACTCACCTGCACGAGATAAAATGAGTTTTCAAGCCGATTTTACATAGTTACAGTATTCCAGTATTTAAATCAGTCAAAAATAAAATGTTGAAACAAAATCACCAAATCAGGAGCCGGGAACTCGCAATGGGATAGTGTAAGGCGTCTTTTTAAGAAACTATATTTCTTTAACTAAATTACTGAACACGTCAAAAGACGCTTCTGGTTTGTTTATTGAACGAATCTAGAAATCAAAACTAGAAAATATGAAGAGCATTTTAAAATAGCATCGCGTATTAAAGTCTGAGTAACTTCAATTGCAAAATTATCTTTTTTGTTCCGTTTATCTACGTGATGCAAATACATCAAAGTGATCAGATAAAATACCACGGCTTTAACACAGGTACACCAACGCGTTTCTACCGGTGTAGAAGACAATGGAAGATCGGGATTCATATTTTTGAAAGTATCAATCCTGATGGAGCTTTTGGGAACACTTGTTTGTCATTGGAAACTAACTTGTTAACGTTTGGATAAAATGCTTCACACAATATATGTAGAGCGGGAACGACGCAGTTTACTGAACCATATTCGTGAAACTTACACGTAGACCTTAGGCTTCTATTAATTGCTCCCAAAAACGTTATGCAAGCTGAAAAGTTGCAAAGAGCACTTATTTGGGGACACATCATGCAATCTGTAGGCTGAGACAAATCACGTGTAATGGGTTGTTGTTTCTGACTAACCCAAAGTTCTTTTCTTATACGAAAAAGTAATAGCATATTTATGACATTTTGATTTCATTATAATCCAATAAATACTCTCCAATTTATGGTTCATGTTACGTTTTTAAAAGTAAGCTAATAAGCATCCTCACCGATGCTAACTCGGTTTAAATAATCTAAGGAGTCGGATTAACTTTCTCAATAGATGAGTTTGATGCGTAATAAAGTTGCCTCAAGCGCATTGATGAGCACGTAATTTAGAGGTTTAGTATTTAGGGAAGGGTTTTCCATTGCAAGCACGATTCTCGATTAAATTTCAGCAATATAGAATAAATTAGAATTACTTTAATAATCTTTCCATGATTAGCTAAACTTTATATGATTCAAATTTTATAAAAACACCGTTTATGACTGTCAAAGATTTAGCAATAACTATAAAAATGTGTAACAAAGCATTTGGTCATTAGCTTGCTTCTTTAACTTATGGTAAATTAACATCTATGACTATCCAATTTATACACATAAATTTGGCTTAAGACACAGTATATCTTCAATAGTTTCATGTAGGGAACCTTTTGTGTTAAATATTGAGGTAGTGTACATTAATTTGGAATTATATAATAATAGAGCAAAAATTATTAGATATCTATAAAGGAAACTAAAACTTTAATTAATGCTACATAATTAATTCGTGTGTATATATATCCTTTAAGCTGACTGGTCATTTCAGACGATTACGTATAACTTTATTTTACTTAAAATCCACAACATTTTGAGGATAACAAATAATTCAATACATTTTGAATAGTTCAGGTAATTTCCTGAGCATTACTCTGCGAGTCCATCACTGAATAGGAAACGAATCCACTATTTGAAATAATCCCGCGCGTTCCTGCAACAGGACGCTGAACTTGCGTTTATATACTTTGTGTGCACCTGTTCTTTTTTTATTTTTTTTTAAATACGGTTTCGGAGTCTGGACGGGACTCCGGTGATGTACACTCCTTTTTCCATTTTCCTAAATTTACTGTTTGATTACCTGTTTTTTGCTGTTCCAATGGACACACACATATACACATTTTACAAACATATAAACACGCATTACCAAGGCGGGACTCGAACTCACGAAACCCTTAGCGAGCGCGGCCATGGGGACCATCCTTCTTGGGCGCTCCTTTCCATGGGTAAATTTCGCGCGATTTCGGAGGCGGAGCAGAATGACACATCGATATATGAATTACTCTGTAAACACTGGTCTTTAGGGGCTTCAGTGCTAACGTTTCATTCTGTTGTAGATCCCAGTGACCAGGCCTCCCTATGGACGAGTGGCTAGACCGCCCGTCTCACCCAGGTGGCCTGGGTTCGATCCCAGGCGACCTCATGTGAGATTTGTGGTCAAAGTGGCATAGGGGCGAGTTTTCTGCGCCATTCCACTCCATAGGTGCCCATTCAATGTGTCACCACCTGCGGTGCCATAGGGAGTAAAAGCGGGCGTTAAACGCTATCAAAAATAAAAGTGTCCACGCACAAATACTTGCTCTATTTTCGTTTAATAATTCAGCCAGTTCGCGATATTTACCACAATATCTGAGTTACACAATGAACTTTGGTGACAACATTGCGGAAAGACAGGCGAGTAAACTCTCTTATTTCCCCGGCCCTCGTTATTCCATAAAACCAGCACCCAAGAAAAGGTTTCGAAACAGCTTACCCTCCCCGTATTTGTAGGACTAACACCCCCACAAGCCAATGCCTAGGGGTCAGAAAGCAACGGCACGAAACCACATAATGGAGAACCTGTTACGAGGGGTTGGGAAGTAGCCAGGCATGGACATGAGGAAGTGGATGATATGAAATTTAATCGAAATCGATGATTGGAATGGTGATGATGGAGCAATTGGTGCAATGAGTGGCGGGGAAAACTGGAGGATCGGAGAAAACACGCCACCACGAATCCCACATGTGGGCGCTCGGGAAACCCGGGCCTAGATGGGAGACGAGCGGTCTCACCCACGGTACCCATAAAAGGTGTGCGTATAATATATGAAGTCACCATTGCTGACAGTGTCTGTACCTCTACAACTTCACCATTTTTACGTCTGACTACACTTTTCAATTTCCTTTCCAGTATCACAAGTTAAGGATGACTTCGGTGTTAGGTTTGCCATGATTTGATCCTAAACAAATCTCAGCAAAGCTTGTTGTGTAACTCCACTAAATTGAGTCACAAACAAAATCATTATATTCTGTTAAATGAACCGCTTCATGTAATTGCGTATCGTCGAAGTATTACGCTCGATGAAAGAAATCACTAATGAGCTTTGTGATCCATTATCTTAATTCAAGGCAATTATCTAAATTTACGCAAGCACACACTACATAGAGCAAAATTGCAAGTTGTTATCTCGTGATACAATGCGTTTTGCATACCCCGCCACCTATTTAACGATAATATCGCTGCAAAAACTTCAAACCGCACACAATATTCTTTGTATGTAATAAAAAAAATCGCATGTGCTTCATGCACATTACTTGCTCTAGGTTTTTTTTTAGTAGTGTTTAACGCCCGCTTTAACTACTTATGGCACCGCAGGCGGTGACACTGATGATACATGAATGATGATGGAGCACCGGTGGAATGCGATGGCGGGGGAATCCGGAGTACCCGGAGAAAACCCGCCCCAGCGCCGTTTTGTCCACCACAAATCTCACATGCGGTCGCTTGGGATCGAACCCCGGCCGTCTAGGTGAGACTCAAGTGGTCTAACCACTTGGCCACGGCGCGGCCCTTACTTGCTCTGCCCGTTCTGCAAACAAACTATTGTTATAAAAAATATTCTTTCATCAACAACATGCTAATCGATATAACAATAATTGGCAGAAATTGTCTTATCACATGCTTCCTTCTAAGCAGAAGGGAAATAAGGAAGTAATCTAGGCTAAAGCGAGAGTCCAATCCTTTAAAGCTGACCGCTATGTGAACAATTGAAAGTTGGGTTCTCTTTACGTAGCCAAGAATAAAATGAAAAAGGGATGAAACAAAAGATAGTTTTCCGTTTGGGAAAAGTTTAAGCAGTTTAAAATTGAAATCTACGAAAGGCAATATCCTGAAAGATGTTAACTCTACAAAAAAAGTATATACCTGACATTAATTGTGAGTTTTAAAGAAGTCTACATTTTTATACTAAGATATTTAGCTTTAATAGGTGTATTTTAGTAAAAATCGCTAATAGATATTTTTGAGAAAATAAAAAATTGTGAAAAAATTTCAATGTAAACGATAGTTTGGAGTGGGGGCTGAAAACTTTCGTGACGCATCCTTGGACGACGCTAAATCTAAATACCAAGTGTGGTTTTAACGGACTTTTCGTTTTTGAATTATGCTATCCACACACAGACAGACATACACACATGCACTGATCTTTTTCTAAAAATGTTCTGTGCACTCAGGAGTCCACAAAACATCTCACTACCTACTAGGTAAAAAGTTAATGATAACGGTATTAGCCCTGTATCTACCTATAGGAATGAACTTGCAGGAAATTTTACTTTTGCTGTGTCTTAAAAATGTCTCATGTAGTTCCATTCATATGATTTTCTCTACCTGTACTGCAAAAGAATCCATGCAAAGGATTGTTCTTTATCTACATCATGCCAATAGGGATAAACAAGCAGAATGACCCTATTACCTGTTTCCTTGTAAGTAGAAAGGACTTGGCTAAGGCGATACTAAAATCTTTTGAGAGCTTTGCGATTGACATCGATATTCGGTTCTCTTTGTATGGCCAGGAGTAAAACAAAAAGAGATATGAGGCGAATGACAAGCTTCGGTTTGAGAAAACTTTAAGTATTGCAAAATTTAAACCAATAACGGGGAATATCTCGGAAATGGTTAACTCTACAAGAAAGCCATATATGACATAAGTTGGTTTAACAAGGTTTATCTATTTACTTTGTCTACATGTACTATGTACATGGTACATAAAACAGGTATTGTATTGCACCTCAAAACTCGATGCCAAAATTACACTGGAAATATATGCCTTGAGTTAGAAAACCTTCGAGTTGCATCCTTGGAAGATTCGTTTTGTAATCGCCTTACCTCCCCGTATTTGTAGTACTGATACTCCCATAGGATTTACAAGCCAATGCCTCGCGGTCAGAAGACTGTGGGTGAGCCTACAGCACGAAACCACAAAAGGGAGATCCTGTTACGTGGGGTCGACCCGTAGCCAGGCATGAACATGAGGAAGTGGGTGATATGTAATGTAAATTGACCGAAAGGTGATGATGGAGCAATGGGTGGAATGAGTGGCGGGGAAAACCGGAGGACCCGGAGAAAGCCCGCTCAGACGCCACTCCGTCCACCATTAATCCCACATTGAACCCGGGTTGCATAGATGGAACGCGAGCGGTGTAACCACTTACCCACGGCGCAGCCATCCTTGGAAGATATTAAACTTAAATACCAGGTATATTATTTACTGGAAGTTTTGTTATTGAACTGCGCTGCACCCTATACACACACACACTCTCACGCGCACACTCACAGGAACTATTTCTAAAATGTTGATTTATTCAGGGTTTTCAAAACATGTATTTCCGCTAAAATCTAGTTATCCAAATTGTGGGTGGAATGTAATATCTTCTGTACCTAGAATGCAATTATTTAGTACTTGGTATAGAAAGTAACAAATATATCAGCATTTCATATACCGTGGTACAGCTCTTGAAGAGCTTCGATCTGTCAACCTGACTGCTGGACTCACGCCTACTTACAACCGATACGGGGAAGTGCTGGAGAATGAAAATATAGTGTAATGTAGTATGCCGGAGAGTATTCCACACTTCATACATTGATTGGTTTTTTGTACGTCAGACCCCAGGAGTAATTGCAGCGGGCAGGCAGAACCGGACGGGAGGGAGCCACCGTGAAGGGTCCCTAACAATTTCCAAGCAGCTTTCTTCTCGACGCGGGGAGCGTTTGGAGGCCGCGCCTGAAGTCTGACAAAACGCCCCTGAGTTTACAGACGACTTCCAACGTCATCCCGCCTCCGAGACCTGAATTTCCATTAACGCAGTCACATCCACGAGAGCTGCCACCACCGCAGTCCTCGCCGATCTTACAACCCTGAAATGGACCAGTTGGATGAAATTGAGATGAAAAGAAGGGTTAGGAGTTTCGGAGGAGTGCAAAAACCTCCCCAGCATTCTCCTAGTGACGCGGGAAAACCCCTGAGAATTCCTATGGATCAAAGATATCGACCGCGGGGAACCGATCTTACAGCCTCCCGAATGCCAGTGTCAGACGAAACTTTTCAGCCACCTGGATCGGTAATGGATATTTAATGCTTGTTATTCAAAAGATTCATATTTAAGAAACAATTGGTATTTCGTTACCCGTAGAAAATATTACTTCTTTGTCGTTAAGCACACTAAATTTCAGCCGGGGTTATCAATTTTTTTTTTTCAGTTTTATTCTCCTGTTTATCGTAAGTTTGGTAAGTAACTCGCCCAAACCATGTTTAAATATTACACAAATATATAAACTCGGCTGTATTTAGAGCCGTAGAATATACGGTCATTTTAATGGAATAAGTCTAATGACGGCTTGTTTATATTTAGAAAACTAAAGCTTACGAAATACAACACGAACACTGCTTTAAAATAACAGTTAGGATTCTTCCGTTTCTTCTCCTAAAAACGACATTCCCATAATTTTCACTTGTATTTTATGTGCAACTAGGTGGTGCCATTGCATATCCTTATTCCTAGAATTCGAAATTGGGAAGTATTTTCACCACGCTTTCCTCAAAACGTTGAAAGCAATAAGATTTCTCAACCTTGGTAAAAGATTGGTTTTATTGCAGCTTAAAATTCCTATTCAAATACTAAACGCTGGTTTCATTAGAATTGTAAATGTGGTATGTGCAAAGAAAAACCCTAATAAATATACAACTCACTATTGCTTGCTTCCTTTCTTGCTATATTATTCTATTCATATTGCTTTATATTTATAAGTTACTTCTGACAGGGAATACACCCCGGTATTAAATAACTGGAGTAGAGAAATGCTGTGGAACTGGCTTAGATGAAAGCCGTTTGCCAAGAGTATCTTTTGTATTTTTCATTCTGTAGTCTGAGGTGCTTTTCTACCACTATCGACTGCGCAGAGCTTTCTCCGAACATCACAGCCTCGTGTCAGCAGACTTACTATCATATAAAAGAACTTCCTTATCAGGAAAATGTTTACATAGTATAAACTTCTTTAACATGAAATATTACATAAAAGATCCCTTGCCGGTCAAAATTCCGGCAAATTGGCGGCACCTATATAATCCTGACAGATGAGAGCGTCGTTAACAAAAAAAAAAAAAAAATTTTTCAGCAAAATAACCAGTTTGATCAGTTTTTTTTCTCCCTCATTTAACTGGAGACTAAGAATGTTATTCAGAATTTGAGACATTGGCTTCAGATGTTAATGGTGTACTGTTAAATTTTAATTATTAGCAAACTTTAGGCTTTCTCGGGCACTATAATCAACCGTGACATTCTAAAAGGCGGTTTATTCCTCTAGATGACCACAATGTTCTGTTCTTCGTAAGCTTTCCCCTTCAGGTAATTAACCTTAGATGCCAGCCAACAAACATCAGTTCTAATATAAGTCACAGGAAGAACAATTCAAAATGAAAATGGAGTTTTTATTTAAGGAGACATTTTAATTGCCATGGTTCTCAGCTTCCTATTCCATGTTGGGAGTGAAAGGCCTCTTAATTTTGCTCAGGGGCCACTCCATCATGCTTGAGGTTCTTTTACGTACCGTAAATCTACAAGGGATCAACCAATTTACTTCACTTCCGAAGGAATCCTGTTAAAGGCTTTTACGCCCGAAAAAAATATCGTCCTCCGCCGGGTTTGCACCCGCGGCCTTGGGTATATGAGGCTTGTATGGTAACCACTACACCACGGAGGGCGTCAAAAATAATTAGGGAACGCAAGAACGAACGAATGAACGATGTTGTAATCGGATGTGCCTTTATGAAAGAATGTTGTCAAGATTAAAAGTCTGTTAAGTTTACTTTATGTTAAGTGTATGTTGGAGTTGCAGTCCGAGTGTGAAAGAGAACGGTCGTGTTTTGTGTCTTGCTTGTAGCTAGCTACCTGGAGGAAGTTCGACAATGGAGAGCGTGGGGGGACTCATTGAACAGTTGCGGGATGAAATGCGTTTAGAATTTGAAAAGTGCAACCTGAAATCGCTGGAAAGTGCCTTGGAGAATGTATCACTTCGAATGCGTGCTCTGGAAGAGAAAGTGGACTATCTAGAGAACCAATCTCGTAGAAATAATATTGTGTTATATGGTGTGACAGAAGAAGCGGGAGAGTGTTTGATGTGGAGAGAGCCCATCGTGTAGGTCGACGTGGCAATTTAAGGCCACTTAATGTATGTAAACTGGCCCATTATAAACTGAAGGTGGCCATCTTTCGAATCGCTCGTTATTTACGGGGAACGGGCATAAGTATTAGCGAGGACTTTAGCCAGCGTGTACGAGGAGAAACAGAGTTTTTATAGGGACGCATGTTTGAGGCCGGGAAGCAGGGCTGTCATGCCGTATTGGGATATGACACGCTCATCATTAACGGGCGAGTCTGGAACCGACAGGAGCTGGAGCGTATGGAACAGACCAGAAGTAGTGTGGAAACCGAACCCAGGACAGGGCAGCAAGAGCAGGTAGCCAATCCATCAGCCCAGCAGGTAGCACAGCCCTCAGCAGAGCCACAAAAGGTGCATCTTGTTATGTCGTCAGGAAGAGTCAAAGGGGAGAGGAAGGTGAGACAGCCTTCGCAGGAGAAGCCAGCATCCTCCCCGCTCCGTGCCCTTAGGCTGACAACAGCTCGACAAAGGGTTAGCCAAGTCGTAGGAAGACTAATAGCAATGAAACAATAGGACCAAACCCCTTCTCTGAGGATTGTCACATGGAACATCGAAGGCTTCAAAAAAAGGTTGAGTAGCGAGAATTTCTTGATTTCCTTAATGATTTTGACGTATGTTTAACAGAAACTTGGTTGAAAAACGGAGAAAATATAACTCTTGCTAACTTCCATAGCTTTAGTAGGGGAAGGGAGACACGGGGAAGGAAGGGTAGGTGGCCAGGGGGGGTACCAGTTTCATTCCGGTTTGAGGTGGAGGCCGTCACTAAATTAGAAATCACTTTGGAAGGAGTGATTGCTGTATCTTTGGCACAGGGCAGGGGGAGTACATCTAATAGTTATAGGATTATACAACCAGCCGAGCAACGTCCAAGTGTGCAAACAGAAATGTTTTCAGTGACTTACCCGAAACGTTACTGCAGTTACAGGAAACTTTTCCAGGCACTGAATTAATTCCCTTAGGAGATTTTAATGCGAGGTTAGGAGGGGAGAATATTTCTCTAACAGGAGGCCATGAATGGGACGAGGAATTCCGCGGAGGTCAACGAAAGAGTAAGGAAAGTTTTATTAGTGGGGAGGGAAGACAATTATTTGGTTTCTGTGATGCCTTCTTAGAAATAATGAATGGCAAGTACGGTGAGGATCGAGAGGTGGAGCTCACGTTCATAAATGAAAATGGGGGTAGTGTAATCAATTTTATTTTAATAAGTCAGGGTTTAATTGGCAGAATTAGAAATTTTTGGGTGGCGGACCGTATCGAGTCGCATCACTGTCCGGTTGCTCTGACACTGAATATAGAGAGAGCCATGGAGGCGCATGCACCTGAAGCCGGGCAGGGCGACGAGGGGAGATTAATTAGTAAATTTAATTAGTAAATTTATATGGAAAACGGTAGAAACAGAAGTATTTGTTGATAAATTGGAAAAAAGTTTAAGGGAAAGGAACGCAGACACAGAGGAGGAACTAACACATATAATAGCAACGGCTGCGGGGACAATGAAAGTCAAAATGCATGGTAAGCTAAAACGATTCAATGGTTGGTATGACTAGCAATGCAGAGCCGTAAAGAAACAAGCAGAGGAGGCTCTGACAAAATTCAGAAGGGAGGTGGGAGATGACATTAGGAGCATTTTTTACAAAAAAGCGAAGGGAGTATAAACAGCTCATACGGGAAAAGAGAACTACGTGGCAAGACAAAGTGACTCAGAAAATTAGTAATGTTTTAACACGGGAGGATATCACTGAGATGTGATAAGTAGCAAAGCATTTAAGAGGCAACCGTCAGGCGCCCAAAGAAATGGCTCCCAGGAAATGGGCAATGCATTTTATGGGAATATTTGGGGAAGGTGAAGGGGAAGGGATTTTTATAAGGGAAATGCAAATGTTTGGAAATCTTGAGAGCCCAATGCTGGACGAGCAAATATCAGCACGAGAAATAGCACAGGCGCTGAGGAGTCTGAAGGGAGTCAAAGCTCCACGGTTGGACGTGTTGCCCCCGGAAGTTTTTAAAGCCGCAGCCAATGTTAATGAGTTTGGTAGGTGTATACTCCAGGTATGTAACAGAAGGAACTGAGGGGAATTACCCTACCTGTTGGGGAAAGGGCATTATTCATCCCATTTATAAAGGGAAGGGAACTATTGGGAATCCGGATAACAATAGTGGGGTTACTCTGTTGCCAATTATGGAGAAAATTTATTGTAGAGTGTTATATAACCGGATAAAGGACTGAGAATCTAAATTTGGCAAACTTTGAAACTTCAAATGGGTTTCAGAGAAAGACACAGTACTATAGACGCCGCTTTTATATTAGTCACTTTAAGGACGAAACAAATGTTAGTTAGGCGGGAAAAGCTTCATTGTGCATTTGTGGACTTAGCGGTGCAGGCAATCTATCAAAATGTCGAATTCTGTCGAAAGTACGACAGAAACAGTGTCGGAGAGCTGCCTAAACTATAGGGGAGTGAGGCAGGATTGTATTTTATCGCCCTTGCTATTTAATCTCTTTGTGGATGATATTACTAATGCAATGATAGCAGAGAATATCCAAGCACCAATAGTAGCGGATTTGCAGATCCCAGCACTTTTATACGCGGACGACTTAGTATTGTGCTCTACGACAGTTAACGGATTGCAACGAGGACTGGACAAACTTAAGAATAATTATTGCGATGAATGGCTACTTACAGTTAATGTGAATAAGACTAAGGCAATGACTTTCAAAACTGGTTCTGTTTATAGCAGGGAGGAGACTTGGACATATGCAGGACAGATACTGGACAAGGTTACATTTTTTGTGTACTTATGACTCACATTTATAATGAACGGAAAATGGACTAAACACATTGACATCACGAAACACAAGGCAAGGGTGAAAGCGGCGGAAGCTCTCCGAATACGCTGCAGAATTCCAAATATATCGATAACCTTAATGGAAACTGTATACGGAAGGACAGTTAGATCCACGATGACATATGGAGGAGAAATATGGGGGTGGGAACAAACAGGGAATCTGGACCAAATGAGGACCCAATTTTTGAAAGGAATTCTGGGTAAGGGGGGGCGGCATGGCGAAGTGCGGAATAATGAGGGAATTCGGGGCACATAGTGAAACGATAGAGTGCAAAATCAGAGCAGTTAAATATTGGATGACATCGTTCACGGAAATCAATCTCTAATTAGGGCAGTCTACTACCGTGAACAGTTGCGAATGGAAGGTAATTTGACGTGAGCATCAAAATTAAGCAAAGGGTTGGAAACTATTGGGATGGGATACATTTGAATGGCGAGGCATGCAAACAGATGGAGTATTTGGAGAAAACTTAAGAACCGCCTCTGTGATATTGACAGACAGCAAATAATTGCGCAATGCACAGAGAAGGTTTCATTAGAAGTACAATCTGGGCTAAACTCTGAGTGGAGTATGGAGCAATATATCAAAACAGGTACCAAACTCATTCGAGAGGGGCTCGCGTGGATTAGACTTGGAGCATGGAGGAACACGAAAAATGATGACGAGAATGGTACGAGAATCTGTCCCATTTGCGAGGAGGAAGAGCTGTGGACTCACATTTTGGTAAGATGTAGGGGTACGGAGGAATGGCGGGAAAAATATTTACTGCGAATCTTTACCACCGCGAATGTAGAGCTAGAAGCATGTTGGACGCTATTGGCAGGCACGGAAAACATGGACGGGCTAGGTAAATTTATACTTAAGCAAGACAGCTGATATCTGAGGAGGCTGCCAATAGAGAAGGATCAACTAAACAAAGGTGACTACAATGTTTAACATATATATATTTATATTATGTCAAACGTAGATCACTGTTGTGTTATGGTTTTATATATTGTGTATATATTATGTGTAATTATTTCTTTTAAGTGTAATTATGTATTACAAGAGGGGGCATTTATGAAGGTGTACTCTGTGCTGTAAATTTAAATTGCTATATTTGAATATCTTAGTATTTTCATTTTCGGGTTTACTCTTAAAGCTTTATTGTTGTTTTAATATTGCTTTTGATTGGGTATAATCTTTGTCTTTTTATTTTCGTGTTTACTCTTTTAATTCTTTGTTTTTGTTGTTTTAATAGCGCTTTTAGTGTGTATTACAAAAGCACATAAGGTCAGTGGACCAGTGCGATTGCTGAAATTCTATGTATGATATTGTTATGTCAATAAATACACCTATTCATTCATAAATGTATGATCATTATGAACATCTTAGGCTAGACAGTCTTTCGCTAATTGCTGTTTTGGGTGAACACCTGTCTGACCTTGTAGCTGATTCATTCCTTTATATCGGTTTGCCCAAGCACCAGGGCCCGTATTGTTCTCACTTGCAAGGTTAGTAGTCTTGATTGCCTGGAGCTAGCTAGTAACCCGTTTAGTTGCAAATATCTGTCCTAGGAGACAATTTTATATAGCGCCAGGGTTGAATATACCCACGAATACATTCGCCGTACAGCGACCGAAGTAGTGTAGATGAGAGAGTTACAGATAATGCACACGAGGACGAGAAAACCTACTTTCTCATTGTAATATGAGAAAATCCTTTAGCTCTATTACTTTCCAGTATTATTTTTGTTTAACAAAGATATTTATTATGAATTTGATTTTAATATTATTCATAGGTTAATTCAATATCAATTAGTATTAGTAATTTATTGAAGCTTATTGTTTTCTCTACCTAATTGTTAAGTTATTTTACATCATGAAATAAACAGTTCCTTTATTATGTATTAAAAGAGGACGTTCCCGAATAATCGTCCACTTTATTTGAAAATGTAAATCCAAATAGCAGCATGAGAAAGGGACTTAGAAGCTAAAGTGGATAAGTGGCAACAAATAGAATCAGTAGGCCTCACATTTAGAGGAAGAGCCAGTACTTTTTTGTCATGACAGTGCAGTGATATCATCAATGTACGCTGCAATTTGCAGTGTTATTTCAGAACTGTTACTTTGTCTGTTTACAAGAAATACCTGGAGCAAATGCTATTCTGCTCTTGTATAACCGCTTTATATTAAATTTTTACATTTATTTAATGACTCCGCGGCACAGCTCACCAAGAGCCTTGGCCTACCACCCGGCCGCTGCGTCCCCCATCTCGGTCCATTACAGACATCATGGATGGGGTGCAGTAATGGAGGTTGAGACGTGGTCAGAGCTTCGATCCCCCCTAACAGTTAATGTGGTCTTCACGACCTAGAGCCGCTATTTCTCCATCAAGTAATTCCTCAATGGCCCCCCCCAGGGACCTCATGAGGCTGAGTGCACCCCGGTTCAGGTCTCCCAGCGGGGGAAAAATCCCCACGCCGGTACTGGGAATCGAACCCAGGTCTCCTGCTTGGCAAGCAGTAACGCTACCACCGCACTAAGGAGACGACCCGTTTAATTAATAATTGTGATTAATTAATCAAATTCCGGAGGAAAGTATTAAAGGTATGCCTGAGATTGAAAAGTCAGGCAAGCATATAATATTACTAAGAACCAATAATCTGCACAATTATTTTAAACTCAGTCTCAAACAACTTGCATCATCTATTTTAGTATACATTCTCTGAAATTGTGTATTTTGTTACACGAGGGAGGAAGAAGTTTTATTCTCTGCCTTCAATGTATATCATAATTTATTGACCTAATGCTTAACTTTCATGTGTAGCATGTACTTTGTTCTTTTTAAGATGTCTCTATCTTACAGCAAGTTTGAAAAATATTTTTATGATTATATCCTACGAATAGCCTTTAATACAACGTGTGTTATGGAATACATTTGAAATGAAAATGTACTTTCTTGAAACAATTTTACTGACACTATTAAGGTTATTCTATTACAGAATGATACGGCTTAAACGTTTTACTTTCTCTACACGTACTATTTAAGTACGTGAAGATAGAAAAGGTATTGTATTCCACCACTAATTAGACGTCGAGATTTCACCGCAAAGCAGTTTCAGAAAAAGGTCCGTCTGTGTATCTGTATATATGTGTGTGTGTGTGTGTGTCTGTGATTTTTGACAGCATAACTCTAAAACTTAAATTCGGTTAAATACCAAATTTAAGTTTAGTATCTCCCAAGAATGCGAAGAATTTTACAAAAATCCAACAAATAAAATGTAAATCTTAAACATGATGGAATAGTATCTAAGGATTCCTGGCTGGACGACTTTTGTATAACTGGTAAACCGTAAGAGGTAGACAAAGCTTAGTACACAAAAATGTAGACTTCGTCAAAATGCACGATATATGTCCTACATATTTTTTGATGTGGAGCTGTTTCGGGGATATGTCTTGTTATTCTTTCAATTTTAAAATATTTATACTGTTTTTCAAAGATAAGTCATTTATGTTTCTTTTGTTTTTTATTCCTGGCCATCAAAGAGAACCGAATTTCAGTCAGTGATAATCGCACAGACAGATTTTTAAAACATTTTCTCACTTCAGCCTAATGTAACCCCTTAGTTCCCTTTTACTTACAAGGAACTAAGTAATAAGACCATTCCTGATAATGTTTAACACCAACAGCATGGATTATATAGAAGAATAATTTTGGTAAGAAGTTAGTTTGCAAAATGGTTAAGAGAAAGGAATGTAAATGAAACATATCAGATTTATTTCTTTAAGTTAGATATTAATATAAGAACTTTATTGCAGATAACAAGAATACAATTCGCTTCTAATATTATTTAACCATTCGAGATGACTGATGAAGACAGGAATTGTAAAGCTAAGAGCTTTTCATGTACTTCGGAAGGAGAGGTGGACAATGATAAACCCTAAGAGCAAGAAAGTTAGTAATAAAAGAAAAATCATGGCAGAAAAACAGCCAAAGTGTTTCATCATTCATATAAGGCCTATGTTGGGCACAGAAGCACAAAGAAAGATGCTAGTTCAATGAAGCTTTATGAGCCCAGTCACAGATACCAGTGTAAAAATATCAAGAAAGAGGAAAGGGAAACATTTCTAATAGATTCTTGGGCCTTTCGGTCGTGGGACCTACAAACATCGTTAAAACGGATGTATAGAAACAATAGTCCCAAATAATAACCAATCGATATGACTGACGGCAGCGCGTGATGCTCGCATTCGGAAGGTTGTGAGTTCTATTCTCTCAGCCAAAATTCCTGCCCTTGGACTTTTTCGGGGGTTTTCCCGAGTCACCAGGCGCATGCTGGAGGAGGATTCTTTCATCCCCCGAATTTCCCGTCTCTTCATTTCGTTCCATTTAATCTTTCAATCCGGTATTTTCAGGTAGAAGTGTCGATGGTTGTGATGCGGCCGAGGTGATACCAGTTCGCTACGTAACTGCTGTTCTCTCCGCAGGAGTGGCATGGCGGTCATCTGATTCCGCTTGGAGGCAGTGTCGAAACCCGTGTGCGCTGCAACTGCCTAGGACCATCAATAGCAACAATAGCAGCATAGTGGAAAGTGAGGAGTCCCATTCCCTCAGTAGTTTAGTCCAGTCCCAAATAAAGTGAAAAAAGTTGTATAAATCCAAACACGTTTCTTCTGATACAAAATTCTTGAGTAAAGGGGTGTGCAAAGATTTTCTCATCAATTGAGCTTGGCATATCCATCTCATCAACAATGTTTGAAAAGGTGCTATCATGGAAAAAAGTCCCATGTTCATGTCTCCCAACGACAAGCGAAGAAGGCATTTTCGGGGCAACAAAATTTCGTATGATATCAATAGAAATTAAGTTTCACATTGAACCGTTCCCAAAGTGTTCAAGCCACTACTCTAGGAAACATAACCCTAAAGTCAAGCATCTCAATGGTGACCTAAAATTTAAGAGGAGACTTCACTTAAGGAATCATTTTACCGACATATTTTTCTAACACTTACAGACATATACAGTGCATCCGAAACCCTTGTTCTGTAGTCTCTTCTAAAATATATGCCGCCAATTCACCGTGAGTCTTTATAAGGCATGACACACACGGCCAACATTAGATGAGTAATGTCTATAGCTGCAGCGGCATTTCTTTTGACTACCTGATGGGCAATGCTGATGAAATGGAATACATCTGGGTTTCACAGTGATAACCATCGATACGTAACATTTAAGGAATTATGCATATCATTGTTACTTTCAATTATTATTTGTTTACTAATGTCTATAGTTTGGAGATTATAAATATAATATACATAATAAGTTGGATGTTATTATCCATAAAATTAATCGCAACCTGTGATTCCTTGGAGGGAATAGGGGCGCAACTGATTTAGACCAACTGCTTCCTGGAAAACATTCTTGTGCCAAGGGTAGTAGTTATTAACACTTGAGACCTTGTACTAAACGCAGAATGGTGGACAGAATACTCTTAAACCATAATACCTTTATTAACGTCCTCAGAATTTAACAATGGTATCCAACATTGCAATCTTTTTCTCAGATTTTATCACTTATATCCCTTTGCTTCTAGTCCCCACATTTCTGGTTGGGATGAATTACCGATGGAAAAGTATGTCTCTGAAATTTATTTTATGCCAAAGAAAACCATAATGTGATATAAATTTTGAGCCAATAAATCCACCCGGATCTGCACCATTATTAATAACCCATTTCATATATCGCTTCCGATACTGTAGAAATAAACGTGCGCTAAGCGGATACAAAAATAATTTAAACATATAGTTTTCCCCTGTTTATTTTATAATAATTCAAGTGTTTTGAATTTTTAAATACTGATAAGCAAAGCGAAGAAGCAATACATTTGTACGGTACAAATTTATAACATAAAATCTTGTGGCTTCTTTCTTTATTTACCGATTTGTTTCAAACTGTGGCGTTTTCCCACTTTGCGGATTCCGTGTCTTGGGGCTTGTCCATACCTGTTTTAGAATGTTTGGTATTCGTAACCGGCTTACCCTCCCCAAATTTGTAGGCCTGATACCTCCTAGGACTTACAAGTCAATACCTAGGGGTCACAAGCCTGTCGGGGAGGCAACGGCACGAAGCCACAGAATGGAGAAACTGTTACGAGGGATCGTCCCGTAGCCAGGCATGAACTGAGGAAGTGGATCATACCAAATGTAAGCGAAATTGATGATTGAGAAATTGGTAGAATGAGTGGCGGGGGAAACCGGAAACCCCGGAGAAAACTCGTCCACCACACATCCCACATGCGAGCGCTTGGGATCGAACCCGGGCCGGACCACCTAGATGGGAGGCGAGCGGTCTAACCACTCACCCACGGCGCCGCCTTGTTTCAGAATGTTTGCGTAAGAATTGATTTATTTTGGAAAAAAAATGGCGTTTTAATTATTTATGGACGCTCTTTAACTGCTGTGGTTCTCAGCGTCCCATTCTATATGGGGCGTGAAAGACCGCTTAATTTTGCTCAGAGGTCTCTCTATCAGGCTTGAGGTTCTTTTACGTGATGTAAATCTACGACACGGGACCAACGGCTTTACTTCCCTTCCGAAGGAAGCCATGCTAAGGATTTTTACGCCCGAAATCGTCCAGGTGACGATTTCAAAGTTTAGTTAGCGTCGAACAGGCTATACTTAGGTGTGACATGTGTTCACTGAGTCTGCTTTAAACCCAGCTGCCATAGAAAGTGCTTTGACGACGATGGCTGATGACCAGGTTGAGGGGTTTTAGTCATAGAGTTATAATAGGATAGAGAGTTGCGCAGTTCATTACTGATTGGGGACAACATGGACAATACGTGACTTGTGGATAGAGCGAGCGGTGTTTCAAAGGTTTTAAAGGAGATCATTGCAAAACGAGTCAAGAAAAGTTCTTATAAAGCGTTATACCAGTTAGTAGTCACGGATTAGACGTAATACATGGTTTGGAGAAAAGGAAAACCGTAAAGTAGTTGTCTTTATCTCCAAACCGAGTATTTTGTGTCTGTTTTAATTACGGTTGGGATCGTTAATTAGCACAGCGAAGGTGTTAATTGGGTGACCTCAATAACCCCATTTATCATTCTCTACTCCAGGTAACGTGTTCAGTTCACGTAATATTGATGACCTTTTCCATACAAGGCATTGATACATGTTTTAGATCATGCAGGGGCAATTCTTTGTATTCTAGTTGCACCCACATTTAAGGTACCTTGCATTCTTTTCCTATAAAATCAATTGCTATATTATTATTATTATTATTATTATTATTATTATTAAATGTCTGCTGTGTTTACAGCTACTCTTGAAATATTTCTCATGCTGGATTCCTTAAAAAATATAAACCATCCACAGGAGATCCGGATTTGAATGAATTGTAAATATTAACATGTCCAGATTTGAAATTCCCTAGATTTCCGAGGTTTTGAATTCTTGGGATCATTGGGGATTTAGCTTCATAGGTATCAAGGCTACTACGGCCTTTCTACGCTTCACGATTTAAGGCAGGGATTGCTTCAATCCTGTACTTATAAAAGCATTCCTTGGCTTCGCTTTGGGGCATAGGGTCTTAAAAGTTTATAGAAAGGAGTAGGTTGGATTAGTATGTGAGGGGTTTATTGGATCGGTATGTTAGGGGTGTGTTGAATAAAAGAGAACAAACACATACTCTCCTAAAATAATCAAATTTTACCTAAAATTCTATTTTTAGAAGCATTTCAAACATTGGTTTGCTTAACAGTATTTCTAGTATTATTTCATACTACACATATCCCATTTAATAAGAACTAATAAGAAAACAGCGGCTCTAATAGCATGACAATAAAAGTATCACATCATATCACGTATGGAAGTAAGTGGAATATTGCTTATTATCACGTTAAATTCCTTTACAACTCACTGTGAAAAGTGCCCTATTTTCAAATCTGTATGTAACTAAGCAATATATGCACGCAAATGTTAATTGGGCGTTCATGCAATACTTACAAATGGAAAGTTATCCCTCCTGCTTTCACGAATGTCCCATTACAGCCAAAGCGACTATACTTGTTTTAATCGTATGAAACTTTTAAAACCATCCAATATACGCTGTTTATGTGGCGAACTGTATTACACACTCTTTACACAGCTCACAAGTAACGTAACCTTCAGATTCCATCCCCACCTAATGCTGAGAACCATTTTGCTCTTTGTTTTATTATAACTCTAGAATTGTAGTACGTAAATAGAGGAATCGTGTTAACCGCACGAGTATAGCTGACATCAAGCACTTATTGTGACGAACACTCTCTCTCCTTCCCTCCTCAACAGCCGGTTCCGTTGCGAGTGTTCCATATATTTCGTGAATAAAAATACTAGAGAACTATGACAATATGCTTGCAAATAAGAATCACGCATTTTATTAATCATAACAACTAGCATCGCTGGCGAAATTTTGCTGACAAACTTTAGTAAAATTGGCGAACTATCGTGGAGAGAAGCTGCAGTATACTTAGCCCAATATTACCACAAAGTTATCTCTAAAGTGCAGTGAAGGAAATAATTTCATCATTTGGTTTTAAGATCCACATATTCAGAATAATTATTGCTGTACAATTGCAATATATTTACAAGCATCTACAATAAAAAATACCACAAACAATAGGGCAGGTTTCAGAAACACTGGGTAAATTTTAAGTTGGAACTGTAAAAGTGTGATATTGAAATTTAAAAATAGTGTATAGAAGAAATCAAGGTATACATACATATGTAAATCGAGGAAGACATTAGGAAGAAAATGAATCACAAACAAGTCTACTTCAGTTTTTATTTATTCCTGTTACGTCAGGTGATCTAGAGCAAAGGTTTTCAAAATATATCTGTCTAGGTGTTAATCGTATTCGTTTTATGTTTTATGTAGTTACAAATACATTATTGTAGATTGTAAAGCTCACGAATTAAAACAGAAGCCAATTTTACTTATTTCTGTGCATTAATACCTTAATTAAATAACGAAGCAAACTGCCAGCAGCTAAAATAACCTTTGTTTTGTTCGATATGCCTTAATTACCTTTGAAAGCAGGTCGATTAGCCTTTAACGCATTTCTAATCTGATAGTTTACTTACTACAACCCTCTGTCTGATGACTGACAGTTTAGGTTTGAGGAGATTTGCCAGACATAATACCGATTACAATTAACTTTAATGTTACTTGAGTTTATATAAATCATTAAAAGAGAGTGAATACTTAATTAAACCGTGCGAATCGCAACAAAATGTGTGCTTTTATCAGGTTATTTCAAGCTATTGGGAAAACTTTCTGAAGCACTGAGGCCATTGACCTGGGTAACAGATGTGCCTGCAAAAGCATTACAAACCATATATCCAGACATGTTTAGGTCTGCAACACTATATGAAAGTAAGGTATGGGAAAGGAGAGGATATAAAATATAAACAGAATGCAATGTTATTCCTGAAGGCGTATTCTGCTGTTGGGAAGAGGTACTTCAAACTGCGACATTCTTTGTGAGGTGGGCGCTCGGAAGATGTGCATTTTCTAAAATAGTTATAGTCAGATACCAACTTGAAATAATTTAAGGTGACCAAACAACTCTGAGAGCAATATGTTATCATCATCAAGCGTATAACTTTGATAATCCAAAGTGGTCGGTGGTGCTATAACTGTATTACAAAAATCGGCTTAAGCTTTATTTTGCCAAGGGGTAAACACAATAGTTATAGCGTCATGAAAACTCTAAATGTGACTATGCGATATAAACAGGAAATGGAATCTGAAAGTAGACCAAAGTAATCACTGAAACAATAAACATTAATTTTAGAACTGGGCATGAAACAGAGGACAGGAATAGCATGGCTTAGGTTGGGAGCGTGGAAAGCTCGTTCGATCGTTGACAATGCCGATAGGAGGCTTTGCTCTCTATGCGGGGAGCACAGAGAGTGTACGCTGATTTTGTCAGCTTTCGTTCAGACGGAGTATGCTAAGAAAAAGTATTACCAGAGGCAGTTTTGGCTTCACAAAGACAGAAAAAAGCATACTGAATATAGACAGCCAAATCTGACCAAGCAGGAGCACATACTTAATGGAAGTGCGTGTGCTACAGGTGCCGGTCCACATGGCCGCGCTCGCTTTGGTGCTTCGTGGAGCAGGGGGTTGTGGGTTTGAGGCATAGGTGATTATGTATATGTGTGTGTATCGGAGAGAAGCAGCAAAAAACGGTAATAAAACGATTAAGAAATTGGAAAAAGGGTATACAGCGGTGGAGTTGCAACCAGACTCCGGAACTGCATTATAAAAAAAAAAAAAAAAAAAGGATAAGGTATTGGTGTAAAATTGTATAGACATGTTTATATATACATGTGTGTGTGTGATTGCGTAGGCGTTGGTTTGAGTGTGTGGATGTGTGAAATCAGGGTGGATTCTTTTTTTGAGTGTGTGCAAAATTATGTGTTTTGGAGATAAAATAGGGGAAGTTAAGTTTTCCTAATCAAGTATTTTTCTAGAGAGCATGTTGGTTTTCTCAGCTGTGTGACGGTGTGACGCAATTTATGTAATAGTAGTCACTTAATACACACTACTACAACTATGTAATTACTCTGAATACTTGAACCTATTTTCATGACTTTTCAATACTGTTCAATGGTACCCAACAGTTTCTTTGTTTAAAACACAGAATAATTGGAATTTAAATATTCCCAAATAAATATTACAAAATAAATGGTAACACATTTAAAGAACACGTTTTCTCATTTCAAAGTATAGTCATTTGTTTCTGCCATTTTATGAACAACTTGTTAGACGGACTAAACGGTATGTAAAAATGTCCAAGCTAGGTAAAAGTTAGCTAAGTATTGCACAAAAAGCGTAATTTAATATAATTCTATTTGTTGTTTTAAGGTCTCTTAACAGCTTTCTAAAGTAAAAGTCCCTCCTTTTTTCTCAGCTACAAACACGCAGAAGAGTATTAAGTATTTTCGTGGGTTTCAGTATTAATTCTTATTATTTTTCCACTAATAAGGCGGTAACTATTTGCTTCATTTTGAATTTATACGTTTAGTAAGATTGGTATATTTTTTGTTCGCGTTTCTTTCTTACAGCACCTCAGTATCAGACAGTGGACAATAAATTAATTAATTTGGCCCCATAGGTCACTCCCTTTTATTCAACTATGGCAATTTAAACATTGGCTCTGTATTTAATACCCAATCTTATTTCATTGTTGATCATATTTCCAAATATTTACTTTTTACTACTCCCGTACAACATTATTCAGTTTAATCTCTTATTATTGTTGTTTTTCGAAGTCTTAACCTGCTGATCTCTTGAGGTAACTAATGAATGCTCAAAATAATACTAACTTCCATTGAAGACAGCGATTTTACTAAGAGCAGCGAGCATTTGTTCAGAGAATTTCTGTTGCTGAGAATTACGGACTGAATTTTAAACTCCTGGTTCTCCAAGTTGGGGGTTGTGCGGCTGACCAGTTCCCTCCCATATAAAAATGAATTACTCCTAAGCTACATAGAGAAAATAGCCGCACTGGTTACCTCCAACTTGTAGGAGGACTCAAAAGCGTTAGAGAGATAACGATAACTTTGTGTATCAGGAACAGATTTTGGAACAAACCGTGTAATAATTTAAACTTAAATTGAGTTTTATTTATGGACGCTCTTTAATTCCTATGGCTCAGAGCGTTCCATTCTATATTGGGCATGAAAGCCCGCTTAATTTTGCGCACAGGTATCTTTATCAGGCTTGAGGTTACGTGCTGTAAATATAGGACACGGGACCAACAGTTTCACTTCCCCTCCGAAGGAAGCAATGCTAAGGATTTTTGCACCCGAAAAAAATCCATCGCCCTCCGCCGGATTTGAAACCGTGAACTTGGGTATCAGAGTAATCGCGTAGTTTAGTTTCCTACATTAACAAACCGGCGGAGAATATAGACTTCGGTACGGCAAGTTAGAAGCTATAAATAACGCTACATTGGGATTAGCAGAGTTAAAACAGCGTAAACTCCAAAATTTGGGCTCATAGGCAGCTGCAAGACAAATTTCTAGATGCGAAATGTGGTTCTCTAAGATCCCACACTGTGGGACTAAGGCTCTCCGACCGATCCAGTTTGTGGCACAGCAAAACATTGGTTAAAGCTGCTTTGATATTTCATCAAACACTATCACCCCAAAAATAGGACAAAGAGTTTTACCAACCACCGCTAATAATCTTGGTTCTCAATGGAAGATAATATAAACGAAACTTGGTGTAAATTATTATTCCTCAAGACTTGTTTCTTGAGAGTTCCAAAGCAGTCTGCGAGAAAAGTGCTCTTTCTATTCACCAAAATTATGAATACCCATTTTAATGATTAAAATACTGCTACATTCAACAACAAGCCGTTTTGTATCCATCTGCTATTGCCACCACAACACACCAGTCCCGTCTCTCGTACAACGTAAACACCGCGGCAGGCTTTAACTGTGACGGCTGTGGCTGCTACTCTAGCGTTTGTGTTTGACCGGGCTGCTCTAAGGTAAACGAGAAACTCGTTTATTTAGCTCTAAGTAATCCGAATCTCCTGTTTATCCGGATTATATGTTATTTCCTTTTTTAATATCAAAATGTCGATATACAGCAGGTTTTTGGCACCACAGACAGTATAGAGTTTACCGGCCCCAAGCTTCCAGCTACCGATACTAAACGGTCAAGAAATGGCGTTTCAGGGAAAGAAACGCTTCCTCCTGCGGAGGCACGGGCACAGCTGGATAAACTAATGTTTTACCTTGCTAGAACGTCAGCTGCAAACAACTCCAGCCGAACTGAAGTTGGTAAAACATCTACGCTGGCGTGTTGCTCTCAAATACGTTGCAACAAAAGAAACATACACACAACTTCGGAAAATAATCATCACTACACTACAGTAAAATGAGAGTTTAAGTGCCCCAAAGTGTTTCCTATATTTTAATACATATTAGAGTTTTTGCACTTAGTAGAATATTTCCGAATAATCTGGATTTTCCATAATGCAGATAACATACAGTCCCACATTGATTAAACGAGATTGCTTGGTACCAGCACTGGGGACGTCTCCACACTGTGATTAGAGAGATATATTGCAACTACAATCCCCAGGAAGAAAGGATCAAGTAAGGTATCACTAGAAGGCCACTGAAGGGATGAACAACCCAGAGAGAGAGAAAGAGAGAGCACGATGAATGACCCGTTAAATCAAGCAGTCCATTAGTATCCCGGAATACTCTTTTCTTTGAGAAAGCATCCGTGCCATCTGTTCAGCACCACCACTTAAGAAACTCATTTGAAACATGAGAGGGACATGAGTGAAAGGGAAATGTTGGAAAGGATATCGAGGTAGATGGTATACCACCGCAGCATTCGCCTGAGGATCATCGGAAACAACGAAGAAAAAGTGCAGAAAGGACGATTGACGGGAATCTATCTGTAGTCTCCCAAATGCGAGTCTCATTCGTTACCGTCGAGCCATCTGATTTGGAAACTGGTTATATAAATTGAGGTTAACATTTCTGAAAGAAGCAGAAAGCATTTCACCTAATTTAAGGCACCTTATACACTGCTATCTGAATATTAGGTGATTTTACCGCATAGCTTGTCAAAATTTTCTACAGCACTGGTCCATTAAAAATTGTTACTATCCCAATGAATGAAAATTCAATGTTGAGTATTTTTGGCTTCTTTGCTGAAGGAGAAGGGAAAATTTATATCTGTGTTGAGTTTACATATATCAAATGAGAAGAGCAGAAATAAAATCCTCCAGATTAGTTGATCTTCCGCAAATGTGGATTTAGTGTCACGCAAAGGCACCTGAAACTCACTTCAGCGGTCTGGAAACCAGCCAAAGACTTACTTCCCATTCTACAGCCCGCATAGATGAGCGAATTGTACCCTGCCTAAATCCACCCTAATTGAAAAATTGTTCTTCCTTACTCGCTTGCTTTGCCAAACTTTCCAGAAACTGGCAAGGTCCTAGCTAAACTGCCAGCTGACATACGACCACTATCATCTATATGACTTTCATTGAATTGAACATTCTTTCCGAAAATGATTTTTGGAAGTGATCCAGAGTTGCTGACCTGACCTAGACAGCTGATTCTCAAACTTTTTAATTCACGAATCCTTTAGTGCTGAGTAAATATTTCAGTGCCATTATACGAGAACCATAACCATTCTATTGATTTAGCACATTTTTCTTCTTTCGGAGCAGTGAAAATCAAGTTACATATTAGAACGCATTATACCTGCAATTTTCTTTTATCAAACTGAGTAGATAGCTACTCCTCTCAGAACTAAATCTAAGAATACGAAAATACACTTCTTAGTCCAACGGTTATTGTAACACTTCTCCTACCAGGTTGCTCAACTTCTCCGTATTTGACGTGTGCAGATATACCTTCGTGTGCTAAAAGAGTTGCAGAGCTCTCTGGAAATATTTCAGGTCAAAACCGGCAAGTGACGAACTGGTTGTGCGACCGCCGTTTTACTGTTCTTACTTATCAGTGGAGATGGTGAACCGGTTGCTCTCATTGAGGGGTAAAACGTAAGTCGCCCTCACCAGTTCCCCACTGGGGTGCTTTAAATTGAAATAACTTCTTTGTCGTCTTCCGTGGTCTACGGGTAACATACTTAGCCTCTAGTTCCTAAGGTCCCGGGTTCAAACCTGGTGCAGGACGATGGATTTTTACGCGTAAATATCCTTAGCATTGCTTCCATCGGAAGGGAAGTGTAGCCGTTGACCCCGTAGATATATTTTACGTAAAAGAAACTCAAGCCTGATAAAGAGGCCTCTGAGCAAAAGTAAGCGGTCTTTCATGCCTAATATAGGATGGGACGCTGAGGACTATAGCAGTTAAAGAGCGTCCATAAATAACACTCAACTTAATTTTAATAGCTCCATTGAGTTCTGCAACTTTTAACTCGAGAAGGAATACCTCACCATATGAAATACGGCGCAGTTTGGCCACCTGGTTTTTTGAATACAATATATTTGTCAAATTGCTTAATACAACATTCATATAATAACATTTCTTTTCAACGTTTTTCATGTAATTTTTGGGATCGGAAAGTAAACACTTAATCATTCTAGCATCCTTATCAACGCATTGGAAGTATTTTTCAAAGATGTAATTCGCGTTGCAACTTTGCTTGCTTTACTCGCTTTAACTTGAATGAATACATCCTGCCTTGTCCAGCTCTGGAAATAATATCTCTAAACCAGAACTTGCGTGTTCCCTATTGGCATCCCAGTGAATGATATAGTTGGGATAATCTAAGGGATGGAATATTAATGCAATAAGATATCCGATTTGCCGGAAGAGGTGTCTACTTGTTCGGTGTGCGCGTAATAAGAGTACACCGAACGAGATCCATATCTGAAATGTATTTACTACGGAACGGTAGAATCCCCATGTCTCTAGGGCGAGTAATTCCACGGTCGTGATTTCGAAAACCTTCATGAATATGCATGGATTTTCATTTCCTTGCAGCTCAAACCATTTGTAATAGTGACCAGAGAAGCTGTCCCTGTGAGAGCTTTTTCTCCTAAAACCATATATCTGAGCATGTGATCCCAGAACAACTCGCAATCAATCGTTAACCCTCTTTCAAATAAACTGTAGGAAAGTATAAGTTGCTTTTTTCTTTCTTTTTTTAACTTTCTCTACACGCACAATGAACATAATGCATCGAGAATGTATTGTAATGCACCCAAAACTTTGATACCGAGATTTCACCGGAAATACATGTTTTGGGTCCCCCTGAATCCAAAAAGTTAAACATTTTAAGAAAAAGTTCCGTGTGTGTGCCTTTGGACAGCATAGCTCAAAAACGAAAAGACCGTTAAATACCAAACTTGGTATTTAGGTTTGGTATCTTCCAAGGATGCGACACGAAGATCTTAAAAGAAAATCATCACACCCCAAACTACCCTTTAGATGGGAAAAGTTCGAAAATTTTTATTTTCTCAAAAGTGATTGTAACAATTTTGATTAACATCTCTTATATTTAAGATATTACATGACAAATAAAATGTATAACTTGAATTTTCTGGGAATAGACTCTAAAGACCTCTTTATTCTGGAAGATTTTTATTGAATTTTGCATAAATGATAAAGCGTAAGAGATAGACAAAAACTTACTACACATAAAAAAGTACATCTCGATAAAACACACATTTTATGTCAAACATTTTTTTCGTGGAGTTGGCCGTTTTTGAGATATTAATTGTAATTGATTTCAGTTTTAAAATTCTTAAACTTCTCTCATACTGCAACTTGCTAACAATTGCTCACGCAAAGAAACGGATTTAAATCCTATGCCAACCACATTTTTATACATTTAAATGTCAGTTTAGCCTAGTGTATTTCCTTATTTCTCTCATATTTATAAAGGAAGTAAGTTTTAAGAGCGTTTTTGCTACGTTTTAACATTAAATTGATAGAACAATAAGCCTATTAACACTAAATTTGTTACAGAGATATAGAGAAAGTCATGTGAATGGAGCACATGAAATTTTTAAGGAAACAAACACCAAAGTACGTATATATTCTATACTTGTGTATTTCTCTCTAGGGTTAACCATAGCTGAGTTTAATAATCGTTTTTATAATAAAAATAATTAGACGCTCACCTCCAAAAGCAATTTGAATGTTTAACTTTAATTACATATTATGGGTTTTATTCTCGAAGTCCTTTAGGTTTCAGCATGTAACCAATCAAATCTCCATGAGCATACGGTCCTGTATTTACTTTCATTGGCTTTTACTCGACTGAATTTTCGTACACTTTTGCATAATAAAGGTATCTCTTATGATACAATTTGAAACCAATGTTGTTCAATTTTTCAGCAGAAACTCAGAGAGAAATAAGTTATAAGCTAACTCATGGTTTTTGTTAATCCTTAAAGTTTCTCAATATAAGAAATAATTAATTTGACAGATGAGGATAAATCCTTACAAAAATTATATTTGATGTTTAACATTTCTTTAAAAAAACAGAAAAAATACGAAAAGAATACATTTGCTAGTTTCTGTAATACTATTATTATTTAAATAATGTGGCAACATTTTATTTTAAAAATCGCGATTTGTGCATCGGGTGCAACACCTGATAGATTGTATAACGATTCAAATAAAATGTTTTTTCTAAAAAAACATGAAAGATATTGGCACGAAATTTAAAACAAACCTACACTTGTGGAAGAGCATAAAGTGACACAATTTTGTAAATATTGGATAAAACTGCAAGTATTAAAAGATCACATAGGAGTATCCTTAATTATATATTGCTTTATTATAAACACTGAAATTTATATGCGGACCAAACTAAATTGTTTAATGAGCTTTGAATAAATGGTTGTTAATTTTCAAGTAGTGTATTTGATAAGAAAATAACTGGAAAATTAGCAAATGCATAACAAATGATTTGCTAAATGATTAGAACTGATATAAACATAAGAACTGAAGCTTTCCTGGCGACGTATTAATTCAAAATCTTCTCGGGCTTCTAGCCAGGTAAAAACTTGGTGTCAAACCAAGTTTTTACCTGGCTAGAAGCCCGAGAAGATTTTGAATTGATATAAACATGTTCATTCTCTCTCTAATCCGAACTTTAATGCGCAGTAATGTGTGTTGGTGCTGAAGTAATATTCAGATTCTGACCTAACCCTCACGTAACACTTCACTTACTAATTTTTCCTTATTTTTAGCCTGATATCAACCTTTGTTCATAAATAAATGTTTGGGCGCAATACTTTTTATATCAAACCAATACTAGATGGACTCATCCAAGAACTGGGGTGAAACACCTTTGGGAAGTATACCTTCCAAACACTGAAGTACTCCTCCCCTTTCACCGCTCACACATTACCGGTTCTCATAGGCTAATGGTGACTTCATGTGAGATTTGTGGTGCACGAAGATGCGTCTAGGCAGGTTTTCTCCGGTTTTCCGTTTTTTCTCGGCATTTATTCCACCAACTGCTGCATAATCATATTTCCTGTCATCCATTTCACTATCATTTCATATCATCCAGTTTCTAAATTTAACACCAGGTATCGGGCTGATTACCCATCCTGGCTTCTCTCCGATCCAAAGTTACCGTTCCTCAACAGAAGTCTGATCCCATGCACTGGCTTGTAATCCCTACATATTATAAGAGCAAAGAGAGAAAGAAAGAAAAATATAGAAACAAATAATGGTTTAATTGTTTTTTCACACAAGTCCTGTGTAGGACAGGTAGTACCAATACCCACTGACCATAATAGTTGGCCATACTATGAATCCTGGTCTTAAAGTACTTACAACATTGTAAGTCACCATTGGGGCTGCCATCTCAAAATAATTTGAGATCACCTTGTGGTTTACCGGCAAACATATGAGTCAGCTGAAAAATTCAATACCATGCCGGCATATTGCCATGTTAGCTCAGTGGAAGAGCAACCAGCTGGAGACCGGGAGATCCATAGTTCAAATCACGGCTATGGATTGAATTTTTCAGTCTGAATCTTACTATCCAAAGAAACAAAAACTTATTACTCATGACTACAAAGCTCAGTTTAGCTACAACTTGAATGCATAAATATTAATATGCTTCATTTCTCGTGTGGCCATATTACTTTTGAACATACTAATTGTTTGAATTATCTGAGATATAAACACTAATTCTGTGATTTTAGGATTCCTCCAAAAGGAAAAGTAGGGTTTCGCTCATACACTCTTGCCAGAAGTTTGTGGTTAAAAAGAGGTATGAGTATGCTTTCCCTAAAATACTTAACTATTTGCAATATCGCTCTCGTAAACACATGTGTTTCACGATGTCGTGCAAATCCCACTACATTTTTACTTTCCCTAGCACGTATGTACAATATGCACAGTAGCTAGCGAAGGCACTCTATTCCACTCAAAGCTGCTATACGAGTACATGTTTTGAGGTCCCCTAAATCCATGCAAAGCAATTTTAGAAGAAGGTTCGTATGTGTATGTGCCTGTCTGTCTGTCTGTCTGCCTGTGTGTGACTGTAACTAAAAAACAAAAGGTCCGTAAAATATAAAACGAAATATTAAGCTTAGTATCCCCCAAGAATGCGACACGAAATGTTCAACAAAATACCACCACCCCCGAATAACTTTTACGTAGAAAATTTTTCGAAAATTCTGATTTTCTCAAAAATGCCTCTAAAACTTTGTATTAAAAGTCCATATATTAAATATATTTATATGGCAAACAAAATATATATCTTGAATTTTCAGGGAATGGGCTATTAAGTCCTCTTCTTCCTAATAACTGATAATCTGTAAGAGATAAACAAAAACTTCTGTACAAAAATTATAGATCTCGTTAAAACACACAAGCTATGTCCTATACATTTGGTTCTGGAGCTAACCATTTCTGATACACTCCTTTTTATTTGTTTCAGTTTTAAAATACACATAGTTTTCTCAAAGAGGAAATTGTCAGTGTTTCTGTTTTACTGTTGGAAATGCAAAGAGAAGGGAATTTCAGCGTAAATCGCATGACGACAGCTTTTTAAAGATTTGAGATTTTAGTCTAGTGTATGCCCTTATTTTCCTTATTCTTAAGTTGATAAAGGAAGATTCATTTATAAGAAGTTTTTGCACACAATAAGCAGGGAAATTCATGTGATTTGGACACACCAGACGGTTTTAAATTACGTTTGTATGTCTTTCAATTACCAGTTGCATTTTTATGTGTGTTTAAATATTTTGTGTTTACTTTCTTAATGTCTCTTCCTTTTTATGCGGAATTTCTAATATGAAACTGAATACCGTTGCTAATCATAAGAGGTGGAAAGTGTACACTGCTATGCATATTTCGCAATAGAGAAATAGAAACAACGAGGAAAGCAGTACGTAGTTGCTACATTTGGGTCTCGGATTTAAGCATTCATGCGGAAGTTTTTATTTACTCTCTCTCTAGCGAATATGTATAACGTATGTAGTAGAGGTAAGTGTTGTGTAGAGAAAAACATGGAGAAAGTATGGTATTCTGCCCAAAAACTCCATACTGAGATTTCAGCGTAGTCAAAAAAAAAAAAAAAAGAAGTAAAGCATATTCAGAAAAAGTTCAGTGTGTGCATCTGTGGACAGTATAATTCAAAAACGAAAATTCCATTAAATGCCAAACTTGGTAGTTAAGTGCAACACCTCCCAAGGATGCGACACTAATATTTTGAGGAGTATTCCCCACCGCAAACTATCCTTTTTAAGAAAATACCGCCGCCACAAAATACATTGATTTTTTTTTTTGAAAAGGTTGATGCTCTCATAAATGGCTGTAATAATCTTAATTAGATTACCGTGTATTAAACATATTTACAAGGCAGATAAACTGTATATCTCGAATTTCCTGGGATAGCCTCTGAAATCCCCTACACTTTGAATGACTTTTGCATAGTTGATAAACCGTAAGAGACAAAATCTAATACACAGGAAATGAGATCTTGCCAAAACACGCAATTTATGTCCTTTACGTTTTTGTAATGTAGCTAAGCGCTTCCGAGATATTCCTTGTAACTGGTTTCAATTTTGAAATATTCTTTTTTTTTTTTTTTTTCCTGCTGGAAGTCGCCCATATTTCTTTTGGTTTAGTTCTGGCCAAGCAAAGAAGCGAATTTCAATAATTATAGTATAATGACAGCTTTTAAAACACTCGACTATCGCTTTTGCATACTGCACTCCGTTAGTTTCCTTCTATTTATAAGGAAATAGGTAGTAAGAACTTTTGCGAGTGCTGATGCTGATTAGCATGGAATAGAAAGAAGAAGAATTCCTTGCAAGAAGTTTGTTTTCAGAACAGCTAGAGGGAGCTATGTTAATGTAAAACATTGTGTATGTTTACACACATTGCCTCAGGATGATCTGATTGGCCATCAGAGGAGAGAGAATGACTAAGATAATGATAATGCAAACTTAAATCGATTTTTTACATTTCACTTTGTACTCCCATTTATTGTAGCACAATCAGCCAGTCCCCGTGGCTGCGCTCGCTTAAGTGCCTAGCTTTGGTGCTTCATGGCGCAGGGGATCGTGGGTTCGATTCCCTCCTTGGGCTTGGGTGTTTGTAAAATGTGATTGTCCCAAAGTATGTGTAAGTAAACAGAAAATATGAAATAAACAGGAAATGTAGGAAACTGAAAGGAAAAGCTAAAAAGAGAAAGAGAAAAGAAAAAGAAATACAGTACCGGAGTCGTCACAAGACTATGGAACTGTATTTTAAAAAAACAACAAAAAAACAAAACAAACCATGCCCGAGGTGGGACACGAACCGGTGAACCCCTATGCTACGAAGTGTGGGACCTGCGGAAGCTTAATTCAAAGATATTTTACCACTGAATGTCAAAATGCTATTCAGGATCTCGTAAAAATTTTATTTGCAATTATCATCGTAGGAGGGAAGTTTCATTCGTGCGTTTTGACGAAAATGTGTATTGATCTTTTGTAATATAACAGTAGGAACAATTGGTGCTGGTAACTTAAAGGAAACGTTTGCCGTATAAAGTGGCAAAATAGCCACATGCGTTTCACTTTTACCTCAAAATATTCTCCAAAAAGCAGGAATAAAAGGGATGAGGAAGATGAAAATGGAATGTCAAGAATGCATAATACATTTTGGAATCATATCTCTCAATGTGTGTGTATCGAAAGATATCAAGTTTCTTTCCAGGATTCTGTGTGTTTGAATTGAGGTGATACGTTCGGACATGAAGAGAGAAAAAGGCTTAAATATAGATTGTTTGCCCAAAGCCGTCCCTTTGTGCATTACCGTCAAAGGGTTCCTGTCGTAGGCATGTTAACATTGCTAACACAGTGACAGGGATTAGTCAGGGATGTGGGTCGCCACATGCTTTAAATTCAAAGAAGTGAAAGAAATTGCAAACGCAGCTTTTACCACTTGTCGAAATTGGCGTCTTCTATATAACATTCAAAACTCAACTCAGCCGTTTTGAATTTGGATGCTAAAGTAGAGTTCTACGCAATTTTAGTGATCTACGAGGGCTTTTTTTTTTTTCAACCTCCGATAGACTATAAATAAAAGACAAATTCATAGAAAACACTTTTTATTACTAAAAGTTTTGTACACTTATGGTTACTTTTCAAAATAATCACCGAAAAGTTTGATACATTTATCGTACCTGTGCACAAGCTTTGCAATACCCGCTTCAAAAAAATGACGAGCGTTGTCATGGATCAACACAATTCTGGAAGTTAGCATTCTTCTTCTTTTGTTTTGAATGGCTCTCCGCAAAAGTCGTAAAGTATGAAAATCTTCAAAACAACGTCAAAGCTCATTTGAAATCGTTGGCGGCAACATTTTTTGAAGCGGGTATTGCAAAGCTTGTGCACAGGTACAATAAATGTCTCAATATTTTCGGTGATTATGTTGAAAAGTAACCATAAGTGTACACAACTCTTAGTAATAAAATAATGGTTTTCTATGAACTTGCCTCTTTTATTTATAGCCTATCGGAGGTTGAAAAAAAACGGCCCTCGTACTTTTAAACTCATAAAACAGAGGTACATACACTCAACACGTTGTATATACTTCATAGTGGCCACTAAGATAAATGAATACAGGACAGACAAAGAAGGCACGAAAGTCTACCCGAAAAAATATGGTGTGTTCCAATCACATAAATTTCTCTCTTCTTTAAAGAGGCCATTCTTACACAAAAGTCTTCTGTTATGTACATCTTATTACTTAGTTCCTTATAAGTAGCATGGAAATAAGAGAAGCATTAGGCTAAAGTGACAATCAAATCTGCTGGAAGCTATAACATTGAAATTCGCTTCTCATTGCATTGCTAGGAGTGAAATAACAGAATATGAATTTTAAATTGAAAAAAATAAAAAGTGTATCAGAAATCGTTAGCTCCGGAACAAAGATATGTAGGGCATAAATTTGAATACAAAATTACTTTGAAACGCGGACCTCTTTGCAAGGCCGGAGGTAAAAAAAAAGAGATATGAAACGGACGAGGACTGCCATTTGAAAAACGTTTTATGTTTAAATTGAAACCAATAACATGAATTGCCTCGGAAAGGTATAGCTTTACAACAAAATGTACAACACATTACATAAAGTGTGTGTTTTAACAAGATGTATATTTTTAGTGAAGTAACCTTTGGCTATTTCTTATGGTTTATCAAATATGCAAAATTAATTTAGAATAAATAGGTCTTCAGGGCTTATTGCCAAGAAATTTTGGTAATATATTTTATTTGCCAAGTATATATCTTTAATATATGGCATTTTATTCAATATCCTTACAGCAATTTTTGGTAAAATCGGAAGTTTTCGAAAAATGTTCCATGTAAAGGATATTTTGGGGTAGGGAATATTCCTGAAAATCTTGGAAGGCACTGAGCTTATATACCGAATTTGGTATTTAACCGATTTTGGTCTGCGCTGTCCACAGGCACACAGCCACACACTGAGATACATACACGCACGTTTTTCTATAAACGCTTTTCTGGATTCATGGGTCTTCAAATCATGTATTTCCGGTGAAATATAGATATCTAACTTTTGGATGAAATAGAATACCTTCTCTATCTTTTATATATGTTGCACATACGTACTAGAGAAAGTAAAAGATAAGTCCGACAAGTAAAGTTTTGACGGCTGTGCTATAAACTATTTGCATCATTATTATCACTAGGGAGCGCATTTGATGTACCTAGGTAGAGTCTGAAGTTCACTACATTTACTTGTGGACGCTGACACTAGTCTTCAAACCTGTTTTCGAACTGAGAAGCCGCTACGCAGGTGCGCTGGGGCGTGTGTGCGTGTCTGGTAGGCTCGTGGTGAGCCTGGGTGTTGTTGCTGTGTACCTACCCTGGTAAGGGTTTAACCACAGGAATGAGGTGAAGGTTGAGGTTTTATTTTGAGGTTTCGAGTGTTGGTGTTAAGGAGGTAGCGCTGGTAGGCTTCTCGAGCGGTTGCATTTTCAGGAGCAGCATCCTTTCCTCTGCTCCGCTGGTGTTTATTTTATTTAAATATGGTGGTGAATTTTGATAGACCTCTCCCAAAGGGAGGGGGAGTGCTTTGTTCAGCTATTACGCTGTTGGCTGGTTTATAGCCGTTGTTACCGGCGGTGCCCACAAGCCATGCGGGGAACCCGGAACCGCCTCTTTCGGCGTTCAGAGGGTAAGTACTCCCCCAGAGATCTGACAAGTGCGTTCTCATGTTCGCCCAATCTGGCGTAGAATTTTTGAGCCCGGCGCCTAATAACATCTTCCACATATGGGAGGGCCGAAGCTTCATGTAGTAGCCTCAAAGGGAAACGTCGACATACAGAATATATAGACCAGAGTCCTCTATTCTGTACCCGCTGTAACCAGAGAAGCCAGGAGTCTGCTGCCATACCCCACACTTCGCAGGCATAGAGCATCAGGGGGACTATAAGCGCCTTGAAAAGGCGTAACTTTAAGTGAACAGGCATCTGGGAGGCCAGCACGGGCTAAAGGGAAGCTATCGCCCCCTTCGCCCTGTCCGATGCACCCAGCACGTGTTCACGAAAAGTTAGGCCCTTATCAAGAATGACGCCCAAGTATTTGATGGAATTCCCCCATTCTATCCTTTGGCCCTGATAGGAAAATTTGGGTATCTGGTTTATTTCGGGGCGTTTTCTGGTGGACAGAACAGCATGACTTTTGCCCGTATTAACGGACATCCGCCACTGTCTGCACCAGTCCTGGACGAGACGGAGGTGTCTCTGTATGGGGTAGAAGGCTCTGCGTATGTTCCTGTCAGTGCGGTAGAGCAGGGCGTCATCAGCAAACTGGGCCATGTTGACGCCCTGCACCGTAGGGAAGTCTGCCATAAAAAGGCTAAACAAGGTAGGTGATAATACAGAGCCTTCTGGGACTCCGCCTCGTAGGGGTTTTGGTGTAGATGTTTGCCCCGCAACTGCAACTACGAAGGCGCGTTGATGTAGGAAGCTGTGTATGATGTTGATTAACTGTGTATGTAGGCTAATTTGGATGAGTTTAAACAGGAGACCCTTATGCCAGGTGGTTGAGAAAGCCTTCTCAACATCCAAAGACACCGCCGGCGTGAAGGCCCCGTCCTGGAACCCCAGGACGGCAGCCTCCACCGCCCGCAGCAGCTGTTGGGTGGTCGAGTGCCCAGGACGGAATCCAAACTGATGGAGAGGGATGGCTTGAATGTCGACTACCTGCGGTGACAAGCGGTGTAGTACTAACCTCTCGAAAACCTTCGAGAGGGTGGGTAGGAGGCTAATGGAGCGGTAGCTGGAAGGAAGTGCAGGGTCCTTACCAGGCTTCAAAATGCACACCACCCGTGCCACCTTCCACTCGCGCGGAAAGTGAGTTAAGATGAGGCACATGTTGAATACCTTGGTGAGGTACAGCACTGCTCTGAATGGAAGGTTGCTGAGCATGGCAGGTGTTGCGCTGGGGCAGTAGCCTTACCAGTCTTGTACGTAAACTGAGAGTACCGATCCTGCCCTCTGACTCTGACGTCATAAACCCCTGTAACGCTATTAGCTTATACCTAATTATCACCAATTTCCTTTCTCTTCAGATCGTTCTGCGTGTACCCTAAGAAGTAGGACGGAGTGGACTCGGCACAGAACCTAGGCGGTTATTATACGAGCTACGCTCCACGAAGTGGCGTCCTCAGGAGGGAGGGGTGAGTTGATAAGATACCCCGAGTGGCCGCAACCAAGAAAAACGGCACAGCAATGACACAGTCCCTACAGTTTCCAGATTGCAGCACCTCGACAGTTGGAGAGGCAGACCGGGGACCCCGCCCCACAAAGGTTCTAACGCCCCCGCCAGGTGTGGTCTTCTTCCTGGTAAAGTCGGGAATGGTGGTAGTCACTTTGATCATAACTTTCCCTGTTACGCTGCACCGAGCACCATCGCCGACACTTTCAAGTGAAAGAAACCGACGCGATGAAGGATGAATGAAATGATAACGGAAACGATATGGTGGGGCAGACAATACGACGGATGAAAGAAACCTACCAGCATTCGCATGGGAAAGTCCCAATAAAACCCAAGGGTCAAACAGGCTGGCCACGGGGATCAACGGTAACAGACAACACCGCCTGAAAAAATGAAATGGATTTTATTTATAGACTCTATTTAACTGCTATGGTGTTCAGCGTCCCATTCTATACTGGGCGTGAAAGACCGCTTAATTTTGCTCAGAGACCTCTCTAGCAGGCTTCAGGTTCTTTTACGTGTCGTAAATCTACGACACGGGACCAATGGCTTTAATTCCCTTCCGAAAGAAATCATGCTAATGATCTTTACGCCCGAAAAAATACATCGTCCTCCGCCGGGTTTGAACCCGCGACCTTGGGTATATGAAGTTAGCATGGTAACGATTACACCACTGAGGGCGACCAAAAAAAAAAAAAAAAAACAAAAAAAAAAACGCCTGAGACATCCCGTTCCGTACTTGCCGAAATAATGCTCAAAAGGTGAATGGAGATATTAGATGGGCTGTTGGCGTGTATAATACATTCTCACTCAGATAAATAGCATAATCGGCACCTTCCATCAAAGGCAATCGCAATCACCAAACAGCCGATTAGAAGATAATTCTAAGTGCAATCATTGAAATAGTTATGGGAAGTGAACGCACAGAAAATTCCTTTTTGAACGGACGAATCGTTATAGATTAAAAGAACCACGCAAAAACCTTTGCTCTTAGCTTGATAAATAAACAACCGTTTGGGGCAAACTCAATAGCTACCTGTTAATTCAACTAAACCGTGAAAACAGAGCTAACGTTTTTCTCTCTCTTCAGTCACCGTTACTGTTTTCATATTCTAAAAGTACAAAACTGACTATTTCCTGACTCGATTATTTATTCAACTCAGGAATCCCATTTCCGATCTATTGCAAACTGTGAGCCTCTAGCAGTGTACATATTATGGGGGAGCAGGTTTTATTATCTTCTTCCACGAATTTAGTGATGCAAGTGGGGCTTCCCATGTCTGCAAATAAAAGGCAGGCGCATATATTGCTTTAGCAATATCTTTCTCATAAGGGGTCTTGATGAACTACACCACAGCGAGCAAATTTGGGACCGCCAATCCGTTCTTTGCGTGCACTTTTCTCACATATTCAAAGTTTCTGTCAGGTTTGAAAGTGAATTAATTCACAGATATCTACTAGATTTAATACATTCAGTACTTATTATCACACTAAATATGAAAACGTTAAGAAATTTTGATGTTTCTAAAATGTTCAGAGCAGAAAACCACATTAAATAGGTATATCTTTCTCAGGTAACCTACACAAGAGCTTAGATATTTTTGCTGAATAAGCGAAATCAAAACGCTTACCAATAAGTTAAAACAAACTGTTTCGTCCAACAAAGGGCTTAGATAATAATATGCTAAAAGAACAAGAATGAGTTCCCTTGTTTTTATTATAATTTTGCTCCCGCTCTTTCTCGTATTTCTTCTTTCATCTAAGTAAAAATCTCTTTATCTCTTTGTGATTTCACTTTAAAATCTCTAACAAACAACTAAATATAGAAAGGTATTTAATTTTATTAACAACGAAGAGTGCCTATTCAAGGGAAACTGGGTGTGAAAATTATATATTTCGATATAGATTTCTAGTTAGCTTTACTGTGATTGCATTGTTGCTAAGTTAATATAAATATCAAATTTCATTAAAATTCGACAAACACTTTGCAAGATATTAATTATTTCATAAATTTTATTATGTAAATATATTGCACTATGAAATAACCCTCGCGCCTCAAAACTTATAACTTTGGGCACTATTTTCTAAATTGGAGCTTTAAACCGCACACAAAAACTATAAGCGGTGGTATTTCAATAAATTTTATTGTGGAATTAATGCATTTTTTAAAAAGTTAGAAATCGTAATCTCTAAAATTAATAATTTTGACTCCTTTTTTATTAAAATGAATACTTCTGCGCATTCTCAGAAATTTGATTTATATTTAAATAAAAAGTGAGACGCGTGCAGCATTTTGAAAATTTGTGAAAATGTAGTTTTGAGAAAAACGCCGTTTGATGAAATAGTATAGTAGCATATTTTACGATGTTTGAATGGTTGTTGAGCCCGAAGCAAGGGCAGAACAGGTCAATGTTGATTCTATATAGACTACCATTTGTAATAAAAAAAAAGTCGTTTTCGATTATTTTATGAGCAACTATAATCAAAATTTCACTCCCAATTACCCTAATAGCCTTATTGTAATAGCTCATTATATAAATAGGATTTATCGATGAATAGTACGACAAATAGGCTTCTGTGCCTGATTGTTGCGATGGCTGGCTCCCCCCCCCCCTTTTACTAGTTTCCCAATATGTCCTTGGTTTTGATATTTGAGTATACCGTTTTGCTTTTTAATACAAACATATACACATTTGCAAACAGAGAAACACCCATACCCAAGGCGGGACTCGAACCCACGATCCCCTGTGCCACGAAGCACCAAAGAGAGGCACTTCAGCGAGCGCCCATGGGGCTAGTGGCTTAAAGTAATGTTTCAGTGATGTGTGAAATTTCCGCAACTCTGAAAGGAATTTTGCCATTGATTGATTGACGATTTTATAAAAGTAAATATAATTTTAGTGAGCAAATAGTCAACTGATAGTATGTTTACATGAGTCAACCGCCTCATACCAGGTGATCTAACTACCGCCTACTTCACGTGTGCGTTAAAGGAACTGTGGAACTCAACAAGTCTATCTCAAGTTAAAATATATGTCAGGAGCTGGCACTCTCAATGAGCACGTTCCGCCCACAGTCCTCGCTCACAAGTAAAAATGCCGCATACCCAGTTCCCTACAGGTCGATTTTAATTTGAAATAACCCCGTTGAGTTCTGCACCTCTTTTAACGTTCGAAGGGATTTCTAGTGACGTCAAATACAGGCCAGTTAGGCCACCTGGTATATGCAGTGCTTCAGAAGTGAAACCGCAATGCATTTAATGACAGCGCTATGAACGTATTTGAAAATGGCATAAATGTGCTATATGGAAGCAAATGCTTTCACTATGAAGCACATTCTTTTTTTAAGCTTAGTTTTCTACAAATGAGGTAAGTAAATGCGTAAACCTTCTCTTTTCCATATATCCGTAAATTACTTATTTGGTGTTGGTGTGGAGTAGTATATGATTCAGTTGAAACAAGCTTTTTCATCCGTTATTTTAATCATAGTAAAACCAATTGTCTCCTCTTTCGCCCTCCGTGGTGTAATGGTTACAATGCTAACTTCATATACCCAAGGTCGCGGGTTCAAACCCGGTGGAGGACGATGGATTTTTTCGGGCGTAAAAATCCTTAGCATGGCTTCCTTCGGAAGGGAAGTAAAGCTGTTGGTCCCGTGTCGTAGATTTACGGTACGTAAAAGAACCTCAAACCTGATTGATGGACCTCTGAGAAAAATTAAGCGGTCTTTCACGCCCAATGTAGAATGGGAGGCTGAGAACCACAGTAATTAAAGAACGTCGATAAATAACACGCCATTTTATTTCGTCTTTCACAGCTTCCATTTTAATGGTAAATATGCTAAGGAACTTTGTTAGGAACGAAACCTTTAAAATTTAATATGATTCTCATAATGTGCAACTGCAAACTGGTATCCCACAGACGCGACTTCTCGCTCGCGCAGCGGAAAACGACACGCTGGAAAACCATCTTTTCAAAAGGTATTTACTGACTAAATACTGATTTTATGAATGCGTGAACTCCGTTTTGGCAGCTGTATTAGACAACAGTAATAATAACAGCAGCACTGACAATAGCAAGAATTAAAACTAAAGAACGCATTTTTACTTCCTCTATAGAGGTACTGTATGCTATCCAAAAATTCGACGCAAATATCTTTTTCAGGGTCTCCTGAATAAATAAAATTAAAAATGTCCGTGTCTGTGTGAACAGCATAGATAAATCAACAACGAAAAGTGTATTAAATACCAAACTTAGTATTCAAGTTCAGTATTTTCTAAGGCTGTTTTTGGGGAAATTCCCCCACCACCATCTACCCTTTATATGGAACATTTCTCAAAAATATTCATTTTCTAAAGCATAACTATAATGTTTTTATTAAAATGCTATTTGTTTAAGATATTTTTATGACAAACAAAATAAATTTCTTGAAATTAATGTAAATAGCCACTAAAGAGCTCTTTATTCCAGATGGCTATTGTATAAATGGTAAACTATAAGATATAGACAAAAACTTACTACAGAAAAATGTAGATCTGGTTAAGACATACAATTTATGCCCTACACATTTTCTTATATAGTTAACCGCTTCCAAGATTTTGTTTTCAATTTTAAACTACTAAACTTTTCTCAAACTAGAAATCATTCCTCATCTCTTATCACTGATGTTTCACTCGTCAAACAAAGAAAACCGTATTTTAATTGTTTCACATTGTGACCAGCTTTTAAAAAATTTGACTATCGCATTAGCCTAGTGTGCTCCCTTATTTCCCGGCTACTTACATGGAAGCAAGTAATAAGACCAATTCAGTACTGTTTATCTCGATTAGCAGGATGTAAATAAAAATAATCTTTCTTAAGAACAGTTTGTTTGTGGAACAAGTGAAGAAAGTCATCAACGGATCAAATGTGGTCCTTTCTTTCACTATGTGTAAACATAAACAGTAATTTAGCCAGTAACGCTATTCCTTTTTAATCAGTATTTTACTTAACAATAGTAATCTTTGGAAATGTTGACTGAAACATCAATTTGGTAGGTTTCGCCAATTTAATTCTCTTTAATAACTATTTTAGAGGCTCTACACATTTAAAATAGGCACCTATAGGTTTCTACGGATTTCATAAATATTTGATTTGTGTCTCCTTAAATTTTGTTCAAAATATTGGATGTAAAGATCTAACACCATTATAAAACGTTTCATCTGTAAACTGAAACTTTTAGGGGCCTTTGTCATCCAAAGTATCCTTAGTTTTAAAGTTCGCTTTTTACCATCATCTACAATCTCAGCTCCACACTTAGTAACATCCAATGTATGGACGGATGGACAACTCTAAATAGTGGCACTTAAAACGGCTCAGCAGTTAGTTAATTAAAAAAAATTGGAAATTCCAGTTTAAGTTATCTTAAGAGTCGCCTTTTGTTTAGTTTATATTTTGAGCCCTAGAGAGTATATACACTTAACGTAGCTGCAGTAGTTGCGCAAATCTCTCTTTCTTCTTCCCTCTAACCGAAGGAGTAACGGTAACGTATAAAATTCACGTTCTGTAGGACCTATAGATTTTTTCGTGGTTTTCCCAGATCGGTAGGCAAGTCCTGGGGTAGCTAACCTTCAAACACGTATTTCATGTCCAATACCTGTTTCCACCATTTCCTCTAATCCTCTAATCTGAGTTTTAGGGTGGAAGTTGCGCTATGGAAAACTTTCTCCCCAGTGTTTGGTGGGACTGAAGGTACCTCCATTCATCCTAGAAGCGTCACCTCTAGTGCCGGGACACCCAGCTATCAGTGACTAAAGCTGGGCCAGCCGGTGTCAAGTTTAATGTTATGTTGGAAACGTCAGGGATCTCTTATTGATAATGCACATCGTCGCCCAAATCTATTCGCCCTTCGGGTTTCCCTTTCATCCGTTTCTAACATGTATCATGTTTTGGAAGCACAAAGAGCAATCTATGACCTACATATGCATATGATAATGCTGTGTTACGGTTACTGGAGCCATGTGTCCAACTACTCACTCTCTCGCTCGCTGTAATCACACACGAACACAGTTTTGGTTTTAATATAAGAAGTAATCGAGGACCTTCAGTTACTGATACAGCGGTTTAGATGAAATTAATTATTACTACGGCGAGAAGTTTCCCCTAGAAACCTTACGAATTTAACTGTTTATGGCTTCTTCATACAGTATTGCCTCATCTCTGAACAAAACACGAGTGTTATTCGCATCTGAAGGAAACTTTACTATGGAAGTAAAACGGAATAATGCTTCTGAAACAGGTAATTGTACTAACAACAAAAAGAAGAAAAAAAAAAGATACTCTGAACATGTTAGAAGCAGACAGAGTTAATTGTTACATTCAACCCAGTTTCGTTTTTCTATTTTTATCATTGTTGGTCTTATAAGAGATTTGAAATTTACAAAGATAATTGTAGATTTTATATTGCGACAGTGCCATCAGTGTGATGCCCCTCTTACATGCACGTTGGTGTGTGAGCCAGCGCTGTTGGAGTCTTTGCTATACGGCGCGCCGTTACTCGGAATCTTTGGAGTGCGACGTGTCTCTATTCCTCTCGAAGATTTGGCTTCCTCAATCTTCCAGAAAGTTCTGTGATGTAAATTTATAGCTACAAAAGAAGAGTGAATTGCAAGCCAGGGTGTGTAGTGATTTATGTGCCGTAAATTGTACTGGGTCGTGAGTGATCGGGGTGATATCGCGTGCAAGCTGCTAATTGTCTAGGCGTCGAAACCTCCAGCGAATTATTTGTATACTGAACTTAAGACTTTAATTACAACCAATTTTTGAGTCAATAAAGGCATTTCTTACAATATATACGATATTTCATACTTTAAAAGAGTTATTATGTTCTCCAAAATTTTCTATTATTCTGCATTTCCTCAAATAAAATATGTCTTACAGATAAACTGTTAATAATCATACCAAAGGTAAACCTCATTTTAATAGCACTGAAGGCAATTACAGGCGTTGCAATGTAATTGAACTATGCTTCTATATAGTTTTTCAATACTTTTATCCTAAATGCGTGTTAAAAATAACTGGCTGCCAAACTACAGCCCTTGAAAACATATGAGAGGGAAAGTAAAGCTCTCAACCTTCAAAGAATACTGAATTCGGCGATTTAAATAATTGTGTATGTTGTCTTCATACTTGATTACTGTTAATACATTTAAAGCGTTTGTAGTGAATACTGTGGCAGAATATTTTTTGAGGTTCAATTTAGTTATCAGACATTCTAAGCCAGTACTACACCTCTAACCTTCTAATAGAATGACTCGCAGGTCAGTAACCAATATTTGATCTGGCCAGTTCTGTGGCTTGATGGTCTGCACGTCTAGTGGCCATTCCCTGGACCAGGATTTACCCTCCGACAGTTCCGCAATATTTTGGAGTAGCAAAGTACGTTGTCAATCCTACGGCTAGTATTATGCTCGAGAAAAGAGGTCATGCTGGCAGAAAGTGGAGTTAGGTTGTCAGGACGAACATAAACAGATGCGTTCTATTGTGGGCCGTATGTCAGTGTACTTCTTGTCACAATTTCTTGTTAGTCTTCTAAAACTAAATATATTCATAGGAATGGAATTTAAAGTTTTTTCTACCACTGGATGCCAGGTATAGATGTGCGTATTTAGAAACTATATTTGAAGGTAACATAAGTCAGAAGTAGGTTAGCTCAGAGGAAGAAGAAGACGGGTTCTAAGGCACGTTGAAAGACGTTAAATATGTGAATTATTATGTCAGTTTTCTACTACTAAAAATACGGGAGACGGAAAGAATATCCCTGTGTGGTTGCTATTTTAGGACCTTTATATACTTTGTAACTTTAGTGGTAAGTATGGCGCCAGTAGTTACTTATCAGGGCCATGTGAAACTCTAGGCAATACTCAAGAAAGAGAAGAAAAACGCCCCCGTACTTCACCCCATTCCTCTGGTAAAACAGCATAAATACCGATTCTTGCGAGGAAAAGTTACAAGCATCTGAGAGTACAGCAGCAAAAGAAATCAATGGCTGCAAAACTGTAGGGTTTCACAGGGAGCTCCAAAACTTTGTATGAGGTGAATTTGCTTTTTAAAAAGTACTAAATAGTTGAACATTTGAACTAAACTCAAAGCTTAACAGTTTATGCACATTTGATCAGTACTCAAGTTAAATGGGAGGTAGTGTGAAGTATTCTTAAATCCTTTTAAATACTGAATGAAGTGGGAATAATATAGATAGTAATTTTATTAAAGGCACAAGTACTACACTATAGCAGCGAGCATACTTTCAGAAGAGGGAGTTAATATCAAAGTGAACCACATTTATAAGCGCGCAAATATTTGAAAGTTCAGGTCGATAGGAGTTCCCATTATTAATTGACACTTACTCTTGGGCAAAAAATGTGACCCATGGTGCTAGATCGCAGTAATAAATATTCCTCCGAAATATTTTCATATATTCATATCATGATGGATATCATTAGGTGTAAACCTAATTAATTCTGTCAACAACAGGCTTATGGCATATCCAATGGAACAAAAATGTTGGCATTTTTATGTCATACAAGCTGAATTACTTTTTGTTCAGGACAGGTTCAAGGTATTGCAATAAGTGTTTTGTTTATAGTATAAAAATATCTTTCAATGGATTTAGAAAAACAATCGTAATCGTTGAAGCAAAATCATAGAGGGAAAGCACACCTGTAGTAGAATTTACAAAAATATGAGTAGCCTGGCATTCAAAAGGTCGTGAGTTCGAATCTCGCTTAGGGTGAGGTACCCGGATAATTTTTTTTTTTTCCCTCGGGGTTATCCCTTATCCTGAGAAGACGAATGTCGAGTAACTTTGAGCTCCATGGACCCGAGATCATTTGAGCATCATTTCACCAATTTCATTCATCGTCCGATATGACCAAACCAGCTTAAAGGACGTTAAACTACAGAAAAAAAAAAAAAAAAAAAACCACCTGAGCTAAGAAGCAGGGGGCAATTTCTCCACAATCTAACTTATTATTTTTAAAAATATACTTACAGAATTAAGGAATGACTAACCCAAGCTTTGTTACCATTCATTCCCTGTTATTGTGTAACGAGAATTTAAAGTAGTGGCATGCGTTAGCCGCCCTACCTTCCAAAAGTCTTCCCAGGGCCCTTAAGATAGGTAGTTATCTATTGTAATTTTTATGTAAAAGTCAGATATAAAGTAGCCAGCTTAAGGCCCACGTCTATAATATAGTGGTAGCCTGTCTGCCTCATATTCAACAGTCCCGATTTCGAATCTCGGTTGCGGTGAGTTACCCGAATAATAATTGTCCAGTATTCCTAAGCCCTATGAGCATCATTTCACCGATTTCATTCATCATCCGCTATTATCTATCAGGTTAAAGGACGATAAACATACCAAAATTCGGGAACTTCTAACGGTAAATGATGAAAACACGTAACTTTATTTAATGGCAAAGGCTTAACCGTAGATCCTGTTGTAGTGTACTTACCGTCTTCTATAAAACTATTTGCGAGTTTTGAATGCTCTGAAAATCTTGCACAAAATAAAAAGATATGGGAATGAAAAGGCCTTCCAATTTACTATTAATTGAGGCAGAAGAAGAAGAAGAAGACTAAGTTGGCAACGTCCACTTCTATAAAATGCCCATCGCTACATCTCAGAATTGCTGCTGTAGGGGTGATGTTTGATAGCGATGGCCAATCACAAACAGCATAATTGTGTGGTCCCTAAAAAGTTATGATATATAATATAGTGTGTGTTGTTAGATTAACATGATAAATAATTTGGAAAGGTGAATGAATGCTTAAGTGAGCCCGGGGTCAATAGAACTTAACGTTATAAATTTTCTGTTCATGATAAGCGAATAGTTTGGAAAAATATTTTGTGAATACTTTATGTAACTTAACTTTCAAAATCTTATAAAGGATATTTTGAAGCATATACGTTACTGTAGCGCTACAAAAATGGGATACTGAATCCATAGTTTTATTTCCATCAATGTATTTGTTCACCTGTATTTCATTCAAGAAACCAGAACTTTTCTTTCACCTATTTTATCCATTCCACTCAGTTTCAATGTATAAGTATAAAGAAAGATTCGAATATGATAAAACATACTGGCGTTTGTTATCCTGGTGCTGTTGGTTGATTGGTTGGTTGGCTGTACCTTCTCGAGGGTGTTCCAAACTACAGCCACCAGAGGTTTCTTATACCTCAGATCCCAAAAAGAAGGAATGATAACAGTATTCGACGGGTGGCCAAAACTGGCCGCGTGGAAAGAGCCAATGTAGTGGATCCCTATCATATTCCAAGCAGAACATCTCAACATGGGGAGTGTTAGGAGCCAACGATTTTGGGCTTGACTGAACTACATAAGTCCTACTGACGACTCCCGCGCCACCCCGTCGCTGAGAGCTGTATTTCCAAAACGCATTCACCACCACCACCACCACAGAAAGGCGCTACCACCACAGACAAGCCGTCACGCCGGCACTTACATGGCTGATAGAGACCAATGCGAACAAAAATAAGTGACAGGAAATTCGTGGAAATGAAGTATTTCCGAGCAGTAAAAGGATGCACTAAACAAGATCATATTAGAAACGAAGACATAAGAAGGGAAATAGACATATTTTCGTTGAAAGAAATGGTACAAGTAAATAGAGAAAAATGGAAAAGTCATTTACAAAGAATGGATAAATCTCGCATTACGTTTCAGTCATACAAATATAAACCTCTAGGCTACAGAACAACAGGACGACCAGTTAAAACATGGGAAGAAATATGAGACCGGAACAGGAGAATTCTCCTAATGCATGAACAAGTGATAGTGGTGATGATGAAATTCGGATAAATCAAGAAACCACCCTAGCATTCGCCTAGTGGCCCGAGAAAAGCCCAGAGTAAGCACATGGATCAGAGAGATCGGCCACAAATATCGAACTCAAGACCCCCCGGACGAAACCCATGATTTACTTGCCTGGCCTTCCTGGTGCTGTACAATAAACCACTAAAGAACTGTTGGTGGTGCAATCATTTGCAATAAAACATGAATATTTAACTGATGGATAAGGAGCACAAAAGGTTCCAAAAGTTGAGTAATAAATAATCTAATCACTGATAAGATAATGCGTGGACCAAACTCTTATATATATATATATATATATATATATATATATATATATAAACAGAGTAATTACTCATAATTTTATATTTCTAAACATATAAACACTTCATAGACTCAAATATCAACAGGAAAATAATTTTACCCCCAATATAGGAAGGGAATATTATGATCGCTCTAGATATATAGTGCACTCATACAATGGACTATTACCTATGAATTATCACTAAACAACAATCCCTTCTAAATAACATTTATCTTAGAACCTACGATATATTTATTTTATAAACAATTAATATTACTCGCCCGATATGCCCTGACAGATTAGAATAAATGTTTTTACGAACATATTTCAAAAACAGGAAATATCAGTGCTGCATTGTTGTCTTACTAATCACATTATAACACCAATTAAATTAAACAGATGAAAGCTACATTTGAATTAGGAGTAGTCCATCTCCCAACATAAGCGAAAACTTATGAATAAAACAACTGAGTGATTCTAGGGCTAACAAAAGTTATCTAAAAGTTTTCTTGATAATGGTTTGACATTTCTTATCTCATTTGAGAGATGAAAAATCTGTGCAAGAAATTGCTGCGTATATTTCTAAGATGAGAACATTAGCACGCATATAAATGATATTATAGGGATAAAAGTAGCAGGTGAAAAACGTATAAATAGGACTACAGCGATGTGGCATTGTATTAACCTGAGCACGCACGAGAGGGTAACAGAAATAATTCCGCTCTCTCGTTTTCACAGTACGAGTTCAGAAAGCAAACAGGTGGTTTGTTAATATCTGGAGGGCTTATAGAAAGGATATTAATATGCTTTAAAGATGTAGCAAACAGGAGAAAGCAAAGAGAATAAAACACATTCACACAGTATATATGAGCCTGCAGTACCATGGCTCCCAAAGAAAGAATCGTTATTTAAATCCTAAAACCCTTCAACCACTGAATTTTAGTAACAACATCGTCTCAAAATATTTTACCAGAATAAAAATATGCCTGCCGGATTATGTATGTAATCTAAAACCCCCACCCTTTCTTGCTAAGCTTAGTTCGGAACCCGCATATGAGAACCTTTGTTTTCTTTGTTTAGACTGGATTCTGTTGTGATAGTATAGGTGACGCCATGGCACCTAGTGGCACCGGGTTTGATCCTAAGAGACGGTGTGTAGTATTTGTGTTGTACGAAGTGGTGGATGCTTCTGTTTTTTCACGCTATTCATAACACCAGCTGTTTTATCATCATATTTCCTTTCGTCCCTTTCACCAATACTTGATATCATACTTTTTCTCACTTTCATATCAGGCATCGGGCAGATCACCCATCCTGGCTTCACTGTGATCTAGGTAAAATGGGATATTTGTTCAGAATATATTATTAATTTTGGCTGGACTATTAATCTGATATTCTACAATATTTCATCACGCTCTTCGTGCACAGCCTTTCAATAGTTTCATTGCTATTTACGTTGGTGTAAGAGCAATTGCAAAGCGCTTTATACAAATATTGTTTAGTTTTTTATGACAAGTGACAAAACAACATAAAAAGATACATTCCATTTAAGAAATTAAATTTACCTTAAAATTATCACCATTTAGTCCTCCAAATAGAACATAACTATGACATTTATTTCCCTCATAGCAGCAAGCATATTTTATTGAGTAAATTTCCTTCTACAACGCTTGGTTTTGAGGATATTGTACTGTCTCAACTTAAATGGTCTCTCCCCCTGTATATTGATATTATCCACAAATGCTGTACTGAAGAAGCAAGGTAGTTAACAAAATGTTGATAGTTTGCTTACTTTTGACTATATTAATACATCAAAATCTGATCTGAAGGTGTTAGAAACGCAAATGGTTAAGCAATTCCCAACATCCTTATCAGTTCATCTTTTCTATGCCGAGATTTTAAATGTTGCGTGATAAAATAGGCTTGTTCAAAACAGAGGTATTTCAAAACAATCACTGTTTGTTTTGAAGCATGATTTGTGAGGTTACTAAATAGTATATAGTCGAGATCTTTGTAAAACTGTACTACGTCCTCTTGTAAAGATTTCTTGAACTGCCTACAATGCCAACGACGGTTGCATCGCCGTTCAGTGAGCTTTACTTGAAAACCAGCATCTAGAATTTCCTCAAGATTTGCTGACAGTCATGTACACATAGAATATTTTGACCGAGCTGGAAAGCTACTGGCAGATGTTAGCCAAAAGTAAACGTACTTGCACTGGAGAGGCGCTGTTTGCCTTGTGGCATGCTATCGTGGCACGATCTGAGCAGCAGCCATGGCGATATATTACGGTAAAAATGTGAGCCACAAGGACAGAGAGAAGAGGTAAAATAATAAAAACGATGAAACACTAGATTGGTTGCAATATGAGAAACAGTTCAGAAAATAAAAGCGAACACTCATGTTGCAACTCTTATTTATATACTCTACAGAAAAATGCAGCGATGAAGAAATCAAAAGTTGCTGTAATCCTGCTCGAAGACACGATTGAGAAGTTAAGAAAAGAAATAAAACTGATCCTAGGAGGATGTAAGAGTGAAAAAAGTAATAAAACGAAATGCGAAAGGAAACGATCAAACTATATGGTAACGGGGAGGGAAACAAAAGAGAGAGACTGATGCAGTTTGCAACAGAACCTTGAATGAGAATAGTATACATATCCTTAAAGAAACACTAGAATGCGCAAAGGACTTGGCACCACCCCAATGGAACCACAAAAAGCCATACTGCATTACGCAGTAGTCTATTAGGCATAAAAGTAAACAAATAGTGCCAAGATTAAAGTTTGCGACGGTTTGCGTACTTGTATGCGTCACAGTGACCTTCAAACGAAATAAAATATATAATTTTAAAGGATTTTCGATACACAAACTGAAATAAATCGATGGAGTAAAACACATCAAAGCCCTACAAGTGCAACTGCAAGAAAACTATAGTAACATACCAACAAACATGCAGAGACTATACAACGCAAAAGATAGCTTCCTACAGGCAATCTCAGCTAGGAAATCAGCAGCGTAGAAAAAAATATTACTTTAAACTGAATCAAAATAAAATAGCTCTAAAGCAACAGACAAAAAGGTAATTGCGTACGAGGAATGGAAGCGAAATCAACAGGAAACAATACACAACGATCAACTAAGGTAAAGAGAGATTCATAAAGACTCACGAGAATACAACACATGAATAACATCTCAAATCCTAGAGCCTACCAACTGAACATCAAAAGTAAGAATTCGGATGAACTGGTGGAAGCCATAGATTCTGGATGCAAAAGGACAGAGAAATGTGAACAGAAGAGCAAGACTATACATGAAAACAGGAACCACTTTTTCTTTATATTCTTATACACAATTTCTATTCAAAATCCAACGCATATTGACAACAGGTACTCAACAAACATCAAGGAAAATGAAGTTCCTACAATACTACAATGTTAAGCACGAACCGCTACTCAGAAGTTCAAAAACGGTATAACTAAAATAAGTAGGTAGTATACAGAACGAATATCTCAAAAAGTGATAGCACACTTACCTAAGGCGGCCATACAGCTTTCACCTGGATTCTAACAAACAGAAGAAAACCCAGACCAATGGAAAATAAGCAAAATGATAGTGCATAAATGTGCACCAAAGAGGATCTCAGTAATTACGATCCTGTTAGTCCGATGACAAACATATTCAAAGGATTCTCAAAAATACGAGAAAATACGCAGAAGAATAACATCGATTCTAGATGAAGACCAACCGCATAAACAAACAGGTTTTCGCAGGGGCCACAGTACAGTGGACCGCCTACCAACAATCACTGTGGAATCAGAGGAGCTCAGTCAACCCCCTACTGGCATTTATAGATTACATGAAGGTCTTTGACATGGTAGAACACAAGGGTGATACAGCTACTACCAAAACAAGGCATTGAATCCTAATACACGCGGGTGCTCCCAAAGCTCTACATAGAATCGCAAGCCAAAATAGCATCCGAACGAGAGGGACAAGCAATCAATATAGGACGGGAGTTCGGCAAGGAGACTCAATATTCCCCAAATTATTCACAAGCCTGCTGCAAGACATATTCTGGGAACTGGACTTGGATAAGTGACACGGAATCTCTAAAAACGGGTACCGGCTCACAGATATAAGATTTGCTGACGATGTAATGCAATTTCAGAAGTACCAATGGGCTACAAAAATTAAACGGGAAATAAACAACAGAAGTCAATGAGCAGCAATAAAATACATATAATGTCTAAGAGCCAAACAATACGAATATAGGAATCCAATGGATTTACTATATGTGTCACAATTTATTTATTTAGAACAATTGATAGGAAACAGTAACAACATGAATAGAGAACTAAACCGCAGAATAACAATAGCGGGGTAAAGATTTTGGACCCTAAAGGATATTTTACTGGACATGAAACCAAAAGCCACAAAATAGGAATCAAAACGCTATACTCCTGCAGTCTTAATTTATTATATGGATATCAAACTTCAAACTAGACGGAAGTACATAATAAACACATTCCAGATATCACAAACGAAGGAGAGAAAAGTAGGGACAAAATACGGGACGCTAGAATAAGCAAAATAACAATTTTAAGCTTTTTCTCAACGACCCTCCAAACTCAAATGGAAATGGGGAGGCCACGTGCATCAGGTGGTCGTACATAGCTACGAGTACAATGTGGTCACGTCATAGCGAAAAGAACTACGGAGGTAGACTCCGTGCGAATTGGCCGACACTTTTAAGAAAGAATTAGTATTCCACTGGACGAGGACAGCAAGGATCCTCAGTGACTGGAGAGACATCGCAAGGAACCGACAGCAAGCGACGAGTGTATTCATACAGTGTTCGGTGCAAGGTAGTGAAAAAGTGAGGTTATTGCTGGAGTGACCTAGTGAATGGACATTAACGACAAAGTGAGGTATTTATTTAGCTTATGCCGAATATCTCCCCGGATTTCTTCTAAGTGACCTCTCTCTCTCTCTCTCTCTCTCTATCTATCTCTCTCTCTCTCTCTCTCTCTCGCTCGCTCTCTCATTAAATTACATTATTTTGTTTCTTATCGAAGCTGTCAATTACCAGAATCATATCAGCGCCACCAATGTGCCGAAATTTTGCCCTGTAGAATTGTTTTACATATCAATAAAAATATTAGCATGTGGATGTCGCTTTAAATAACCTTAAAAAATATCGGTCTAGGCCGGGTTTGAAACTGCGATCTTTGGAACAGGAGGCCAGCGCCTAACCAACTGAACCACCCAGACAAACACTCTCTCCCTCGCAAGAGGGCGCAGTAGCTCTTCAGGGGAATAAATGACGTTCATTAATTTACAGACTGACAATGGTACGCAGCTTGTATGACTGCAAAGGTAGTTTTATCCGATTCTCAAAATTCTATATCTCACAGTAAATGTAAATGAGCAAATGAATTTGAACTGCAAACAGCATTTTAAGGATATGCTCTAAAGAAGCATGCTATATTTCAACATATGTGTACAGTTTTAACATGCTGCTCTGTTATTACAAATAATCCACATATTTCCACAAGGACACCCAAACCATCTAGTACATATATAGCTGAATTTTACAGTATTGTCATTGTCAAACCTCGGCGACAGAAATTCAAAACAGATAAGCTTTGCAATAAGGCACTAGCATACTATGGCCAGCTTATTAGGTTTTCAAAACTAAGATGGGAGTATTTCCAAGTGAAATAACACACACTTACCAGTAACGGTAGTGAAGAGGGCTGCTGCGTCCTTAGAATCTTCTATCGGATCTGTAAGGAAGAATATGTTAAATATTACTCTCATATACTAGAACTGCTTTATACTTTCTGTACTATTATAAAAATATAACATAGCTATATCGAAAATTGCATAGCTATATGCTTAGTGTTTTGCATTAATGCTGAGACATTCTCACGGTGTTTTAAGGTCACCGCTCTCTGAAATTATCGTAGAAAATGTTCAACCCAACTAATGGATTACAAGGTTCAGCTCGTTTCCGTTTCTAATTTATTCCCAATTTACATGCATTCGAAATTCACAGCAGCGTTTGTTGTAGCTGATAACTTGTCTCAAAATGATCTAAGATTAAGTTTATGCCGTTTAGTGTGGTCAGATATTTTCATGAATTAATCATGCTATAAATTTCGAATTTTGCACCCAACTTTTGGATAGACAAGTACCTAAGAAACACGTGACTGATGCGGAGGTGATAAGAAAAATAAACAGCAATTATAAATGCAAGTATACCATACATTAAATACTATTAAGAATAATATAAAAATAGCCACATTGCTATGAGGAAGAATTTGAAACTTCAACTTGACAGGAGTTCTCAATATTGATGTTCACATACATAGAAGTAAAAATGTGGCTGGTATCCATAGATCGCAATAATTAATATTCTTCCTTAAGGTTTTTACACGTCTCTAACGTGATGTCCAGCTAAAACTTTCTTCTTAATTAAAGAGGGGTTTTCGTCTTGCATCCGCCAGAAATACAGCAGTTGCAAGAGCTGTTAAATTTTGTGAAGTACCACTGATGGAAATATTTGTCAAACCAGGGGTACTTAAAACATGAAAAGAAATTTTAAGAGTATTTGTCGATTTAGTAACTGATTTTGGTGTATAAGTATTTAGTATCATACTAAACAATAGGCTTTTTAGGTAAAGTAAGAAATAGGATATTTTAATGAAAATGTATCTGCTGAGCCCCAAATTATATTAGTTTTTCCTATCATGTAAAGTTTAGTGCAACGTCATACGTAATCCTGAAAGATGCTGTCCTGCATTTAATTTTATATTCATATTATTTTACCTTAGTTGTAATTTCATTATTTAGCGGGTATTATAGTCATCATAGCCTCGCTTCATTTGCTATCTACACTCTTAATAACATACTCACTCCAGCTGCAAGAGCACGAGCTAGCTGCGGTATGAAATAGAAAAGAAGTGAGATTGTTTATGGTAAGGAATTATAGTTCGTCATCCAAAGAGTTAATATTTATTCATATCGGTGTTTGATGTTTTGAATGCAAAACATTTTCCATTTCTTTATGACATTTCTGTTATCACTGATTTGACTATACCACGGACAGTGTATAATAAGTACAAAAATTGTCGACAATGTTTCCAGAAATTTTTCTGTTTCTGTGGGAGTTTGGTGTTCAGATTCAGCTTACAGGAAATTGACTCCTTTCTAAGTAGTTTTTTTTCTCTCCTCTATTAAAAAGTTGGTGGACAGTACAAGAATATTGCACCTCGGATTGCATGCAAAACTTGTGTCATGGTGCGGCTTTACTAGTACGCCGGAGAAAGGCAAGAAATTTCGTTTGCAATAACCATGCAATGGCGTGAGCAGAAAAATGGTTACAGTAACGGCTAATTTTATATGGCTGAAGTTACCAGTTACAATTTGAAAGGAAAAACAAATATTCCCCGTTTCTCATAGACGTTACCTAGCAGTTCCTACTCTACCTAATAGTTTCACTAACGGTCTGGAAACAGTTCCTTGACCTTATAACGATGAAGAGAAGCATTTTCAGCCGATAGACGACCAACATAAAAGTTCATCCAGTACAAATTAAACAACCTGAAAAGGGAACTACAGCTCACCAAAGAAAATATTGAATTGCTTGTTTGAATGTGTGTGAAAAGAATATTTATGTCACCCATAATTACATTTTTTAGTACAGAAATAATGAGAAAAAGATTGTAAAATGTTTTGAGCAGGTACAACTAATTGTATTTTTAACAGATGTTTGTTATCTTCTGCATAAATTGGGAGAGAATGAGTATGATTCTATAAGCTGGTGCCTTTTCAGCTACTCCTCCAAAAGAAGTGTTAAGACACAATAGCGACTTACTAGCAACCATACTACTTGCAAACTACGCAAAGTTGATCGAATCCTATTCTACGTTAAAACAGTGTCTTGAAAATTAAATATCCCGATCATGGATAACACACGTGTTGATTTGGAGGCCATGCAATTGCTTCTTGGACAACATAAAAACCATAACAAATTCCCCATATCCTCTTTAAATGGAATGGCAGAGCCAGGAACAAACATTGGGGTACAACTAATTGGCCTGAAAGGGAGCAAATGCAACAGAATCCAAAAATGTCCTAGACGTAAGTTTTGCAGATTTAAAAAGTTCTCCCACGCTGTGAGGTCAAATCGGAATCGATGAAACAGTTTCTTAGGCATTAGGCCGAAGTAATCTGCACCTGGCCACGAAATGTCGCTTTATGAGACCAAAGAGAATACACCTACACCCGCGTTCCCTTCTCGTTGACCGACTGTGGTAGTTCACGCCATAAAAATGGCTTATATAGCACGTGGAGTGAAGAAATTGCATAACTTATATGGAATCTAAAAACATGCATGACTCAAGCAAAATAAATGTTGGAAACGTGTAACACATGTGAAACGAATATTTAACTCACAATTACGGAATATCCGGTAATGGAGCAAGACGTTTCTAATCGGATTCTGATTTCGTGACATCAGTTTTGTTCTCAGATGAACTTTGGATAAGGTTAATGACAACGCACTCAATAATATTGCCCATGTCTGTCTGGGTAGCGTGTCTGCCTCATGTTCAACAGATCGTAAGTTTCAATCTCACTTAGGGTGAGTTACCCGCATAAGATTTTTTCGGGGTTTACCCTTATCTTGAGGAGACAAATGTCGAGTAACTTTGAGCTCCACAGACCCCGAGATCATTTGATCATCATTTCACCAATTTAATTTATCGTTCGATATGACCAACCAGGTTAAAGGACGTTAAGCTAAAAGAAAAAGAAAAAAAAATGCCATATTGCACTCCAACTCCCAAGTTTTGATTCTTCTTTGACCACGTGAGTAATTGCTTCTTTCAAATTGATGTTGTTAACCTGCGACAATGATGTACTAAGCAGCGCTCTAACCTTTAGCAATTTGAATGTGTGTTGCCATGAAGCAGCTTTCAGAAACTCATCACGTCATTCAATTATCTTATCACACTTTCTGAATATGGATTTTTCGTTCTTTTCCTGTTTTTGCCATTTTACTTTATTTGCTCACATAGTAAGAAACACACACTTTTCAACCTTTGTGAGCACCGACCGTTAATAAAGGTTCAAATTCAGCTTGGTCAATAACGATGTCGTAATGACTCACGTGCTGCTGTTATAAGCACTCCAGGTTTAAAAAGAGTGATAAAGCTCTCTTGTGTCTTTGAACAATAAACAATAGATGCATCACTGCTCAAAAGATACGTAATTTGATTGAAATACTGTGAATGCAGAGAATATACCATTATTATTTTAACTAGGGAACTGGTTATAGCGGCGAGATGCAGTTATAAGTCCAGCAGCCAATAACAGAGGACTAAAGCATGCCATACTGTTGACATGGGGGGTAAGGTAAGGAAAAACAGAATTTAGCGAGTTGTAATTTATACATTTACGATCCAAATGAAAAATCTTTTTTACGCCAGAATTAAGTAAGGATTTTGAAGGAATTGTGTATTTATTTATAGTGTTTAACACCCGCTTTAACTAACATGGCACCGCAGGCGTGACACTGGTGATACATGGAATGAAGAGGGAGTACCGGTGGAATAAGAAGGCGGGGAAAACCAGAGAACTCGGAGAAAACCCGCCCAGCGCCACTTTGTCCACCACAAATCTCAAATGCGGTCGCTTGTGATCGAACCCGGCCCGACTAGGTGAGGGAATTGTGTATGAAGCACACAGAGGGATTCATAGTCGCCCTCCGTGGTGTAATGGTACCATGCTAACTTCATATACACAAGGTCGCGGATTCAAACCCGGGTTCAAAAATCCTTCGCATGGCTTCCTTCGGAGGGGAAGTAAAGCCGTTGGTCCCTTGTCGTAGATTTACGGCACGTAAAAGAACCTCAAACCTGATACAAGAGGCGTCTGAGCACTTTAAGCGTCTTTCATTCCCAGTATAGAATGAGACGTTGAGAACTCATCTGTGGTCCACGCCCTCTCTAAGTGAGGTTGGTTAGAATTATTTTCTAGCACATATGCAGTATTCCTTATTCAAAGGTTAAGCCTAGGTGAGAAGCGAAAGGGAGGAGTACCGACTGGAAAACATGATTTGCCAAGACTGTCCACACCATTGCTTGGATAGTTCCCCCTCTTACTGGTTTCATGCCAAAAGTATGGCGGTTATACATTAACCTATGAACACAGGTGGGTTCCAGGCTCAGAAGCGATGAAAAAGTGGGAATTAGACAATCATTAAGTGTAGTGGAAAAGAATTATGTTAAGGAGCGGGAAAATAGGCGTTGCTGACAAGAGAATGAGTTGGATCCCCAGTAATGTGTAAAACTCGCATTCAGGAGGTCTTGATATCGATTCCTTTCTACCACCCACTCTGACCTGACATTCTTCGCGATTTTCACTGGGGAGTAAGTGATTTATGGGGTGGTTTACCGTGTATCGAGATTTAATTTCCTTTTATTCCGACTGATTTTCGTGTTTCAGATGTCCTTATAGGTTTTGTTTTGCAAGGCGGTGTAGCACAAATGGTACGATGCTTTCTCTTGGGAAAGAATATTCCCCTGAACACTACAGGGCTGCCTGGTTCGACAGGTCGCTCATCACCTTGGGTAGTTTCCGTAGTGGGACGGGACTCTGACGCAGGATCTGTTATGGTCTTCGTTTTTTGGTCTGTCTTCTTGTGATCTTTAACCTCCTATGGCTCCTTCACTTCATACCTTCCTCCTCAGGCTGCAATGGGTCACGGCGTATGAGCTATAACCTCCGCTGTATACCACGTACCACTTTCCGAGCACACACATACACAATTATAAGATAGAACGATTAGCGGGTATTGCATATGATACACAGTCTCTATCACAGCAGCAGATAAAAAGTACTTTGGAGCATCACACTTTTAGTTCAAATCCCTGAAATGTCTTCTCCTTCAGCAGTACAGCGGGTCAGTGGATAAAGGATAATATTTAAGGATAAAGCCTACCCATATGATAAGCAACCACCTCTGTGGTTTTGTAGTAGCGTGACTGCCCCACATTCAAGAGATCCCGGGTTCGAAAGATTTTAGGGTAAGTTACTCGCATAAGGTTTTCTTACTGGGGATTTCTCTTATCCTCTTATCAAAATGTACATTGAGTTAAAGCTCCAAAACCCCAGGCTCGTTTGAACATCATTTCATCCATTTAATTCCTTCATCGTCCGATATAACCTACCAGGTTAGCGCAATTAGTAGAGTCCTGCTGCACATTTAAAGCAGGTAGGCAGGCACCATTTCACAAATTTAGACATAAAATCTAAACCGGGAACATAGTCGAGCTGCATTAACTTGTATCACAATATACAACAATGGTTGAAAACGGAAAGTGGCAAGGGATGCTCTTAATTGCTCTGTACAGTTACATAATAAAACCCATTTATGTTTAACCACAAGAGAAACAAACATAAAGACTGTAGTACAAGATGTTAAAGGATTATGAAACGTATATAATGGTGGCTCTGGGGTGTTAGACCTCAGTTCAGTCCTGGTGGCTACAAATGAGATTTGTGTGGACAAAGACACGCCTGGGCAAATTTAAAATTGTCCCTCCTTTTCGTGGTTTTCATTCCACCTACTTATTGCACCTCCTCATCCTCTTGAACTCAACGGAAGAAACACAACCCTGACACAATGTATGAATAAAGTGACACACAAAATTTTGGGAAACGACGTAAAGAGGTAAGAAGCATGACCCCATTTATTGTAAACAAAAGAACTAAGTTGGTATGGAAATACTCATACATTTTGGACTGCATAGAGCATGTAGTATCAGAGCATATTTGAGGTTGTAACCCACGTAGAAAATACAAGCCTATTTTCGATAGGTTAGTGGGGATTTTAATTTGTGGAAGAGCTTTATATTGCGGAAATCACTGAAATGAGATAAGGATTCGTTGATTGAACCGACTCCATGAATTAATCACTGTAGAGTTTAAACTTAATTGGTGACCCAGATGCGACTGAGGATGCGGTTTCTGTGTTTGTGCGTGTATGAGAGGGAGAGAGTGATTGACATGTTAGGTTGCAGGGTATTTCTAAAGAAGAATAGCCACCGTTTTTCATGTACTGTTATATTATTTTTCATTATGGTGATTCTGCCTGTTGAATGGGGAGGTTTAGTTTATTATGCGACATTTTGTGGACGTTTAATTGCATATTTTACTTTGCGGTAAAGTGCTGTTTCTAAATGAACATTTAACTAAAGTTCCGAAAAGCACCAGGCATATTTGCTGTTTAAGCTGTCCGCCAAATACATTTTTATTACAAAAATGTTGTGTTGACAGTGTAAACATATATAGTGTTTTCTAAACTTAAGAATATTGTTTGTATATACAGAATAATTGTCATCTGCTTGTTCAGGTAATTCAATAATGTACTACATATTTCTGACAGTTTGATTTCAGAAATGCCCGAGATATAGATTTAAGGCTTTAGAACTTTTTTTTACCATTATATGGTTTACAAGTAACTGTGACAAACATTTTCGGAATTATTAGAGGATGTTTAACAACTGCTATCACATAATCCATATTCGAGTTTAGGAGAAGCATAACACAACAAGCACACACTGTTCTGTACGATGCACTATAACTAATTACAGTAAACGCAATCGACGGACAGCTTCACAAAATAGTATTAAAAGTGAAACAATGTTAAACTGTATTACGAAAACTGCTATCCTTCCTGGACGGGTGAGCTAGGCTGCTGCAGAGGGATCACTGAAGCCCATGTAAACTACCTGTGTCCACCAGCCACGTAATTAAGGGCCAAAAGCTCGTATTTTATCACAGAGGGGTGACATTAAACCATTCAAATATGTCGTTTATGTTTGCTTTATTTACAAAGTGTCCATCAAATGAATATTTAACAAGTTTTAACATGTCATCATTATCTTTATTCGTGTACGTAGAGGCAGTATGCTTCTGATCACACTGAAAACGTAAAGAAAAAGGCACAATTTGAGTGGTATTCAATTAGGTACTTTAAGTCCATTTTATTAGCACTCTAGAAAAAAAAAACGGCTCTATTGCTAGTGTTCCAAACAGAACCTCTAAGTTGCAACCACAGAGTAAGATAGAGGAAGAAAAGGTGAGGGTGAGGGAGGACATGAAGAGAAGCAGAGAAAGTGAGAGACAGTGAAAGTGGAGAAAGTGAAAACGAAGAGAAAGCAGGAGGGAAATACAGTGACAAAAAGAAAAAAAAATACGGAGGGAAAAGGAAAAAAAAATCCGCGTTTATCTCATTCATGCTAGCCTGTAGTTTCTGCTAGGTAATAATAAGCTGGACTTATAATCATTTGTTTTCTTGTGGCAGATACTGACATGTGAGAACATATGTGATTTGGTGTGCAAAAATAAGTTTATTCTGAAACAGCTTGGAGTTCAGAGGAAGTTGCGTCAAAACATCAATATTACTCGTACTCATCAATAGCAGCACACGGCGGAGCTTATCCTTCCAAAATAACAGCCTTAATGCGCTGCTGCACACTGATGATCAGTCAGTAATTAAAGCTACAAATATGAAAATACCATGCAGTTTATAGCGTATGTAATTAGATTTAACGTAAAGTTCCATATAAAACATAAGTAAATCTCATAAATACATCTAAATCTTCAAGAAATGGTCCTTCCTTGAACAACACATTCCCTAATAAATTTAACGGATATATTCACTGGCAGTGGACGGACAGTGACCAGAAAATAAATTCTGAAAGTCAAATAAGCTCAGATTCGCAAGAAAAGAAGCATGCTCGGTAACCGAATCAGTACAGCTCTCACATACGTTACCTCGTTAGCTAACGGATGGCCGAAGGCAAACTGTCACGCAAAAGGAGGAAGGTGTCAAAGACGAGGACCAGCTTCCGGTAAACTGCACTGCTGGTGATTAAAGGCTCAGTAATTGGACAGAGCGAGCTTAACGACACGACTAGCATGCGTGTTAAACTAACAAATTGACACTTCCATAAAATGGTTTCTGGTGAAGACCGAGAGAAAACTGTCGTAATTATTTTTCAGCGAGGAGCAGAAAAACAGCATGTCCAGTTTTCAGAAAATAAAAGAGTTAAACGAAATGTAGCCCGATTGTCACAAGTAAACAAATATTATTTTCTCTACTCTTGGATTTAGACTTGGCTGCATTTTATGCTCACTACTAACATTAATTTTAAATCCATATGATTTAGGATAAAGATAAGCAATAAAATGTTGCTGAAATTCTTCATACATAATGATGAGGCAGTTCCCGCCAGCATAGACCAGAGCGTCGTCCGCACAACTGCGCCATCTTCATCTTCACCAGATATCATGGGCAGCAGTGTACAGTATTTCAGTTACTAAGCGGTCAGCTGCCCCGGTTCCTTATGTGCTGTCGTTTAAACTTAAGGTGATACTTTTCAAGAGAATAGCTCCTCCACTGATTACACACAATACCTCGCCTTCCAGCAGGCAAAACTCCTGATAGCAGTACCAGGGTTAGAAACTGCATTCCTTCGCGTCAGCACGGTCTAAGTGCTATATGACACCCTCTATATATTTACTATAGAATTAGAATTTTATATATATATAAATCATTAGTGATTATTTTTACTTTCACCGCTAGGTTCTCAGTAGCTAGAGAATGCATTCCACAAAAAACGGATACCGAGGTATCTCCAAAAAGTACATAGGTCCAAGTCTTTTTTACAAAAAGTTCTACGCGCGCGTGTTCCTCTGTGAGCAACATAAATCAAACATGAAAAGTCGGATAAGTACAAAGTTTGGTATTTAAGTTCATTATCTTCCAAAGTACGACAGGAATATTTCCAAGCATATCCCTGGAATTCAAATGTCCCTTTACATTGAACATTTTTAGAAACTTTGATCCTCAAAATGGCTTAATTATTTTGATTAACATATCATATATTAAATATATTCACATGAGAAATGGAATGTAATTTTTGAAGTATTCTCTAAAAATAAAGCTGTAAAACTCTTTTTTTAGTAGGAACTTTTCATTGTTTTGCACAATTAGTATACTTTATGGGATAGATCAAGACATATTGCACATAAACCTAGAGCTATTAAAACACAAGTTTGCTTAGCAATCTCTGTGTCATAAGCAATTTCCACGATATACATTAAGTGTTATAATTATACAAAACTTTGTCATTCCTTTAAAGTTCTATCGATCTTCAGTAATTTGAATTTCGATTGCATATAAGGAGTATCGAAATAGCGTTAAGTTATAAACCGTTCGTGAATGACTATTTTCTTTGTATTTATAATTAAATGCTTTTGTAAGAACAGTTTGTATACCCAATTATAAAGAATAGAGGGTTAATGTGAATTTAACACAGACTGTGGTTACAATGGTTAACATGATTTGGGTTCGCTGCAACGTTATAGTTTGACATCCTGCGGATCAAGTGAGGGCTTTGCGTTCCACACTTTGCCAAGAAACCCCTACCAATCCAACAAGAGCGCCACGTTATGCATTAAATTACAAAAGGGGCTCCAATTGTCCACCTCCTGCTTGATTACAGAGCTTACATCGGCACTGCAGAGATTGGCACACATGGTCAAATGCATGTGTTTGTGTGTGCAAGAATGGAGTCTCCGTGTTACTAAACCCTTTGATAATTTAATGCAGGATGTGATGCGCGTGTTGAGCTCTCTTAATAAAGTCTACAAAGCATACCATCAGCATATCCAGAGGGTTGTCACAATTTGACGCCTCTCACTATCTGTTTCGATAAGATCCTTATTTTGAAGATGATTTTAGTTTCCCAAAGTTATTTAATGTTTTGACTGACATGTATACATAGGCAATGATATGTAGGATGAAGTACCAAGTAAAATAGACTTAATAGGATGTTAATCCAGAAAGTAACGAATGTCTGACTCTGCAAGATTAAAGCTTATATATATTTTAAAAAGTCGCGTAAAATGTGCAACTTATTTTATATCACACCTTCGTTTTTCATATCTAATTATCCAGGGACTTCACAATTCCCTTGTTAGAGTTGGCTGCCACCTGTGCATTTGCCAGGATGCTTAGATACAGTTTCAACATGGAAAGAACGAGAAATGTTTAGGAAAGAAATCTGTAACGCATCTACTGTAACGCGCCTGTCTTGCACGAGTTTGTTGCTCACTTGATTATTCAAATCATTTCCGATGAGTGACGGACGTTTGCATCGTGTCGCCATGCATATTTGATGGTACATTGCTAAAGATTTCGCACCAGTTTATAACATTGCTTTATAACATTTCTTTCGTTCATTACTGTATTACCATAAAGTTCATTTAATTGACGGTAAATTTCTGTAGGTACCAATCTCTGAACATTCATAAATCCAATATTTCTCGCATCAATGTTGACGCAACTTTGTACCACACAGTTAATTCTGAACAATCGCAGAATCTAAAATTATAACTTATTTCGGCCAGCACTAAAACGACACTGAGAAAGGATGTGGATAAAATCCTTAATGCGATCTGCGCTCCAGACATGCGCTCGTATAGGTAATGACGATCAGATTACGGTGTCGAGAGGCTACATCATTTTATTTTCAAAATTACAGGCAAGAAGCTGTAATCAGATTTGATACAAGTATATTTTTTGTTGACAGATGAAATCCTCGAAGGGAATTGAATTCCTATTTTATGTGGTCATACGCCGTAGAAACTTTGACATTTAGATACTGGTATGCCAGTAGTTTCGGTCGGATATTTTTGTCTTATTCGAAGGCACCATCGATGTCTACATATACTTCCGCTAGAGTAAGGTTGCCACTTAGAGGAAATGAGATTTAACATACACCCTGTTTTGTTGTTCCGTTTCTCTACCGTCCAAGGAGGTTCAGTTCTACTAGAACTATGTTGCCGTAAAGTCCGACTACGCCTAATACTGAAGTTGGAGGGAGAAAGGAAGGGGATAACATCGACTATCACAAAGTGGCATATCCCCTCTAGAGAGTTAAATTGAGAATAGAATATCCAAAGTTGGTCGTCTCCTTAGCGCGGTGGTAGCGCAGCTGCCTACCAAGCGGGAGACCTGGGTTCGATCCCCAGTACCGGCGTGGGGATTTTTCCCCCGCTGGGAGACCTGGACCGGGGTGCACTCAGCCTCGTGAGGTCCCTGGGGGGCCAATTGAGGAGCTACTTGATGAAGAAGTAGCGGCTCCAGGTCGTGAAGACCGCATTAACCGGCCGGGAGGGGCTCGAGGCGCTGACCACGTCTCACCCTCCAATACTGCACCCCATTCATGACGTCTGTAGTGGACCGAGATGGGGGACGCAGCGGCCGGGCGGTAGGCCAAGGCTCCCCGTGAGCTGTCGTGCCATGGAGTTATTGTTATATCCAAAGTTTAAGTGGTGATCATTGCATCTTCTGAAATAACAGAATTTAATCATTCTTCGAATGGCTAAAATCATGTCAATTGAATTAATAAATGAGATAGTTTTCAATTAAAATTCGTTAAATTTATGTAGCATATTTCGCTGTTATCTATCCTGTGGACTAAGCTGTGGCACGGTGGTAACAACTTAAGTAATGGGATCCCGGCCTACCAGCACTAGCTGGGACAATAACATATACACACTTGCAGTGCACTTTCAATAATTCAAAACAACTCATACCCCACAGTCCTATTAATCTTTAGGAGTTTAACAAACCTAATTCTCTGAAACTTTGAAAATGCAAACATTTTACCATTAACACGAATTCACAGGTAATCGGCTTCAAATTATATACATTCAAATATTAGCGTTACAAAAATGTAAAACCACTAGATAAGGTCCAATGCCAGGTAAAACCGGTTCTAAGTGGAGTCTGAAAACACTAAATCTGTAGAGCGACGAAGATTAGTTTGTTACCTACATCCCCATAGCCTAGTAGCAGTTCAGGTTTACTTCCTACCATTCTAGCTTTAGTGCTTAGTAATGCCTGTGCCTGCATTAATGAAATATATAATAATTATGTTCACACGATAGAATTAGTCACTTTTACTCTACCTTTAAAGTTATACAAGGTGAATCAGCACGCCCCTATCAAACCAGTTTTATGCAAAAGGAAATGTACACTATAAAATGAAAACAGTGGGCACCATGGTGTCTAAGAAATTTTGTAGCACGAACAACTTTAAGTAGAGAGGTGATTAATATGGCACATGTTCTAGCATCACCTGTTAATGTATTGTAATACACAGCGGATGCAAACGAAATATGTTCACAACTGCAAATGTGTACTCTGGCAAGTATATACTTCATGTGTTAACTGGGTCATCAAACTGTCATGCTTTTAGTTCATAGTTCAACTGGAAGACGAGTATAGTCATAAAACACATGTTTGTAATAAAAGGTGGTTCGAATCACATAACTAATATGTAATGCTGTTGTAAGTAATCATGGTTTAAGCCAATTATGTTTCACATTGGTAATTATTAAATTTGCAACAATGATTTATTTTTATTTAATATTTGGATATCTTTTAGTCTTTCTTTTTGGTAACCTACTGTTAGGCAAAATTTTAAATGAGATATGCACATTTGATGTGGATAGAATAAGGATTATCACCATTCTAGATTTCAAAACTTCGTTGTTTTTTATTCTGATAGGTGATTATAAACGGATTTTTTGTGCTGAATTCGAAAATGATCTCCATTTTTCCATCACGTCAGGTTTTCCAAGTATTCATCAATAACTAGAAATGAAACTATAGCTTTGTGAAACGTAATAAAAATTACTTTTAATTAGAATTATGTGTAAAATACTTATTTGTCACCAATCAATCATTAATTAATAATAATTGATAATTACAAGCACATTCTCAACCTTATCTAAATATTGCATTTCTAATTTTATCCTCTTTGAGCTCTTCGTATGCTGTTCAAAGCATTCCCTTCTTAACACCCATCAAAAGCCAGTCATCATGTTCACTTTCCACTTTCCTTGATACCTCATTTTCATATCTTTATATCCTGGTGAAATATTTCACCCTGTTCTTCACTAAAATCTCCAAAATTAAGATGGGAATGAAGGACATGTACTTTGACATCTTGGAAATTCTGTTTGAAATTTTATAGCATTACATGATTTGGGTCATTTTCATACTCAAGGAAATTAAAAACAATATTTGTGAAAGCATTCCAGACATTCGTCACTTCTCGACTCATATAGGTAGTATCCATCTTCAGTTTTCAAATTTTAAGGCCAATGAATATATCAGCTTTCATTTTTACAGAATAATAAAGAAAATGTAGCACAAAGGTATTTAAAGCATTCACTGGCTTTATCTAGAGTTTTCACAAATTGTTTCATTAAACCTAATTTTACATGGAGAGCTGGCAACAATACTTTTGAGGGACCAATAAGGGGTTCACGTTTTATATTTTTTCGCCCCGTATTAAATTAGACCTACGTGGTCACTGTTCCCTTTGCCAGTGTTCTGACAGAGCTCTTCTATCTCATTCGTATAAGAAACAAGAGTATTTTGTGAAACCATCCTGCCGACCAAGTAATAGTCCAATAATCTTGAAATCTCCACAGACTAGCCATAGGTGGTTTTCGTACTGAAATTGTTGTGATGAAGACTATACATTTTCATATGTCTCCTTTAAAACAAAAGAGTGGGCTACAGGTATGGAGGCACATACAAGCTTCCCCAAATATCTGGTGTCTCATCTAACAAGGCACCGCAAAAGATTTTAAATGTTAAAATTAAAATGGCGGTGGAAAACAAACTCTCCGACAACTTATTCTCAAACGTATTTTATATTTATGCCACGTATATTCATATAAATGTCAGGAAAATGTTGTAAGAGTAATTAAGATGATTTCATATGCGAAAAAAAAAGTAGCATTCTATGTGGTGCATGGTAACACCAAATGGTGATGAGGAATATTCCCTGAATATTAAACATCATTTGGGTTTTCTCACAAAGTACGAAATATTCACCCTGAGACACTAAACATTTCAACTTCCCATTCATACACAAGATGAATACGGATAGATAAACATCTCCAAGAATAACAACAACAAATATCTTAACCTTCTATTTACGCCATTCCGCCATTTTTTTAATAGTTTCAATGCTAAACAAGTATAATTGGTCCATTTTATCAGGTCTCAATAGTTGAATAGCTATGTATACTGTATAATGTAAAATTTTGTAAAATCTGCTGGAAAACCGGAATCTGCTGTCAGCAAATAAGTTGTATGTTTTGAGCTATACCTTAGTGCGGAGTAGCTGATGTCGTTTAAACAGCTGATCAATATGGAGCTGGTAGCGACCATAAGTAAGATTTGTGGTGGACAAAGCGGCGCAGGAGCGGGTTTTCTCCGCCATCGCATTCTATCGCTGCTCTATCTCCATTCTTCGTGTCATTGCCTGCGGTACCATGCTAGCAAAATCGGGCGTTAAACACTATAAAAGGTATGGAGCTGATCAGATGTAATGAGTGGGGACAGAAGAGCCTAAGATGTAGGAAAACCTGCACATATGTTGTTATACTCGTGTTATATAATATTGTCAGCACTGAGATGTTCTATTAGTTCCTTAAGTCCTATGACCTTTGGACCAGCATATTCCACAGTAAAGTGTAGAATTATTTTCTTATCCAACTGTAACTGTTTAGAACATCAATAATATTTTAATCTAAGCATAACCGTAAGAACTAGTTTCAGTTTATTAATATGGGCATGCAGCTATCGGTCTTTCCAATTGTTTAATGGAGCGAGGTAATGGTCATGCTAATTCACTGTTGTTTATGTTGTGAACATTGGCTAAGTGCAGAGCAGGTCAGAAAAGTGTAAAAATTATAGAAAAACTCAAAGCTCTTAAAAGTGGCCAAAGATGGTTTCAAATGCATTTTTTGTTTGGGCGTCATTGTTATGAATACCATTAAATTGAAAATGGAAGAAATTGATGTGATTGCAAATGCTATTTCCAATACAATTGAAAGATGCGGGAATTATGATTACTCCGAAAAGGGAAATGAATCGAATTGTAGTACTCTAGGCAATGTGGGCGACGAAAGACAAATAGTCTTTTCTTATAAAATCAACCCCCTTACCACAATTAAGTGGATTTGTGAAGTACATAATAATGACATATATATCGTAAGATTCCTTCATCTGTTCTTGAATTAATACCGAATATAGCGCAATATATTTATTTGGCACTAGATGATATTGAAGAAGAGCATGTAGTTAAAATCAAATCGGAAGGCAAGGGCATCAACTCCTTGAACTCTGGGAATTAAACAGCTGTGTTAAAGATAGGAAGCTCCTTAATGCATTTACGATATGCCAAGCACGAAGTGATAAAGTGCATTGTTTATGTGCGGACTCATTCTCGGGCCGGAGACTAAAACATTACTGGGGTCGGAGAAGCTGTGCATAAAATGTTACTAATTACCGTACCCAGCCAATTAAACCTTAAGTCTGCAATCATTTTCTTCTTTATTTTTCTCAGAAATGTAAGATATCCAGAAACTAAAGTTATGAGTTCTTGCAAATGCACAAGTAAGTCCCAAACGTGAACGTCTGTTATATGGATACGTATCTCAACTTTTTCTGATTACACTAAATCAGGATTTTCCAACTTGGGTGCGCGCCAGAAGAGCAGCAAAGGAGCTCACGACTCACAGGGGTTTGCCTGCATAATGTAATGCGGCACAGCATTAAGGGCAAGCTATCGCTATGTCTGAATCAAGTGTTGTGGATGAAGTGGCAGAAGCAAATATTGTGGTATTGATTACTACGCTTCCCCTGCTTCCCCCTTTTTTTTTTTTTTTCTTTTCATTCATGTGGCGCCTTTACCATCTATGATATAACGGCGGCTTTTTATTTTGGGAACAATCTCTCACTAAAATAGTGTTCACTAGTGTACAGCTTGCATCTTTGAATTATCTTTAGGTTTAGTATCTTTAAGTTAATAATCTTGGTTAGAGAAAAATTCCTACACTCCGCCAGGAATTGAACCCAGAGCCCCTCGCGCTGAAGGCAGTTTCTCCAAGCTATGTGGTGAATACGTGGCGTACTCTGACTCAGAAGAGTCTATTTGGAACGGCCTGAGCTAAATAGACAATATTTTCCCCAATAATAGGAGTGCTTCACAAGCCACGTTTTAGAAGAATGCATCACGTAGAAACCAATAATAATTGTATATGAAAAGTAATCTTGAAACAAGAAAGCAACGCACGTGCCAAAAGACGTCCTTTATTTCTTCTATTGAAAACTTCTGTTACAAATCTTCAGCACACTTTCACACAGCCAAATGAATAATGGGAAACGCCCGTTCAATGTTTACTGACTTTCTTAGAGCTTAAAACATACATTAATTAGTTATACTTGCTTGAGTTATGATATATTGGTAATATTTGGTATATACGCAGTCCATTAATAACAACGATCGTGTTCACTTTAAATACGCCAACAGGAACGTGAAAGGAAAACTGTAATGCAAGATTTATTGCGAGTAAAAAAATAACTCAGGTATATATCTTGCAATTACCGTTCTGTATTCAAATAAAAAGAAGGGGACCCGTTGAGGATGGAGTTAGAATTGGAGTCAAGACTACGCGAATAATGAATGAGTGTGTGTTTGTGTGTATGAGAGAGAGCGAGAGAGCGAGAGCGAGAGCGAGAGAGAGAGAGAGAGAGAGCATTCTTGCATGCAATGCGTCGTATTTTGTTATGCAGTAACAATGGAATTGATAATTTTGGAGTAATTGAAAACAAATAAATAAAACAAAAATATTTTTCCACCATGATAACACCATACCTCATATGTACCAGCATTAACTCTAGAACAAACGTCCGGTTAACCTTATTAGATGTTAAATACAATTTTGTGTTCCATTAGCATACATTCAGAAACGTAATATGAGTTTGGGAGATCGCCTCTGAAAATGCGTATCCTTAGAATACCTGTTTATTCAAATCAGCTCCATGCACTTAATTTACTGTCCTATGAACTCGCAATGAATTTACACTGAACAACGTTATGCATAACGTATTATTATTATTATTATTATTATTAAAGCCGTAGTTAAATCACAAAATATCACAAGCTACTAGAAAAAACAAATACCAAAATGTAGCGCCAGTCACAGTTAACGTATCTTTCCATTTTATAATGACTCTTACTTTTTATTATATCCTTAGTTTCGCCTTTAGAATTATTCACGTTTTTTGTTTGTTTTTAACATAAATATTTTATACTTCAGTAAGTTTAAATTTAGAAGTAAAAAAATTCTTAAACTTCTGACTCTTTTACGAATGCCAAATATTTAGACTCGGTCTTTGTGGTTCAGTTGGCAAGGCGCTGGCCTTCAGTTCCCAAGGTCGAGGGTTCAAACCCGGTTCAGACAGATGGCTTTATTAGTGAGCTTATTCAATGTTGCAGTTTATTCTGTGATGTTGTGCAAATCTTTAGAATACATAATTAATCAGTATTATGTTTCATATTATACAAATATTTTTTCGAGCGCAACATTATCATTCCAATAAACGAAGTCATGACATATCTTCAGTGCTATTGTAAATTAGAGATTTCAACACAACAACAATGTGAGTTAAACTGAATTTCGTATGTTACAGGATAGTTTTAATCAATTTTTTCCATTTATATTTAATCGTAATACAAATATCACAAACTGAAACAAATTTCACACCATCGGGGAAAATTATTGAAGCGAAGCGTTCGCAGCTTGTATTTCCATTCTCATTGCACTTATTCCTTTCCTTTTAAGAGTTTTAACCCTTCACTACTGGCGCCTTACTTCGTAGCATTAGTACTGGTGTGGGATGTTCCCAACACCATAATTTTTGTTTTGTTTTTAAAGAATTTTACGATTTTAATTTTGTTTTCCTCCTAAAAAAATTGTACAATTTTAATATTATATAAACTGAAATATAGGCACCTTCATTACATGAATCCAATGAAAAAACTAAACATTGTTACATTTCACCCATAAATGCACCTATTTTTCCAAAAACTAACGACTTATTTATTTGTATTACTATTATGCGCAAATACACAAATTAAGTGTTTTTGATGGTTTTCTTTTATGCAGCCTGTTCATTGTAACAGTCATCGCCAACAGTACTCACATGAGGGACACATTTTCCTATTACACTCCACACAAACATTAATATATTTATTATTAGGAACTGTAATACAGGACACTTAATACATCTTCCAGCACCTTTGCTTTCATCTTTTCTTCCTTGAAACATTTAATATCTATTTCTCTTTGTTCCTTTAGCTGAAGATCCGGGGTTCTCGACTCCCCCCCTTGCTCTTGAAGCTCTGCAGCCAACAAGACAGTGTTGCACGTCGGTGGACGTATTCCAACAGCAATTTCACGAAGAACTCTCTCTACGCAGTGCTATTATGTAGATGACTGCTAAAATAGATCACTTTGTGCTTTAATTATTTCACTTGTCCAAGAGATGTTCAGCAGGTCATCCTCTAGTTATCTTTGCTACATTCGCTAGTGGAGGAGTTTTCGTCCACCAGTTTTTGTCTCTCCCAATATAATTGTCACTTACTTTCATATTTACGTGTTCTTACTGTCTGTTTCGGTGTCACTGTTATGTTGTGGCCATTCATAATCATTAGAAAGGGTGAATATGGTTTATCATATTTTTTTTTCATTTTCTCAAATTTCTTTGAGCAAAGACTGCATTTTTGTTACGCCGAATATAACCAAGTAAATTATGCAAGACAATGTGTTATAGCACTGCAGATTGACAGGAATGAACAATACCTACATTGAATTATAAAGAATAAAGTCATATTTATAACAGTACCACAATTTCACTAAAGATGCGTTCAGCGCTGGAAGTATCCACGGCTATAAATTGCAAGCTAATTCAAGAAATATGATGATTTTATAATCGATTCCTGGTTTAATGTTTAGGTGAAGGACGGAGAGAAAGGTACCAGGATTTTCAGCCTTATAACGAAGTAAAACTTCCCTGGAGAGTTGCGTTTTACAGTACGGAATGTTCACAACACCCTGCCAGTATTAAAGGATTATGAAAAATACCCGCTGATACAGATTTCAAATTACTGTGCATAGTAGAATGGGAACTTAAGCCCAATTGTGAAAATAAATTTCTGTTTTAAACATATCTTATTGCAAATTTACTAGTAATTAAGGCAGCTAAAGTTTAATTCACAACAGGTCCCAAGCCACTTCATTTCACAGTACAATTCTTAAGTAGAAATTCAATAATTCTCCTCAAAGAGCTTTTAGACCTCAAGGGACAGTCTAATAAACAGGGTACCGAGTGCCCCTGTATACCGCATCTCAGTGTACACCTGCGTCAGAGAAATACTGGCTAGCCACGACTTTTGCTTGTCGTAGTTGTTAATGTCGATAACGTTTGTTGTTGTTGTTGTCCATATCTGGAACATTGGTGCAGTTTAACTCTGTTGTGAAGACGTCGGGATTTCTCCAGTCATTACTAGTCGAAACATAATTTGTTGGAGATAGAGGGCTGTTGCTCCCGAAGCATCTGGTAGTTAATTTAGGACTCCATATTCCTTTTGAGACAAAATATATAAAAATATAAATACAATATTATAAAAATATCCTTAAAATAATAAGGATGAAAAGAAATTATCACAGCTTTAATTAATTTATAATAGATAATTAGACCTATTTTGAAGAAAAATAAGCAGCCAGCGTGCAAGCAAGTCAGTGCTGTGGATGAGATTAGTTGCGACTTATAGCGAGTTCTTCTCTGCGAGTGATAGAAGAAAACCTCTGTGTTCGAAACATAGCCTGTGCGGAAAAAAAGACGAAAAGAAATGAAATGGCGTTTTATTTATAGACGCTCTTTAACTCTTGTGGTTATCAGCGTGCCATTCTATACTAGACGTGAAAGGCCACTTAATTTTGCATAGAGGCCTCCCTATCAGGCTTGAAACTCTTTTACGTGCCGTAAATCTACACACTGGACCACCGGCTTTTCTTCCCTTTCGAAAGAAGCCATGCTAAGAATTTTTACGCCCGAAAAAATCCATCGTCCTCCGCCGGGTTTGAGCCCGCGACCTTGGGTATATGAACTTAGCATGGTAAGTATTACAACACGGTATGTGACTGTGCGGAAGAGCGAACAGGAATCCTGTGTTTGACAATAAGTGAGCAACCAGAATAGGGAAGAGGAGTCCTGTGTTCGGCAGTCCAGCAAGTGGAGTGGAAGGAACAATTCGTCCTTCGCACGTGGTTTTATTGAACCGCTGCACGCAAAGAAAATAAAGTGAAGTAACAGTGAAGCTTCTCTCCTTCTCTCACTCTCTCCCTTCCTTTCTGCATCCTCTCTTTCTTTCTCGTTTACCCTGTTCGAATGTAGGGCTTTCGTCCCCCGGGACGTAAATGCCAACGCCTGCGGTTTGATGCCTGTTGAGAAGCAGAGGCTCTAGATCAGAACGAAGGATGATCAGCACGATATGCCTGGTATAAAAGTGAGGAAGTTGTTCATCTGAAATGGCGGTGAAATGGATGAAAGGAAACATGATTATGGAGCAATTGATGGCATGAATAGTGGGGAAACTGGAGAACTAGCCCAGACCGGCTTTATCCACCAGAAACCATACATGTCTGGCGAGCAGGACATATGAAAATATCCTGTAGCTTTAAAACGAGCCTGCAACACAAAAATAAGCGGCTGCGAAAAGTCTTATATTTTAATAATTCCTTGTCGTTAGATTTAATATTTCTGTGGTAATTTAATGTATTTATTATCTGTGGTTTAAAGTAAATAAAGAGCAAATTAAAATAGCACATCGATTTTAAATTAAAATACAAAACATGCGTTCCACTACTCTGCTACCAAATTCAACATCCATGCAAGCCACCTTTCATTTATTTCACATGTGCCCGTCCCGTCTTTTCTCGTAGATTTGGCAGCATCTTAATACAACTCGAAACTTTGTAATCGCGGCATGAACATTCTGGCCAGTATGATCTATCGTTTAGCTAACTGAGCCGAGATCAGGATATAGGTAAATAAATACCGCGGGGTTTCAAATACTCCCCTTAATTGAAATAAACTGGCTTCATCATATTGTCGCTCACCGGTAGCAATTTTTTTTTTTTCATCTATATAAACTCCCTTTAACATCTAAGGGCATATCGGGGACTTTGCACTTGAAACAACTGGTTGTCTGTAGGTTCTTTTAAGCCTGGTTTAAATCATTTATTTTCCTCAAATACACACACATTCCCTCTAGCATAAATACTTCCAGACTCTGTGGGAAATAGGGAATAATTTTGGCTAAAGAAAAATTCCCCACCCCAGCCTCACCTAGATGGCCGGGGTTCGATCCCAAGCGACCGCGTGTGAGGTTTGTGGTGGACAAAGCGGCGCTGGGGTGGTTTTCTCCGGGAACTCCGGTTTCCCCCGCCATCGCATTCCACCGGTGCTCCATCATCATTCATGTATAATCAGTGTCACCGACTGCGGTGCCATAAGTAGTTAAAGCGGGCGTTAAACACTACCAAAAAAATACCAACCCAGCCGGGAATCGAAACCGGTACCTCCGGTTGAAAAGTCAGGCAAGTTATTTGAAAATACGAGGGATATGAAATTAACATACCCCAGCGGTGAAATCTAAATCTTGTACGGCTCGTAAAACCGACTTTAATGTTTTATGTCAAATTACTTACTTTGTAGAGGTACTGGCATTTTTTCTAACTGAAGCAAGATCTAAATAACATTTGTTAAAGAAAAACTCAGAGATTTGCCAAAACTGATTCTAAGATGCAGCTTTCAGATTTTTTACTCAAGATATTTAATATTTTGATTCATGGTTGACAGAAATCACTACAAACTACGTGTCACCAGTGCCTTGTTTTAAACGCTGCCGGTGCCCATGGCCGCGCTCGCTATAGTGCCTCGCTTTGGTGCTTCGTGGTGCAGGGGATCGTGGGTTCGAGTCCCACCTTGGGCATGGGTGTTTATGTGTTTGTAAAATGTGTATATGTATGTGTGTAATAGAAGCAAAAATCAAATGGCAATCAAACAGGAAAACAAAGTAAATGTTAGGAAAATGAAAACAGAGGAAGAAGGAATACAGCGCCGTGGTCCTGACAAGACTCCGGAACTGTATTTTTGAAAAAGAAAAAAGTTGGTTTCTCTACATACCTTGTACATACGTCTTTGATCTGTACTGTTCGGTGAAGGATGGTATTCATTCCAGAACATATATAACACAACAGGTTTCATAGTGTTGACAGGCAAATGAAAATGTCTACTATCCAAAACTCACTTTAAGGTTGAATTATATTACCAACCCATAGCAAGAAATATTTAATTTGCCATGTGGTGGGCTCAATTTAGCAAAATTAACAAAACAACTATAGCCAAACCCTTTCAAACAATCGAAACAAACACCAGGAAAGCAAACCAAATTTTCCCAGTTTATTGTTAAGTTTTGACAGACAGATTACCTTATGGGTATGCAAGAAAAAGGGATGAAGCTAAGATGATGGATCTCTGAGATTTATAAAACCTCATTGATTTATAATAGCTACTGTACACAATAACAATAAGCCTGTCATGCTTAAATTCTAGCTTGCATGGTTATTTAAATAATCACTTTTAATTGTCCAAATTCATTATTGTAGTAAAAATGAGCCATTAAGTCATTTTTAAAAATATTCATATAAAAAGCCCAGCTTCATAGTAAATACATTTAAACACAAATATGTCAAATTATGTTTCATATTTGCATTAATTAACGTAGAAAAAAATATTAATTTTCGTACTCTCCAAAACTCGTGACTTTTCAAAATTTAATAATCATTTATAGCATTTTTAGCATTATTTCGAAAAAAATATGACAATTTTCTTTGATGTGCGTTTGAGGGGCAGTATAACATTTTGGAAACGGATTAGTAAAAGATTGCACCGAGTGAAGCATTTTTAGTATAGAAAAGTTTTGAAAAAACGTTTGCGAGAAAATAAAGTTTAAAGTTGGGAGTACCCATTAATAAGCATGTGCCTACCAATTTATAGCCTCAATTAATTGGAAAAGTTCGGCGAGTGATGAAATAGATATATTTTCTTAAATTTTAGAAGTCTTATAATTTTATTATGTAACATAATAGTGTTTATTGTTCATATTTTGGTATCAAATTTCACAGATGCATCATCTTAAGGAACCCAGAAGGCTACAGGCTGCAGGAAGAGACACCACAGATGCTGGCCTAAGTCCCTAACAGTTCCTGGGCCGAAAATCCGTCCCACTAACGGAGCTGCCCAGAGAGCGGTGAGAAACCCGTGAAACCACACAGTCCTCTAATGTCCACAGGGACAAGCACCTGCGCCATTTGTTCAGCAGAACTTCACCCAGAAGCCTGGAAGCATACCTGAAACATGAGAAGGAAGTGGAATAAAAGGAAACTGAGGGAAAGGAAATCGTGGTACATGAAAAATAATTGATAAATTCGACTACAGAACAGCGAAAACCAGGTCAGAATGAACTACACGAGGGAGCTTAACCCAGGACACCCCGAATGCGGGCCTCACAAGTTACCACGGAGCCATGCTGCACAGTTTCCAGAGGGTAAATTGTGTTGATTAAACAGTAACACATTAGACCACACATTACCTTCTGTGATAACAGGTAGCCTAACTGCCCCGTATTTGACGTTTGCAGATATACCCTCCTGCGTTAAAGGAGTTTCAGAAATCAAGATAATTTCAAGATAAAACCAGTACATAGAGAACTGTCTGAGAGATTTTCGCTTTACCCCTCTTGTTGAACAACGGAGGCAATGAGTGGGTCGCGCCTATTGAGGAGGTAAAACGAAAGTTGCTCCGGCCAGTTCCGCTCTGGCGGGTATTAAGTGAAATGTTCCGTTGAGTTCTGCGACTCTTGTAACGCACGAAGAAATACCTGCGTACTTCAAACACGGAGCAGTCTGGCCACCTGAAATGACGTTATGATATGCCACAAATGGTTTGCCTTATTAGTAAACAATGGACGGCCGGTTTTGCGTTCCATGCATACATAAGCTGTCGAAAAATTAATTCACTCCTTTTTTTCTGGAGATCCCTATTAGCCTTTCGCGATAGTTTAAGGCTGAATCAGCCCGGGGTTCGCCACACGCCTTTGAAGATAACAGAATGGTGGTGGTAGTAGTAGTAGTAAAAGTAGTAATAATAGTAATAATATTATATTACTATAGCTATAATAATGAGAAGAAGAAGAAGGAGGAGAAGAAGAAAGAGCGGCTTTCTACAGTGCTTTGATTTATAATACTTCGATAATGGTATAAGTTAATGTTAATATTGGTCCATGACTAAACAATTCCATCTTTTCAGCATTCTAGTCCTCTAGGTCACGTGACAAACGATTATTGAAAAGCTTTCTCCACTTGTGACTAAGATGTTTTTGTAACTATAAGATTAAACACAGACCACAACATAATTTGTCGTATAAAGTTTATGGTTCTTTTATACTGTTAATCCACCCTTATTTCTCTTCACGAAAACTATAGAATATGTCACCCTCCGTATGTAATGGCTACCATGCTGACTTCATATACCCAAGGTCGCGGGTTCAGGCGTAAAAATCCTTAGCATGGCTTCCTTGTGAAGGGAAGTAAGGCCATTGGTACCGCCTCGCAAATTTATGGTACGTAAAAGAACCTGCAGCCTGATAAAAGAGGCCTTTGAGCAACATTAAGCAGTCTTTCACGCGCAGTATAGAATGGGACACTGAGGAACACAGCAGTTAGCGTCCATAAATAAAACTCCATTTCCATTTCCTATAGAATATATTATTCTATTTTCTCGCTTAACGATACTAGATTTATATGTTCTTTGTAATGGATACAATGGAACAATCTCTTAACATTTAGTCGTTCGGTTTACCTTCCTGTATTTAATGTTAAGCGTTATATAGGAACTTTACAGTGTAGCGAGTTCATTATGACGCAACATTTATTTACCTGCAAATACGAAATGTTTAAACTTTGTAAACGAATCATAAAACTGCTAGAGGACAACTCTTTTTATTCGCTGTGTGCACAAATACAACATTACAGTAAAAATGAAAACAACTCTCGTAAAAATAATAAGGTACAATGCGATGAACGTAGTTTATTTTCATACAACGAATGTTATCCCAGTACCTATAGCCTGAGATAACAGCTGCTGATTTACAGTGGGCAGATGTTGCCCTTCGAGCTGATTGTTTGTTTACTAAGCAAATTACTGACGGCGGTTGATACAATTACTGCACAGGTTGCAAATGGTTTACCGGCTTTCCTTTTAACTGGAATACAAAATAAAATGTTAAAGTTATTTTCTCTTTCCCTTGCCGACTTAGATGCTAACATCCTTTTTCCCTGCGTAACGCCATGGATACCAACGTTTAACTTAACGTTTGGTTTGTGCTTCGTCTTTGCTCTCAAAAATAAATAAATAAATAAAATAGCCTCACTTTCCCGAAGGACAACCAACCATACACAATTTAGTATTTTGATATGGTTTTCCCTAGACGTAGGTGAATAGTGGGGTCACTTCTTATCTACCACAATTTATTTTCCTCATTTCCCTTTCATTCTGTTTCCTTCTCACTTTTCAGGTGTGCCTCTAGGTTTCGTTGTTTGCGGCGGTGTCGAACAGATGACGCAGATGATTGTTCCAAAGAAACAGTATCTTTACGTGGACTCCAAAGAAGAAATGCTTGGTTTGACGTGTCCCGCACTGGTCTCTTTGGGCAGTGAGGTGGATCATCGAATTAGGTACTTACGCGCGTCTCTGTGGTCTGCTGCATGTAACCTGTAGCCTCCTGTGTTTCATTCTCTTGTGCCCTTCCTCTTGGGGTGGTTGATAGCCGCAAAGGAAGCCACTTAGATTGCAGAACGAGAAATATCTCCGTTGAAGCATAAATATTTAAAATAAAAGTATATCTTGATATGCGGAACTTTTATGCTTGTATTTCATACGATTCTAGCTTGTAAATTCTAACATAAAAGTATTTAGGTAATAGATTTTAAGCTGCTAAAAAAACATAATGTAGAACTTTATAGTTTTTATTTTAGGGTCTTTAGGCATTCGAACTAAAGTTTAGAACTTAATTGCAAATTCTAGTGAAACTAATGAATGTATTAAAAATACACATACAATTTATGCTGCCTTAAATCTATCGTTTAAATGAAAGCAACGTCATACGTTTTTCTATGTTCGCCATACTTCCGGTACTCCTAAGTACTGGCTTGTAACTATTGTTGTACTTGTTTTTTCCGCCGCAGAACGATGTTGGTGTAATCTCCATGCTTGCAACAGAAGCTTCTGGTTTCCAGCAGTGGCGGCTCGTGCGAAAAATATCTGGCAAGAGAAACATTAAAGAGTTGGCAAAATGAGAAGATACTAATAATAACACTGGTAAAATACAATGCTCATTTGTGAGTGAATATATTAATTTTCAATTCTTAGCTTCGATAACTGTTGAAGTCATAAACCGGACTCACTATGACCCTGAACCGATGTTATCGTGATTTATCATCTGTTTACAGCAAGGTGATTCAGTTGCCACACCTGGACTCCTACAGATGTTTGTCTTAACAGCTGATGTGCTCATTTCAGTTTGAAAGATACGCTGTGAGCAACTTAGCATCCAACGCTACTCCACACGATTTCAAAGGCTTGTGCAAGTCAATTACAAAGTTCATAATGCTCCTTTTCACAAACGAAGATCCCATCTGTCTCAACGACTTATGGAAACTACCCAATAATTGAGGTAAATCGGGATCACTATTAGCTTCAGCACTTCCTTTATAGTCAATTATTCCCTTCACAGAGTCGTCTACCTTTCCTAGCATTGTTTGGATTTGTTCTCCTACCGCGATTTTTAACTTTGAAGGCATTATGAACATGTTCCTCGCTATCAACGAATACGGCGGTATACTCAGCAATTAATTTCACCTAATTATTTATCAGCACATTCAGATTATGTTTCATTCACTTATGAAATTCATTCCAGATTTTTTCAGCATTTATCAGTTTTTCTTCATGACGGTTTTATTACTCTCAGCATTCATTCTCACTTCTGGCAAGTAAGTCACCATTTCCTTACTGGAAGCTGCCAAGTCGGAAATGGCGCCATGCTGCTTGTGGGTGTCAACAATTGCCTTACCTACGAATTGGCATTGGTTACTTTTCCTGTACTCAATTGAAACTTTGAATGTAAAACGTTAGAAAGGAAACATTAATAGCTACTACTAACAGATATTAAATGGTAGATATATTAAAAAGTCGTGGATCTATTTCGTCTCTAGATTTACGTCGGTTACAAAACACATGAATTGGCCCAACAAATTCTCGACATGGCGATGATGTAAATTTCTTCTGCTGTGTTTAGGAGATACTAATACTGCACATTTTGACCGCGTCAGCTTCTTTTATATATTTCGTTTGGGAGGTTTAAATATCAAATTTCTTTTCAAGTAAAGAAGACATTGATTCTATATACTCATTTTTATTATTAATCTTATATCTGAATATTTTTGTCAAGGAGTTTGACTAAAATGTTATAGTTTTCCTTGTTATTAATTGTTATTTACTCTTTGAGCATACGCAGATATGACAACACTCTTTGTCTCTCGTACCCCGCAGCCTCAGACTAACACCATCTAAAAGTACTGAGTTCTTCTACGCATGCGCACAGAATGGCCACAAAATCGTTTGTACTCGAGAAATGCGGCTGATTAATATTATGGACAGCCGCTTTACTACAAATTGTAGAGTGTTTTACGGCCGCTTTTGCTACTTTTGGATTGTGCAGTGGCGAAACAATTCAGAGTAAGGCTATTTGTACACAAACTCGATATAGATTATAGCATTTTATCTCATAATATTGTGGAGAAATTATATTTTGAAATTTGTGTGGGTCCTAAATTTGACTGGAGGGCACATGATCCTGTGCCACTTAGGCTCGCCGCCACTGTTTCCCGCAGCAGGTTCTTTCCGATCTTCACTCCTTGATGAACAAATACTAACGACTGAATGGTTTTGCTGCCAGAATTTCGTCCCAGAGATCTGAATGTTTGCTTTGTAAGGTGCTGTTACGGTTCCCTTTGAAGACCTTGGAACAGCAGCGTTCAACAAGGGAATGCCTCGATGAGAGGCACTTCAAGCAGTTTCAATTATGATATGCAGGCCAGAAGATGGCGGACATTTGCGTAGGGAAATGACGGAGGCGTTGACACATCTTGTTGAATTGCTTTTTATGCTCCTCTATGCAATTCTAACTCGGGCGCGTTCAGTTTCTCAACGCCTGGAAATAAAATAAAGTAATCGTAATTAAAAAGTAGAATCATCTGCAATTAGTTTCAAATAAATAGACACATATATTTTTCACCTCAAAGTCTTCAGTATGGTAAATCGCTTCTTTGACTCAAATGCCCCAAGCATGGATGTGTTATTCATCACAATTGAAATTCTTGAAAACATTTATTGCGGATCAATCGTGGTTTTAGGCAATTGTGAGAGTTAACGACTCATTTACGCCATTTAGGTTATGGAGGATTTGTTTTGGGGACCCTGAGTACACGACAAAGATCTGCATATTATACGTTTAGGTCGTAGTAAACAAACCTTGTAATCTTTCACTATTGGTGGGCAACCAGTGTTTTACGAAGGTATGTATTGGAAGGTATACCCCATAAATCCTTTGTCAAACCTCTCTTATTAGAATGTGGCTTCTCTTTTCTTGCGAATATCCTATTTCTGTGGTGTTATGGCCATTTGGTTTAATTGCATTTTATAAATCTGGCACAACACCGACTCGGGAGCTCTAAGAACAGTGTCGGACCTTTATATATAAAAATTATTTATTGCCCAATTAAATTCACACTTTAGGTTTTACCTTAAAGTGAAATCAAGCTCCTAGAAGGAAAATAAATAAATAATACTTCCAAACTGCAACAATTGGAAGAAATAAACCACATAAATCCGATGCAAACCACAAGCATGATCTGAGCCTCAGAAAATCGTCGCATTGGCGAACCATCGTACTACCACCCATAGCAATAATTCTAAGATTTAGCCTCTGACGAGAGTTGAAACCGGGCGGAGGGCGATAGAGTTTTCAGGCATAAAAAGTCTTACTATTCCTTTTTTCATAATGGAAGTAAAGCCGGTGGTCCCATGTCACGGACTAACGGCAGGTAAAGGAACCTCAAGTTAAAGAGGACTCTGAGCAAAACTAAGGTTTTCCAGTTATGGGATATTAACCTATGGCTTAATTATATGGTTTCCAGACTTTCTTGTAATATTATTCAAACGTGTTTTTAATCTAAAGTATTTGTTTTATGCCTTCTTCTTTTTGTATGGAGAGCCAACAAATAATTGGCTGGCCTCGTAGCTCAGTCGGTAGAGCACATACCTGCTGTGCGAGAGGTCCCGGGTTTTAGTTCCGGCTGGGACGTTGAACTTTGTTCTAATCTCAAGTATTCCTCATCCACCCCAGGGTATGGAAATAATAATGAAAGGGTGCATGTGCGCGTGGAAAATTAAAGATAATTCACCAAACTTCAACAGAAAAATTAAGCTAGTTAACATCATTGCCTTGAGCAATTATTCCAAGGGAAACGTTGGTGACCTAAGCTGTTAAAGGCGGGATATATGGAACACACACACGCACACACATAGTCACGCGCGCGCGATAGAAAAATAACTTATAACGCTGTTTAATCCTTGCGACATCGTGCTAGGAATTCATTTCTCTGGCTCAAGAACACAGTATTATACAATATTTGGACCACAGCTTCGGTTTTACTTCTTTCTTCTATTACTGTTTTCTGAAATAGGTCGTAAATATTCTGTTAACTATGAATCCTTTAAACAAACACGAAACAATGAAAACAGTGTACCCCAATACGGATATAACACCCACCCACTAACAACGGCATCACTTACAATTTCTGTTCATAAAATTGCTTTTGATTAAAATACGCCAGTAGTGCTTCAAAGGCAATTATTTATCTACATTAAAATCATTGTGTTTAATTTAATGTGGAGTATTTATGTGTATGTTGCAGGTATAACTAGGGATGGGTTACTAACAAACTAAATATATTATACCTTTAATGATCGTCTAAATGAGAATGTCTTGTTTTATTCTATTTTTAAGTCATCAGTTTGGAATATATGTTAGTGCCAGACATATATGATGTTTACAATGGCTACGGAACTATATTTAGTTTGCAGTGATGTTCCGGGTATATGTTCATAGATTGTGTAATTACGTAGTAACTGAAAGACAAACAAACACACAAATAAAAGTTCTGCATCCACTCTGCAGATATACTGACAATTCTTAATCGGAGACGAAAAAGGAAAACAAAAGCGCGCTTGACAATCGAACGCTTGCTTGCAACACAGGAAAAAATTATTCTATTAATAGTTCCACGAAGACAACACTCGGTAGTGACAGAATATGTTAGTTTGCCTCAATGTTTGCCTTGAGAATCACCTGATGTATTGAAAACTTGTCTTCTCCGCTTTTGCTCTCAAGCAGAAAGATTACTTATTGTTGTCTAAAGACGCTTGCTGCTGTTCAGTCCTAACACTATTACGGATTAGATCGTGTTATTGTACATTTAAAACGAAATGTGTCCGGTATACGAGGTTCCTGATACAAAATTTGCTTCTCCATAAGCCCAATTACTTTAGGCAATCGCACTAGCTGGGCTGTGCAGGGAACCGTTAGCATTACTTTCGTAATAAATAACAAAGTGCACACCAGTGGAATCTGAGGGGGCTTTTTATTCTAACGCAGAAACATCAAACGGCTACATAACTTCTTTACTATCGCCAAGTGCCACTTTCTAACCTTAGTGAAATTGCCAGTATAAAATTGGAAGAACGATTTGCAAGTTATCCATTCGTTAGCAACAGAAGATAGATCCAGGTTTTGACCTAACTTTCAAGTTCGCCTTAAGAAACCATAGATTTGTGGATGTTTTTGGTATGATAGTACAGATTATACACGTTTAGAGAACCAATAGCGTTTAAAGAATCAACTAAGTACTTGCCACAATCAACACTGTTTTGCATGGGCTGTAAATGTGTGGATATTAGTAATAAATAATAATAATAATAATAATAATAAATAATAATAATAATAATGATAATGATATTCATAATCATAATAATGGTTATAATGATGTTAATGATATTCATGATCATAGTAATGATAATATTAATAATGATAATTATAATTATTATTATTATTATTATTATTATTATTATTATTATTATTATTGAACTGCATTTGTATTTGCATGCTTTTGGTTATGACGCTTTCACTTACTGTGTTAGCACACAATGCCTGTTAATAATAATGATATCTGTACATGAAACACTTCGTGCTGTCATTTTTCTATGTTATTCATTAAAACGCTTTCCTATTTTGGTATACTCTGCTAAGCGCATAATGCGTAACAGTGTTAAAGATAATGCAGTAAAAAGTTACGCGTTCTCGGATTGGATGATTTTGGTTATGACTCTTTTATGTTTTCAGTTACTCTGCCTTCGCATAGGGATAATAATAATAATAATAATAATAATAATAATAATAATAACAACAGTACCGTGAAACACTATATGCTCTCACGCACAGTTTTTGTTGTTTTGATATAACCATACAGGGGTCTAGTTCCTAATGCTAAACAAGAACAACGTATACACAATTACAAAACTAGCTGTTGGCGGATACTGACAAGTGGAATAAAGACTTATAATTATTTGTCAATCTAAAAAGTGACTTTACCGTAAAAACTGTGGCTTTGTAACCGAAGAGGAATACTTTCAAAAACATTCCCGAACCATTTCCGTGGAGATGCAGGAGGAGTAGAAGGAAGATTGCTAGCGCTATTTGCTAACACTGCTACTGATCGGTGTTTGCTTGGGATTGCCACGTTGAGTTCTGCAACTCTTTTAACGCACGAAGGATTATCTGCACTTGTTACATACGACTTTATTTGGTCATCTGATATACGCACAGATTAAAGCGATACATTTAGCATTCTATATTTTTTACTACAAAATAATATCTGTAACTCTTAAAAGGATACATACGGTGTCTTTAAATTTATAATAAAGCAGTGTTAAGGATATGCTTGGTAAACTTCATCTTAGTGAGTAATCGCGGAAGCGAAAACTAGAACACATTCTGCGGTCCTATTCGTCTTGTTCAATGCTGTAGTTTTATGCTAATGGAATAGATGCTTCACAAAGCTATTGCTGTAAAATCTGATGGAATAGACTAAGGAGCCTGATGTACTTTAATGATACGATAAAAAGCCATTGGAAATTTTGGATGCTTTAAAGAAATTCCCTTGTTATTTCCTCTTTGTACTGCTCTATCCCGCTTTCCTACTTTTTTATAGCCCTGCCGAATTTCAATTGCGCTTTGAATTTCGAGACAATGAAAGTAAACTCCCTCCAACGTGCAGCTGGAACGCATAGTACTACTAGGAAGTAAGTCACTTTTGCTTTTTGCAGTACACTGCGGTATATTAAAAGCTTTGAACAAGGATTCAACTTATACATTTGTGTAGCATTGCAGATTGCATTAATTGATAATGGCAGGGTAATTAGAAACAAATGCAGACCTAATTGCTACGTGACTAAGAGCTTTCACTCAATACTCACAATTTACCAATGCAAAGAACGGTTCTTATTAGTACTAAATACTTAGGAACATAAGCACATTAAAATTTAAGACCACTGTGTACCCAATTTGGATATCTTTTTCGGATTACTTAAACATGAGCATTATATTATTGCTGTTGTTACCGTCAATTTCTATAACAATGGTTCTGCGACACAACGTGGTTTACATAATAATCATGAGCCGTATGTTTTTCTGCCACATATTCGCGCCACACCATATGAGACCTAAGTTATTGTTGCTTCTATGAAGAAGCTTCTCTGCTACCAGCATGACGCAAATGCATGTAACTGTGTTGCTTTTGGCATAGCAGAAAAGGTTTTGTAAAACTTGGTAATTTTTCCTGTGCTTATATCCAGGTAAGTCTAAATGAAAACACATGTTAGAATTTTTTGCATTACATTTGTGCTGCATTTAACATAGAAATATTTCGTACACCTCTCTTGTATGACGAACAATTTATTTACATCTAAAATATATTCAAATGCTGCCTAACTATGGTCCAGGAGTGTCGTTGGACCATTATTGCTTTCAAAACCTCGCAGGCGATTACAGTTGCTTTAGAACAATATTTGCGGAATACTTTTATGGTACATAGGATCGTCTATGTGACATAACAAGCAGTAAATTCAAAGAACAGAGTGGAAAATCACGCACACTGCAGAAAACTTGGAGTAATGTAAGAGAAATTGTTGAGAAAATTAACTGTCACACTGGCTTTAGAAAAATATAATACATCTCACATTATAATTCTGAAGTTCAAAGCTATCGGCAATGATAGGTAGCTACCATGTGTGTTCACTAGAAATGAAGAGGAATCTTTTACTGGCCATATTGAAAAATTATGTGAATTTGGTTTACCAATTTCATTACCTGATTTAGGATGTAATTTGTAAATGTATTTGAATAGCATTGGACGAGAATAAGAGAGATTTAGTGGTCCATCTGTTTTCACGAATTACCTAATTCACCTATTCAATCAAATCATTAGCGACAACAGAAAGCCGTCCACTCTGTGCTTTATCATGAACACAGGATCGTCCATTATAAAATTGCCCTACCAACTTACTCAACATTCCGTATGCCATTACATTTACACCGTACATTTCTGCAAATGGAAAATGGATTTCAGCTGGTTTAACATTCCTTGCGTTTAAAACCCATATTACTGAACGCACTTCACAATCCGCGGGATCAGAAATTGTCTCAGCCATTTTGAACGATCACTAACAACTATAAACACAACACGGTCCGGCTGTAATGGGCTTAGTGGACAGACAAGGAACCAGAGAGACGAGTGCGCACGCGTAGAACAGCGACACTAGCAGTGCGGTGGCGGTAGAACGAAATGACACTTACTTTCCGGACACGCCGCATATAACAGAAAACGTAGTTTCCATACTCAGAATATTTATGTTACCTACATCATTCCAAATCATATCAAGGTATCTTGTAGAAAATAAGGAGAAAGTACTGAAATCTACAACACTGCTGTGGCAACTTACGATACTTCATTTTACCTTCTACGCCCTCCTGAAACATTGCTTATTAGAAATTCACATGATTTTATTATAAGTCACGTTTTTATTCATACAAACCCATATTTTAACATCGATTTCACCGAAAAAAACCAAAGCTGCTTTTATGAAATCAGCCTGTAAGTAACACTCGTAATTCAGATTTTAAATATCTAATATGTCTGAATAAAAATGTTAGCACAGTAATATAAAACTACTGTTAAAACTAAAATAAACATAAAGAGATAATGAATATAGTACCATGAGCAGTAATAAAGTAATGATTGTTATTCTTCTTTTCCCAAAAGGACACAAAGTGAAATTACAAATTCTATATATTTGTATAGACTTTTGTAACATTTTATTACTGCAATGCTGTTTTGTTAATATAAATTCAACATGTAATTACAATTGGATAAATACTTTAAAAGATATAAATTATTTCCGAATTTCATTGCGTAAATATATTCCACAATCAACACATTCCACGCACCCCAACATTTCAGAAAACTGGTTGGCTATCTTTAATTGGAGCTTTGAAACACACCAAAAGTATGCACGTGATATTTCGATAGCTTTCACTAATGAACTATCATATTTTATTAAAGTAAACATTTATTCTCTAAAATGCATGTTTTTTTTTCCGCAAAATATTTTTCAGACATTTTACACAATCTGGGAAACCTTAGTTGTATTTAAACAAAAACTGAGCATTTTAACTTAAAGTGCTTAACTTAATAACTATAACATGAACATTTTAATTTATACCAAAAAATTGCTATGGAACATTTTGAATGTGCGAAAATGTAATTTTAAGAGAAAACACTGTTTTATAAAATAGTATGCTAGGCAACAGATGTATTTTACGATCTTTAAATGTCTATACAGCCAGAAGCAATGATAGGACACAGAAAATCAACGTTCAGAAGTTGCCAGCAACTATTGCTATACAAAGGTATTTTCGATTTTTTGGCCGATTGGTGAATTTCACTCCCCATAAACAAGTTCGTAAGTTAGACCATTTGAATTTGGCGGAATTACTAAAACCTAATTTTACAGTTTACAGAAGTAACCGTTTCTTAAGTCAACAGGTGACAACACTGTATAAGTTACTAAAATGGCTAACATCGATGACCGCGTCAGACACCTTGCCGGATTGAACTCCTGAATGCGGAAGAATGAAACGCCCATTCACATTCATCAAAGGCTGAAAAAGGTTTTTGGGGATGAGATAGAAAATGTCAGCTGCTATACAAATGCAGAAGGGAAAACACTGTTGACTGAAGAAAATTGAGATTGCAGGGACTTCATGTAACTTCCAGTGAGTTCAAATCATTTATGATGACTGTCTGATAAAAATAAATGAATTTCATTTCATGATTTCCTTCGTGATGAACAGAGTTATTCAAATCTTTGTTCACGCTGTTTATCGAAATAGTTACAGGGCTAAAATAAAGAGTAAAGTGAAACAACAACATATGAGCAGTTGCAGCGCTGCAGTGTGAAGCGAAAAGTTCTCAAATATTGTGACTGGAGACGAAACTTGGATTCATTTTGTGGTGAGCGTGCACAGTCCCAAAGGCAATAAAAATACCGTCGAGGAAGAATGCTATCAATAGCGACAGTTATTTTGACTAAATTTTGAGATGCAATGAATAAAATTCTGGTGGAAGTTTTAGATCAAGGATGCAAAATTGTTTCTGTTTAATGTAACATCCTGAAAAATCTTACAGCAAATCTGCTGAGTGTTTACTGAAGAAGCTACGGCAGGCGTATTTTTGATGCACAACAAAATTACGACCGCATACCGAACACATTGACAAGATTGTGAAAATTGGTTAAAGGAAGCGCAACATGAGCACCACTTTGGAGACGAGGAGTCTCTGGAAGTTTCTTTGCGCGCCAATGCTGTGGCAGTAAGACTGTGATTTTACCGACTTGAAGATATCTGTTATTTCAAGGTGGGTAAAAAGTGTGGAAAAAGCTACTGAAAAATATATTACTTTCAAAAGCTAGAAATGATTGCTGATTCATGTGGCTATCATACTAAATAGGAATTGATTTATTTTTATATTTTTATATATTTATTTATTGGAAATTAAGAGAGAAAAGCATACGAGGCACTACTTTTAGACACACGCAGTTCATTATTGCGGAAAACTAATAAAACATAAACTTTAAAAAATACACTCACGCTGGTAAATGTCTACGGATTTTCCTCTGAAGTATCATCTGAATGTTTTAATGAAGTCTTGCAAGTGTTAACGACGGTTAATTCATAAACCGCATATTTAGCCTTAGAACGAATAGATGATGAGCAGAGGCCGTTAGGTTGTAGCGAGCTGCAGAGAAACCACTGTGTTCTGTGGCTTCTGGATTTAACCCGAGGTTAGCCTCAGGCTAGTGTGTGTGAGTGAGTGTGTGTGTATGGCTGTGGCTGATGTTGCTATAATTATGCATTACACTAATGGTGGATACAGAACAGCTGCTGGGCGAACACCTAAGTGGTAGTTAGGCATAGTTATTACAGCTAGTGAAATGTGACATATATGCAAACGAAATAAACCATCTGTATTTATCCTACCTTTCAGGCTGATATTACAGCTCTCAGTCAGTTTTGAAAAATGTGTGGAACTTACACTTAATTTTGCTCTTAGTGAACAAGAATCTTTTTAAGCGCCTGACAAAGGGCGGCACTTGAATGCACTGCAAACTGATTTCTGCATTGATTTGTATGATACTTCTCCTTCATTTCCAATGACGTCCTTGGTCTCAGTTTCTTAAAAAATAAGATTTTATCTGTTCTATTCATTTGCCTTTCTCTACCTGCTCTACAAAGAAACTTCTTAAGGAAGTTACAGTCTCTAATTCATGCTAATCGAAATAAACATTATTACTTAGTTCCTTATTAATGGAAGGGAAGCAAGGGACGCTAGGTCAAAGCGATAGTCAAAATTTTAGAAGCTGTCGCTATGCGATTGTCATTGAAATTCGCTTCTTCACATAGGAAAGAGTAAAGCAAAAGAAATACGGACGAATCCCTATGTGAGAAAAATATATGTACTCCTATTTTAAAATTGAAATCACAACAAGAAGTATCTTGGAAATGGTTAACTCTTGATAAGTGTATCTGACAAACCGTATGTTTTAACAAAATTTACATTTATATGTTGTAAGTTTTTCTCTGACTTTCAGTTTAGCAGTTATACAAAAGTCATACTGAACGCATAGATCTTTTGAAACTATCCTCGGAACATTCAAGATATACTTTAATTTTTCATGAAAATCTGTTAAACGTATCGTTAGCGCCATTTTTGAGAAAATTAGAATTCTTCTTAGCATTCCTTTTCTCTTCTTTTGATTCAGGGAGTCCCAAAAACACACATTTCCCATCAAATTTCAGCATCGAATTCAAAATACAATCTTTTCTATTTACAATGTACATTGTACATACGTGATAGAGAAAGTGAAAAAACATGTGAATGCATCTCCTTTGCGTGCAAATCGGATGATTTGACAGTATGAGGTAATTACCGTGCTGAACAACTTGTCCAGCAGAAAACTGTTGAAAAAGACATTGCCGTATTCTATTCCAATAGAATTTAATCTATAGCTCAAAATGGTTTTACCTACTTCCGCCATGAGTGTAGGCTTTAGCACTTTTGGAAACTAAGCCATCTTGTGTGATATGTTTGTAAATTTGATGTCGTCCCAAATAGAAATATGAATGTGTGAGATTTGATCGGTTAGCAACCCGACGTCACAAACCAGTAGATCAGGTAGTACTCGAAGTTAAAGTAGATATACTGGGGCCCAGCTGCCCCATATTTGACGTGTGTAGATATTCTATTATGCGTTAAAATAGTTGGAGAACTCAACGGGGTTATTTCAAATTATGTAAAACCCGGCAGTGGAGAACTGGCGAGAACGATTTTCGCTTTCCCCGTGCGTCTTGTACATTAGTGGAGACGGTGAGCGAGTCGTGCTCATTGCGAGGGGTAAAACGAAGATCGGTCTCGCCAATTCTGCACTGCCGTGTTTTATCTTGAGAGCCCCGTGGAGTTCTGCAGCTCTTTTAACGGACCAAGAGAAATCTGCACACATCAATTACGAGGTATTTGAGCCACCTAGTGATCGAGGGTAACAATGTAAACGCCTTATGTCTGTGAACAATCGCTTTAATAACATCTCAATTCAGAGCCAGACTCTAGTTGTAAACTAGCAAGGGCTATTATGCTAGGTAGAGTCACCAGCTAAACATCAGTGATACTCCAGCGAAGGAACGAGTTTGCTAACTATTGCCTAGACCGACTAGGCAAATATTTTTACCGGCAGAGTAATCAATTTTTAGCAGCATTCTGAATGAAAATAAATCCGTAGTTAAAAGTTGCACAATTTCTCTCTCTCTCTCTCTTTCTCCCTCTCTCCCCCTCACTCTCTCGGTTATTAGATAAATCCATTTTCTTTCAAAATTATGTACTTACTTTAATATCCTATAATTTAAAATGAGCTTGTTTTTTTCATATTACTCAGTAACGATGTTTTTCACAATATCGATAACCTGCAATTCTGAAAGCTTACCTTCATATGATCATTTGTTTATACATACCTTGTTTGATTAAGGTAGCGGCGAAAGAAAAACAAACATCTGGATACAATGCTAGCCCCAAGTGTGAACTGCAGATACTTAGCTAATGGTGGCCAATAGCAGCTTAAACATATTTGTTTCCAAAGTAAGGAACTGCTAGTGAATATTCTGTTTATAAACTTTAGAGATTTACTTATCACAACGAGAGTAAATAGCAAATAATTGCATCTTATGTTATCCCGTTCCACTATGTCCCTTACGAGCCTAAGATTTCCAAACCCGACTGCCGGCCCACTTATGCAAGGCAGATGTTGGCGATCATCCAACTGACACATGGAAGCTGGAACTTGGCTGTCGTGGCCAAGATCGCTGTCTATCGCAGCTCCTCACTGTCCTCATGATGACTAATGGGCAGCAGTCCTATATATGGGTCCTAAAATTTGCAGCCTCCTGGGTGTGATCGAACCCGGACGCACTCCGTGGGTGGGAATCAAAGCTCTGCTCTCTAGCCCATAGCGCTACGGCTCAGGACGACTATTGAAGATAACAAAATTACATTTTCAAATAATAATAATAATAATCTTCATTAAGATTTGCAAACATCGAGCGGCAATGCTCTTAATGGTGTAGTTGGTGTTAATAAAGCTAATCATGTTTTAAGAAACTAATGGCTGATACATGTTTATAAAAATGTAATTAAGAATACTTAGAGGTGAATTTTGAATAAAAGGCTTAGAAATTTCCAAAATTAGTTATTATATAAAGCAAAGGCTTTGAACTTCAATTTGATTTTACTCTCCAAACTCTTTAAAACTTCTACACGTGACGATTTTAAGGTATCAGGGGATGAGGTCTAGCAGCCTCTGTTTACTTCCAATGCCTTTTACTCTAATTTGGATTATACTACGCGTTTATGCATTAAAATTTTCCATACTATGCAGCTGGTAACTAATATTGTTCAAATTTTCAGTAGAAACTCAAAGAGAATGAACTTAATAATTTTAAAAAGCGACGTTTGAATCTTGCTGCACTTTTAAATTCCTTAAGCCCACCGCTGAGAATAAACTGTTACAATAATTATATTTACTGACACAACCAAGGGAGTGATAAGGCTATATGATTCCAGTTTTTCGTTTGCACTCAAGTAATGTGGTAATATATTTTTATTTTCTCAAATTATGTTGTCTGCTCGTTTGTAATATCTAATTAGTGTAATACGATTAAGAGATGTATCTTAAAACATTAAATATATACATATAGGAGATTTAAAATTCAACCTATTTGTGTTAGAGGGACATATAATTTTGAAATTACTTAAAATTCTAAGATTTAGAAATTTCAGCTATAAGAGTAAATTTTATCTTTATTAATAAAGCCCGTTCTTGTAGAGCAAAAACAGAAAAGCATGCATCTACATGATTTAAAAGGTTTAGTCTAGTATGTTAAAACATCGAGATAAAATTTAATGCAGTTGGTAAATATATCATTGGTAGGGTACTTCATTTAGTCTCCCGTTAAAATCAATGCATATTGCTGGGATTTCCTTTTTATGCGAGCATAAACCATCAAAAGTACCTCTAAACATCTATTTAAATGGGTTGAACCTGGTACACGGATTCAAGCTTATTTTCGAGTACTAGCCGCTGGAAGGCTATGTTTATACACAAGTTCTAGAGTTTAACGTTACATATTCTCTGGAAAGATCTTTGTAAGGTATCAGAATTGTGCGCGTTATCCCCAGGCAGTGGGGCGATATGGGAACTTCTCCACAACTTAGTCTCTACCCAGAGCGCGATTCTCTTAACGGATGTATAGTACGCGGCTTCAGTTATCACCTGCACTCCAACAAAGTAAAGTTCTCCACAGATCTGCGTAGATTTCTCGTACTCGCGTCTCAGAGCCATAGATCAGTATTTATTTGGAATTTTGATGCATCAAGAACTTGCATTAAACATCTGAGTTAGAACGGGATCTCAACCAGTTAAAATATTTATAAATGCAACGATAATAAAGCAAGTATGTTGTATATGGTAAAACGATTTATGCACCATAAACGCCGCCCTCCGTGATGTAATGGTTACTATGCTAACTTCATATACCAAGGTCGCGGGTTCAAACCCGGCGGAGGGCGATGGATTTTTCGGGAGTAAAAGTCCTTAGGATGGCTTCCTTCGGAAGGGAAATAAATCCGATGGTCCCGTGTCGTATATATACGGCACGTAAAAGAACCTCAACCCTGATAGAGAGACCTCTGAGTAAAATTAAACTGTCTTTCACACCTTAGTGTAGAATGGGACGCTGAGAACCGCAGTTGTTAAAGAGCGTCCATAAATAAAAAAAAAAAAAAAAAAAAAACGACATTTCCATTACACCGTAAACTAATAAACTGTACCGATTCAAAATATATTATTTATTGTACACAGTTACTTTCTGGTAAAATAGAGGATTGGAAACAAAAGGACGGTATCTTAAAGTTGTTCAATTAAAAGCGTAATCTTTGTATCAACTGCTAAATTATACAGCAAAATTACTTAATTTTTAAATTTAAGTTGGAAAACTTCTCCATTTTTGCATCACGTAAGAATTAAACACACGTAGAACTACATTGTTGGTTGGATATCTCCGCCACATGATAGTATGCACATGTTTAACTTCCACAGCTACGTCTTGATTGTGGAATCACTTCCACTAGAACAAGATTTATACAGAGGAAAATGAAAAATGTCGTTTCCCAGAAAAGCTCATTAAAGTTTCTTTATATGGGAGATTAACTTGATTTTTAGTGCTTTATTTTGTAATTTAAACATACAATTTATTAATAGGCATAGATTTTAGGAGTAATATTGCTCCAAGTAGTTTAGGCACGTGAGCTAAAATGATAAAGATGTTTGTCTTTGTTTTTGTTTTAATTCATTTGTCTTTGGTAGCTTAACGCCCTTTAGCCTGGTTAGCCATATTGGACGAAGAATGAAACCGGTGAAATAATGCTCGGATGCTTTCGGGGTCCCTGAAGCTTAAAGTTCGACATTCGTCTTTTCAGGATAAGAGAAAACTCCAAAGAAAACCTTATCCGTGTAACACATCCTATGCGAAATTCGAACTCGCGACCTCTTGAATTTGAGGCAGACGCGCTACTCCCTTTGTTGTCACACTACTACTAACTTTGGTACTGGGTCACATGGTAAAAACAGTGTGTAATAGAAGATGTAGAGGCTGCTAGGGTGACCGAGAAGTGTAGAATATGCACATGATAGTCCATAGACTTTCAGACATGCACAGCAAATTGTTGGATCTGGAAAAAAATGTGAAACCAAAACGGATCCAAAAATTATGTTAGAGAATGAGGAAGTGGAACATGTTGAAGAATTTTTATATCTAGGAAATACTAACACAAAGTAGGAAGAGCAATCAGGATGTCAAAGCTAGAAGTAGAATAGCAAAAATTACGCTGTGACAAATAACCTGATTATGGAATCAAAGACAATTTTCCAAAAGCTGAGGTATATAACTGAACATAAATATTTAACAGAAATTGAAAATAAATTTTACTTTGTGTGAAACCAACGTCACTATCAATGAATTAAAATGTTTTAAGCAGATGTTTGAAACTTATTATGAGAATATAATGGCAAAGGATTATATCAAATAAGAGCCTATGGAAAATAACTGCCCAATAGAAAATTAGGAAGGAGGTTATAATACATAAATTGGAAAGGATCAGAATTGTTTGAGGTTAGAAGATGGAAATATGACCAAGGCTTCCTTTAATGACAATCCCCAAGGAACAAGTAGAAAAATAGACAGACCTAGAATTACATGGCGGAACTATCAGAAGAGCTTGGAAATGGTTGGAGGGAAACCAAGGCATTGGCAAAGAAGAAAACAGAATTCGCTGCGGTGCATTCATCAAACTTCTATGCTTCCCGGAAGTGTAAAAGGAAATTACTCCCACTGCCAGTACTATTAGTACTTATAACCTTTTGCGTACATTTAGTATTACGTATCATGCCTTCAGCTGATAAACGTAGCAAGCTAAGTGCTATTTAGAATTAGAGCTACATTTTGAATGTAATTTTTCCAATGAAATTATGGTATAGATAACCGCAATCCTAAGAGGTTATTTTCGTGTTCACACATCATAATTTTAATTTTAATCTTGAAGTCAGATGTATCTATTTGTAAAGCAAATTGAGTTATGCTGCATTATCTTCATTTTATCGGGAGTTTATCCGTTAAAAAAACAGGAAGAATTGGAATTCATTATTTTTTATTCTTGCAGTAAGGTCGCTATTAAAACTTCCATTAATAAAGACGAATATTTGTGTCATGTGCAAGCAGCTAATTTTCATCAGTAAATATTTTAGTGATATAAATAGTGTATAAGCACACAGGTAAAGAGAGTAAAATGCATTCATTTGGTACTTCGGACAATAGATTTCCTTTAAGGTGTGCCAATCTTCCATCTGTATGATAAGCCTGGCTTACTGTTTAACTTAGCCCAAATATGTTTACAACCAATTAAACTCATATTCCCTAATCGAACGCAGTGATAGTTTATGTTAAATATTCTGTTTACATGATGTCAAACGCCTTGGATGTGTCTGGGAATTCACCATATATATGTCGATTATGTTGTAAGCATATCAGACGCTATCAACTCACAAACTTATGTTACATAATGGAAGTTGCTTATGCATTAAACTATTTCAGAAGCTTAAAAAGTTTTCCGCATATTATATATAGAACCGTTTAGAAAGGCAATTAAATCACCGTGATACGACCATGTGTCGAAACAAAACGTTTTGCTTACTTATATCTAACGGATTACTGCAGTGCGTTTCCTGGTTTTGTGAATTACTAAAGACACTGCTACTAAATCTTTAGTTTTATCAACTATCATATACGATTTCCTCCAAGCTTGTACAAGTTGTTTAAATTTTTTCTTCACTTTTATTCAATTAATCAACTGTCCAATTGGTACAATTATTTAGAACTGTAAGCTTAAGAGGCAGTCTTGAAACAGTTCGCTTCTAATTACCTCTCCCATTTCCTTAGGTTCATTAACAGTGCTCTAGTTTTCTTGCATTTTGACATGAATTGAACGCATTGCGTTTTTATACTTAATTCATTAATATACTTTGAGAAACTATTATTGCCTTTTTCTTCTTTATTTTATTTTAGGATGATAAAACAAATAATTCGTCGTTTACTGATTTTATAGAAGATTTTTTTTTTCACCTGTTTGAATCTAGTTTTGTGGTTCTAGTTTATTAAGAACAATTGTGTAAAATCTTTTGATACATATGAAAGCGTTAAGCTCATTTTACTGTAATAATGCATTACAGCTTTATAGTCTTTAAGAGTCTCAAGTGCGATTCTTTAAATCCATAAATTTGTAGCGTGGTTTAAATTTCCATTTTTGTATTGCAACAAAATATTTACATCTTGCAGTTCCATCATGCGCTTGTTTATCCTCTAAAAGAGCTCTAAAATTATCTCATTGCATGAAGCCTATACGCTCTTTTATTCTATCACGTACAGCTGCATTTGCAGATAATGACCCAGGCTGACTATTCATCATGTGATCACGAAATGGAGCAATGGGGCCGTTCCCAGTGTCTGGAGATGAGGCTAATCAGGTCGGGCTCCGGAAAGGGCAGCAGCTTGTTTCCCCCAGGGCAATTAGTTACAGGCCTATGCACGGATATGACAGTTAGGGTCCGAAATCGCTGAATTCCGAATACCTTAGTCGGCATTGAAGTTTCCGAGTAACGAGCAAGTCACACTCTCTAAATATTACTTATATAATACAGATATATACTGCGAATGCAACTGCCAGTGTAGAAGTGTTCAATAACAATTAACTTTTACTGTCACAATGCACTGCCGGCTTTCACTCATCGTATATTAGGAGACAAGATTTATTACTATGAAGATACATCGACATCGTTAAAAAACAATAATTTAGAGACAGACTTTTATTAACAAAACTGCTGGTGCATATTAACTGCAAGGAAAATGACAAATATTGGTAATAGTCAAACAAGCATCACATTTATGCATAAAGTGTCTGCAGCTTTATCAGGCACAGAAGAGGTTATACTTAAATGTAAAAGGTGTCGGTCGAGGGGTATTTAAATGAGAAATGGTGCGTGATAATAGAGTCAAATAAATTCCACTGGGTATTTGTGTTAGGTGTTATTTAATTATTTTGGTAGTGTATATAGTTTTTGCTCTAAAGGTCACTAAGCGATGGAAAAGTAGACAAATGAATAATGTTTCTGGTTGTTCTTATCTATTTGACAATCTTGTCTAAAATGTCATAATGCAGCATGTTTTCTCCCGGTTTAAAATTTCCCAGTTATTTAGTGTGATACATTCAATGTCACTTTCGGCCCAATGCAGAGGACGGGAGGTAGGTCAAGGTCGCTTGTGGACTATCGTGCCACAGTGATGAATCATATCTTCCTTATTGTATAAGCGCAAATTGTCTTTTGGACCCCATGTGATTATTAATGAACTGAAATAAATGCATTCATTCATGCTGACCGATGAATAAAAGGAATCAGCTCCAGGCGAAAGTTTACTTATTTGTACGCATAATGCAACAAATGTGTTTATTGACTCAAAATTTGGTTACAAATAAAGTACTTAATTCACTGAAGCACATCAATTTACTCCACGCTTCGACGCGCAGACAGTTGACGGCTCTCTCACGCCACTACGCGCTAACATTCCAATCAAAGACTGACTCACGACTCCTCGGATTACACATCATCCTTCCTGTTAAAGCTATATATGACGTCACAAAATTTTTTAGAAGTTTGTGGAAGCCGAATATTCTGGCCTGTGCCAGATGTGGAGCGTTCCTATGCTTCCGATTACTAGCCAGTCGCACTTCTCGTGTTTACCGCATTCCAAGATCACCATTTCCGCCGCAGGGCATACCAAGGTGAACGTGAGTAGGCTGCACACAACACTGTTACAATTTGATAATAAATACGGCAGTTAATTTTATGATAAGGACAGATTTACTGAAATTCCTCCAAGTGATATTTAGGTGTATTTCCAAGTTTTCCACTATCCATGTTTCAAGCCCGTCTTCCAGGCACACTGAAAATAGGCACATTCACCATCTTTTAAGAAGCAAAGTTCCAATTAGTGATTATTTTTTTTTTTTTTTTTTTTTTTTTTTTTTTTTTTTTTTTTTAGTAATTTGGTCAATTAGGCGTTTCTTAGATGTAATATAGTTCTGCGACAACATGTCAGGAGACACCTATTTGACGTTTTCAGATAACCCTTTGTGTATTAAAAGAGTTACAGAACTCAACGGCACTATTTCAAGTTAAAACTGGCTAGTGAAGAGCTGGTGAGCAGGACCTTCGTTTAACCCATCTTAATGAACGCGATCCGTTGACCGTCTCCGCCACTCAGCCAGTACTACACCTACCGGTTTGAACTTGAAGTAGTCTCGTTGAGTAGTCTCGTTTAAACTTACGAAGGGATATCTCCGTATGTTAAATACGAGGCAGTTGTGCCACTTGGCATGAGGTTCACATTCATGAGGCACCAGGTTCAATTCCCACTGACGCACACTCTTACTATGGGATATTCGTGGTGTTTCTCTGGTCGTCAAGGTGAATGCCATGGTGTACGTTTACCACAATTCTCCTTTTCCTCATTTTCTCTCATGTGTATTTCCTTTCATATTTGAATAGCGCTTTTAGGTTCTGTGGTGTCACGCGGTTGAGGGCAGATGGCATTTTTGCTTGCGCTACGGATAGATTTCTCTCCACTGCAGCCTGAATTTGCTGTCTCGCCTGCAAAGGTCGCTACGTCGCTCTTTTGGAACTGCTCCGTAAGCCGCGCGAGTATTCGAACTGGAAGTGCGTCTCTGTGGTCCTGTCTGCCCTGGTATGGGATCTCCGGCTCCTGCGCCTCATCCTTGCCTCCTGTGGGGTGTAGACACATTCGACCCATCATGGTATCTCGCGCTGAGAGAGATGTCCCCCATCCGTTGTAATAGCCTACATTCTACACCAGTCTGTCCCAACTTGACTCAGCTGAGTTAGAGCACACCGCGCACGCATCCGTAAACCTCAGGGCTATGTTGGAGAGGCAGTGTGAAAGTCAAAATGGCTTTGGGCGAAGGTCATAGCACAATGCTCACACAACGTATAACGTTATTCAACTCCTGATATAGCCGTGGTGATAGGTTACCCTCAATACAAAGAAGTATTGAATATTCCAGGTGGACCCTGGTAGTCGTGAGTAACTCGCTGCCGTTTTAAAGCACACTCAAACTGGCATAGCCTGCCCTGTGTACTATGCAAACAGTGTGTTAACATTACCAGATACATATTCCATGGCTATTTTAAGTTAGTATTGCTAGAGTACTTACGGAATAAGCCGATTTTGATAAGGTTAAAAATAATAAGACAAGTAAAGTAGTTTATCAGTATCTTAGAAAACTCCGCTAAATATCTTTCATCAAATGGTGTAAACGATCCCGAACAGAGGATCCAAGCTTCAGCGACATTCAAAGGTGGCTCGTTAGGTGGTCAATAAGAAGGAGAAGGGTTCTATTTTCAAGTTCCTTGACACAATGACCTTTTGACAACCAATTTTTCTTAGCAATTTAATGTTACTACGGCCAGATCGACCAAGTATTTCTACAAAATCCTACTAATACTATTATAAATTCTCTGGTATCAAGGAGAATGGAACGACTGCTGTAGAAATTTACATACTGGTGGGCTAATATTCGAAGTCTGTCTGTATCAAATTTCTCAATCAACGGTGTATTTGTATTTGCTTCGACTAGTATAGATTCTATCATTTTTCTGTAAGAGAGCACAATTATAATCTAATAGTTTTTAAATAAGGGCTGAAGCTTTCCTGACGACGTACAAACTCTAGACGCTCTCGGGCTAGTGATACCGAGCTGAGGTGGAGACAGATCATCGTATGATTCTGACGTATCACCACTAGGCTTGAAGCCTAGAATGTCTAGATTATATATTCATAAGTTTTATCAAAACTAACAAAGTTTTGAGTAATCTTGCCAAAAAATACTCCCAAGTATTTTTCCTCATGAAATTTCACTAATTTTCCCCGTGGCTATTTTTAAACCTACGCGATGAGTTTGTTAACTTTACATATGGAATTTGTGCTGAACTACATTCTTTATTTCGTTAACGTTATTTAGCGGGTGAGTCAGCCACTGCTAGAATTCTGTATCTATGTAACGTAAATCCTTACCTGAAAACATTGCTCCTTGTGACAAATAAAGGGATTCTTGTAACTCATATTTTTTCATGTATCATACCAGTATTAATTACTAATTAGAGCAAAAGAAAGCTGAAGAAATCTTAAGCATAATAAAAAATGATGGGATATCTAAAGATACAACACTCTCCTCTCACCAATGCGGCCTGGGCATGCGATATTTGTGGTTGACCAAGCTACTTCTGGGTTCTCCGGTTTCCCCTGCCATCATTTCGCCAATTTCCCCATTATCTCCTTTCCGTTCATCCATTTGGACTTCATTTCATATCGTCCTCTTCCATACTCTCATACCTAGCTATGGGCTGCTTCCCCGCTCCGGACTCTACACTCTAATTCATCACTCCCATTTAATGTTCGATAAACCTGCTTTAAATATTTCGAAAATTTTGTAGCCATACTATGTTTGTAGGTTTCATAAACTATGATATCTTTAAAAGCTGCACCGTTTAAATGTGCCTGGCAGGTTTACTTTTAAACTTCTCTCCCATTTTTACTTTCTCTATACCTACTATGTACATACAGTATAGAGAAGGTACTGTGTTGCACTCAAAAATTCCACCCATCGGAAATACATGTTTTAAGACCTCCTGTTTCAAAAAAAAAACTTTTTCAGAAACATGTCCGTGATGTGTGTGTGTAACTTTGGGCAGTATAGCTCAAAAAAGAAAAGTCGGTTAAATACCAAGCTTGGTATTTAAGTTGAGTATCTTCCAAGGATGTGACAAGTAAATTTTCAAGAAAATTGTCCCCAATACCCCCCACATAGAACATTTTTTGAAAATTATGATTTTAGCAAAAATGACTAATGATTTTGATTAAAATATCTTATGTTTAAGTAATTTTTATGCCAAATAAAATATACATCTTGAATTTTCTGGGAATAGCCTCTGAAGACCTCTTCATTCTGAATGCCTTTTGTATAACTGACAAACCGTAAGAGACAGACAAAAACATACTACACAAAAAATGAGCGCTAATTGAAGCTAATTAATGTCAAATGCATGTTTTTGTAGAGTTAACCGTTTTTTAGATATTCCAGATTATTGACTTCCTTTTTAAGCCATTTAAACTTCTCAAACGAGTAGACATCTTTCTTCGCATTTCTCGTTTGTTTACTCCTGGTAAGCAAAGAGATTGGGCATTCAATTGTTTTTTTACATAGCGACCGGTTTTTAAAGGACTTGACTATCGCTATAGCCTGTGCATTCCCTTATTTCCCTCCTACTCACAAGGAAACAACTAATAAGCTATAATATGCATATGTTTATCTTGATTAGAATGATGTAAATAAAATATTAAACTTTTGAATAAAAGGCTTGCGGAAGAGCGAGAAAGTCATGTGAATGGAACACATCAGATGGTGTAAATTACTCTAGCGCACATGTACAACGTACATAGCAGGTAAAGTATTCTACCCAAAACTTCGATACCGAGATTTTACAGGAGATATATGATTTTTAACCTCCTGAATAAAAAAAAACAACATTTTTAGAAAACTGTCGCTTTGTGAGTGTCTGTGTGTGTGTGTGTGTGTGAATAGCATATCTCAAAAACGAAAACTCCAGTAAATACCAAACTTGGTATTTAGCTTTACTATCTCCCATGGATGCAACACAAAGATGTTTAAACAAATTCCCCTCCCCAAAATTACCCCCAAAATGGAAACATTTTTGAAAGTATTGATTTTCTCAGAAATGGCTCTAACGATTACGTATATTAAAGATATCTAATTGGAAAATAAAATTTATATCTTGGATAGCCTCTGAAGTCCTCTTCATTCTGGATGACCAAATCTTATCACATAAAATATAGATCTCATCAAAACACACAATTTATGTCGTTTATATTTTTGATGTTGATTTAACCGTTTCCGAGAAATTCCTTGTTATTGGTTTCAATTTTAAACTACCTACTTATACCGTACAGCGATAGTTTTTAAAACGTACGACTATAGCTTTATGACAGTGTGTTCTTGTTGCTCCTTTCTACATAAGGAACAAGGCAATAAGGCCGTTCTGTTAATGCTTATGTTGCTTGTAGAAGGAGGAATATATTTTTTTTTTGTAATAAGCTATTATTACAACTAGAGAAAGTCATGTGAATGGAAAGCACACGCATTTTGCTGCAATCAACAACTTCCGTTCCATAAAATGCTTGAGCAAAGAGGCAGAAAATCGCACTGGTTTTCAGGAAAACCAAGTTTTTTTTTAATAAAATGTATTGAGTTTTTTTTTTTATATATTCACGAAATAAAACCATGAACTCAGATAAAAGCATATATCTTAATCAAGAGCACAGTTTTTTATTTCTGTACGGGAAGCAAATATGAACAGTCGGATGTGTTCCATTCACATAACTTTAAACAACTGTTCCACTAACAAGGTTTCCTTAAAAAAGATTATTCTTTTATCTACGCCATGCTAATCGGGATAAATATTAGCAGAATTGCTCTTATTATTTGCTTCCTTAATAGCAGTAGGCAAATAAGGCAATACACTGAGCTAAAGCGACACTCAATTCCTTTAAAAGCTCATCGCTATGTGAAAGAATTAAAATTCGGTTCTCTTTAGTATTCCCTGGAGTAAAAAAAAAAATGAAACGAGAGATCACTTCCAGCTTCAGAAAAATTTAAGTAGCTTAGAATTCAAAGCATTAAGAATGTATATCCTGGAAATGGTTAACTCCTCGAAACAAAATACATATGATATAAATTGTGTGTTTTAACGAAATCTATATATTTGGAGTAGTAAGTTTTATCTATCTCTTACGATTTACTAGTTACATAAAAATCATCCAGAATGAAGAGGTCTTCCGAGGCTTTTAGAGAAAATTCAAGATGTGGATTTCCTCTGCCATGAAAGTATCTTAAAGGTATGGTATTTAAAATCAAAATCACTAGAGGCATTTTTGAGAAAATCAAAATGTTTGAAAATGTACCATGAAAAGGGTAGTTGGGCGTGGAGGGATTTTTTGAAACCTTCGTTTCGCATCCTTGGAAGCCACTGAATTTAAATACCAAGTTTGGTATTTAACGGAAAGTCGTCTTTGAGCTATGCTGCTCACACACACATACGGTCAATTTTCTAAAAATGCTTATTTTATTCAGTGGTTCTCAAAACATGTATTTTTGGTGAAATCTCGTTATCGAAATGTTAGGTGGAATACAATACATTCCCTACTATGTACATTGTGCATATGGATTAGATAAAGTAAAAATGGGATATTCAGTTTGCAGCAGCCACGGTTTCTCTAACATTCATAAACATTTTTGGCCTCATTGCAATAGCATTTTAGGGGAAGATAGATTTTGAAGATAGGTATTTGTAAACACAAAAACATTAATAGTTAAACAAGTATTAACGCCATTGAGTTGAATCGTCATTGGAGTTTTACCTAGCTTATGTGTTTAACAATTTTAGTCCCTAGCTCTAATACCCTGCAAGTTAGATTTGAAACATTTTCGCACCTTACTGTACTATTTTTGGTGCTATAGGGAATGTTTTAATGAGTTAATGTTAGTTCTCTCTTGCTTAGTGTGGATAATCTCTCAGATAATAATGTTAAATAATGTTAACTTTCACAAACCCTACTTTTAATAACTATTACCAGCCCAGCTTATTTTTAACTTCAATGCAATATCTATAACGAAATATGTATTTAAATTAAATGGATTCCAATCACAGAGGTTTCACTCATTAGGAGGTTTTGGAAGTGGGAGCGAAATATACTGTATAGTAGAAGATTACATCTGTTAAAAGCTGATATCCAGTACAATGGACTGTACTGTGGTTTTCTGATGGAGCCGATTCCAGATCAACTATCTCTGAGTCTAGGAATTTGATATATTTGTGCGGGCAGCAAGGAATGACCTAAGTTGCATTTGCTTAAAGTTAACAAAATAAATGGAGGCGTTATATATGCTTTATAAGGAATATGTAATGTTTACTCACATAAAAACTAGCTAATAGATATTTTGCTTAAATCAGAACAGTATTCTCCTTTATGTATTCCTTTCTTTCTAGCATTTACATGCTTATAACCTGCTCCTTAAACAAGTTTGGTAATAGATTACCTTTTGGAAACGTGGGATATATTTTCGTGAATATGTAAAACAACCCCCCCCCAAAAAAAAAATCTGTTGGTGATATATAGTAAAATAAGTGATTTTTACTACATGTTAATCTATAGTTAATAAAATCATATATTCAATGAAAGAACACTTCCAAATTTCAAATTTTGTAGACAAATATGCATTTTTCCAGACAGTAAACATGCAATACATTAGCTATTGTTAAAGTATCAACTATAGAACTAAAATTGTAGCCCAATCAAAACATTAGACGGAAATACGGATGAATGGGCGAATGAGTCTTTATAGTATCTATGTTGAGGTCAAATTATAAAGGGTATTCAAAAAACTAGATATGCACATACTGTCATTTACCTATGCGCTAAGATAAATTAAAGGCAACGAAAGAAAAAACAAGGGGAAAGAGAAACCGCCTATGTATGAATAGATAAATTTAATCTAGCTTCGCGAACTTTAACCATGTTTTGCCAGTTCCTCTTGTCAACCGCTAACTGCCTTTTCTTTATTGTGGGGTTTTAGAATTTATTTCAGTGAATTTCAGTTTTCGTTATTCTGTTAAGGTATATATTCCGCCTTCATCCCCAACACAAACTGAACAGATTTTCCTGCCAGAATCTTCTGTTTTTGCTTGTGCTCGCAAGCGTCCCAATTTTAACCACTCCATTCTTGATATTTGTTATTTTCTTAATCCTGCTGTTCTGTTCTGGTCTATATAACCCGATATCATAGCTTGTCTCATATATTTTTCATTTAATCCGGCACTTTTAAGAAATTTAGTGACTTTGTCCAATGATATGTCATTTTCTAGTTAAAAATTTGTTACAAAATTTTGAGTAGTTTTTTTTAAATAGTATTTGTTATATTTGTACTGTTCGGGTCATTATGACCCGATACATCATTTCTGTAACACCTGACTATTGTTATACATTGTTGCATGTGTTACAATGCATTGTTGAAATAGCGTGATATAATTACTACTGTAAGTATTATTGATGTTACAACTATGTACGTGTTCTTGTTATGCAGTTATATTCTGAATTATTTCGAAGGTTTCTTGTCAGTTTGAGTTTAGACACCATTGCAAAAAGAATATTGAGTGAAGCAGAGTTAGAAGCCCTTGCTAATGCCTCCAATAGTGAGTCCATTTCAGAATTTGAAAATCACGCAAGTAATGCATCTGAAAGCATCTTCAAACAGGCAGTGATGAACAAACTTCTATTTCTAAAAATAAAACTATTGAGTGGAAGTTGCAACCACCTTACAATGTAGCCGTCACTCTGTTTCAAATGTCATCAAGAAGACACCAGGAATTACAAGGTATGCAACCAGTAGAATAACTAACATAAAAAGTTCATTTGAAGCTATATTTCATCAGGCACTTGAAAAGGAAACAATAGAAATGACAAATATAGAGGGACACAGAGTTTATGGTGAGCAGTGGAAAAATATTGATAGAAACATTTTTAAGCCTATTTAGGACTTCTGTTTCTTGCTGTGTTATATCGATCTCATGGGGGAGTCAACAAAAAGCGTGTGGGATAAGGAAACTGGGCGGAACATATTTTGGGTAGTAATGTCACTTGAAACTTTCTGTAACATAACGTGTGTTTTGCTGTTTAATAAGAGATCTACCACAGAAGAAAGGTGACTACTTAGTGATAAATTTGCTCCTATTCGCAACGTTTGGGGAAAATGGGTAGAAGTACTTCCTAAATGATATAATCTTGCAGAAAATGAAACAGTTGATGAACAATTAATGAGAATTAGAGGACGCTGTCCCTTCAAGCAATATATTCCTTCTAAACCCGCAACATTGGGAATAAAGATATGGTCTCTTTGTGACAGCGATACATCGTATCTTCTGAAAGCACAAGTATACACAGGAAAAGAACAAGGAGCAGCACCAGAAAAAATTCAAAGTATGAGAGTAGTGTGTGATCTTACATATGAGCTGTGTGGCCAAAATGCAACTTGTGACAATCTTATTACTCCATACAACTTGGGACAGTGCTTCTGAAACGAAAATCGACGATTGGGAACTGTATATAAAAAGAATCCGGAACTTCCACAACAAATGAACGGATGGGAGGTACATAGTTCTACGTTTTACTTCACAAATGACACTACAGTAGTCAATTACATTGCAAAGAAGAAGAGAAATGTATTCATGAGTACACTACACCGTGATATTCAAATAAGCAACAGGGACGACAAGAAGCCACAAATAAGTTTGGATTATAATGCTAGTAAAGGAGCAGTAGATACACTAGATCAAGCAGTAAGTACATATACCTGCAAAAGGAAAACAAATCGGTGGTCAATGATTGCGTTCTATAACATTCTTGATGTTTCTGTTTTCAATGCGTATATCTTATGGATTACCATAGACCCTAAATGGAATATGTACAAATTAACAAGAAGATGACTATTTCTAGAAGAACTTGGGAAATCTCTGATAAAGGAACATCGCATCCAGAAAATATTTTCCAAGGACAGAAGAATCGTTAAAAATAGTGAAAGAGAATTCAAGCCCCTGAAAATGTGGTCAAGGTATCAGACTCTGCGCCAGAAAGAAAAATTGTAAAACGTGCATGGTGTAGGTTTTGTCCATCGAAAAATGACAACAAAATACACATGATATGCGGAAAGTGTAGTAAACACATTTGTAAAGTACATGTTACTTATTTGTGTCCAAATTGTTCTTTCTGAGGAATAACATCTGTCAAATTTGTATTAAATAATTATTGTAATATTATATTTCATATTCTTTCAATAGTTCTATACAATATGAAGTAATTCATGGTTCAAAATGGTTCAAGTTGTTTGTAATAAGTAACAATAGTAATAAAAAGTATAATATTTTGTCTAATTTATGATTTATAACTCATTTTATCTGATTATACTGATTTATAATACCTCGGGTCATATTGACCCGAACAGTACATCCGTATAGTAAATTCGAACAGAACAGCAGGGTTAAATAACTATATATGCTTCCTTATCCCAATTCAATACCATTTTATTTACTAGACTTAGAGAACGCTTAAATTTACAACCCAGCTCAGTTTGTGTATTTTTTGACGCCTTTCCTTTCGTTTTTGTCGTGCATTTCATCTATGCCACACCAAATCCATACCTATTCTCCTCAAACATCTTTTCAGCTCAGTTACTCAAAGCTTAGAAGACAAGTTTTCTCTCTGATATTTGTAACATTTGGGGTCAGGTGTGAAACATTCCTCCTGTATCATTCTGCCCTTATTTTATACCGTACCGCGTCTTATATCAGGATATAAATAGGTACATACATCGATGGTACGATTCTAGTCGAGTTATAAAATTCGATTTGACCATGATGGACATGGACATGGTTGAGATTTGGTTACACTGTGGCTGGAAAATAGCTAAGTGCACACAGGTTTTCGCTGGAACCTCCCCCTCCGCACGCACTGGCAGTCATTCACTCTAAGAAAGCTACAGCTGTACATATACAGCCTGTTCTGAAGATACGAAGTCCCATTGAAGTAGTTTTCTTTTGTTACATTCAGAAAACATATTGTCCGTGCTGAATTTCTTCGAGGAGCTGAAGCTCCCTGCCTTACTGGGGAGCTCTGTGGCTTTTCCCATTAGGGCAATACCTTAAGTTACTAAAAATCCGCCCCCTCAGCATGTAAACATACTGGAACGGAATACGCCACTGACGAGGGTCAACCCCACAGGGAAGGCTACCGAAGAACCTTGGTAGAAGTGTCAGCCATCTAACAGGCAGTCTACTACCTAACCAGTACCGGAGGACAGTTAGATGTATCTCAACCTCGCCCAGGCATCACCGCCGAGACGTACCAAAACTCCCATGGGCTTCGGGACCACTGACAACCGAGCCCAGCCCAATCCATTCTGGAGGGGTTCAGATGTTTGGCCCGGCTACTTCTAGTAACGCCAGAAGTACCACAGGTGCTCGGGCTCTGCACTGCTCGCACCGGAGCAGCTGAAGAGGTTGGAACTTTCCTTACGGGAAAAATATATTGTAATCCATTGCAATAGTTATCCACTCATTTAAATCACGTATTAAACTGGTTGTTCCATCTGCCACAGTATCGATTTGTTATTTTTTATGGTATTTATATTTTGTAATAAAAGAATGTAATGGAAAAGAAGAGCCAGACTAAAATGTTTGGTTTAGCTATGATGCCAGGCATTTAAAAGTACTTACGACATTGTAAATCGCCATTGGGATATGTCATATCAAAAGTATTTGACATCTCCAGGTGCGGCTTACCGGAAAATTCATAAGCCAGTTGGAGAATTTAATGCTGTATCGTATGGTGGCATGGTAGCTTAGTAGACAGAGCAACTTCAGAGAGACTAGGAGATCCATGGTTTAAATTCTGGCTATATCATTAAATGTTTCAGCCTGACTCTACCTTTCCAACTCTTGTCCTCAAATGGCTAGTGTGGAAGAAATAATTAGCATACCAATGTACTAAAAGTTAGCCAAACCTAAAGTCATATATGAAACCTAGGGGTAACACACATCAGTGCAGCATATATGCGATTCAATGTTGATATTATTTCACTGTAAAACGAGGAGTGGAAAATGTCAGCTATGTGTCGCCTTAATCACCAGAATAAACGTTTTTTACTCTATACACGCCTAACAGAATCATTCCTCTTTATGTGAGTTGTAGAATTTTTCTACCTCAGAGCAATTATCATAATATATTACATGCAGTATAAAAATGTGGTTTAAAAGGTTTCTAAAGGAAAATAACCTTCCTGCAGAGAGTGGGGGGGAGGGAGAAGGGTTACGAAATTAAAGAAAGATATGAGAAATGATTCTCTTTTCGCCTCCCTTTGACTTTCTTCCCTTTTTCTTTTTTCTGTCCCTCGTCCTTCCGCCGTTCTCTGCAAAGGAAAATCGTTACGTCGCAGACATCCTCAGAAATAATACCATCTTGAAACTTGCATTTTCCCTGCGGGATTTTATGCTCTTCTTAATGCGGTGGATTATTTGTTCGAACGGCACAATGACTTTAATTACAAGAAGAACCAAAGAAATAGAAAATCCTTATTCGGAAACCTCAGTTTTGCTAGATGGGTATTGTATTAGAGATATACAAATAATAACCTAATGGATTCCTTAAGGCGACAGCTCAACACCAAAGTTGTAAGTATTATTTTTCCTCTCTTATTAAAACTGGAATAACAATAAATCGAGAATTAACGGACGTTATGGTAACGAAATATATTCTTTAGAAAGTTACTTAATTCGGACTTTTCCGTATTAAAATATCAAACTTAGGCAAGCATCTATGTAAACACCTTTAACTTCGTTTTCTACTCCTAAGTGCCTGTATTAAATTCTTTATCATAAATACATGTAGTGTTTAATTCTTTTCAGTAGAGATTAGTGTTTTGTTTCGCGTATTTGCTGTTTCATTTATTGCTAAATTAGTGGATCCCGCACTTCCGCGGGAAGTTAGTTGCGGAGATAGTTCCTTTCCTCTCATTCTCTCATCGCTCCGCGTAGCTTTTATCATGTTCTCTCTAATGTCCTCGTTGTTTTCAAAATGGCAATGAAAGTAATGTTTCTGGGACAATGTTGGAGCGAGAAATTAAATTTAGTTAACAATTCCCAAAATAATATTAATTCTTTATGACTGACACAGAAGAATATCGATTTCATTGTTTGTTTGTTTGTTTGTTTTTTTTCACATGAGCCGTGTGTAGAACAGGAGTTGGATACGTAGAGACAGACTGAAAAATTCAATGCCATAGCCGGGATTTGAACCGCGGATCCTCCGGTCTCTAGCCGGTTGCTCTATCACTGAGCTACCACGGCAATATGCCTGCATAGCACTGATTTTCTTAACTGAATCGCATGTTTCCCTCTAAACCACAAGGTGATCTCAATTTTTTTTTAGATGACATACCCCAATGGCGACTTACAATGCTGCAAGTACTTTAAGTCCCAGTATTCATAGTGTAGCCAATTATAATTGAGTGGTATACTAGGAAACCTGCGAGTAAGTTGAGAAGTTATTCCAGTATGTTGTCATGGTAGCTCAGTAGTAGAGCAACCGGCCAGAGACCGGGTGATCCGTAATTCAACTCCCGCCTATGGCATTGAAATTTTCAGTCTAGATACCTATCCAACAGACGAATATATTGAATCTAGTATGGAAATAACAGCGAATACAGCACCTGATGGTAGACGCCAAAGAAAAGGCAGGGGGGATTGACGAGCGGGAGTAAAAGAAATTTACCGAGCCAAGTGGTTCAGGTTATTTCCTCTGGGCATTCTTGGCAGCATTCGGAAAGTCGTGTGTTCGATTCCCACGACCGACCTTTCTGGCCCTTGGGATATTCTCGGGTCAATAGACGAAGGTTTCTTCATTCCCCCGAACCCTCTTTCCCTTCATGTCAAAACCGTTTCATTTCAACCGGTCTCCGTGGTGGTGAATATGCTTTGGAATTACATACAGTTCCCGGCGACAGGGTGTCATTGGAGCCGTATATGGAACAAAGGATGTTCAGTCACAACTATGATGCGGGCTCCTAGCGCTCCCCGCGTCGAGATGAACTGGTTCAGATATGTTAGGGACACGGTGGCTCTTTCCCCGCGTCCGGTTTTGGCTACCCGACGATAATATTCTCATATCATTGAATACTCCTATTATCCGGGCATTAGGCTCACGATGGCTGCAGCGTGGACCCCCTCTGGAATATACCATATAATCAACAAGAAATTAGAAGTGTGTTAAGTAGATTTTACAGCGCATATCAGAGAAATTTATGCCTCTCATATGTAGCTTTCAAAGTGGAAATCGTAAATCCGATATAGTACATGGCTTCTCTGAGGAGAAATACTGAAATAGATATGTACTAGAAGTGGCTTCAATCAGCTTGAAAAATTATACAATTATGCAGCTGATATGCAAGTTAACAAATAATAATCAAATAAAACTTTAGGTTTTCGTGATATTACTTAATTTTGAAGACTATTGCACAAAATAATCCAGTTATTGAGACAAAATATTTCATGGCCACATTACTTTCAAGTTCATAATATTTCATATTACATAACCGAAATTAATAAAAGTTTCAATATTAAAAAGAATTTTTCTTGATTCCTACAACTTGTATGATTTGAACTTTATTAAAAGTAATTGTTTATGCCCTATTTTAAAATATGTAATGAGTTTGTATCAACTTTCCAAAATAACAATGAAATAGTATATGCATTCGTAAATATCTGATTTAAGTAAGGTTTAAGGATATCGTGAAAACTTACTATAGTGGTGCATACTAACAGGAAGTCCATTCATATCTGCATTCCTCCTGTCTCAAGATCTCGTAATATTTATAATGCTTCATGAAAAGGAAACCGAACTTTACCTGCTTGCCTTCTTATTTAGACAACTTCTCTGCCTTGCTTATAAATTAAGTCCTCGAGGGACGGAAGTGTGGGGAGAAGCGTTCTGCGGAAACTACAAAAAATAAGGTTGCAGAACAGTCTCAATAAAAGATACGGACAATGACAGATGCCCGTTGAGGAAACGCGTCTATGAACTTGGACCATTTTCACAGTATTTGAGATATAGCATTGAAATTTATATCACATACTATACACAATAGCGGTGATATTTTTGTCATGTTTCAAAATTCTGGCTTGCATGGTATTTAAAATAACTATAATAAATACAGCTCTATTTAATTTATAATTAAAATAACTACAATCAATTGATTTCATTTTTTTTTCACACAAGCCGTGTGTAGCACAGGAGTTGGATAAGTTGAGCCAGACTGAAAAATTGAATGGCATAGCCGAGATTTGAACCACGGATAATCCGGTCTCTTGCCGGTTGCTCTACCACTGAGCTACCATGGCAACTTGCCGTCATAGTATTGAATTTGCAGTCTAACTCTACCTGTTTATAGGGAAACATGCGAGTCAGTTAAGAAATTCAGTGCTAGGCAGGCATATTTCCGTGGTAGCTCAGTGATAGAACAACCGGCTGCAGACCATGATATCCGTAGTTCAAATCCCGGCTATGGCACTGAATTTTTCAGTCCGACTCTTCCTATCCAACTATAATAAATATTAAATCTTGCTCTTAACTTTTTTTTCAATGACAACTTGAAACAAATTTTAGAACAAACCTGAAACAATTTTAGGGAGGCTATGTTTATTGTGAAACAAAGAAGAATCAGGTAAAGTGCCTATCTTAATGAATTTTACTCTAATTGGTGTATCCGAGCGGGCCCGTTGTAATATATCTCGAATATTAAAGAGAAGAGTAGGTGCAAAAAAGTTAACTGTAGCGTTAAAACAGCAATATTTATCTCAAATGTTTCTTCTGAGGCAGGCATAGAAATGAAGTCTAAAATTATGGTCGCCATCAATTAAAGATTTAGCGTGCCAGGGCTGCTGCTGTGTTGTGTAACATACCTCGTAGAACGGATGTGACTTTGTGTACAAGAAAGAAGTAGGAGCCACACATTTCATCTTCCCTTTAAATTTCATTCTTAAGTTTGATATCACAGAGTTTAAAGAACATACCACCTAAAATGTTTTCCAAAGTTATAAAGTACCTTGGAGGATATTTTCATTTCATGTTCATTTCACGTAGGTATTCAAACTTAACTCTGAAATACATTTTAGTTCTCAGCTTCTGATATATCGTTTTATGTCAAATACCCGTCGATCCACATGGCCCCGCTCCCTAAATTGCCTCACTTTGGTGCTTCATGGAGCACGGGACCCTGGGTGCAAGTCCCACCTTAGGCATAGATGATTATATGTTATGTGTAAATATGTGTGTATTAATAGAAAAAAAGCAAACGGTAATCAAACAGAAAAACAAAGTAAATGTTAGGAAAATTAAAAAAAAAAAAAAATAGAAAAAGGATATACAGCACCGGAGACCCAACCAGACTCCAGAACCGTATTTTTAAAAAAATAATAAAAAAGCAATGCATTTCAAAAATTGTCTTATAAAATGTGTATGTCGTGATTTCGAACATGGCGCCAAAATTATCATACTTTCTCTATGTTGATTACGTAACAAAAAATAATTTTAAAATATAATTGTTTATTTCTATTTCGTTATAGCCTTCCTTTTACTTTAATAATCCATAGCTTCCCCAAAATTGCAATACAAATTTATACGACCGTTTTAAATGCCTAAATTTCCGAAATATACATTTCCATTTTCAGAAGAATGACATGAAAACCCAGTCATGTCGAATATTTTGATAAGAAAGTGTACTGAGAGAAAAGAAATACACGAACAAAGTTAAAATAAAAGAATTTCAATTTCAGAGTTACCTCTACGAATATATCTAAAGATAAGTACTCACAAAATCAGAAATGAAAATGAATATTAAAATTATAGGTTTTGAATTCGCAATACTACGTTTCATTTTTCCAATTCTAATAACGTAATTTCATTGAATGATTCCACTAATGTATTTAAAATCGCTACAGACGACGTGTTTTCGGCACATTCGAGCTACACAACATAGATTTTTCTCGTTTTCTGTAACACATATCCAACACCTGCGTCGATCCAATAACATTCTTACGTTTTAGTACCAAGCTTACTTTTGACTACAGAAAAAACGCAAAATATGGATGCTCATTCCTGATAAGTTTTGATACTGTTTAAGAATGTTCGGAATTCTACCGTTTAAATTTCGTCATAAATAATCACACAGGAATCGCTTATCTGCTCGAGCCTCCGAAAGCGACCTACATTTTAAATGCACCTGAAGCCTTTGCATAACGTACGATAATTCTCTAATTATAGGTTTCCAGTTAGCTGAAGGTGTAAGTTACATAAAAAGTAACTAATCATGTTGTTAAACCTCCCTTGTGGACAATTCTTCGATGAGTTACTGGATATTTAAAAGTGTATTACACATTCCGTTAAACATTTGGTTAGTAGTATAATGCTTGCCTCCTTATAAATATTAACATTATTGCATTTTTCAAATTGTTTTCGTTCTTTATTATGAATTGTTAATGCGAAATGACGTTACCTTGTTACATACTAAACATTGATTATCCTATTTCTGTGGTTTAAAATAAAAGGCCCGACAGTGCTTGAACTTATTGTAATTTTTTCCCCTTTATCTATGAGACACCTTCTGTTGAAATCATTTATTATTGTTTTCACGAGACCTTGCCAACTGTATACCTGTTTCGAGTCTACTGGCAGAGTAGTTATCTCCAGCTAAGGGCTTAAGTTTGCAATGGCGCCTTGAAATACGTGGTTTACGGATTATTTTACATAATGCATAGAATAAATTATTAAGCTAACATACATCTTCTTCCCGGAAGATTAAGTGCGTCATAATATATTTGTGTATCATAACCGAATATGAACACTTCATAAATGTGTGAAGATTAATAAATGTGTGAAGATTATTATTATCACCATTATTATTATTCCTGTCATCAGCAAAGCATGCTTAATGTTGCATGCTACACAGAGTTTGAAGTAAACTTATTCAAAATGTCGTGCATCTTATTTTGTAAAATTGGGTTTGCAAATGAAATTTCTGCACAATCGTAATCCTCACAACACCTTGGAGTGGTGGCTATTTTGCCTCACGTTCCACTATCAACTTTGTCACGTGCATCCCCAAACCTGAGAGAGAGAGAGGTGAAAGTAAGCTGTAGTGAAACGAAGTCGGAGAACCTAGCGCTAATTTTACTTCTTTTTTTTTTCAAAACACCGAATGCATAATTGTCAAAAATGCAATTTAGATGTAATTTAGTAAGCTTTTTGGAATTGTCATTTTTGAAAATACATTATAAGTACATAAAGCTGTTTATGCCGGATCAAATTTGTGGATTCTGTAGCTGATGGATCGATCAACCGTAATCGGCTTACCCTCCCCGTAATTTTAGGAGTGACACCACCCCCCATAGGACTTACAAGCCTATGCCTAGGGAGTCAGAAGCCTGTTGGGGAGCCAACGGCACGAACCCAAAGAATGGAGAACATGTTACGAGAGCTCGGCTTGTAGCCAGGCGTGAACATGAGGAAGGGGATGATATGAAATGTAAGCGAAATTGATGAGAGGAAAGGTAATGATGGAGCAATTGGTGGAATGAGTGACGGGGGAAACCGGAGGACCCGGAGCAAACCCACCCAAACGCCGCTTCTCCCACCATAAATCCCACATGCGGGCGCTTGGGGCGGAACCTGGGCCACCTAGATGGGAGGCGAGCGGTCTAACCACGGCACCGCCAAGCTGATGGAATAGGTCCTAAATCGCCAAGTGAGCTAAATGTTAAAGGCGATTTATTTAGGAATGGTTTACAAAACTTACTATCCACAAATTTTACAACGTCTAAGTGTTGTGCGCGAAGAACAGGGATATAAAATAGCTGTAATTTAAAGTCAAGTTTGCCAAAATCTTCAGCTTATGAACTTATTTGCACTGTAAAGGGTTCATTAAAATTCAAACCTCAAACAATTTTCTTACCACACAATTTACATGATATTCCACGTTAATTTATTCAACAAATTAAGTATAATATGCAGACACTATCACTAAAAACAGAAAAATGTACACTGCCAGCGTTCACAATATGTTTACTTTGTGATCTGCGCTAAGGCAATGCAGCGATCTCAGCACATGGTCTCGGTGATGAAACGTTATCGGTTCCCACTCTACAAATCAGTTATATTAGTTAAATATTAAAAACATACAATGGTTATTAAGTATTTCCTATTCCTTTCTATCTTTAAAGTGTTCCTGCGAGTATATTTGAAACGGGTTAAAGCCTTTTCGCTATGGTTTAGTACGGCCTAGCTGCCTTGATGGAATGTGACTGTCAGATGCAGACTGGGAATCACATTGTGTGTATGCTTATGGAAGCTCTATATATGATTAGAATTAGCTAGATTTTCTACTACGCAAGGAGCCCAAGAATATTGAACTAGAGGACAAAGCAATTTATTTACTCTTGTTATGTTTACCAGAAGCAGTGAAATAGTTGGAACCTGACAAATAATCAATATTTGCACATAAATGACGCAGCTCGGTGTAACATAATATAAACATTACATTGTATTTGAAGTTAATATTGGTACTTCAACCGAAACCCATCTTCTTGGAATTACAAGACTAGTAAACATTTCCATCGACACATTTCCGACAGGCGTGGTTGGTTTGTCGCGTAGCGTAAGCATATCGTTTTGCGCAAAACATTTAAATACTTTACTTTACAATAATGATAAGCATTGTTTAGCATCATTGCAGCGAATAAACTGATATTGTTTTCATTAAAATATGTTGCTGCTGTTTTCACATAAACTACATACTGTGATAGTGTCTTCTGTGTGTGCGGGCACTCTCATCTTCGTCCTAGTATGAGTTGGCGAATTTGGAGACCTTAGGATACGTTAAAAAATGTGCCGCTGTAAGCTAGATTCTTCCAGAAGCTTTTGTGTCACAAGCTTCCAGAAATGTCTGTGACGTCAATTTCAAGCTATAAAAGTAGGAAGAGTTGCTAGCCAGTGGGTGTAGCAAGTTGTAGTGAATCGTGAGTGGCTGGAGTTTTAGCGTGCAGCCGTTAACTGCATAGCGTTAAAGCGACGAGTGGTTTGTTATGCGGAGTGTATTAAGGACTTTATTTGTAAACAACTTTTGAAACAATAAAACCAATTGTTACAATATTGAGATGGAGATCGTCCTTTTGAGCAACAGTAAAAATTCCTTTTGAAAAAATGTAAGCCGTTTTTAGTGAAATATTTGTAGCAGTTGTTTTCTGCGTTCACTTAGGTGTCATACGATGTCATTAAAAAACTCAATTCCATTACATTTTCATTTACAGGTTGCCAAAATCATAGGGGTATTGATTAGGCATGCCTTTTATTCCACTCTATGTTCACTGTATAACTACAATAATCTCATTGATTTATTAATAAGCTGTATAAAACAATGTGATACTTTTAAATACACATTTGGAATTAGAGCGAATCCATCATAAACTCTCTACTTTGTCATTAATGTACACTTGGAGCCTGTTTAAATATATTCACACACACACACACACATATATATATATATATATATGTATAATTGTATATTATAATACTGAGGGCCTCGAAAAAAAAAACTTTCTTCAATTGTCAACACTGAGGAAAGATAGGTGGCTGAGCTCTCTCTTCCCCTCGGCCCTTGCTTTTCCGTAAAACTAATGCGCAAGAAAAGGTGAGCGCTTAGTAGTGAACGTAACTATGATTAAACGAAACAAAGTGAAAGCTTGCTTCCTATGTAAGTAGAGCTTTAGAGCGTCTACACTAGGCTTCAATGCTACTGGCAATCCACTGTTGTCTAATACGATATAGCAACTTTTTTCTACAACAGAAAATCTAAATTCTATGAACATTCTTGCAATAATTAAATATTATATAGGACAAATAAACTATTCGGTTCCTCATATGCACATGATAATATATATATATATACACATACATACATATAGCAGTAAGTTTATGTTTATGCCAAATATAACAGGACCCATAATAATTGCATACAAAAATGAAAGAAGAACAGATATTTCGCAAGATACACTGTGAAAATGTTCAAATCGAGAACGCAGTTCGTTCATAAAGCGATTAATTTTTTTCTGAAAAAAATCCACAATCAAGTGTGTGTAATAAATAAAGAAGTATTTAGTTTGTTTAAACATTGCTGGTGCGGATTCTACCTTTCACGAATAATAATTGGTGGCTTCAAAACACAATAGAAAAGCAAAACAACACAATAATTGTAAAATGTGAAAAACTGATAAATTCCTAAAAGTTGCATTCTTTGCAAATAGGAACACTTGATATGAATTTATGTAAAGTCAGAACATTTGTGATGGTATAATACAATGAACACATGCAACTAAGATCTGGGTGCTGTTCAACAGAATGAGAAGAAAACTAAAGTGAACACGCAGAAGACTGTTTGAATAGTAAACTAGATATTCATATGCTCCTTCTTGAGTCAATGCCAGAAGAATCAACGAATAGCTCTAAATGTGAGAATTGTAAACAATGTTTATTCATGATTAACATTAACACACATTTCGCGTTACCGGTGAGCGCTTCCAAAATTACGGTGGATTCACTAGAAATTGTATACGTTACATGCAAACGCCAACGAGAGTGTACTCCAATGAAGCAACCGATTTAGTTAGAACTTGTTGGAAAGTGTGTGTGTAACGCTACAAATTCGGGATAATTTTGTGATATTCACTGTCATCAGTAACATGCGCGATCCTGACGACGGCTAAAACAGGAATGAGCTAGCAGCAAGTTGGTATCCATTAGTGCCAGAAGCGACAATAGTTTCTCCCATAACGAGGGCATCTGGCAGCATACGTATGTGGCTTTTGATTTGCAAATCAACCGCGCTCCATTAGGCGCTTGTATATCTGTAATTGTGAGGCAACCCGACGCAACGATGTGGAGCTTTTGTCCCCAGTGTTGGCAGCCGTCTAAAACGAACACCTTGAAAACTTCCATAAATCACGCTTCGAGATAATATGTTCCCTATCAGAGCTCTGGACACTTGAAATGTCCCTCTAGTAGGTCATTTACACCATTTTTATACTGAAATGTTCACTAAGATTTTCTGTGCGTATCTTTAGGAATACACAAACAAGATGAACATGGTATAATTACTATAGAAGCTGCACGTTGAAAACAAATTAAACATTATTAATCAGTAGGTCGCTAATAAACTCTCGGTTAGTAGTTACAAAACAGAAACCATTTCTATTGTCAATCTGCAACAGAGTAATGAACTAATATGTTACAGCGTTTAAAAATTAAGTACACTTGAGTTTGTTTTATTCTTTGTATTGGTAGGACCGAAACTATTTCTGCGAAATTGAGAAATAACGCCCCTCAGGTGCCACTTACATGTTTTTGAATACTATTAGAAGAATATGTAAGGTTCATGTTTGAGCTAAGTTTCCTTGGTTTACAAGATAAGCCTATTGTTTACAAATCAAATAGAGACGAGTAAACTAATTTTGGTTTGCGTAATAAGCATACTCAAATACCTGTAACACTACAGCATATAAGAATATTTGTTACCTGGGTTGTAAACATTACACGTAGTACAGAGATATGGGGCGAGAGGAGTTGGAGAGAGTGGAGAGCGAATCAGGGTGAGCCAATGAAACAGAACAAAAATCCTTTAATTAATATTTATACGGAGCTGTGGGTTATTCTTTTATTAATACCACTACCACTAGTACCATCACTACTAATTTCAAAAACTGCAGCACTATCCTATATAATACAAAAAAGAATTATAATGTATCAGTGATATAATTGCCATAAAAAAGAAGTCATGGAATATTTCACATGATCTATACGAACATCCATTTTACAGTTTAGTGTGAGAGAGATAAATTGGGTCATCAAAAAGCAGCATTAAATATTATAACCACGCCCTGCAACCGAAATCGCCACACATGTGCGAGCGGCTTGCTTCGGAAGGCATAGTTGATTGTTGCCTTGCATTGTATCGTCTGTATGAGTGAATACTTGTGCCGTCGGCGAGTTCTTTTAACATTGAAGCTGCGATTACTATACCTACATGAGTGGACACGTATGCTGACCGCAAGTTCTTCGATATCGAAGCCGCAAGTTGTTACACTTTGAGACAGTACATGTCTTTTCACGGGGTTAAAAGTTATCTAAAGGGATATATATATAATATATATATATATATATAAATTATAGCAAATATAATAGAAGTTATTCTAAGAGGGGACAAATGTACATTGAAAATGGCCAGGGAAGAAATATTATAAAACACGTCTAAGTAGTCGAGGGCATATAGTTATCACGAGCTGACAAGCGACCCAGGTAGGATAGTACCGTTAAAAGAAGGACACTGAACTGTAGAGGTGAGGTTACACTGCCAAAAAAAAAAAAAAAAAAAAAAAAAAAAAAAAAAAAACGAAAAACAGAAACAATGTTCTTGCTGGTAGAGCTACATTTTTTGGCACTTGGCATGGAACGTCCGCAGAGCTAACATGTGATATGCTCCGCGCTAGAGCCGTGACGGAAATAGTGTTAATTTAAATTTAAATTTAAAATACGGACCAAACCACTGCAACAAAAGACGGTTAAAAGAAATAAGTAATAATAGACGCGGTCGCGTAAAGCGTAGTTTAAAAGGTGAACATTTAGGAGGGATGCGTGTGTGTTTGACGGCAGAAAAGGCTGAACAAAATACCTAAATGAGTTCAATAATAGTCTGGAACTCGAAGATAATCACTTGTGTCATACCACACCTGAAAAGAGATTCCATGCTAACAAAATCCTGAGCAAGGGCACCCACATCTCCACACCATTCCTTAATATCCTAAACCTCTACGCGGGATACGAGCCCCGCTAATCCCTAGTTACCGCCGCAACTTGAGTGAGTGTGTGACATCTGCGGTGGTTTTGCATGTGCGACTACTTCTGGAAGTTTCCTGCTCCACGATCGACAGGTATAAAAGGAGCCCTGCAGAGGGTACAATTCAGTTACAACTGGGAATGCATAGGGAGCAGCAATTGATTCAGTTTCGACGGAAAATTCGTAGCGAGCAATAGTAGCCTGCGCAGCGAAAGTATTAAGGATGCTACAAAGCAGAATTGTTGGGAAGCATCGAAGAAAGACAGTTATATGGAAAATATGTTCACTTTTTGTAGTGTATAACGTCCGTTTTTACTACTATGGCACCGTAGGCGATAACACTGATGATACATAAAATGAAAATGGAGAACCGGTGGAATATAATGACGGGGGGAAACCGGAGTGCCCGGAGAAAACCCGCCCCTGCACCGCTTTTTTTACCACAAAAAGCACAAATTTTCATTTTTAATCAGTGGAAGAAATAAAGGATTATTTGTTGGATAAACACCATAAGTTTTTTTTTTTTTTACAATATGTTACAGTATACAGCATAACTGTAATAACGAAGTTAACTTTCAAATGCGTCTTATTTAAAAATGTCTGCCTAACTCGCCTTCAATTATAGGAAGCTCACCATCCTCATACAAGCATTATAGCTTTTTGGTGAACTACTAAAATAACTGAGGCAATGAACCTGGGCAAAGCCGTAGCAAACGGATAATACTGAAGTAAGATATGGTAATAAGTACCAATGGTAATAAAACAACAGTTTCCCCTTAACATTATATATAATTAATACATTCTAACTCAATAACGTCACGCTCCTGAGAAAGAAGAAAAGGGAGAGAAATCAAAGTGGAGAAGGGATTTAAACTGTGGCTCAATACCTTTGGCTTCTGACTCTGAATGGGTTTCCATTATGCGTCTAGCGACGGCAACCCAAGAACTGTGAAGAAAATGCATTCTGAAGAGATTTTCAAGCTGAAGAAGCTTAAAGAAAAGACGAAGAGGAATTTTACGCTATGTGGGCTTGATAATGGAGAAACGCTAACATTAGCTGAAATAAAGGATTTAAAAATAAAGGATAAAGAAAACGATGAAAAGGATAAAACATTAAGAATTGTACCGCAGTCCAATACTTGACCTCAACTTAATTTATTTCTATAAAAGTGGGCACATAATTTCTAGACATTCATTTCTAGCATATGCGATTTTTCACACATTCTCAGTGGCATAATGGTTTAAATATAAAATAGACATGAGTTACTAACCAGCCTCTTTAACCTCCTTAAAAGTTACTCACAAAAGTATAAAAAAATTACAGCAACCCTGAGCCAATCGCTCAGTCGATAGAGCACCTTCTTGTTGTGCGAGGGGTCCTGTATGCGATTCTCTGCTGGAGGTAGTTTATCTCTAGCCAAGATTATTTCCTATTTTCTCCAGGCTCTGTAAGTGTGTTATGATGTATAAAAGACATTCAAATAAAATCCAACGAAAACTGTATACCAGTTAACAAGTTTCTAAGACCAAAGTCCAATATGAGCACTGCAGTTAATGGCGGGAAATCAATCGAACAATTAGATATACACCAGTCATTCCTATTTGTTATTTTTATTTCCTGTAAATCAGATCTAGTGATTCTGATTAATACCTACACCATTTTTCACAATACTGATATGAGGAACAATTTTGTTATAATTTTCCTATTCGTCTACTTTTGTTTAAAGAAAACCTAAGATGTAGACAAACACTTACTTGAAGGAATTATATAGATCATTAAAATATGTAGTTTTGCCATTTTTTCGCAGTATTAGGTGTCTTCGAGATATTAAATGCATTTTCCTAACTATACCTACGTCAACTAATATAAAATGTTTGAAGTCTTTTTATTCTTCGTTTTTGTTCTCCTTCATAATAGATCATTGCTGTAACCACAGAAGAGTAATACATTCCTCCTGAAATGTATTTCTGAATTTCTTCCTCCGGGCTTTACCGAACATAAGAACTAAGTTTCCGCATTTGTATGTTACTAAGAAATTTTTGCTTAAATGAAATAATTTCTTGGTAAAAATGTATCCCGAGTAACTTAACGTGTATGGCAGGGCTTATGCAGTGCACAGTAGGTGACTCGCAGCAGCATCGAGCAAATTTGGTCAACCAGCATGATATAAATACTCCCATATGCTACTGAACTTTAACATTTACAATCCGAAATATTCTTAAAATATTTATTTAAAGGGGGAAAGATTATTTGAGCAGAAAATGCCAGGAACTACTGCGAATATTACGGATTGACAATAGTGAATTTTGAAATCTGATGTACAAGCTCTAGATTGTTCCCATGCTTCAAACTAGGCGATTTTTAAGTAGGAACGCCGTTTAGGGAGCATGCATCGTTTGCTCATAAAACATAAATGTCGAAACATATTTAAAAATGAAATCATCTGGCTTGAAAACTGAGGAAACACAAAAGCATATGAGTAGTCAGGACATATTTAGCTCTTGTATAAAGTAGAAGTTTTTGATTCTATGCCGTCACTATGCTGTTTTGTAACCATATAATATTCATGAGTGACGAAGATTGATAATATATCTCCTGTTCTTGACTTACATAAGTTGAGTGCTTGAGTGCGGTTGGAGAGAGTAGTGAGTTAGTCATGACTCACAGGGATCTGCCTCTAATATGCATTACAGCTAGGAATGGAGGGAAAGCTATCGTCACGGTTTAATAAACGTTGGCATGAACGGACAGAAAGTGCAAACATTGTACTGAGACCTTCGCTGAGTTACGATTTGGTTGTCCAGCGGGCTCTGAGATGCGGGCTCCGAGATCTGTGGTTCAGGACACACGAACAGTCTGACTCAGACCAGTCCAATCTGAATCAAACGATTCAACTTCCACTTCCTCGTGCGTTAAACTTATATACAGGCGTGATATGATGCCAGTAAGTAATGCAAGAATCATGAGATCTGCCTCCATGGTCTGGTGGTCTCACTCGGAAGTCCCGGGGATATTTCTTTAACCAGAATCATTACCTGTCCCCCAAAAAGACGAAGTATGGTTGTAAGAATGAATGTCAATAATTTAACAGAGAAGCTAAAGGGTGTTATATAAATGAAACAATAAGAAAAGTGATAAATGATCTGAGAATCTCAATTACATTTGCTGGTGTAAATTACCAATTTTGAAGTCACTAATTGCAGCTTGTCCGAAAGCTGAAAAAATCCATACTTTATTTGGAAATTTTACCTAAAGACTATCATCCTCCGCAGTCAAGGGGCAACATGCCAGACTTTGGTTCGCATGGTCACGGTTTCAAACTCGCTGAGGGGGATGTTTTTTTCGGGCATAAACATCCTTAGCATAGCTTTCTTCGGAAAAGAAGTAAAGTCTGTGGTCCCATGTCTTTGGTTTACGGCACGTGAAAGCACCTCAAGGCCGATAAAGAGGCCTCTTAGCACAATTAGTTTTTGAGGCCCAATATAGAATGCGACGTTGAGAACAACAGCGGTTAAAGAATCTCAATGAATAAAACTCAATTTAATTTAATTTTTCCCTAGATTCTAGACAGTAATATCTGCGGCCGAATAACATAGCTTTCTCTTGCTTCTCTCTAAATACACTGCATTTCTTTTATGAGAAGTAAACGCCTTGAATGGCTGCGCTTTTAATTAAGAGATCAACTGAAATTGTATTTAAAAAAATCATAATGCAGATACACATAACAAATAATAGGTGATCTTTCGGGTAAAATTACGCTTCGGATAAGGAAACCAAGTGCCTCTGTCACGGCAGTCCTTAAAGCGCTTTCATCGACTGGCCTTGCTTGTTCTTCATATATCATCATTTAAATGTATACATTGGCAATCAAGAGGAAGAATACATCCAGCGTGGCAAAGTTACAATATCCAAATTTAAGTTCATAAAATATAGATCACACCTCAGCATTTGCGTCTTTCTTTCGCTAACACGAGGAGATTATATTGTGTACAGTGCTTAAAGCTTCTTCTGTTACAATCCGTCCGATTTATGTTGAAATATGAAAATGGGAGAGAGAGAGAGAGAGAGAGAGCGCGCGCACTACTATTTGCAGTGTTGTAGGCGACCCCTGACTGCCGAATCCCAAGCCGTAACACTTCCATAATAAAAAGGCAAACATATTCACACAGCATCCGAAATCTAGAATTCACCAGATCGTATTCCAATGCATTCGTGTGTCTTACTGGATTAAACAGATACACTTAAGGGACGCACCGGGAACGAGTTATACCACTCGCCTTTCACCAAGGCGGCCGGGGTTCGATCTCAGGCGACCGCATTTTGAATTTGTAGTGGATAAAGCGGTGCAGGGGCGGGGTTTCTCATTCCTTGTATCATCAGTCATCACCTGTGGCGCCATATGTAATAGAAGCGGGAGTTAAACAATATAAAACTCTTAACAGAAGTAAAAACACTCAACACTACCACCGCAACAAAACAATGAGCGTAAAGGATGGCATACAATATATAAAGCAGTATAATCACCTTATAGTTCATCTTATTGCCCCCTCCTTTTACCCTACTATCAGTCTTCACAGATCAAAGTTGTCTCGCCTTAAGCAGAAACGTACCTATCTTGTCCACGTCTAACATTCCGGCCAGTAGCGTCCAATATACTCCTAAGGTGGTTAAGGTTCACGGAAAATACTTTTCTCTCCATTCCTCCTTTCCCTACATCTTGTCAAGCTATGCGTCCACGACTCTTCCTCCTCGCAAATGGGGCTGATTCTCATACCATTCTGGTCAGCAAATTTTATCATCCGACATGCAGCGCTTTACACACTATTATTAAATGGCTGTAGTTTAAATAGGTAGGGGATTAGGGATTTCTTGATGTTCAAAGTGCGAGAAACAGCGGTGGCTGCGGCAGTTCTTCCCATGATCTGTGAAACGAATTTCAAGGCTTCGTTTCATTAACAAAGAACTTGCGAGCAAACATTTTCCTTGCATCAAATAGAGCTTTTCCTCATCTTCCAACGCCAGTTTGGAAACAATGCGGAACTAACCAAACAAAAAGGTCTAATGGCATAAACATTTCCATAGTTCCCTGTAAATAAAAAGCATTGAATCTAAATCAGCAGACATGGAACATGTTTCGCTTTCTGACTGAAATTATGCGGTAGTGGATAGCAGTGTCGGTGCTGCGCAGGACCTTCGCCATCCCTCTCCTCTTAAAGAGCGAGGCAGCGAGAAATAGGTCATGATCCAAGCTAATCCAGACATATTATAGGTTAGATATCAAATGGGAACACCTGGCGCTCTAAAATGTCTTGTTTTAACCGGCATTAGTCAGAAGCTTGTAATATCAACAACTTAATAAAATATTCAAAATTGAAATGCATCTGTAGGTAGATTTTTCGAAACTCATCGCGTAGCCTAAATCTCCAAATATGAAGTACCACATGTTTACTGAAACCAAAAATTACAAACAAAAGCATACATGCCTCTTCAAAATATAGCCCTCACTTAGAAATAAAATTTATTTTTGAGCCTGAATATCTACTTGTTAATTGTCTTTACGTCATATAAATCAAGCATTTTCTGGGGGTTTAATCCACAATTTCTATATTTTTTTAAAATGTTGTTGGTTGTTTTTAATCAAACGGCATTAATAGGTACTGAATAAAATAAAAATGTATTTATTGGAGTTAAGTAAAGGAATAAATTGAATATACCTTTCGAAGTACGGGAGTATTTCTGTTCTGCCATCGCTAAAGCCAGTTTTCTGGGATATCGCTGTTTCTGCATGATATAACACACTTGCTCAGTGAAGCCGTTTGTCGTATTTCACACTTATCACTTGCGCCTAGCACGTCTTGCACCTTCATCCTAATAGCTGCAAGCCCCGAGTGTTGTCATCCGTTCGTTCTCCTCTGATAAGAAACCATAAAGTACACGCATCGCTTTGTTCTTTCACGTCTGCATATGCCGCTTCCACACGCCAACTTATTGGAAGAGCAGCAAAAGTTTGCTATTGTAGATTAGCAATGTGTAGCTAGTTTTACGAATCCGTTTCAGATTTTGGCCAACGTCACGAGTTAATGGGTTTATTTATTCCAATAAAGGTATTCCTTTATTAATCCGTACTTGATGCATCCAACCGCAGACATACGTGCCTTTAGAATAAACAGAACAATAAAACATAATTAAAAACGACCAAAATTAGAAGAAAACGGATAAAAATACCACTAAAAGAAAAACACCATTAAAATAAATAAGACAATATTATATTAAACAAACGCAGATTAAAAAGATAAAAAAATACACAACACACTAAAAATATACTAAAGTACGATACTATAATAAAGCAACAACATAGTTCGTATATTTAGGTTCTGCTTACAACCACCGGTTCTGTGCCATTAGTCTCCTCGAGTCTCCGCAGTCTCGAACTAAGTAGAAATTTGCCTATCCCTTCCATATCATGGCTGTCAGTAGCGCCCAACATGCCCTTAACCCTCCATTTGAGGCGATAAAGGATAGTGGTAAATATTTTTCCTTCATTCTGCCATGCCTCAAGTAAATCAAAGTTTGATTCACTTCAGTTGAATTCAACTTCAACTTGTCGTTAATGTTTAGTTTCATCAACACATTAGTTCATTGCCTACGTTCTTTTACCAACAATAATTTAATAATTTAAATTCAACCGATATCTGAATTTTCTAAAGCATGAAAGGAAAACTTAATATTTAATGAACAAACACATTTCCCTTGACAGCAGGAGTTAAATCCCACAAGCAGTGCTCGGGACACTAAACAGCTGTGTTTCCTTTTATTAAATCAGAAATATTCAAGGCGTGGCGTGCGCAGATTTCAGTGAGAAACTGTACGGAAATTAAATTTTACTTTCTCTAGCCCGCATGTACAATGTACATAGTAGATAGAGAAGGTATTGTATTCCACGCATAAATTCGATGTCGAGATTTCACTGGAAACATATGTTTTAGGGTCCCCTGAGTCCGAAAAAAGAAAAGAAAAAGGTCCATGTGTGTATGTGTGTGTGTGTGTGTGTGTCTGTGTGTGTCTGTCTGTCTGTATGTCAGTGGACAGGATAGCTCAAAAACAAAAAGACCGTTACATACCAAATTTAGTATTTGGTTTTGGTATCTTCCAAGGATCCGACACTATGATTTTCATAAAATACCACAACCACAAACTTCCCTTTTTTAGAAATGTTGGTTTTCTAAAAAAGGCCTTTAACGATTTTGATTAAAATCCCGTATATTAAAGATGTTTCCATCCCAAATAAATAGCCTCTGAAGATCTCTTTATTCCGAATAAATTTTGCCGAATTTTGCTTAGCTGTTAAACCGTAAGAGATAGACAGAACTTACTGTACAAAAAATATAGATCTCGCCAAAACACAAAATTTATGTGCTTTACGTTTTTGTTGTGGAGGTATCCATTTCCGAGATATTCCTTGTTATTGGTTTCAATTGTAATGTACTTATGCTTTTCTCAGACAGAAAGTGCCCTTTTTCTTTTGTTCTACTCCTGGCCAAGCAAAGAAGCGATTTGCAACGTCAATTGAATAACGACAGTTTTTAAAACATTTGACTATCACTTTAGCATAGCGCATTCCTTTAGTTTCCTTCTACTTATAAGGAAGTAAGTAATAGGAACATTCTGCTAATGTTTATATCGATAGCCTGGTGTAGAAAGAAAAATAATCTTTCGCAAGTTTGTTTGTAGAGTAGCTGGAGTGTAACACAATCAGAGCGTTTTAATGGAAATACATCGGGCAATTTATAAACCTATGGTTTCTGGGGTCCTGAAGATGTATAACACTGTATACATTGTGTACTTATGAATAGATATAGCTAATTACATTTAAATGTAAAATGAGGCTATAAGTCTTATGAAAAATATAAAATAATAAACAATAGTAATCGAATGTAAAACAATTCATACAAAATACAAATCCGGATGGAAAATTTTCAAGGAGACTTTATGATTGTGATCACTGTCTCATACAGCTCATTTTAAGGAACTTTTAAAAGTTTTAAAATTTTCCATGTTAATTTTGGCCATCTACTCTAATATCAAAGAGCAGACCACGCACCACCTTTAAAATGCATTTACCAGCTATCTAAGAAACGCATAGATCATAGATAGCCATTTCCTCTGCATCAATTTCATTGGCTATTTTTGGACTCTCCGAATGACGGGGCCTACTACTAATACTATGTCGCCTTTATGTCCACTCTTCTGTTGAATCATTAGATGATATACAGTGCACCTCTTTATTGCCCACGGATTTTAGTGAAGTTGCCAATGAACTGCAAAGTTTGTGGTGTCTTGCTAATTAGTGGTTCACCTCCGGGGCATGATTCCAGCACATGATCAAAATTGACTAACTTCTGCTTTAATTTTTAACAGTGGTAAACGAATGCTCTTAGTACGAGGGCGGACCGAAAAGTAACGCACAATATTTGTTTTACAAAATGTTTAATAGTTAGAAAAAAAACAAAGAATCACACACGAACTTATGTACACCTTTTACCAATTTTCGGCATAGTCAGTAGAAGTCCGTTTCTTTGGAGTATAGGCATCTGCGGACTGCCGGTTTCACATCTGCATCTGTCGCAAAGCGTTGGCCGGCCAGGAAATTCTTCATGGAACCAAACAGACGAGAGTTCGACGATGCAAGGTCCGGACTGTACGGTTGATGCTGGAGCACCTCCCAACGAAGTTTGGCGATTTTCTGACGAACACCAGGAGCAACATGGGAGCGAGGATTGTCGTGAAGAAGTTTGACATCGTAAGCATTAATGTTTTAGCGTTTGTCACTAAGGGCACGAAGCAACTTCACCAACGTTTTAATGTAGGCTGCAGCATTCACAGTGGTTCCGTGTTGAGCAAAGTCCACCATAAAGACCACGCATATCCCAGAACACTGTTACAAGCACTTTCCTAGCAGATTGAGTCACTTTGAATTTTTTCTTTACTGGGTAACCAATATGTTTCCACTCCATACTCCATGTTTCAGGAGTGTAGCGGTATGCCGACAGTGGCGATTCCTTTCCTTCTGCGGTGTAACGCATGTTGTGATCCAAGCTTGTCATTATTCGCTGGTCCTTGTGGTTTTTGTCAGGTTTTTAGGCACCCAGCAAGCATTAACTTTACGAAATGTCAACTTTTCATGAACAATTTCGCACATTGCACCATAGGAAATGCTTAACTGTTGCGATAAGGTTCGCAGTTGCACTCGTCGCTCCTTCAAAATTACCGCCTCAATGTCTCTGACATTCTGCGGGGTTGCAGCTGTTACTGGCCTCCCGGAGCGTGGAGAATCACTAAGGTTCACAACGACCCTCTTGGAAGAATACACACCACCTGGAGACATTGCTACAGTCTATACAATCATCCCCATACACGATCCTCCCAGTGAAGTTCACTCGATTTAAGCCCTTAGGCCCACAAATATCGAGCTACAGTTCTCTGCTCTTCAACCGTAGACAACAGTAGCATGAGCGACATCCTTGTTGCGTAGTTAACGCTTCTCTCGCTAGAGCTGCACACGACACGAAACAAAAAATACCTTCTTTAGTGAAAACTTCAAACTATATCTGTGTGAAATTACAACATTCCAGCTGCAATACTAAGGCGGAAAAGTTATAGTGCGTCACTTTTATATCCACCCAAGTACATAAGGCACCATAGGAAATGTACATAAAGATGCATGAAATGAAGTGATATCTTAGGGGTAAAAATCACGGCAATAAAGTCTATTATAAAAAGTATTTCACAATACAATGGCTATAATATCATAACGAATTTATCCCAATTCATATTGAAACTGGATAATCATAAATCTCATTGAAGCCATAAACTAAGTAGCGAAATAGTGGCATTGCTTTTCATGAGGGAGAAGACGATTTTTCCGCAGAGAGGAGAAACATCCACATCTTGCTTGTTTTCACAGATGTGTGTGTTATCATGGTGCAGTTGGTAAAAAGTTGTTCCGTCTTCTGTGAATTTCTGTTGTGTTTTCCGCTAGATAATACAAATTATTTTCGATTGAGTAGCTTTCTTGATTTCTTGTACGTGTCAGAGAGAGAGACAGACAGACAGACAGATAAGAGCTTTTATGGCGTATTATACACCTTAATGAGGACAAGCAATATGTCAATGTGTCCAGCAGATATGCTATCTTAACGGTATTGCAGAAAATGTGTTTATAAAAATATGCTGTTTGTTTTGACAGTGAGTAAGCAATGAAAGCTTAACCACTTTTCGGCAGAATTTCATGAGCCAAGCTCCGGTATATTTCTAAGACTTGAATTAGCATTTAGCATTAGCATTTAAAGATTGTATTGTATAGCGATTAAAGTAAGCGATAATATGTTTTATGTTAAACCTCCAAGTTTAAGCCTTATGTAATTTTCATCCAATTTGGAAACACGTCGACTTTCTTATAGACAATAATATGTGTTTTGTAATGTAAATTCAGAAGCACTTACACAAGTCAGAGAACAGAAATGTTGACTACAATCAGCATAAAACATTTGGAAATCACTATTATAGTAAATAACTTGTGGAACCTTCAGGTATCTATAAATAATAAAATTTAGCTGTACCCTCTTTAGATTGGGCCCTACAGTCATTTAAAATAGCACAATACAACTGTTTCATAGCACACTATTTTATAAATAAGATATTCTCAAAATTATATTTTCAGGCCTATAAAATGTTCCACGCGTTTATTTTTTGTTTAAATACAAGCAAATTTCCCAGAATGTTCAGAAGTATGTATTCTAATATTATACGTCATTAAATTATCCAAACTCGAAAAGTAGTTTTTCAAAAAAAAATATTATGAAAGAAATATTTATTTTAGATATTAACACTTCTGATATTTTAAACCTGTTATCATAATTCAGTAAAACATTTATTTGAACACACCGCTTAAAACTTTTGTGTAGCTCAAACTATGGTTGAAAAATGCCAATCAGTTTTCTGAAATGTCGAGGCGCGTGGAACATTTTGATTATGCTATATATTTACATAGTAAAATTCATGAAATAATTTTTATCTGTAGTGCATTTGTCCACATGAATGACATTTTGTATTCATATTAACATGACAGCAATTTAATCTAAGTCGAAATAATGTATACAAAAGTATAGAAATTTGAAACCTTACTCCTATTGTTGTATAGCTTTTACACACTTTGACGTGGAGAGGAAAACCTTATTCCATCTGGCACTTATATAGGTTTCTGCGGCTTCTGTGAGCATAAGCTATATGTTTCTTTATTTGCAAATATATGAGCACTTAGTGTTGCCGCTTACTGCTTTGAACAGCTTACTTCTGCGAATAGAATTGTATGGTCTAAGTGCTTTTTTCAGAAACTAGTGAGCATCAGGTATGATTTGTTGTTGACATTAAAAATAAACATTTCTGATAAATGTTAATGAAATTATGGCAGAAATAAGAAGATAATCCCATTTTCCTTCCAATCACAAATATATACGAAGTATAAAAGTGGATCAGTGTAATAGGAGGTACCCATCTACATCATGTAAAATTTCAGTCTGATATCCTGAACAATTTCTGAGATAGCGGGTCATGAATTTAATAGATTTAACATAGGCGGGGTAGGACTTCTAATCTTCCCATTAATTCATGTCATTGGATCGCGGCTCGCTTGCCATTGTTGCCACTCTAAAAGGGGCGAAGGCCATCATAACATCCAGCTACTATAGGAATGCACGACATGACTAAGATTCAATACACGATTTACAAATGGTATCTGAATGAAACAAAGTTTTATGTCAAATGTTTAGATGAAGCACTTTGGTTGGCAGAGCATGTTGATGATGTTACGTAAGACTAGAATTACAGTCCTTTTAAGTCTTAATTGTTAAACCATACGTTAAAATCATCCAGAAACTCTACTTATTACGTAGAGATAATATTTGGTGTTGAATGTCAGCATAACGGAGAATTCCATAACTAGTCAATTCTTCTTGAAACTAAAAATGGTATTAAGCGAAGTTAACAATCGTACTTTTGGACCATCAAGGAATTGTTGCACACACTTGTTGACAACTACTGTTTCTGCTCATTGACTACGTGTAAAACACTTTGGAATATTGAATACATAAGACTAGAAGAGTTCTGTGCCATGGAGGTTACTTTAACTTTGGATCTTCGGCTTTCCGTTCTGCCTAAGCTACAAGCTTGAATTACCATGACGAAATAATTTGACAACCATTACTCCCCTATATTTTGAGTCAGCTAACTAGTACCAATGCTGCGGGACCTCAGACTTCTGTAATGAGGTACAACCGGGCAATAGGGCTGGGCTGTAGATGCGATTTACTTAAAAGTATGGCTACTGCAGGTGAATCTCTGGAACAGAGTTGTGTTGTGTTGTGCAAGTAATTCTACGTGTGAACACAAAGAATTTTAATTGCGCACTAGGTTGAGAAACTATGTCACAGCGAAAAAAGTATAAGAGGAGCTGTGATTGTATTTCCCAAGTATTAAAAACTAGTATTGTTAACTAAAGCGTTTGATACTTCTAGAACTGTCATGTTGTACCATCTATAGATGCTGTAATTGCAGCAGAAGAATAAAAGCAATTAAAGAACGAAGAGGAATCTCTTTAACATAAAATAGTGGTTTTGCTGCAATACGGAAACATGCATGTAATGCGTTAAATAAAATTAATATGTTTTATCAGTATTAGTGTATACTCAGTGCTACCCATTTTCTGGCATGTGTGACTGAATGTGGTTTCAGTGACCGTCTGACTTCTGTTTTAGAAAGGCCATCAATCATTATTTTGGTTATTTTTATTTTATTGCTGCTATGTGATCGCAATATGTAGATACATATTTTGCCCTTAGAAGGACATCAGTCATGTTAGTGTCGAGCCTAATATAGAAAAAAGAAAACTTTGATTATGTTGGAAATGACATTAAATCCAGTTCACGGGTTAATGCGGATGACTACTGTTTACAGTTTCGCGAATTTGTGAAGACAATGAAAGAAGACATATTGTAACATATATTCAGGGATTTTATCAGGCAATATAGGAGTAAGATAAAGGAAGAAGCAGCCTCTAACGTATAAATGAAATGTGATTTAATCTGTACGTATGAAAGATATGGGCTATAGTGGACAGATAAATCTCAAAAACAGTTTGAATTCAGATGCAGGCAAGTGTCGTTGGCCTAAGTGTATCAAGTTCAATATTTATACTTTGTTCTTCCTTCACATTGCCGTTCTTTGATATTCCTGGAGTAAATCAGGACTCATCATAGGAACGTGCGTTTTAATATCCTTAGCTGCATTCATACTATTGCCGGTAAAAAATAGTTATTTCAGAATAACTCTTTTTCTTCAGTCTATAGCTTAATATTTTCCATTCACTCTCCAGCAAGTGTACAAGAAAATGCGGTAAAGCTTTCAAGACGATCCGAGTTTTAAAGTTTTGAAAATATTAACATGTCAAGATTTTAAATCCGCTAGACTGCTGAGGTTTTGACTTCTTCACGGCGTGATTGAGAATTTAGCTTCACAGATCCCTTGGCAACGCTTTGCGAAAATATTATAACAGACCAATAAGTAGCTACTAAGCGACTTCAATGGCAGATATATTTACCAAATTCTGAAACATTCCTTTACAAACGAACAGGATTTGTTTCATCAGTAGCTGATTCACATTCACGACGTGAAACAGAGATACCATAAAAATGGTAAACTAACCCGAGTCAAGTAGAAATAATCTGATATAATTTAAGTACTATAACAGAGAAGGAGATTGGCATCATTTATGCAAGTGGGAAACGCATTCTTGGAATGCGTGATTTGAAGATGACAGGGAAACTATCAGAGTATAGAAAAGACAAGGTGTTTTAACTCTAAACCACATTATTTGCAAATGCTTACACAAGAATATATCGATTTTTTACGATAAAGAATTACACTATGCGGGTAAAACATCCTTTACCTAAGTTCTGGTCTAAATTTAACACAGCTGTGGAAATGCTTTTCTGAGGAACATCCAGATACCTACTGTCATTACTGCGATCACTTCAAGAAACAGTTTAACTATAAATTTGGGAGCCCCAACTTGATACATGCTGTATATGTGAGGAACTGAACTTGGAAATTAAATTACCCCATATTAGAGACGTTTGAAAACGTGCACGTTTGGCTGGGCTACAACAATAAGCCACTTCAGTAAAAATAACTTCTCTTACCTATCTAACGTTGGGGGTAAGAGCCTTTAGAACATCCTTTGAATGTATCGTCTTCTCCCAGTTCTAGTTCGATCTCCATTCTTGTATTCACTTGAAATAGGCCCATATTGAGAGACACAACCTGGCGCATGCACCGTTTGTGGCCCCGTACCTTCTCTCGATTATAATATTTGCCTCGAGAGTATAACACACATCATGGGCACGGCTGAAACGTACTGTCCTCAACAAATTCATTTTAAGCGCTGGCATCTAAACATTTGCTCATTATCAATGTTTATCTGATCGTGATGAATATTCAACCTGAAGGTCGTCAATGGGCAGTAGTGTTGCCAATTCGTTTTCCCGAGATGGTGATAATGCAAGGACAGAGACCCAGTCTTCTCAGGGGACGAAACAATTCTCACACTGGTTCCCTGCCATAAGATCTAACGGGACCGAAATATCTGGCCAGCATAAAACATTGAGCTCCTCTGCTTTTTATTATATACCCCAAGAGACTTCAGTTTGAAAATTGACAGAGAGGCAATCATTAGAGGAAGATACTAACGGATTTTTAATAATTTCATATCGTATCCAAAGTTCTGCAGATAATTTTCCAGGAATGATTCTCACTGTTGTAAAATTCTTAACGCATGTGCGTTTTTCTGTCTGATGTAAATTGCAAGTGTAGTTGCAACCATTTTAATAGAGGAACCCAGCGGGATGACTCAAGCGGTAACGTGTGTGTCCTACATTCAGGAGGTTCTGGGTTCAAAACCCCGAGGCCAACCAATCTGACCGAAGGTTTTTTATGGATTCCCTTGGGCACTAAGAGAATGCTGTGTTAGATAATTTGATCCGCGAAATACTTTTCATCACCCCTTCCTTCTTTATCAGCATTTGGGCGGATCCCCTACTCTGGAAATGCTATGATTTAAGTTATGTTTTCTTGCTTTTCGACAGGCTGCTGAAACATGGGTTGTGAAGTACAACACAGAGGGTGGTAACCCGAGAAAGAAGTTAATATTCAAGTTTCAATTATTTACTATATTGAAAATAATGCTGACATATCGTTGCTTTGACAGTTTACTTTCGTGAGTGCTTCTGAGTTGATATGCTTTCAGCAATGACAAACAGATGTAACTCTTGCAAAATTGTGTTGCATTTATTGAAGTAGACGGAGTGAAATTGACAACTAATAATGCATTTACAGTACTAATTCTCAAATTTTTCAAAAACCATTTCTAGGAATAACCAAGCATTTCTGAGTTGATGGTAGGAATCAAGCAGCCCTGCGGTTGAGGTGAAGTTGGGGATATGAAATTTATGGGCGCGGAATTTGCTGGTAACTCATGTTTTAACTGTTATGTATTAGACATTGTTATTGTGCTGAAAAAAATATGGCTATGTGTTGCAGCTTACGAAAATATGTATCTATCGGTGCGCGATGCAAATACTGTAGTATTGTAAACTTAATCAATTCTACCACTATACTGGTCATATCAATAAAGTTTCTATTTTGGAGCTTTTTCGATTTTAGGTTATAATTTTGTCAATTACTTACCCTTTGTGTATTTATTTAGTAACTTTCTTAAATGTGCATTCACTATAAAAAGAACTTTAATTTATCAACCTTTTACCAATATAACTTTTAAAATTTTTTTTGCGTTTATGAGTGCATACAATCCGTTACTATTGCCATTATCTTTTTGTAATATGCTAAGGCTGTGAAGTCCTCTGCATTTACATTGAATTACGTATAATTTGATAACTTAAGGAAGATAATGAACAGTTTTTTAAGTGCGGCTTCAAAATACTTCTCTTCGTTCTATTTTCAGATACTTCAAACCAGAACATGGAACAACATAATTTTAAATGGATTCTCTTAGTTAAATAATTATTCTTATGGTTACTTCTTCCACTTTTATAGCAGTTATACTCATGCATAAATCAATTTAGTATTTTTGTAGACTAATTTTCACACATAAAAATCAACCAGATATATTATGTTATTTTTAAGTATTTTACAGAAATTTCATGGCGTAATTTTAACCATTTGGAGGCATAATATTCAGGACCTAATAACCACTGGTTATATCGTTTGAATTCCTCCAAATAAAGCTTTAAAATTTAAAATCTCAGAATACTCATACACAAGATAACTGCAATATTTTCTTTCTCTTTGAGGAAAAGCCGGTTTCCTTGTCAGGAAGAAGTTTCTTTATATATTCTTCTTCTAAGCTTCAAACAAAGAAACAATAAGAAAACAAATATATTTTCCCTCCTTTATTTTACTCAGTTTTACTTTCCTTAAACTTCTAATTTGCTTTGTAGCTTTATTATTTCTTACGTTTCTTCTTTGTTCTTTTCGCTTGTTTCCTTTTCCAAGAATGGAGAAATAATGAACCACTACCTACATACAATGAATTTTAATTAATGAGCATATATTATTATCAGCATACTGCTGAATTACCTTACTCTATTTTCAGAAAAAAATACGATGTAAAACTGGGATGGAAAAGCTAGTTTCTTTAAGTTTGCTTGTAAACAAATTTTGATAGTAATATTTACTTCAGTGTTTATTCTCTTCTATTCTCCACAACTTATGAATTAAACACAATCTATTAGCATTTCGGTGGCACATTGGTCTCACACCTCACTATTATATTGTGTATTAAAGAGCTAAGGCACTTGTTGGATAAACGCAATTTCCAGTGATCCATTTCTTTGCTTTGTATTTCTGAAGAAGAGTATTCTGTAAAGTGGGAGGCTCCAGCTAATTCTTTCTACATTTTATTACAAATTTATTGCATTACATATTGATCTTAATTGCAAACATACAGTTTGCTTTTCTTCAAGCCGTCTCAGCAACTTTTATTTCTTAAACTTTCACCATTTCATACTGATAAAATTCTTTATGCCTTAGCAGTGCGATGCAGGATAGCACAAAAAATAAGTATGCTGGTAAGCAGGCAGGTAGGTAGGCTATCTGCAGTTGAAATATTTAATACTCATAATTTTAAATAGTTTCATTATCTCTCAGGCGAATATTAGCTTAATTATATAAGTTGTTTCCATACTCTTAAGGTGATTAGATACTTAAATTAATACGGAATAAACTTTAAGTTGTTCAGATTCCTTTTATACAAATAGGAAAGTGAGCTCTTTAGATTTTATATATCTTATTTGAATGCTCCTTTAAAACAGTTTTTAGCAATTAAATAATTCGTGCAGAATTAAAAATATTAATGCGTGCTGTATGATGTAATGCAATAATTTAAATGCATATTTTGATTTTTCGAAAAGACACCTTTCAGGAATAAGGATCGATCTAGACCCCTTTACCATCTAAGGTCATGTCGGGGGCTTTGCACTTCAAACAAACTCGTTATCAGTAGGTTTTTTTTTACGTTTGGTTTAAATAATTTATTTTCCTACACATTCACTCTCACATACATACTTCCAGACTCTGTGGGGAATAGGGAATAATTCTGGCTAAAGAAAAGTTCACCGCCCTAGCCGGTAATTGAAACCGGGAACTCCGGGTGAGAAGTCAGCGAGCTGACCACTCGACCATGAAGGCAGTTTTGTTTCGTATTGCTAAGAATTCTATTATAGTATTACTTTTTTAATTTTTTACTACAAACATTTTGCGTAATTATTATGCTTTGTCTAAATGACAATCCCTCATGCAAGGGAAGCTGTAAGGAACCTTTCTGTAGAATTCAACATTTAATGTTACCCGAAACTTTACAGAGGAGTATCAATCGAAATTTATTGAAATAAAGAAACTCACATACACATGTATGTGGATGTTGTAAGTTTCTTTATATATACATGTATGGCAGATTAGTTATAGTCGTTACGTAAATAATAATAATAATAATAATAATAATAATAATAATAATAATATATTGTGTTTTCAATTAGCATCCTGAATTATTTGCTGTGTACCCTCTGCGCCACCTATCTATTGTAGGTAAGTGAAGATTTTTATTCCACATATAGATTTGTTTTCGGTATATTACCAAATATTTTAATGTGTGAAATTCACATGACTTCCACTTCACACTACCGTTTACATTTATATCGATTTTACAAAACTATAGTCACCAAATTGTATTACTTTCTTTAGCTTATAAGTAAAATATACACTTTATTCACGTAGAGAAAGTATCCAAAAATTCAGTTATCAGATTTCACCGCAAATACATATTTTGGAGCCCCCGAATCCAAATACAGCATTTTCAGAAAAAAGTTCTGTGTGTGTTTGTGTGTGTATGTGTGTGGGTGCTTGTAGGCAGCATAACAAAAAAGCGAAAAGTCGGCAAACACCAAAATTCGTATTTAGGTTGGGTATCCTCCAAAGATGCCACACGAAAATTATCTGGAAAATTCGCAACAACGTTTCGAAAATTTTGATGTCAAAAATGGTTTTAACATTTTGATTAAAATATGTTTAAGATATTTTAATTGATCAACAAAATCTACATCTTGAGTTTTCTGCGAATAGCCTCTTAAGACCTCTTCATTGTGAATGACCTTCGTGTACTCATAGGTCGTTAGACATAAACTTCCTACACAAAAATAGGTCTTATTATAACATACAATATATATTGCATACGTTTTTTAGAGTTAACTGTTTCCGAGATATTCCTTGATACTGGTTTCAATTTTAAACTACTTAAATTGTTCTCAAGAGAGAAGTGCACATCGTTTCGTATATTTGTTTTTTTACTCCTGGGGGTGCAAAGAGAACCAAATTTCAGTTGTTTCAAATAGCAACCCGCATTTAAAGATTTGACTGTCGCTTTAGCCTCATGTATTCCTTCATTTCCTTTTCACTTATAAGTTAGCAAGCAATAAGATTAGCAGTGCGTAGATAAAATATTTTTCTGTAACAGTTTGTAGAGACAGACATGTGAAGGCCACACATCGGAATGTTTGTGTTTACATTTAGCATCCTGACTTATCCACTATATACTTTTTCTACAACGTATACGAATAGTAGTTAAGAGAATATATGGTATTACACCTAAAGATTTGTTCACGACATTTCACCGAAGATTTTAATGTGCTAAATTCACATTACTTCCTATACACACTACTGTATGTTTTGTTATATATTCGACAAGCTACAATCACCAAATATTATTATTTTCCTAGCCTTTGTACATAAAGGTATAATTTTCCTGCGGTACCATAGCAGTAAAAGCGATGTTGATATTTCACCAGAACAATATTTTAAGGTCACCTGAAACTACAAAAATGCATTTTTTGAAACAGATCTCTGCATGTGTATGTGTGTATGGAGAGCATAGCTCAGCTAAAAATGAAAATACCGTTAAATATCAAACTTGGTATTTAGGTTCACTGTCTCACAAGGATGTGAAACGAAGATTTTATAGAAACCTTCCCCCCCACGTCAAACTAATATTTGCATATGAAAAGTTTTGAAAATTTTGTTTTTCTCAAAATGGCTAACGATTTTGATTAAAATACAGTTTATTAAATATATGTATGGATAAGATAATTAAAATGTATATCTTGAATTCTCTGCTTATAGCCTCTGAAGACCTCTTCATTCTGTATGAATCTTGCATAACTGGCAAATTGTAAGCGATAGACAAACGATCTCTTTAAAATACAAAATTTCGTAATACACCTATTTTATAGATTTAATCGTTTCCGAGATATTGCTTGTTATTGGTGTCAATTTTAAACTACCTGCTTAAAATTTCTCAAACGGGAAGTCATCTTTCGTTTCAAATGTTTTTTGTTTGACTTCTGACCATGCAAAGCGAATGAATTTCAATTCTTCATATAGCGAGCAGCGTTTAAAATATATTATTATTGCTTTAGCCTAGTATATTTTCTTAGTTACCTTCTACTTAGAAGGCGGCTAGTCATAAGATAATGTCTGTTGGTTTTCATCTCGACTAGCAGGATGTGGAAAAAAAATAATCCTTTGTGAGAATAGTTTTTGACGACAGGTAGAGAAATTCATGAATGGAACAGGAAATATGAAGTACATACACAAAATCTGATTTGTAGAAAACACATAATTTATTATATATACGTGTTTATAGTAGAGTTGACCATTTTCGAGATATTCCCTGTTGTTGGTTTCAGTTTTAAATTACATAATATTTCTCAAACGGGACCACGAAAAGCAAAACGAACCTTAATTGTTTCTCATGGTGACCAGCTTTTAAAAGATGAGACTATCGCTTTAGCCTAATGTTCTCCCTTAGTTACCTTCTTCTTTTAGGAAGCAAGGAAGACCAACTCCGCTAATGTTTTCTAGATTAGCATGACGTAGATAAAAATAACCTTTCGTATGAACAATTTTTTGTGGAACAGCTAGAGAAAGCTAAGCGAATTGAACACATTTTCTGTATGTTTTATCAAATTAGAAATAAATAACGTGTTATTTATAGACGCTCTTTAACTACTATGGTTCTCAGCATCTCATTCTAAATTGGGTGTGAAAGACCGCTTAATTTTGCTCAGAGGCCTCTCTATCAGGCTTGAGGTTCTTTTACGTGCCGTAAATCTACGACACAGGACCAACGGCTTTACTTCCCTTCCGAAGGAAGCCATGCTAAGGATTTTTACTCCCGAAAAAATCCATCGTCCTCCGCCGGGTTTGAACCTGGACCTTGGGTACATGAAATTAGCATGGTAACCATTACACCACGTAAGGCGACTTTAGGATGATAAGTTTTAGTTTCTCTACCAAATACTGTATATGCACGTGCATAAGAGAGAAAAGGTATTGTAAGCCATCCAAAACCTTAGTACCTACATTTCCCCGAAATATATATTTTGAGGACCCCTGAATAAAAACTAGAAACAACTCCATGTGTGCTCGTGTGTGTAGGCAGTATATAACTCAAAGACAGAAAGTTTGTTAATTGATGTTTAAGTTTAGCAAAGAGATTTTCAGGAAAAATCCCTTTGGATTTTTTTTTATTTTTTAAAAAGTGGTTCAGCGATTTTTTTTATTAAAATGCATGAGAAATATAATTCTTATCTTAAATATACTAGGAATAACTTTTGAAATCCTTTTCATTCTGAATAACTTTTGCGTAACTACTAAACCGTAAACATGTAGAACACGTTAAATCATCCAATTAGTGATATACATTTTCACCCTAGAGCTAACCTTTTCCGAGATGTCCCTTGTTATTCGTTTTAAAATGTACAATATTTACACTTTGCCTAAAAGGGATGGTGTTAATCACTTTTCCCTTTCTGTAGCACTTATTTACAATGTAGATTATAATTTGCGAATCTATTGTATTCCAGTAAAAATTGAATACCAAGATTTTACAAAAAATACAGGTTTCGAGGTCCCGTGAAACCATAAAATAGGTCCGTGTATGCCTGTGAGTGCATAAGGGACAGCATCACTTAAAATCGAAAAGTCCGTTAAGTAATAAACTTGGTAATTATGTTTAATTTCTCCTAATCATGATACACGAAGATTTTCAAGAAAGTTCTCCAACCCCAAACTACGCTTATATGGGACATTTTTTTCGAAAGTGTTGATTTTCTCAAAAGCGGCTCTAACGATTTTGTAAAAATACACTTTAATCAAGATAATTTCATAACAAATGTAAATATTGTATTTTATGGGAATACACTTTCAGCCCAGTTCTTTCTGGAATATTTTTTGTATAATTAGTAAACCATAAGAAATAGACAGAAACCTACTGGACAAAAAAGTTGAGCTCATCAAAATACACAGTTAATGTATTATACATGTTTGTTGTGCAGCGAATAATTTCCGAGGTATTCTATGTTATTGATTTCATTCTTAATATCTTTATACATTTCTCAAACAGAAAGTCATTAATGTTCCTTTTGTTTTACTCCTGGGCATGCAAAGAGAAGCAAATTTCAATGTCAGATGCATTTTAAAATATTTCACTATCGCTATTGCCTAGTGTATTCCTTTAATCCCCTTCTACTTATAAGGAACTAAGCAATATAACAATGCTATTAACGTTTATTTGGAGGATTAGCAGGAAGTAAATAGAAGAAGAATCTTTTTGTAAACGTTTGTTTGCAGAACAGGTAGAGAAAGTCCTGTAAGTAGAACACAAGGTTTTGTCATCCTGTCATACAAAGGGAAGCGAATTTCAATAGCACCACATAGCGACCGAGTTTCAAAAGTGTTGACTACATCTACGACCTAGTGTATTCGTTTATATCCTTTCTACTTAGAAGCAGCTAGATAATACAGCCATTTATTATATTGTTTATTTCGATTAGATCGAAGTAGAGCGAAACATAAGCTTTTGTAAGAAAATTATTTTGCAGAACAGGTAGAGAAAGTTATGTGGATGGAAAGCAATAAATAGTAATGAGATTACCCATTACAGTACCAGAATTATACAGTTGAGGGTATAATGTATAGTTCCTATAATGTAAGTTTTTATACACTTCTGGAACCGAAGTGAAAAGAAAAGTGGAACCAGCTGTGAGAAGTCCAGCTCCCGAGATCCAAAACCTCGTGTGAGTGGTAAGGAAATATTCTGAAAGACCTGTATTTTTCATTTCTGTTCTCGCGTGTTGTGGTAGGGAGAGCTAATGAGTGCTACTCGGAGTACAACTTGCCACTCTATTGGAACCGCCAATTAATTGCAAAATAAAACTAAATCTATTTTGAGATAGTTGGATAAACTCATATATTTGTTTGTATTGTGTAATTTTTATATATATTACTTATTATGTGCTGATTGAAGCAACCTGATATAAGCTACAGATGAGTTGAAGCTTTCAGGGAATTCTAAAACTAATTTCCGCGGTTCTAGTGCCCAAAATCAGGCCAGGTCCTATCCCCTCCCCCCTGACTACTGAGCTTCCAAGCTGCTCATTACAGGTGACATGAGTTGCATGCAGTAGTGAAAGTTTCTTTTTTTTTTTCGTATTCCTCCGTTATTCCCATAAATTTCCTTTGCTTTCCGTTTTATGATAAATACACGTTCAAAATCACACAAACACCCATGCCCAAAGCGGGACTCGAACCCACGATACCCTGCGCCACGAAGCACCAAAGCGAGGCGCTTTAGCGAGCGTGGCCTTAGGGACCGGCGAAGGTTGCGACGATTAGCACTCCGAGTTCCTATCGGCCGGTTAATGCGGTTTCCACAAACTGGAATCGCTGCTTTTCTCTCAAGTAGCTCCATAATGGCCCCTAAAGGACTTCACGAGACTGAGTGTACCCCGGACCAGATCTCCCAGTGAGAAAAAATCCCCACGCAGATAACGGGAATGGGAAACAGCTGCGTTACCACCGCGCTAAGGAGACGACCTTTTAGGGAATTCACTGAAATCATAACTCAGATTTTACAAACTCTTACTTTTGCTGCACTTAAGTTATGTACGTATGATATTCTGGTAAACATACTTTCCATAAACTCGGAAATTATTGGCTATAGTAAATGCGTCGGACTTTGAACGTTCTTCACTCGATCTACGGCTAGAAGGCGAGGATTGTTCAGTGTCTTTGACACCCTTCCACAAATTTCACCAAAATAAATGCAATAAAAGGAAACTAAGAGAGAGGGGGGGAGAAGCGAAAGGGGAGATTTTTACCATTCAGAATATCCAGGATATTTTTTATTCTGCTGGAAACTTTAGGAAGCATTAGTGATGCTTTAAACTCTGTCCCCGTTGTTTGCAATATAGGTACGCTTTAATTTCAGTATTACATTACGATCTCACATGGTGCACATTACCAACGGCTTAATATTGCTAAAGGGCCTGCGCCAGTCAACCGCTAAATCCCTTTGTACAATTTATGCTTTATTTGTCCGTTAACCAATGTTGGTCCCGCAGTAATAATACCTCTAAGTTTAATAAGTCTCTCTCTCCACCAGATACACAAGCAATTACAAAGGTTGACAGGTGTAACCTTTATTACGAAAATGATATGTCAAAGTGTTCAGTGAATGTAATGGAAAGTATTACAAAGCTAAAGTTCAGAAAGGATTAAGTGTAAAGCGACATCCGCATATACGCTGTTTTGTATCTCGCTATATGCTAACGTGAAATAACATTACGTTTTACGCTCCAAACTTACAAAATGAAACAAAATGAAACAAAATAATGAAAGCGTTTATAGTTAGAATACACACACACAGGCTAATTTGTGCTAAAGGATGGAAATTGCATTTTCTGATACCAGTGATAATTTTCTTTTTGAGGTTAATAGACGAGAATACGATGCTTCTCACTTAATTGATTCCATTGTAAGAGCATATTTCGTTTCCAAAAGGTATGGTAATGAAGCGACCTATTGAGAGGCATTAAATAAATAAGAATTCTGTAACCACCCTAATATCGAGAATGTATAGCATTATTTGGTATCGTGAAGTAAGCGATAGCTTCAGCCTATATCACTCACAGCTGAACATTATGCAGCCTTATAGTAATTGCTGCTAGTCGACAATGACTCGCAAATTTCTTTTATTTATTGAAGAACCATAGATATATCTGATGTCAGGCTTTTGGCATATCGGAGAGAATTTTTTTTTATGCACGCTCTTTAACTGCGTGAAAGACCGCTTAATTTTGCTCAGAGGCCTCTCTGTCAGGCTTGAGGTTCTTTTACGTGCCGAAAGTCTACGACACAGGACCCACGGCTTTACTTACCATGCCATGCTTAGGATTTTTTACGCCCGAAAAATTCCATTGTTAATTTGAACCCGCGACCTTGGGTATATGAAGTTAGCATTGTAACCATTACACCACTGAGGCCAACGTAGCAGAGAGAGCCATACTTGTAAAGCTACAGATTATAAGCTACAGATTCCTTTTTATTGAATATGAGAATAGAGTTGTTTCACATATATTCTATTTATTTCTTCATACGACATTTAACAAAGAAAATATGAAATTGTGTTACTTACCCTTTCTTTATCTTGCATTGCTGTTTATATTTAAATCATTTTTCTTCTTCTTAGCCTCCGAACGAGCGAGAAGGCTCCGCGTTACCATATGAGGCTCGCATTTCGGAGTTCGAAATTCAATTCCCGTTGGACAGACCACTGTGAGCCAGATTTTCCCAGTTGGCAGGTAAATGCTATGGTGATTTCTGTAATAATGTCAATGTATCTGTCCCCAATTTCCTACCTTTAACTTGCTTCTCATGTTTCAAGGTCAGAGGATGAGGGGAATGGTGGTGGAATTCGCTTGGCGTAACTGTCTGCCTTGGCATTTGGCGAGTGACGAACTCATATGCCGGTCTCCGTGGCCACGCTCGCTAAGTGCCTCGCTTTGATGCTTCGTAGCGCAGGGGATCGTGAGTTCGAGTCACACATTGGGCATGGGTGTTTGTGTGTTTATAAACGTGTGTTTTTGAATATAAATGTGTCAGTAAAAAGGAAAAGATAAATAGGTTAACAACGTAAACGTAGGAAACAGAAGGAAAAATAAGAGCAAGAAAAACTCCGAGCGGGATCTTTCCTTTGGGATATGGCTAGTATGGGTGACGTCGGGATCTCACACCTAGAGACGTTAGGGACCCCGCCTACGTTCGAGCCTGCCGCACTTGATTATTTCGCCTTCTATGTACTCAGCTTCACCCATTCTACCAGAGATTAAGTAGCTACAATAGTCTTTCTAAGTGCTTCCTTGCGAAATTCTTCCTTCGTATCTGATCTACATCTATATAATATGTCTAATTCCACATCCTTAGTTTTATTGCGTTTCCTTTATTTCTGTAGGCAAAAATTATGTATTCATAGGTCCAAGCTCCTATTGAGGTCATTATTTTCTCACCTTTGCTGATGTCGATAGTGAATTTACAGAAACTTCTTTTGTGAAATTATCACGTAAAGAAATTCTCAAATATTGTGGAATTCTTTCTGGTCATAAATGCCTAACGGTGAAGTTTAAATGGTATGTATAGTTGTGGCATATAGCACGTGAAATTTTAAAACATAATTTTTTCTTTCTTTTTAATTTGTTCCATTTACCAGGTGTCATATTTCACATGCACAGATATCCCTTCGTGCGTTAAAAGAGTTGCAGAACTCATTGGGGCAATTCCAAAGAAACGCAAGTCAGTGGGGAACAGGTTCATTAACGCGAGTGACTTTCGTTTTACTGTTCTTTCTTATCAGAAAAGAGGGTGCGAGAGCAAAACCGCAATAATAACAATACTATCGAGAGTAGTAGTAGTAATAATAATAATAATAATAATAATAATAATAACAATAATAGTAACAATAATAATAACAACAGAAAGCTAACAAAATGGCAGTGAACCACATGGGCTCTCATATTTGCATGGTCTTCGTTGTAGCACCGTTATATTTTCATTTAACTCTACAATACATACAGTCCAAAATGTAAATAACATTTTAAAATATAGCTATGGACAGATACTAATAGGTCAAATAAAGACATTCCAGTTATTTGCAAATTTAAAATGTTAGTTTATTCCCCCGAAAATCTCTCTGAGTGAGACTATTCGGTCTAGTTACGCTTTTCCTGTATATTATCAGAGATTGTACATTCTAACGCCAGCCTGGGAACTGCATCCCAATGAGCACAATCCGCTCGTCGTCTTTGCTGATAAGTAGAACTAGAACATATGTAACTCACACTACTGCGCCTGTTCCCCAATGACATGTGTTTACTTGGAATTACCCTGTTTATTTCTGCAACACTTTTAACGCACGAAGGGAGATCTGCGGTGACTTTGGGCCACCTTTTATGTGCCACCTTTAACATCTAGAGCACATTGATAGCTTTGCCTTTGGAACAATATGTGATGATAATGGTGTTCACCCATTTACCGTATCCTTCGTTATGTTATTATCCTTAAATTTACAGGCGCACATTCACACACTCGTTCATATTCTCAGTCTCTGGGGAGAAGAGGAAATAATTTTAGCTAGAGAAGAATTCAAATTCCCCGCCAGAGATCGAATCAGGGATCCCTCTCACAGCAGTTCGACCTTCTTGTTTTCTAACATTTTTACTATTTTAAAAGCCTCATATTGCAATTTTGCTTCAAACTTATTCAAAATTTTTAGCATAGCTCGCTACAAAATTCCCGTTGAACTCGCTCAACAGCTGTATGCGATGCATTTCTAGTAAAAACTGCAACCCGGGCAGGGCTTCCTTGCCCTTTTTTATATATGCTGGTTTCGTGGCTGGAAATTTCCTGAAGCCACAGCACGTGCCGTACACCGCCAAGGTACCCAAACTCATTCAGGCTTAACAACGGGCGGCTTCAGCGTCAAAGAAGCTTCCGAATGAGCACGTTTACACTAACGCGCATGTAACATTGGATGCCAACAATCAGCTATTATTTAAAAAGCAGGGCTTAGTCACCCTATTTATAGCTAATGGAATTCTACAAACTTAATCATTGACTTGTTTCTGATCATATTTTGATATAATGCGATCTTAGCTGCTACCGTGTACTTTAAGTTATTTTTACATGTGTTTATTTCTGTTTTCTATTCTAAGATTTACCTATTTTACTATGTGAGAATGCCAGTGTCTACTACTTTGCAGGGCATAAAGAAACATGCAACACCTACAGCTACCACAATATGTATCAGAATACTATATATCACTTGTTTCAGAAGATTATTTCTCCATTTCATGCATTCTTGTGTACTTTTAGCCTTGCTCAAACCAAGCCCCCCCACATGTCTGGCTGCGCAGAGCGCTATGCGTGTCGGAAATAGAAGATTTTGTTGGAGGCCAAAAGGCGCGTGAGGTCGCGCGCAATACATTGGTTGTGTTGGGGAAACAGTGCAATTTAAAGCAGCTGTAATTACGTCATGAAGATACCCGAGTTGGAAATAATTGCGACAACACGTTCTTTATGATCATCAGCATTTATGCACGGGGATTAGACCGTGATTGTCCGGCTGGGAATTGAATAAAATCACTTCATTGACTAGAGGGAATTCCATGCCACAACTGAACAAAACAAAAATGAATATTATAATTGAAGTTGAATATCACATACTTGCATATAAAGTGCTTTACAAAATGGGATGTAAGCATCACCGAAAGTATAATTTGACTTTAATTCCTTTTTTCGTAGTTTCTTCTCACTGATTCCATATATACTGTCTGCTTTTTACTTTCTCTACACGTGATGTACCTACTTAGCGTATAGAGAAGATATTGTACTCCACCCAAAAAAGGATACCTAGATTTTACCAGAAGTATACGTTTTAGGGTCCCCTGTATAAAAAAAGAATTTTTAGAAAAAGGTCTGTGTTGGTGTGTGTCCATGAAGAGGATAACTCAAAAACGAAAAGTCGATAAAAGCTCTAACTTGGTTTTTAAGTTAATTATATTCCAAGGATGAGACACCAAAATTCTGAGGCAAAATCCCCCAGCGCAAACTTTTCTTTACGTGGACAAATTTCGAAAATTTTAATTTTCTCAAAAATGACTAACGATTTTGATTAAAATGCCGTAAATTGAAGATATTTAATTGCCAAATAAAGTGTATATGTTAAATTTTCTGGGAATAGTCTCTGAGACCTCTTTATTCTGGAAGAATTTGGCTGAATTTTGCATAACTAGTAAACCGTAAGAGATAAAAAAAGAAAAAAAAAAAAGAAAAGAAAAGAAAGAAAAAAAAAACCTACTGCACAAAAAATGTAGCCCTCGATAGGACCACAATTTACTTGATACACATTTTTTCGTGGAGTTGAGAAATCCCTTGCTATTGCTTTCTGTTTTAAAATACTTATTCAAACGGGAATGTGCCAACTCCTAGCCCTACAAAGAAACCCATTTCATACATATGAACCAATTTTAAAGGATTTGACTATTGCTTTAGCTTTTTTTTTTTCCTTCTACTTACAAGGAAAGTAATAAGATCATGTCTGCTAATCGAGTAGTATGAAGTAGATAGAAGAATAAGCTTTATAACAATAATTTGTCACAGATATGTAGAGAAATTTATATGAATGGAACACATTGGATTTTTACTTTAATACACAAAATTGTCAACAAGATTTATGAACTGGATTTGTTAAGAGTATCTCTGTAGTAAATCGGTCAAAGTGCTGAATTAAAAAATGCAAAATATGCTGCGCTCGATTCTAAGCTGATGAAGGAATTCTTATTTAAATATTGTTATTCCAGAGCCTGAAAATATGAGTACGATAGTTAATGTGTGTTAAGGTAATCGAGAAGTACGTTTTTAAAGTATACTTCAACAATTTAAGCAGTTGTTATAGAAGGTCAAAGTGGTGATACGGTCTTATTTTCTATGGCGGTATGTAAATAAAAACAAACATAAATAAAGCGCTAGCAGAAAAAAAACCACAAGCGATACTGGATTTTCACAGATAGTGAATGCACAGTATAAAAATAAAATAAATGGGAAATTAGGTTCCTCTTCAGTAAATTGTATTCAATACGTTAAGTAAACATTTGTGGTATATTTGTGTTAGATGGATAAGATAGGCACATTAGTAATGTGCACCACAGGAGAATATGATCTGTGCTTCCTGAAATAATTCATAAACAAATATAACGTTAGAATTAATTACTACTTAAAGTTGTAAATTTTATGCAAAAATAATTTAACTCTACTAAGAATATATGACACTCTCACCTATTGATTCATAAACAAAATTGATTTAGAGAGATGCTGTCTTACTATTTTCTTGTGCAGCACACTGCTGTAAGATTTTGCTGTATGATGACACCTGATTTTTACATAAAAGTTTACCACCAAGTTCTTAAAATGTGGTTTTCGGGGTAGTGAAAGCCTTTTCAGCGTACTGAACATAGGCAAAAAGCATGCTCTGCCCTCCAGTTGAGAATGCGCGAGAGGTTTCAATTTGTGACAGCAACACTAGCGCAGGCGGTGTGTCTAGGTAATTCGTTCCAAGGGCTTTTGGCTCAAACATAGACAATTTTTTTTTTTCAAGTAGTGTCATAATTAGCAAGACTTAAGACTTGACTCAATATTTACACTTACGTAAACTATCAATGACGTTAGCAACTTATTTAATAACCTCTAAATATCCAAGTGATGCTATATAGTATCATTATTTCTTCAGAATCAAAAGGTAAACAATTTTAGGTGTTAGAAGTCTTTAACGCCCGTTGTTACTACTTAAGACATCAAAGGCACTGATGATACAAACATGCGGTGAAATGGTATTTGCGAAACACATGCTGGGAAGGAATCGTTCCAGGCCTAAGCTTATTGTACCTCTCCGGCATTTTCCAGTTATGGTAACTGAGACAATCCTAGTAAAAACCTTATTCAGGGAGAACTGTCCTAGCGGGATTTGAATTCTGGACTTAACGTTCACGAGACTGTGTCCTATCCACGCGTGTTGGTCCTTAGTATCGTAATAAAACGAGCATGCGCTAATCATAATATTCTATAACCTTTATAGTTTTTGTGGATATGAACTCATTACGTTTAATACAAATATTGAAATATACCTAGTGTATTTAAAACTTCTGGTCGTCCCCTTTGCGCGGTCGTAGCGCAGCTGCTTACCTGGGTTCGATTTCCGGTACCGGTGTCGGGATTTTTCCGCCGCTGGGAGACCTGGCCGGGGTGCACTCAGCCTCGTGAAGTCCCTAGGGGGCTAATTGATGAGCTATTTGATGTAGAAATAGCGACTCCAGGTCATGAGGACCGCATTAACCGTCCGAGGGGGCTCGAGGCGCTGACCACGTCTCACCCTCCAATACTGCACCCCATCCGTGAGGTCCGTCATGGATCGAGATGAGGGACGCAGCGGCCGGGCGGTAGGCAAAGGTTATTTGTGAGCTATCGTGCCATGGAGCTGTTGTTGTTATAATTATTATTATTATTATTATTTTATTACTATTTTATTTTATTTTTTATTATTATTTAAAACTACTTCTAGTGTCAGCTGTAAAATTGTATCTCAGTATTCTTTCTCTTGTTCTACTTTCATCATTCCCAGTTTAGCTGTGTTGGAGTCGCTAATAATCTTCCAGATTTTGTGGCCTAAAACCACGCTTCATTCATTTATATTTTACTTGAGTGTTTTTGTTATTTCTGAAGTTCTATTAAACATGTATGTGATTTATGTGATACATTATACTGCTGTGAAAGAGAATGAATAGGTTTACTTTTTCGGGAAAATTAAATGAATAAACGATATAAGCCAGGCTTAAATTGGAATCCAAGTTATCGCCGTCCTTTATGTGCCCATGTCTAAAGAATGGTAGTGTACCACCTGTGAAGTGTTGTAGGGGGTAAGAGGTAATATAAATCTGATGTGTTACACTCATATGACTTTCTCTAGCTGCTCTACAAACTTCTTATTAAAGATTATTCTTCATTCTACACATAATCGAGATACGCATTAGCAGAATGTTCTTATTATCTAGCTTCTTATATGTAGAAGGGAATTGAAGGAATACACTAGGTTAAAGTGATAGTCAAATGCTTTAAAAGCTGTCGGTATGCCATTATCATTGCAAATCGCTTCTTTGCTTGGCCAGGAGTAGAGCAAAAGAAAAACCGACACTTCCTGTCTAAGAGAAGTATAAGTACTTTACTATTGAAACCAATAACAAGGAATATATCGGAAACGGTTACAGTCCCAACAAAAACCTAAAGGACATACGTTGTGTTTTGACGAGATCTACATCTTTGTGCATTAGGTTTTGCCTATCTCTTACGGATTAGCAGTAAAGCAAAATTCGGCAAAATTCATCCAGAATAAAGAGGTCCTCAGAGGCTATTCCCAGAAAATTCAAGATATATATTTTATTTGGGATGTAAATATCATTAATATACGGGATTTTAATAAAAGTCCTTATAACCATTTTTCATAAAATTAAAATTTTCGAAAATTTTTACATGTAAAGGGTAGTTTGTGGTGGAGGTTTTTTTTCTTGAAAATCTTCGTGTCGCATCCTTGAAATATACTAAACCTAAATACCAAGTTTGGTATTTAACGGTTTTTTTTTTTTCGTGTTTGAGCTATGGTGTACATAGTCACACACACATACATTTTTCTAAAAAATATTTTTTGGACTCAGGGGACCCCAAAACATACATTTGCGGTGAAAGCCTGACATTGAATTTTAGCATGGAATACAATGCCTTATCTATCCACTATATGCAATACGCATGCGGGCTAGAGAAATTAAAAATAATTCTAAATTGCACTTTCTGGAACGGCATATATAAAATACTAAACTGATAAATAAAGGTATGATGGAGTTCTTTATTGCAACACACCACAGGGGTTCATCAGCAACTGATATTGACTTGGTTATGGAGCGCTAATGATGTAGAATGCGTTGAGAATACGTTATGATGCACAAACGTGGTGAAGGCATAACAATGTCATCTGGCATTACTGAACACTGGTGACGTCAGAACGCCGGAAAATGTAGTCAGATATTTTGAGGACAGCGACTACTCTCCTCGCGTTTTACGGAACTCTGAAACCGATAAAATTCCCATAGTTCTCGTACGATGGTTTTCCATAATGCAAATATTTAAAATAACATTTTTTCAATCAAATGAGTTTGATGAACTCTAAAGGTGTAGCTTTATCGTACAGAAGTATGGTTAATGTATATTGTGTAATAGGAAGTTTAATACTTTTTGGAATTTAATTCTAAAATGCGAACGAACGATGAATATGACAGAAAAATTACGGAAAAGATTGATCTAGTTTACCAAATGAAATTATAGGTAGAACGATGTAAAAGAGTTAACTGAAATGAAAGTTTAATAAAAATAGGAAAATATTTAAGTGTAGTAAGAAATAGATATTAATGGGTGAAGAAAATTAGAAATAAGGAATAGAAAGAAATGTAGAGTGAAAGGAAGAAGCAAATAGGACCTGATAGCTAGGTAACCATGGTATTGGATGCTAAGGGTCCTCAGAAATGCAGCAACTCAGTGACGTGAGAAAATGAGATGTAATAGGTAAAATGTAGGGATATAATTTAAATATTATAGAATTGTAGGTGTGAATTAAACCATGTAATTAATGAAGTGAAATATCTATCTCTCCATCTCTCCCACCCTCCTCATATTCCCCTCTCCATCTCCCTCCCTCTCCATCTATCCATCCCTCCCAAGTCATACACTAGTGCTCATATAGAAGAAGGAAACAGTGTTTGCGGTGCATTTACACAAAAGTAAGCGCAGATTCTGTAAGTGAATGTCAAACATCTACGTGAAGTTAAAAATATGATACACAATGTCTGCTTCCGTGGTCGAGTGGTCAGCGAGTTGGCTTCTTAGCTGGAGGTCTCGGGTTCGGTTTCCCGCAGATGAATCATTCCCTATCCCCTACAGGGTCTGGAAGGTTATATGTGAGAGTGAATGTGCGTGTGTTTGAGGAAAAGAAAATGTTCAAACCCCAACGTAAAGGACCTATAGGCAACGAGTTGCTTTTAAAGGCAAAAGCTCTCTACATGACCATAGATGTTAAAGTGGGCTATATGAATTAAACTACATATGAAATAAACAGAATAATTTTCAAAATGATAATATTCATTAAGTTTAGAAAATATGCATAATAAAGTTGGGAATTTTAGAATATCCGTTGTAAGCTAAGAGCACTGTCTTATCTAAGTACTTCAGACTGATTTAACATGTGGCTTAATGGTTATGGAGACACCTAACGTCTATAGTGTTATCCAAACATCAGTGGAGAGCCATTGCAGTGTCGGACCCCCACATCCGCGAACACCCTAGTGTTTATACATGTGCAACATTCCCAACGGCGTATCAGCAGTCCAGATAGCGACGCCAGCTGCGATTGATAGTTTCTCGGAATGTAACTCCGATAGTTATTACTTTGAGCAAGTTTCAGTGTCTTATAGGCTGCATGCTTATTACATGGTTATTCCTTGTTATTGTGCATCTTGTCACTCGTTAATACACTGTAGCTATTCACAAGCTATATTAAATTCTCCAAACTATACTGATAACCATCTACTTCAACGAGTCGGTCTCCATGGTCGCGGTCGCTTAAGTGCCTAGCTTTGGTGTTTCGTGGCGCAGAGGATCGTGTGTTCGAGTCCCGCCTTGGGCATGGGTGTTTGTGTGTTTGTAAATGTGATTATGTCAGTGTATGTGTAAGTACAAAGATAATGGAAAATAAACAGAAAATGTAGGAAACTGAAAAGGAAAAAAAGAAAAAAGGGTATACAGCGCCGGAGTCCTAACAACTGTATTTTTATAAAAAAAAAAGGAAACGATGTCAGGCAGAGCACATTTATTTGACCTTCAAGTTATGGAATCCAAGGGTACAACAGAGGCGAAAGTAAACAAAGCATCTCTTAGGTCTGGAATAAAATGGAAGCAAATACCGTATTATTTTAGGACGCTCCTTAACTACTGTGGTTCTCAGCATCCTATTCTAAATTGGGCGTGAAAGAACACTTAATTTTACTCAGAGGCCTCTCTATCAGGTTTGAGGTTCTTTTGCATGCCGTAAATCTACGACACGGGACCAACGGCTTTACTTCCCTTCCGAAGGCAGCCATGCTAAGGAAAAAGTCCATCGTCCTCCACAGTGTTTGAGCCCGCGACCTTGGGTATATGAAGTTAGCATGGTAACCATTACACCATGGAGGGCGACTAGGTGTGGGTTGCAGTGGTGTACAAATTCTTAAAGAGAACGTGTAATGAATTAAAGTGATGTAATAATGGTTACTTAACGCTGTAAAATTACTGAAATAGTGCAACTGTGGCTGAAATACACGTAAATACTGCAATTGTCCAGGAGTTTTACAAGTACATATATTATAAACAAAGTATGCATCGTAAAAATATGTGGAATATATCAAAGGTTTCTTTTCGCCATGTGAAGAAATTTAAACACAGTTAAGGAAATAAAAATACTCATTTATTTAAATAAATATATTACCCTAAAAAATATTTAAAAACTCCTACATCGATTTAAGCTTAAGGTTTTAACACTATACTTGTTCCACTAATACAGTATACCTGGGGATATGTTACTGACACACGTGAGTCTCGACGCGCATATAAGGTACTCCTCATTAATTATAGACAAGATACAACCTACTGCCAGTTAAGCAGAATAGTCTAATGTGTTCGCTGACTTCGATAAAAACTAAATGAAGCGAATACAAACATTAGTTGAATATAACTTCCTTTATAAAATCCGAATGAATTGAAAATCAGTGTTTAGTCAGTGCACTTGAGTGCATTAGACATTTTCAGTACCACATAACAGATAGCGAACTTCTTTTCTGCCTATTATGCATTTTGCATTGCTACTGATTTCGTATTTTAATATACATTGTTTCAAAGTTAATACATTTCATTGCAAGCTGCGAATGTATTTTGCCTGATACTATCACCTTGTTAAAAGCTGTAATAGTTAAAATCGTTTTTCTTAATATTTGCTACCAGCAGTTGCAATTGCAGTTGCAGCTTCGTTGCTCTGACCGCGCCGCGGCCGAGTGGTTAGACCACTCGTCTCTCACTCCAAGTGTGGCCCTCATGGTGTAATGGTTAACATGCTACCTTCATATACCCAAGGTCACGGGTTCAAATCCGGTGGACGACGATGGATTTTTTGGGGGCGTAAAAATCCTTAGCATGGCTTCCTTCGGAAGAGCAGTAGAGCCGTTGGTCCCGTGTCGTAGATTTACGGCACGTAAAAGAACCTCAAGCATGATAGAGAGGCCTCTGAGCAAAATGTAGCGGTCTTTCGCGCCCAGTATAGAATGGGATTTCTGAGAAACGCAGTAGTTAAAGAGCGGCCATAAATAAAACGACATTTCATTTCATTTCCATCCCAAGCGACCGCATGTGAGATTTGTGGTTGAGAAAGTGGTGCAGGGGCGGGTTTTCTCCGGGTTCTCCGGTTTCCCCCGCCATCGCATTCCATCTTCATTCTATGTATCACCAATGTCATCGCCTGCGGTGCCATGGTAGTAAAAGCGAGCGTTAAACACTATAAAAAAAAGCTCTGTTGCCAGTCCCCATGGCTGCGCTTGCTAAAGCGCCTCGTTTTGGTGCTTCGTGTCGCAAGGGATCGTGGGTTCGACTCCCGCCTTGGGCTTGGGCTATTGTGTGTTTGTGTGTACATTTATGTGCATTTGTCATAAAGCGGAAAACAAAGACAATAGGAAAGGAAGAAGAATAGGATAACGGAATACAGCACTGGAGTCTCGACCAGCTCCCTAGCGCCAATAGGCTTGCTTTGATATGCCTTATCTATCAGTATGTGTGAAAAGAAAAACGGATACATGTTTAGTATATTCACAGTCTACCTGGACCAAAAAACAATACATTTATTCTGTTTTCCCCGTTCTGTAATATCCACTCCGACTTTGGAATCGACTCGAGAGGTAGACATACAGACCATGCAAATTTCATTTTTCTTTCTCAAGTAACGTAATGCATTTGAAGTCTGGAAAATCCACATTATGTATGCGAATTTATTTAGAATATTCAAACCCCACAAATTAAAATTATTTATGCCAATTTTTAAAATAATTTTCGAGATAACATGCCTTTAGGTATGTAGGGAATAGCGCCTTGGGGAAAAATAGCTATTGAGTAAAGACAAACCTGCTGACGACTCCAAGAGCCACCTGGAAACAACAGGTCATTACGTTTACATATATGAACCATGCCGCGAAGTTTCTCACTATTTCAGAACTGTTTACTTGCGAATCGGAGACGATTCACATGTGAGACGATATAAATGTACATTATTATGCAATGTAATCTATGTATCTTTAGAGCAAATATTGATGCTGATGGTTTGTTGCATAGCAGTAAATAAACTATGTAAGTATTAACATTGTAAGCTTCCCTAAATCGGTCGTATGTGTGTTTACCGCCCACTCAATCTCAATCCCATTCCGCTGTTAATGAAAGTATTCCAGTCTACGAAACAACTAAAGCCCCATTTTCCTTTTATTAGTACCACTACGTAGATAGCACATCATTTTTTTTTTCTTCTTCTAAAAATACAGTTCCGGGATCTGGTCGGGACTCCGTCGCTGTATACCCCTTTTACAAAACATTTTATCGTGTTTTCTGTTCCAAACATACACATATCACAAACATATAAACATCCATACCGAAGGCGGGATTCGAACCTACGATCCCCTGCGCCACGAAGCACCAAAACGAGACACTTTAGCAAGCGCGGCCATGGGCGCCGGTACCATAAACGTATTTACAATACGCTGTGGTAACGTCCTTTCTGTCTCGCTATCGGACCCCAAGACTCTATGCCAAACAATATATAACTAGAACTGGCACGATCTCTTGTCTCATATAAAATGTCGACCAAAGCTCGTCAATTCTTTACAGGATTTCATATTTACTATACAGCGTATCTCGTTCTATTGCCGCCTACATTCTAGAAACATGAATAACTTGAATCCAGAGGTACAGGGTGTTAATGAACTACACCGAAATAATTTGCGAGATTGTGCACGTGACTGATGGAAGTAATTTGAGATCAGCGATGCATGGTCACCGGATAAACATAACACAACTACATAGCGTTAAACGTTTAAAGCAAAGCAGGTTGAAAAAAATGGCTTAGAATGTTTTTAAAACTGTTGCACAAGTATAGAAATATTGATTTTTAGCAGCTCGTTACTACCGTTCTCAAGATTTAATGTTGCAAAAATCTCGAACTAATCACTTGACAGTGCGACACTGAGCATTCATTACTACGTTCTTGAGTTATGTAACCTACTCTAGAGGCGTTTTTTCAACTGCTCTGGTGGCTTAATGCGTAACGCGGGAAGCTGCTATCCCAAAGGTCACGAATTCGACTCTGTCATAGAGTAAATGTTTTTTATTATTATCTTTTTCACTCCAGACGAAGTGCCGCCATACGTGGCGTGCTGGCACTTCAGAAACTTGTAGCCTTTACTTCGAAATTTCAATTAACAGGACATAGGTCTCCTATCTCAAATTACTTGTTTAAGTAATCTATATATTCTGTGAAAATATTTCGGTATAGTTCATTAACACCCTATATACTTAATATATGTGTTGATATATACAACCACATAATAGTTTTCTTTGCTTCTTGCACTACTGCCCTTCCTAAATCTGAACGTATAACTTCTTCCGTACGATAAACAACACATTCATACACCCCATGCGCGCTATAGGCATTGTTTGAAGGAGTATCTGCTAAAGATCAGCAACCGGCACGAGGGCGCTTCAGAAAAGCCCTGAAAATGTTTATGTTGAATTCTGTGGCACTCTTTAAATTATAGGTCAATGCTCCTCAATAATCCTTATCTGCATTAATTGCTAAAATAAGCCCGAGTATCATAAAACAGCTAACCGTGGGTCTCCACTACGAAATGAAAGCGCCTAAGATTTGCATAACTATCGTTGAGGAGGTATAGCAAACATCAACAGTAGAACTAATTTTTCCTGAACTACAATAACACTTCATCATCCGCATGATGAAAAAGTGTCTCAAGAAGCAGTGGAAGTTAGAAAGAAGTTGTTTGAAGGGGCAATCGGCGTTGCACATAATCCTAATCTTTACATGCTGTTACTTGGCCTCTTGTTTTCTGGCATGTTCATGTTTATAAAAATGCTTCCAGCGACCCATTTCTGAGAGGTTAAGGTACTTTAAACACGGGAAGCGAAAATAGGACGGGAAATGAATGAAATGGGTGAAATGAAGTCGAGGAGAGCTTAGAATTAACTGATGTCCAACTTTCAGGGGCTTGGAAAAATCCTATAAAACGCCTTTCTATTCAAATAACCCGCCTGAAACAAGATTCAAACTTGGGATTTCTTGAATGTCGGGCAGAAATGATATCTTCACAATATGAGAGTTTTTTCTCCTCAGAAACTTTCAGTGTGACCGCTCTCAGGTTCACTTTAGTATATGAGTCATCGAGATTAGAGACCCTGGAATGCGTAATAACACACGAAGTGCGACGCGACACTCGATTCTTCTCAAAGTTTTGGTTACCAAAAACTTCCAAGAAGTTCTGTGACGTTATTTTCTAGTCATAAAAAGAGGAGAAAGTGTAGTTGTAGTGATTGTGCTGAGTCGTGAGTGACACGAGGTTAGCGCACAGAGGCCCGAGAGCCGTGGATGGAGAAAAACATCATCTGTCTACATGTCGAAGCGCCGAGTGAATTATTTGTAGCAGGGAATTAAACACTTTAATTGTAAACAATTTTTGAGTCAATACAGATATGTGTTACAGTCTAAAAAGTATAAAAGCACGTTGGGCTTTTACGTTTTAAACACATTATTGGTTTTTTCGTACACCTGCGAATATAAACAATAAGATAAATGTTTTGCTCAAATAAACATTTTAATTAGGAACAGATGTAGATTAAAATATACTCGTAGACTGAAAAGCATGGAGCGATTTTAAGTACACATGTTTACATTACTTATTAAATATCAGTTCAGAGAAGTAACCTTCAACACTAGGGCCATTTTGAACAAGCCGATTAAAATTTCATTAAAACGTTAGCACACATACATTTGAATTACAGAATTCAAATGAGATATGCTCGTAAGGCAATGTACCTGTTAAATGTTGAAAATCTTCAGTGTGCAATATTTTGTTGAAGCTTATGCCAGTTATTGCACATAATAACAATAATATGTTTGCCACATTTCACATTTCTGGCTTGTATGGATTTGCAAATATTAATTTTATTGCGTAAATCCCTGTTTTAAATAAAATACTTCTCATGATTCATTTTAAATATATTCTCATCAAAAATTTAGTTTTCAGATTAGGTTAGTAAGGTTTACAGTGTTATATTCTTTATTTACTAGAAACTATTACCTTTTATACTCTTCAAAGTGCTTTATTTTTCGAAAGCTTACAACTTTTTTCTCTAAAGTGGAAATTTCTTTTTAAAAAAGGATATATGGTAGGTAGTTTTCTTTAGTGCAGTTTTGAGAGGCAGTAAATATTTTTGAAAAAACTAGTAAAAATAACATCATGGAGAGCATTTTGGATATGGGAAAATGTTGAATAAAACTTTACGAGAAAACAAGCTTTAAAGTTGGGTGTACCTGTCCATTTAAAGCTTCCGATATTTGGTTGTTCAAATACGCCGAGTGGAAAAACGATATATCTTCTTGAAATTTAGAATTCATATTATTTTATTTTGAAACAAATATAATCGTTTAATGTTTCACATTACGTTATAGATATGGTATAGGTTCAACTTCTGCATGGGGGCAACTTGGACACTACGATCTATATTGATATATCGTGGCTAACATCAACTGGTGGAGGGGACGAAGTGCACCAATCACATGAGGATACAAACAGCGAGCAGAGAGGCCACAGTGACGCTCGGAAGTTACAGACTTCCAGATCTGTCTAGAGAGGGCGAAGAACTAACCTGCGACCAAGGCCCTCCAGTATTCACGGGAAGTACTCTTTCTTTTGATCATGCAGCCGCACAATCTGTCCGATACCGACATACGCAGCGAAACCTAAAAGCAAACCTGAAAGATGAGAAGGCAACATAACGGAAGGTAAATTATGGAAACGAAATTGTTATAGATGAGAACCACCCCATAATTCACTAGCGACCAGAGAAAAACACGAAAACCCGATGCTCAGAGTAAGCGGTCGATGGGAATCGAACTCGTGACCTACGGAAATCGAATGTCACACGTTACGTGGAGTCATCCTGCACGGTGACGAATTGCTTTAATGCCACAGCTCAAAGATTAATATTTGAAACTCTTTAATTATAAAATACAGATGATGACAATTTCTGTTTTATGTGCCCTTAATGATGCTGGTTTTACAGGCAGCTGGGAATACGAGTGGTCTCTCTCTCTTTCCCACATACACACAGGTATGTATGATAATCACTAACCACCTTATGGTGCACTTCTTTAATAACGAAACAATTGCCCAGAAACCACAAAGCTCAATAGCTGGAAAACATTGCTCCAGCAATCCGATAACAAAAGCACTTCTGCATTCCAGAAAAGCATTGTACAACGAATAGGGAGTCCAGTTGGTAAGAAGTATCAAACAATAGCACAGAAAAGAACAAAGCCCAGGCACACTCATTCCCTCCTTCCCTGTGTCCCATGGCTCTTCCAATCTGCCCTTCTACTGGATTTCGTTTTACGTCGGAATCTTAGTCAACCTATACCTATCTTTGTTCTCTTTGTGTAACACTATCAACGCAATGTTGGAACGCTTTAGGGCTACTAAACCAAGATGCAAAACAAAGGCGCAATATTTATTTTCTTTGAAACAGTTTAATAAGCCTATTATCTGCGATTTTGTCTTTAAAATATTGTATCTAGCTCTACTCTCTGTCTCTCCCTGCTCTTCCCTCCCTCCATCCTCTCTCTTTCCCTCTCTCAGGGAAAAACTTTGCTTAATTTTGGTATTAATAATAATGTTTCAGATTAGACAAACCCTGTTTACCCCTATAGTTTCTGAAAGGGAGGTTTTCGAAAACAATACGATAATGATACATATTATTAATAAAAGTCATCTTATATTCGTTAAATCAACTAAACTAACGCGTAGTTGCAGGGTTCGTTGTATCCTGCCCGAATTCCTACAGTATACACACTTATATTTTCTTTAAAACAGGCGTCACCACCTCGCTTGATTTTATGGCGCAGCAAAATAGGCTTGACCTGTGCATGCAGTGGCTAAACACGTGTCATCAATTTTTTTTTAAAGTTTATTATGTCGGGAACAGAAACAAATCCAACATGCAAGCTATCGACTTAAATGTTTATGCATGCCTAAGAGGAATGTTTCCTTTTAACAGAAATTGGTGAAATAAGTATTTGTTTTTCGGCAAAATTCAGCACACAGAAAATTCAATTTGTATAGAGTTAAAGTACGTTTCTTTACAAATTGTGGTCGATCTCAATTAATTGGCAAAATGTCGGTTTATATTCACTGTTATAAATGTGAAATTGTTTATTCATTCCAAATTGATTCCCATGTTGTTGATGATACATCGGAGTTATAATGCTGTTAACCAAGCTAAGAGATTATGTCAATACTATAATAACAGTCATAATTTTTGCATTTATTTATGTTATGACAACCAATTGCCAGCAAACGTATGAAAATATGTATATGTTCGTATCCGAAGTAGAAATACTAATGTAAGACACATAATAGGGAAATTTGTTTTGCCAATCATGAGCCAACAATAGGAGTATTAACTCATAAAATGTGGATAGCATATTTCAAACGGCAAATGCTGCATCCGCTATAGCACTGAAGGTATTATCTGTTCTTGCTTCTCGCGCAATTGGTCGGCCACTGCACAGTAAAAGATCCTCAGGAGCATTGGGCAGATTTGTTCTTCTTGCTTTAATAACATAACAATCAGCTGGTGATCCCTGCTATAAATGTCGTAGTTTTGATCACAGAGGTTTAATGAAGCCGGCACATTTAATTATGTAATATTAGCATTGCTACATTGTTTAAGGATCAGCACATGCATGTACAAAACACTGGCACGTATAGTAAAGGAGCTGTTTAGGTTGATACTGAAATGTGTAGCCCTTTCCTCCTTATAACCCTCTCTTGCACAACTCTAGATACTTGATTGACAAGTTACCTTAACGCAGGCTGCTCCCTTCCACACGTCTGACTCGGAGAACTCGTGCATACGCAACCACAAACCTCGGAGACCGGCTAGAGGGGAAAGTGACAATTAATACATTACTGGGTGAAGGTTACAGCACAATGCTTGCGCTTGCTTTCCAACATATAATTCAGCTATGATTATATGTAGATTGTCCTCAATGATGAGGCGCATTGCATACTGCAAGTATACCATTCTGAGTAGCCTGCTGCTCTTTGGTGCACAGCCAAGTTGGAACATCCGCCCTAGAGGGTGGGCGGAGGGTAGCAATGAGTTGTGTAGATTTTGGGTACCAGAAAGCTATTAAGTTAATACTTACTTTGACAACATTTATTTTATAAGGTAGACAAACAATGTTATATTTATTTTAACTGCTTTAATAGCCATGGTGGCTATTTTAGATCTGCATGAATGTGTCAGTGTAATCTTGTGGAATTAGCATTACTCCTTGATATTTCTCCTTAGGAAAATAGGAACAGCATGCGGTTCTTTGACGCTTGTTACACAATTCAGTAGCCATTGCAGCGCAACATTCTTCTTTAATGGTAGAAGCAGTTTTACAGTTATTTGCAATGTTTACTTAAGCCAATGAATGTATTGGTGAAATTTTATTAAAACCTGAAGATTAATATTGTTTTGTATTTAGCATTTTATTATATTTAGAGCTCATAGTTTGAAGCCACATTTTGTTTTTTAATAACAAATTTAAAGTCATAAATGAATATTTAATTGTTCCTGCTCTCAAATTAAACTTTGAATTCAATTTTTCCCAACTCCTTTGTCCTAGCATTCATCCATTTGTCGTCCGTCCGTCCATCCCTCCCTCCGCTTCACCACATCGTCCCACAACACTCTATAGCTCCTTCACCCCGACCGTCCATCCATCCGCCCGTCCACTGACATTTACATATTAAGATTAATTTCACACCGTGTAACTTTATATACACGTTTACCTAATTAGAATAGCATATGCAATATGATGCTTAAAATCACTAACGCCAAAGCACGAAACTTCAGTAATCACCTACATGTTTTCCCCAATCAAAATATTATTCTCTGGTATAAAATGTTCAATGCATTGTCCGTATAGAGTAGTGTAGAGTAAATCTATTTGTAAAATATATGAAAACACTAATAATGTAAAAAATAAATAAATCAACGAATATACTGTGTCCAAATTTCACACCTATTTCTGGCTCCTGTATTTCCGAAGCGGCTTCGTCTAAAACGGAGAAGCTTTGAACTGGAATTCACAGTTTTTTTTTTTATTGTTTCATTTATATAGCCCCCTTTAACTTCTAAGGTCATATCGGGAGCTTTGCACTTAAAACAACTAATTTTGTGTAAGTTATTTTTTTTCGTTTGGTTTAAATAATTTCATATCCCTCATACACACACACACACACATACACTCTCACATACACACTGCCAGACTCTGTGGTGGATAAGGAATAATTCTGGCTGAAGAAAAATTCCGCGCCCCAGTCGAGAATGGAACCCGGGACCTCCGGGTGACAAGTCAGCTAGGTGACCACTCGACCACGGAGGCACCCTAATTCACAGCTTTTGTCTTTGAACTAATGGTATAAAGATTCCTCGAGCCTAGCAACCGTAGAACTCGAGATGTATAATACAGCTTAAATACTGTACATAGTAATTCTTTATTGGCAATTAAGGTTGTTATGAAGAATTAATTTTGTTTTAATTATATTTAAACGCATAACAATGATTAAAACTGTTCTTAAGCGTTAACATAGCCATATCGTTCTGTTAATCACGGATGGAAGCCAGTGAGGTTTGAAGCTTTTCTGTGACCTCGAGCGCTGGTTGAAGATAATTCAGAGACGGCTGTGTGATATTCATAAACAACATTTGAAGTCACAGTGAGCGGCTAGAATTTCACTGAACTTAGTGTCAAGTAACGTGGGTTGGAGGAGGGAGGCCTATTTAGCTGGCGGTACACGAGAACAAAGAGGTGGTGTAGTGTTGCTAAGACTGGGCGCCTGAAAAGGTAATATCTATTATCATCGGGATGAAAATACGACCACTCTACATCCGTATGTTGATTGGTGAGAGCCCCATTCTGGCAGAATGCAGTGTAACATAACTATTAAACAGAGAATATTTACCACCATAGTTTCTGGATTCCACTAGGAGAATGGAGGCTTGCTTGGATTTAATGTTGGAAGCTGGGTGTCACAAACTTCGGGCATTTCCCGCAAAGATTCAACAAAAGAGGTGCAGTTCAGTGGAGAATGGAAGAGAGGAAGAGTACATAAGATCGAGGGTATATGCAATTTTAAGCTTATAATCATCTTTCACTATAGTTTATATCTATACTTTTTTATGTATAATATGTAATTTGTCGTATTGTATATAACACTGATTATACTGTAAGATTTCAGAGACACGAAAAGATTAATTGTGATCATAACCCTGCGATATTTCAATTTCCAAATGCAATATGAAACTGTTTGACAGTAAAATTCCTTCTATCATAACCAAATTATCAAGGCATGATAGAGTATAGTGCAAATCTGCAGCAATGAGCATATGTGAAATATCTTATTGATTTATCATAAACATCATTTGTTTAGCCCCATTACACCCATCATGTATGATATTGGCTCTAGACAGCGTTAATTACGAAATTAACTAATGAAGTTTAATCATTATTGCCTGAAGACTGAAACACCCCACTTCATGAAAAAAGAACATGTTTTATTTATAGAGGATCTATGAAGCTGCGGTCGTTAGCGTCCCGCTCTATATTGGGCGTGAAAGACCACTTATCTTTGTTTAGCTTTATCAGGCTTGAAGTTCCTTTATGAGTCGTAAATCTACGATACGGGACCAACGGCGTTACTTACCTTCCAAAAGAAGTCAAGCTATGGATTTTTAACCCCGAAAAAGTGCATCGCCCTCCACCGCATTTGAACCCACTACCTTGGTTACCAGAGACTGGCATGCTACTCTTAGAGCATACAGGACGACTCACCTCATGAGTTTCTGTGAACCAGAACTACTAGAAAACAACAGAAACCACCATGCAGGATCCAAAATTGTTACCACAATTCTATAGAAAGGTTGGAATACACAAGAGGAAATCGAACACTTTGCTGGAAATGGATCAGCAGAAGGTGTGGACAACTTAGCCTCATTAAAGCAACTAGAATTCACCATTGTGGATTTAGGGATTTAAAGCAGGATGTTCTTCGTCAACAAAGGTACAGTAGGAGAAAATGATATTGAGTCCATAAATTACTTCAGGATTAGTGTACTTTAACCAACGTGGAAGTAACTGATTTACTTGTACGGGCTAAAGAAGCCATGCCAGCCTTTTTCGAAAATGTTAGAAACAAGTATGTTCTACATAATTCTCTGTGGGATGAAATAGTTACTAGCATGGGAATAGTATTTAGTCAAATTATAATTATTCATCTCTCTAATAGTTCGGTCATTTATTTTTACTATCTATGATTTCATATTTAAGTTTTCTATATTTCGTTTGTACATATATTGTATTGGGCAGTTTACAGTGTCCGTAAGAGCTTCCCTCTTTGTAGGGCATTTTCAATACAAATATATTCTATTCAATGTCCATAGAGGCTTATGTATTTCAGAATGGCTTGAAATGGCGATGCGAAAGTAACACCCAACTACACTCAGTCGGCACAAACCGAGAATCGAAGCACATCTTTTAGAATTAATGTACTATAAAAACTCCTACATCTGCAATATACTGTATGAGATCTGAAATGACGTTTGTTTCTGTACCCCAAACTATTAAGATGAAACATGCTGTAGAGGTTTTGTTATCTGACTGGTACTGCTGTAAAGCTTGCCAACGTGCTCGACAGTATTGTTGATTTTACTAGAGAATCCTTTTATCACAGTAATCTATTGACGTAATACTGGGAAGCGCTGGAGAAATCTGCTGGCGTTTCCCGTCCTATTTCTTGATAAATTAATTTTGTGAACTCCGGCCTAAACCAGGAGCTGAAGAGGAACATTCCATTCTCCATCATTCTTTTGTTCTAGCGTTTTAATCGGTGATGTATATAAAGTTATCATTTCACAGGTAAGCCAATTGTTTCATGCAACTTCTGTAGTTCATTTGTTTTCTTATATGTCACTAATATTTAGAAAAGTTACGTGTGACGATAGCTTATAATCTCTTCCAATGAATGGGAAGGACCGTGATAAAGATAGAAAAAGGTCTTATGTGTTACACTCACATGACTTTCTCCAGCTGCTCTGCAAACTTCTTTACACACAATGCTAATCGAGATAAACATTAGCAGAATGTTCTTATTACTCAGTTCCTTTTAAGTAGAAGGGACCTAAAGGAATGCGCTATACCAAAGTAATAGTAAAATGTTTTAAGCTATCGTTATGCGATTGTCAATGCCACTCGCTTCTTTACTTGGCCAGGAGTAGAACAAAAGAACTACGGACACTTTCTATCTGAGTAAGTATAAGTACTTTACAATTGAAACCAATAACAAGGAATATCTCGGAAACGGTTACCTCCACAACAAATACGTAAAGGACATAAACCGTGTGTTTTGACGAGATCCACATTTTTGTGTAGTACTTTTTTATTTGTCTCTTACGATTTAGCAGTTAAGCAAAATTCGCAAAATCCCTAATAAAGAGGTCTTCAGAGGCTATTCTCAGAAAGTTCAAGATTCACATTTTGTTTGCCATGAAAATATCTTTAATAAACGAGATTTTAATCAAAATCGTTATAGCCATTTTTTTTAAAAAATAAAAAAAATTGAAAATGTTTCCATGTAAAGAGTAGTTTGTGGTGGGGGTTTTTCTTGAAAGTCTTCGTGTCCCATCCTTGGAAGATATTGAACTTAAATACCTAGTTTGGTTTAATGGACTTTTAGTTTTTGAATTATGCAGCCCACAGACACACACACAGACTAACATACACACACTGACACACAAAAATGTTTTTTTGGATTCAGGTGGTCTCAAAATATATATTTCCAGTGAAGTCTTGGTAAAAAATTTTTGGTGCAATATAATACCTTTTCTATACACTGTTTACATAGTACTTATAGAGAAAGTAATAACAACGTTTTATTTTTTGTAAAATGCACAAAAACTTCGGCTCATTGATTTCTAGTACGCTTTGAAGTTGTTTTCCTGAATCGAGGGAAAGCAAAGGGTAAAAAATAATCAAAATACATACTTATGTCCATTGTAAATACAGATGACAAATGACTCTCAATCATATTGCTCAATGTAAAATATTAGGTAATATCTCTTTCATTCACCTGGTCCTATTTTGCACCGTTTGTGCTTGGTACGTACTTACAATCTGTGATATGTCTTGAAAAGTTGTCATTAATGGTCTGAGAAGCGTTTACTAGCACCTGTATTTACTTTACTTGACATTATACGTTCCTTAATGGATGTGAGAAAATTGAAATGAGTACAGGACTGAAACTGTAAATATACAGGATGATTTCTGGTATTACAAAAATTGACAGATAGCAATATGATAGGTACTGCATACACTCTGCAATGTATTTCCAGAAATAAGACGATTTTAAGCTATAAGAAAATCACATCATGATCGATTATGCCAAATATTACATATTTTCGGGTGTTTTGCATTTCGTGACAGATAAAATGTCTATGTGATATTGCAAGACATCCGGGTAATAAGGATTTCTTAAGACCCATAAACACTTTTAATAACTCTAGCTTTGAGTCGGGCTGTAAGCGTAGTAGATATATTTCTATAAGTCAAGCAAAAGTTTAGTTGCAAAATGAGCTAACAAAATCTTAGTAACCTACAAAAACCAGCTCTAGAAATACTTCACACGCAAGCGCGCGGGCCCACACGCCCACACACACAAACACACACACAATCCACATTTTTTATCTGGGGGGTGATAACTGTTGCTTTTTCCGGAGTCAGGCCGGGACTCTGGCGCTGTATACCCCCCTGTTTTACTTTTTTCCTAAATTTACTGTGTTTTCTGTTTAATTACTGTTCTAATGTTCCAATATTCACATACATATTTCACAAACATGCAAACATCCATGCCCAAAGCGGGACTCGAACCCACGATCCACCGCGCCACGAAGCACCAAAGCTAGGCACTTTAGCGAGCGTGACCATGAGGACCGGCTTACTTTCAGACCGAGATGACCGATGTTCCAATCAATTGAGGCGAGTTGCTATTTTCCGGGATTTCCTAACAAATGTGGGGTAGCTCTCTACCCAGTGGACTCCAGCCTCATTTGAATATAATTCATTCTAATTAATATTTCTACCACACCTAAGTATTTAAATTGTGTCAGTTTATCCAATAAAATGTATAGACGTTTACCATTCTCTAGTCATGCTATCTTCTTTAGATGATATATGCCCAAATAGTTTATCTTGTTTACCTTCAGTACAGTTTTCCCACATGTTTTGCTTAGTTTCCTCTGTAACATTCTCTTCCAACTTCGCAATAATCTCTTAAATGTAATTCTCTCTCTCTCTCTCTCTCTCTCTCTCTCTCTCTCTCTCTCTCTCTCTCTCTCTCTCTCTCTGCAAATTTGGATTCTTCTCAATCTTGTATTTGTTTTCAAGCTTTTTAAGGTATCGGTCCAAACTTTATAAAGTGTTTTTACTTTCTCTAGCCCCTATATGCAAAATGTACATAGTGCTCAGAAAAGTATTGTATTCCACTAAAAAATTCGATCTGGAGATTTCTCCGGAAATGTATGTTTTGAAGTCCCCTAAGTCCGAAAGATGTATTTTTAGAAAAAGGTCCATGTGTGTCTGTGGACAGTATAGGTCAAAACGAAATAACTGTTAAATACCAAACTATACTATGAATCCTGGGACTTAAAGTACTTACAACATGGGGTTGTCATCACAAAATAATTTGAGGTCACCTTGTGGTTTACCGAGAAACATGCGAGTTAGTTGAGAAATTGCAATATTATACAGGCATTTTTCCATGGTAGCTCAGTGGTATAGCAACTGACTAGAGACCGAGAGATCCGTGGCTCAAATCCCGGCTATGGCATTGAATTTTTCAGTCTGACTCTACCTATGTAACTCCTGTCCTACACACGGTTTCTGTGAGAAAACAATTAAAATTATCAACAACAAAAAATGGATTGGCTGTTTATACTAGAAACCATCGGAAAATTTCTCCCGTAGTGGGCCATCGGCAGGCGAAAGGCTCTGCATACGTTGAAGATGATCAGAGCTGCTCGTGAAGTACCATCTATGCCGTACTTTGAGATGTACCAGATGCCACAGCAGTCTTGTACTCATACCTGGATCGTCTTCAGCACAATGTAAAATTGTTCTTGGTCCGGCGTACGAGCAAAGACATGAAATGGTGCAATGGTTCCCGAGTCAGCAACGCGATAATAAACAGCAGCAAACGTTCAATGACTCGGACTCGGCTGTTGTCGGTTTGGAAACGCCATCTGATAAAGTCATTTAACCTCGCGTCCATTACCATTCGCGCGGCCATACATAAAAATCATGTCTGCCTGCCCACGAAATGAATACCCTGCCATGGTTGAAGGAAACACGTGCAGTAACCTCACTAATTGACTAATGTCAACTGTAAAAAGGTCTTATGGCAACACTTCGCCACTACGTAGGATGCAATGAACCGAATGGGACAAAATCTTCCATGAATGAGTGCATTAATGAAGTTGTGATATTGAATCTGAAAGATCGTGGAACGTAATCTTTCATTAATAATGGGAAAACAAAGGATTATGAGTCATATGTTCATATGAACTTATTTTCTTCTTTAGATATTAGAAATCCATGTCCGAAATGTGTAGACGTATTTTTGAATCATCCTGTATTTCCATTGAGAAATTGTCCAATATACTCCAGTGGCAGTGCTCAAGACTTCTTTTGTAGTTGCATTTGAATTATACCGATTGTTTTATAAGTTTTTCAAACCATGAGAGGGATAGAGAAAGAGAGATATTTGGAAAGATCTAATAGCAGAATGATCGCAGATGATGCATGCCTATATATGATTCCATGCATTTTCTATGATATAATGCAGTAAAATTATAACAATATGCACATGAACGCCTGAAACAAATATATCAATTTAAAAATACAAGAGAGTCTTACATTTACAAACTCTTACTATTAGTCTAGTTTTCTAATGGTTAATTTTAATAAAAAGATAGGTTTAAATACATATGTAGCTACATTAATTAATTAATTTTACTTTTCATAAGAATTATGAAAATAATGAATTAAACAATTATTTCAAGCCCGAAAGATTAGCTCCTCTCTTAGTTAGCAACCACTTTAAGTGTGCTGCCTCCTGTAGTACACAGAAAAATACAGGTCCAAATACAACTGTGGTGTTTCCGTGCTACAGATTACCAATTGCGGGTAAGAAGTCCGTCAAAGAAATAATTTTGGGGAATTTTTAAATGACGTTAATTCTATAAATGATTTTAAATGCAGCTATTTTAGTTAATAACAATTAATAATAATCATCACAATCATAGTAATAAAAATAATAATAATAATAATAGTAATAATAATAATAATGGTAATAATAATATATTCAACGGAAAGAGGTAGCTCCACAGTAGTTTGTGAGGCTTGCATTCGGATGTTCCCGGGTTCGATTCCCATTGGGTCGACCACTGTAAACAAGGCAGTTACCCAGGGTGGGTAGATAAAGCCTGGGATTGGTCCCTTTCTAACACGAATTGCCTGTACCTATGACTTCCTTTTAATGTATCACAGCATATGTTTCAGGATTGTAGGTCTAGGTGATAGCAGTTGTGTTACGGCAGGACGGTAGAGTTTGGGCTATAGAAGGATTCCTTCCTGGCGGGACTGCTGACACCTTCCTTCCTATAGTGTCGCATCTTCTCTCGAGACCCGCAGCGGGTTGCTAAGACACAGCTAGCTGGCGACACATTTGGTGTCGAGCGTTAGGAATCCCGTCCTTGCTTGCGCACATTGTCGTCCGGATGTGATTGCCCATCGAGTCACCCCCTTCAGCACAAAGGACGCACTACAACCTACGCGCTGTGCTGTGTCTCACTCCCTCTGATCGCTCCCAACAGTTCATATGTTCCTGTTTTACAGTAACTGCCTTACCTGGTTTTGTTGGCACATGATGTATGTACGGGCTGAAAGTAAGGATAGGAGTGACCTTTTAAATTCCAAAGCAGTATCTTTGCTTGTACCCAAAGCGTACGTGATTAAAGCTTCTCCAGATTGGTCAAAGAGAGACAATTTGTGCTAAGGAGTTGATACATATGAGAATTGGTAGCTTTATGTGATATTGTATCCTATTGGTTGTGCCAAGTTCTATAGTCCAACTACAAAAATGTTTACCCTGGATGCATAAGTTGAATAATGGATTACAATCAATTTCATTTATTATGGATTGTTATTGAAATATTGTGCAATTATTAAAACAAAAAATATACCATTATTTAAACATTTAATGTTATTAAACTCCAACCTATATTTATGAGGGATTGAAAATAAAGCCAGAATAGGCTTTAAAAATTTGACTAGGCGCTCTCAGGAAGTGGTAGCATAACCTATGACCTTTTGCCAACTCTTATTGCACAACTGTGCAATATTTTTACCGTATGGTTTAAGCAGTGAACATTTCTACATACAGAGTTAAATTAATTGCAGGGATATAAATTTTAGGTCGTCTCCTTAGCGCGGTGGTAGCGCAGCTGCCTACCAAGCGGGAGACCTGGGTTCGATCCCCAGTACCGGCGTGGGGATTTTTCCCCCGCTGGGAGACCTGGATCGGGGTGCACTCAGCCTCGTGAGGTCCCTGGGGGGCCAATTGAGGAGCTACTTGATGGAGAAGTAGCGGCTCCAGGTCGTGAGGACCGCATTAACCGGCCGGGAGGGGCTCGAGGCGCTGACCACGTCTCACCCTCCAATACTGCACCCCATCCATGACGTCTGTAGTGGACCGAGATGGGGGACGCAGCGGCCGGGCGGTAGGCCAAGGCTCCCCGTGAGCTGTCGTGCCATGGAGTTATGTTATATAAATTTTAGTCCTATAAGGCTTTCTTTGGGTTTAGAGTAGTGGCATAGGTTCCAGAAATGTCGTAAGGGAACCCGTTTATTAAAGAACCATACAGCCTATTACTGATAAACTGCCCAAATGCAACAAGTTTCAGTTTAAACAAGTTATGTCACTAGGCATACACCAGTCAGACACGTAATAGGAAGGTTTCAGGGTATCACAGATTGTATATTGTGCGGGTGTGAAACCGAAACAGCCCATTACGTATTATGCTTCTGTAAAATATTAACATCAAGAAGATACCTCTTTGTGAAGCTCTTCACGGAAAGAGAGGTCTATCACTCCATTACACTTTTGGGCTGGTGTACCCTGTTAAGGGACGGAGGACTAGAGGACTGGGGTTAAGCTAACTAAAGGCTTAGCACAATAAGCCTTTTAGGCTGCAGTGTAACCGGAGCTTCAGCAGACGGACCCGTGAAGGGGGAGAAAACAGTATAAGAGTAGCAAGTTTCCTTTAGATAGGCCAAAGAATGTTAATTTAGGGACTGAATTTAAGAATAGCTTTAGCAATTTCTAGAATGCAAATGCAGTCGGTTTTGTGAAGACCATGCTAAAAGTATTATTTGATAAACTTTCAGTTTGTATAAGGCAAGTATGAATGAGATTCAGCTTCTAAGCCTCCTAAAATAACTCAATTTTGCACTACCTCAGTTAACCCTTTGGGCTCAAAGTTGCTAAAAATCTTCCACGTTTACAATAAGATGACAAAATTGGCTCCTGATAACGGTATTCAATGAAACCGTGTGGAGATTTAATGAAATTAGTATAAACATTCAAAATCCACAATGTTTAAAATCTTGTGATTTTTAACCATAAGGAAGCTCGGGGATTTTTTATTTGTGAAACTAGTGTAAAAATTATCAATATCGGTTGCGTAGTTTTTCAAATTATCTATAAATGCCCATACACTCTGCTTCTGACTTTAATATATTATTATTTTTAGCTATATTATGTTTTTGTAATATGGGTCATATTCGCAATTGCAAATTTTTCTTGGGAACTACTGCTACAGGTTAATAAGCTATTCGAGGTTTTGTATTCAGTGTGACCTTCATTATATGTTTTCAGATATCGAAAGGTCGAATGATCGGAACTTCTAAGAACGAAACTATGTTTATGAAGAAATTTGTGAAACGGAATTCACCCTACTGATTTATCTTAAAATTACTAAACTGATTTTAATGGAATTAAGCTAAATTATATTTTTGCTCTCTTTTTATAACAGTTTTCATAACGAATTTTACGAAGAAAAATCCAATAAAGGGTAACGCACAGGTTATCCTAATTAAATTTGCATTTAATGACGGTGTACAGTGTTGTAGCATGACCATGATATCAAACAGTAAAGGGGAGACTTTTCCCGCAACTACTCCATTCACCGTAGTCAGTGAAACTGTCCTGCTCGGCGAGAGAAGGGATGTGGATTAGTTCTCGCTTCAGATAGTCTTATGTACAGTCACGTTACAGGCTTATATCCTAGGGGGAATAACATTTGTAAATAAATATTTCTCTTTCCTTCTACCTAAAAACAACATTGCGACATTGGCTTTGTTCCAACTCGACGACCTCGCAATCATTTTGAAATGAGGATTATGTTTTCATTGAAGTACTTCTATTTTACTCATGATTAACCACAAAAATGAGATCACGCTTCGATAAATTTTATCATTATTTTGCGAGGATGGTGGCTAAACTGAAACACGAAAAAGCATTTGTGTGAAATTATCACATGATAACTTCATCCAAGGGAAAGCAAAATGTGGCAACCTCGGGCTTTAGAGCACTTTCATTATGTGTTTGTTTATTCTAAAACTTGCAACTTAAAACGAACTGAGCAATTCAATGCAGGAGAACTTCATAGGATATCAGGCTGCTGTCCAACCAACATAGAAGTTCTTCGAGAGAGTAAAGCCAATTTGGTATATTTAAATAATAATTAAAGATATCAACCCAAAGCTTTGTTTACAAAGTTACATCATCTTACTGTATTTCTCAAAGCAATTGCATTGTTTCTAAGGCATTTGATTCTAACGCGATACTAGTTTTTCAACGTCTACTACCCCCAAAGATCTCATTCGTTTTTTTGCACATAACCTTTGGCCAATCGAAATTTATAGCTAAATAACGCAAGTGTATGGTGATGATACAATGAGTAGGTCTTCAGTGAGTAAATGGAGCATAATTTGACCAAGAACCAGTGTGCACGGCGAAGACTGGTTGGACGATCACACGTTATGGAGGAGTTGAAAGTAAATAATGAAAAAAATTCAGAAAATCCGGCATTTCAATTTGGACAATGCCTTTTGGAAGGGAGAGTTCCCAACCTACGAAGACCTTAAAGCGACAGTAACATCCTGGCTAAGGATGTCTTTTCGGGAGAAGAGGAAGAATATCGGCATTGAAAAACTGGCGACACGTTACAATAAGTGCCTTGTGATGGCGATAACGTTGACAAATATAATCGAATGCTGTAACTTTGTAAATAAAGTATTGTGTTGATATTATGCCAAATATTCTGTACTTTCTGGAAGACCGTCGCATATCCGTGGTCTTCTGAAAGATATTAATTCGGGCAAATATCCCTCTATGTAGTTACCGCCAGAGCCAATCATGATCTAACACTGCAAACATATAAAGAAGGGCCACGGATATATATTGGCAAAACATATGGACACCAGTTTCCTCTTTATTCAGTTGAAGCAACGCTGAGAAATCTTTATATCCCTTTTTGAAACAGTCAAGTGTTACTGTGTGTGATACGATTAACTCGATGCGCTCCTACTTTTTCACAGATTTCGCTAGTTAGCTCATCCTCCCATATTAATCAAAACACTACTCCCGTGCGCTTGCGAAATCGGCGACTTGTGAAAACAAGGATCAAAGCATACATGCGCGATGCCCTATTTGTAATTGCATATAAGTAAAGCATTAATTTTTAGCACCATAACAAATGAGATAGCGAGTGTTCGCTTATCTCTACGCATAGCTGATGTACACCGACCTTGCGTACACACGTTCACAGCAACACAATGTCGCGGTTGCACCGTGGACAAATAACGGGATGCGTCCATGAAAATGTGAATACATATGATGTCACCTCCGTACGCACAAAAACGTTAGGGGACTTAAATGGTTCCTTTGGACAAGCAAAGAGCCATATTCAGGAGTATTATGTATGAGTAAACTTCATAACTGCTAGAACAGACGAAAAGGTGCTTCAGACCTGCAGTTGAAGTATGTTTCCTGACACCATTGGACAGAGATTTTAGGAATTTGCTAAATAATACAATTATGGTACAACATAAATATATTTCATTTACTGTTTTATGTTCTGGATTGTAAATATAAAGATATTTTAATGAACCAGTGAGGGTTAGTCACAATTCTATAAGATCTCGAATATCTACTAAAATAAATGAGCAACATACTCAGCACATTTGGGGATGATAGATATAAAGACACAGGATTATTCTCAGTGTCTCAGAAGAGTGGATAGCATAGGGTATGGATGGAGGGGATTCGGCGCCGAACCTGAGATTATTGTATCTACATACAACGAGGTAGCGCCCCGGGAGGGAGGGATGAATTGAGAGAATATACTGGGCGGCCGGAACCAGGAGCGGCAGCACAGCAATATCAGGGTTCTAAAGATTCCAGATTGAAGCAATCCAATAGTCGGACCGGAGCCCCCCCCCCAATAGGTTCCCAACGCCCTCACCAGGAGCGGTTTTTATCCCAGGAGTCAGGGGAATTTGGGGGACGGAGGTAGTCACTTAGAGCATCATCTTTCCCTGCCACGTTGTACCAAGCACCATGCCCGACACTTTCAAACTTGAAAGAAGTCAACGGGTTGAAGAATGAATGAAATAACAATGAAAACGATATAGAGGGATAGGAAATTAGGGGATGAAAGAACCTTACCCATGATTCGGCTATCGACCAGGGGAAACCCCCAAAATCCCATGGGTCACGAGAGGCGAACCCACAACCTCCCGAACGTGGGGCATAGACGAAATCGCCTGAGCTCAGTCACAGAAGCATGAAAAACCGACATAGCAACAAGAGCTGCAAGTGTCTGTGATAGACAGGCTTCCGTTAACAGCCGGGCGCATAAAATGTCTGTAGATTATTGTTAGAATAATATCTTACACACACAGTGGAAGTAGAGATGTTTGTAGCTTAAGTAAATACTACATATGTTATACAGAATTATAGATATGTTGTGGTACCACACGGTTTTTCTGAATATCAGTATAATCTTTCGTATGGGATACCTACGAGCATCAAAATGTTCTTCAAAATCTGTATCGACATATCCTGTGCACATGTTTGAAAACATCCTTCTATTTCGTACTATCAGTAAATAAAAAAACAAAAAAACAAAAAATCTAGACAATTACTGCTTCTGCGGACATCAGTGGCCCTTCCCTGCCTCGGTCGAGCAATCCCTATTTTAGTAAATATATGCAATTTAGTAAGACGAAAAGGTAGAAGACGGTTCCCATGAAAAAGCAAACTAAGCATCTCTTTAGAAATCGAGAGCAGTTAAAGGCAATGTTAATTAAATAGAATAAATAATGCAGCGCTACAGTCGGAACCAATCAAGTTAAATCTGGTTGAAGATCAGATCTTGGACCATCAAGCTGTTTTTCTACTGAGGCATGGTAAACGTAATCCCTAGTGCCAATACAGAGGATATAAAGAATTGGTAGCATAATTAGAAAGTTTTAGTAAATGGAAATAAACATTTATTGTGAACAAATACTCTTAACTTTATCAAAACTTCACTACAGTTAACGAATTTTAAGCCGCAGATAGGAGTTATTCCTTGGCAGCTACAAGCCATATACCCTCTCAGCCAAACAATCATAGCCTTGGCATGGTTCACAAAAGGAGATCATTTTCCGTTTTCATACCCCACATGCAAATGTAAAACTACTCGTACATTTACAGGAATGATTTGCAGAAACCTCATATGTGACTTTTGTTTTGTGTTATCGTGTACATTTTGCGTAGCATTTCTGTTAATTTACACATAGTGTATGTGTAACATGTGTACATAAACCATGGCCTCTTCTCCAATTAAAGCATGCGGAGTACTATCTACAAGAGTTTGTCATTGTTTACTCTGTAACTTCCCGCTAGGGTTATGTTGAACGATAAGAAACACAGAGTTGAGAAATATTGCATTGCAAATCTTTTTAGTTTTAAAATATTCTGGAGAGTTTTTAAAGGCTGATAAGTAGTTTTTCTTACAGTCAACGAGTCCTTTTAGCAATTTAAGACTGGACAGCTTTCCATACTCTATAACTAAGTTTGAATAAAATGCATTAACTATCCTAACAGTTCATAAATTAAGAAACAAAGATTAACTTCCAGCCTTAAAATAGCATCTACTCCACCTTTGTCATGTATTAGTGCAATGGTTATTAAGTCTGCGTGCATTAGTTTCCTCAGCTATAAACGCGCTCTTGTCATCTTGGCCTGATGTTTAAAGTTAAATATAGCTTATGGTGTAGTCTATAGCAACACTAAATTTGTATTAGCGAAACATTCGAGCTCTGCCCTAGATCACGACATATTCCTGGTAGTTGAGTGTAATGGACATGTCACCTCACCACTCTCTTCCCATTAATCAGCAGTTCTCGATCAAATACCCTGCCCCGTTTATGAGGATAAACTTCTGTTTATTTTTGGATGAGAAAGACTGTAACCAAAGAAATAGGCTTTAATAATCATAATGAAAAAATGAGTTTGACTGGGATGTACTCTTCCCCATGTGAATTCAAGCAATAAGAATGTAACAAAGATTTCTTTAATATCTGAAAAATGTATTACGAATAGGCTTTATTCAGGCCGCGCCGTGGCCGATTGTTTAGACAACTCGCCTCTCACAAGGCGGCCCGGGTTCGATCCCCACATGTAGGTTTTGTGGTGCAAAAAGTGGCACAGTGGCGGGTTTTCTCCTGGTTCGCAAGTTTTCCCCGTCACCGTATTCCAACGGTGCTCCATCTTCATTCCATGTATCAACAGTGCCATCACCTGGGGTGCCATATTAGTGAAAGTGGGCGTTAACACTATAAAAAGTAGCCTTTATTCCATTGGCTTCACAATAATTCTGCAGTACAACTTTCTTATCTTGTCCCTTCGATGCGTTAACAGTTTACTGGTCTCTCTCTCTCTCTCTCTCTCTCTCTCTCTCTCTCTCTCTCTCTCTCTCACAAACACACACACAGAACTCCCGTCTAAAGGTGATTCAGCGGGCTTGCAACTCTACCTTTTATAGCTATTGACCATGTAGCTAGAAATTTCCAGAAAGAACAAACACTCTAGCACGTGTCCGTTGCACCGAGGTGCGGTATGAAGCTGTGCGGCCGCTCTTCACATAGTAAATATATGGTCCCTGCAACAATGAGTGTGGCTACATAAACGAAAACGACCGAACACGTGCGACAATCAGCTATAAGCGTTCGTTAACAAATAGCTACTAAGGTAAAAAATCGAGACTAATGGAAGCTATCTGTGTCAGTTTATATAGAATACTTACACAACATTATCGTTCCCCATTACCGCGACTATTTCACTTCCTACAATTTAGTTTTACATCAGATATATCTGTTACGTCTTATAAACTACTAAAACCCAAAACACATTAATTAATAATATAGCATTAAACTAAAAAATAATCATTTGGCCTGATTGGTACGCACTGCATACTAAGGGAGTATTTGAACTGTTCGCCTTCATTGTAACATTAACGGTGGCTTTCTTAGCTGCTTAAATCTTTGCCAAGAGTGGTTTGCCATTGATTCTCCATGACATTAGGTGATAAAGGCTTAAGGATCTGTCAACCACTCGTCAACTTCTCCATCTATGTTTGAGCCAGTTTGTTTGAACGTCGTCCTTACGCCTACTTCTGGCAGGGTGGATATAAAACACGTCTGCATAACTACAAGAATGCACCCGTCTCCTCCAAATCTTACACATAGCGGGTAAATGTAAGCTCCCTCATAAAAAAAAACACTTTCTATCATAACTTTTTTAATATTACATTCAGCTTGCTGATCCGTCACTCAATATAGCTGCAGATCCTCTTCGTTTATGTCACATATTTACATTTGTTTAGTTCTAAAACAAATATCTGGAGACTAAGTGCAGTTATAAGGAAGTGGATGAATATTCCAATTCGCTTCTTAGCTTGAGAAACGGCAATATGACATTGTTAAACTTCTTTTTCATATTTAACTGTCCTCCTATAACGAATTCCTGCATATTTCAAAACGTCTCATTCGTAAAATACCAAGAGGAAGAATTCTACGTAATATTGCAGCAACCAAGGAGTCCTAGAATCAAATTATATCAAATCTTTATTAACTGCGAGGGTTGATTTTTCCGTTTGGTTACCGTTTTACTGTTTTCTTACAACACACACACACACACACACACACACATACAAACATTCATGCGCAAGGTGGGCTCGAACCCACGTTGGTTGGCACATTCCGGAGAGGATTGCACACTGCAGCTTATTGTGCGTCAGACACTAGGAGAATAGGATGATATGAGAGTATTTTCGACAGGCGGCCGACCTGGCCCGCGGGAAAAGAGCACCCACCTTGATGGGATCCTAACATAGCTCAAGCAGCTCTTCTTATCGACGCGGGGTGCGCTAAAAGCCCACTCCCTGGGTCTGCCTGAACCCCCAAGTCTCAAAGCTGACTGTAACACCAACCTACCGCCAAGAGCTGTATTTCCAAAGCGCATTCACCACCACAAAAGAGCGTTACCACCGTAGTCTTCGTCTACACTTACGACCCTGAAAGACACAGGTTGGAATGAAATGGAGATTAAATGAACGGACAAGGAAGTTCAGGGGAATGAAAGAACATCCCCAGAATTCGCCTACTGACCGGAAAAACCCCAATAAACCCATGGGTCAAAAAGATCGAACACGGGATTCAAACCCACGTCCTCCCGAATATGGTACCACGCAACACGCCAGAGATACCTGTGTGAGTCTGCGTGGTTTTTTTTCACATCCTCTGAAAGCTTCTGTTTTAAATTAAGTTCTACGTGAATGTGAACACGCAACTTTGTGAAGGATAAGAAGTTCTATTCGCTTTGTGTAAGAGGAAATGCCATACAGGTTTGCTTATTTCCGCGACTCAAGGAAGAAGGCATCTTCGCAACTCTTAATGGGATTCATTGACTTATTTCCGATTTGGAGTAGCACAGATCGGGAGCAGTCGGTACGTTTGTTCCAATATCTACTACAACTGCTTCTATGTGTATATTAACTGAATAATAATAATATGTTTTAAGCGTTGTATAATATTTCAAATAAATCTATGATTTGATGCCCAAAACTTCCATCTATTTAATTCTAAGTTACTGAATTATGTTCTTCCTTTAATTCATAAAACCTTTTAAACCAGCGCTGCTTGGGAGCGAATTAGCCTTGAGAGTAATTCCAAAGGTGCTAACCTTAACCACAATTAATAGTTGCTAACACTTGATGCGTTCTAACTTATTTTTAGCGTTCTTAATTTTTTTATGCGAATAGTTAAATTATTTCCATTGCGGCCCACAATTAGTACCAAGAACGGCATGATGGTAGTGGTCTGCCTCATTTGCAAGAGTTCCCAACTTCGAATATCTGTTAGGGTGAGTTACTCATAGGAGGTTTTCTGGGGTTTTCCCTTATTCAGAAAAGACGAGTGTTCGGTAGCTTTAAGCTCTAATAAAACGAACTTAAAACTATATTTGAACACAGAGAACAGGATTGGTGCTTATGTACAATGGCTGTAAACGAACGCACATGTGTGTTAGTATGTAAACTTACACGCAGTTCTCTATGTTTTTTACTAACACTCACCACTAAAACTACATCAAGTTGATAAACATGTAGCATAGTGTTACGTAGCAACATTTTTATGAAAAATCCCAGTTATTAATCCTTTTGGTATATCACTACTTAAAATTAATAATATCACAGAATTAAAAACCAAGTAAATTAATGGCGTTAAAGCACAACTTTGTTTTCTTAATAACAAAATATAACATACGAGAAAGAAGAAATTGTGCAGTTTTCTTTACGCCTTGGGTTCTTTGGAGAGTATAGAAATGAATCAAGTAAATATATAGAGTAGTATGTGAAGCGGAACTAAATAATGCAGAATGCATGCCATAAATTGGATTTAGAGGTCACATTTTGGTGCCATGACTGTACGCCACTGCCGCTTTTCCGGCAGAATGGGAGCGGAAACTCGGGTTGCTTCGTGCTGCCAGGCAAGAGTAGCTTGAAAATTGCAGGGCCCTGGAAATGTGATCAGACAGCTTCCTTACCAGGGCATATTAAAAAACGTGAGGATAACAGGGATTTGTCGCTTCACAAACAAAGGCCTAACTTTGTGGTTCAGAGAGCAAAGGAACTAGGACTGGGCTAACTTCGCAGATGTGAAGCACTTAAACTTCATTCACTGGGCAAATATTCAACTGAACTTTATTTAACGCGTCTAACATTCGTTCAAAGGGCTAAAAGAAATAGTTTAATAATTTGAATTGTCAGCTATTCCAGTTTTGGTATTTTAGCTCCCTATTCATCGCATCGACAAATGCGCTAGCACCTCCATATTTGAATAAAACGTGCCGTTAACTTTCAAGTCAAATAATAGTATATATGTATAGTAAATTCTATAGAGCTTGTAAGATCTAGTACTGGCTGTACACATGGCTCCGTCGTAACACGTAAGGCTCGCTCTAAAAGGATCCGAGGTTCTGTTCCCGTCGGGCCGGACACTATAACCATGGGTTTTTTCCTTGTTTCCTAGGGTCGATAGGCAAAGGTGGGGGGGTCGTTCTATCACAAATTTCCTGTCATCATTTCATTTCATCTGCGTCACCTCATGTGTTTCAGGGATGTAGGACCAGGCGATGGCGGTTGGTGTGTTGTGGCAAGACCGTGGAATTTGTGCCATGGAAAGATTTTTCTCTGGTGCTTGGTGGGAGTGCTGGAGAGCCCTGTCCTTCCTCAGATAAGCAGGAATAAAACTAGGCTCGCCGACTTCAGCAATGGTGTCATTTTTAAAGACCCCGTCCTCGATAGTGCACGTCGTTTTGCGGTTCTAGTCGCTCTTCACGTCTTCTGTTCATCCCTTGCTGCCATGGGTAACGTTGGAGGTGTCAAAGGTCCACTATGGACTAAGTGCAATACAGTGCTCTAGCTATTGGAGGCTCCTCATTAAGAAATTGGAATTATATATTATTTATGGACGCTCTTTAACTGCTGGATTCTCAGCATTCTGTTCTATATCGTACGTGAAAGACCACTTAATTTTACTCATAGGCCTTCTTATCAAGCTTTAGTTTCTTTTATGTGCTGCAAATCTATAACAACGGACCAACGGCTTTCCTTCGGTTCCGAAGGAGGCCATGCTAAGGATTTTTACGCCTGAAAAGAATCCTTTGCTCCCCGCGATCTTGGGGAACCAGAGTCTAACATGTTACCCCTAGAGCATCCCTTTTTCCGATTATTCCTAACTCTCAATATGTAATTGTAATCTTGTTAAGGACATAAATGTATGTACCAGAAATTACACGTAAACAATTAATTTAGCAGAAAAACATAGCTGCAGATTTCCACCATTTTGAAATTTATAATTTACTATACTATTATCCATTGCTCCACACTAGCTAATGTGCCAGTTCAGCACATAATAAACCATATCTGCTCCTACACATTGCGTGCAAGCAACTGATCATAGTTCTAACTCTTTCGCGTCAAACTTACTCGCTCTTTACTGAAAGCTTTTTATATACATCTGTATTTCTTAATTTATTACTTTAACTAATAGGTCTCTGAATTTTGATTTGACTAATTGGTAGTCTTTATTTCCAGAGTGGAGACATATTACATATTCACGCAATGCATTGTTGCAATACAATCCTTGTTTGCCTCATCCTACATTCAAAAGAATTGATAGGATTGGTACGGCTTAATACGGTTTACTGTAAACGCTTAGGGATAAACGATTAGTCATCTTGTGTTATTACTAGGGCCTGGATTTTACACTCTGTATAAATGCAGTTTTAACCTTTTAGGATCTTCTATTGGCCTCTTAGATTTTTAAAAATATTCCTATTTAGGCTTCTAAACAACGTTCCTAGCCCCTTTTTAATGGATTTTCAACAATTTTTCTACCTATTTGAGTTAATCGACGACAAATGCATGTTATAAAATACTACAGATAAGAATATGAAACTATTGTACTTCACGGAAGCATGCTATTAACAGGCATTTTAATTTAAGGCAATTTATTACACAGCATACTAGTACTAGAACATTTCAACTAAAAAATTCAGCATGTATTTTAATATGTAGCACTCACATAAAAAAAAACAACTTCACATTTCAGCACATTTTCAAAGTATCTGCTCTTTTTTAATATATTCCTAAAGGCAGAAAAAGATCAATCAACACCGCAAGATGTCATTGGTTAATACGTCATACACACAACTTCTATACAGAGATAAATTCTTTCTCTGGTTAATCTGATATTTACAGTGAAAACAAAACTAAACGAATTGTTAAAAATATTGTGATTCAGATGAATTGAAGAAAAAATTGACACATTTTCTAGTGAGATTAAAACAAAACTTAAGTTTAGCGAGTTTTAGCTTTGCTTAGGTTGAATAAAGTTAACAAATTAGCATATAAGCGGCCTGAAACATAAAAGTACCTTGAAACTTTCTAACTTACTTACAAGGGAAAAAATAGATTGAAACCTAAAACTACGGGCCCTAGTTTTTACGTAACCAACTTATACTACTGATCATACGCCAACCTACTTTGCCTGTAGTTACAACAAAACACAAGTCGCCTCGCTCGTGAGAACTAGTTCTCTATACAGGAGATTCTCTTTGCCATATTCTCGACCAATGGCGTGACCTACGAATAACGAGGGTTTTGATCGCCTCTAGTAAGCATTTAATACAGCGTCAAAATTATTGGAAAACTTATAAGAGGACTAGCAATCCATTTATAAAGGGCATATTAATTGCGTTAAGTAAATAAAAATCATCGTTAAAGTTCTAGATAACTGTTAAAACACACACTAGATCTTAGACCACATTGGTGGTGCGGCAGAACCGCTACGAGGGATATGAAAGTCTCTGTAAAGGATTAAAGTTAGCTCAAACATCTCAAAGAAAACAGCTACCTTTAGTCGAGTTATTCAACGCACATTTGTTAGATGATGGGCTGCATTAACCTGAAATTCGAAAAATAATTACATTTTTGCTGCAAATTCTTTCACTTTTTTGTACATTTAGAGCAAAAGTCATGCTGATAATGGCATCCTTTTCTGCAAATTCTTTCTCTGTTTTATATAATCTAATGCAAAAGTCGTGCCGATATAATGAGTTATAAGGATTTAGTAAAGCAGATCCTCCAAAATTCAGGATTTATGTTTAGAAAATGAATGGCATCTTGTTTTTTCGCGACAGCGAATATGTATCACAGCTTAGGATCCAAGGCAGTTTCAGATTCGTTGACAAAACATTTCAATTCGTTTTATTAATTATTGTTCCGTAAGCTGGAAAGATACAATCAGAATGAAAGAGTATGTAAGCCAGCGTTGGGAATGTTATCTCAAGAGAATTTGAGAACGTCTTGTTTGAAAAATCGAGTCACATGGAAAATTGTTGCCAATATTGATTTCCTAGCTTAGATGGGAAGCAGCGGTAAGGGAAACCCAATACTAATGGTTCGGATCCTGACATCATTGGAGTTATAGTATGAGTATAAAGAAGCGTTTGGTAACGCAAAATTGCGTTATTTGTTAAAATGTTGTTTTTTTTTTTTCGTTTTATTTGTTGTTTACCACAATTTTTTAGTTTCGTTTGTAAAAGCAAACTTGTTCCTTAATCCCGTTCGTGGTATTTTCATCACCAGTTTTACCTGATGTTATAGATTCTTCATCTACCTATGCACCGGTATAATCTGGCATAATAACGGTTAATAATTTTCGGTTTTGTTGTTCATGTCCTTTCTTCCTTTCAGATGGCATACATAATTAACAGAAAAATGTTCATAAGGGAATTTTATGCCACCACTCCACACAATATTTGTCTTACGACCCCTTTCCTGAGATCCACCCTATCTTCATTTGTTAGGGCTTGACTTTTGACATAAAGCCAACAGCAGATGTACATATCTGGCAAATGTCTTACAGCCACTCAGGTAAATATTTCCTTTTCCCAAGTCTTTCACCACACACTTTATTCAAACCAATAAGAGGTTGGCTACTAGATTCTGCCAACAATAAATAACGAAAAACGTTATAGGAAACCAAAAGCATCGCCACTTTCTTGTCAGGGGGGGTGCTCTCGATAGCACATACTGTTACTTTCCATGCCGTATACGTACTTAGTAGGTAGAGAAGTCATTGTACTCCAAAACAAAAAAAAACAAAAAACAAAAAAAAAAAGAGAGATTTTACCGGGAAAAACAGGTTTTCAGGACCAAAAAAAGCTTATAACAAATTCCATAAGAGATTATATGTGTTTGTGTGTTCCTTTGAACAGCAAAACTTAAACCGAAACGTCGGACAAACAATAAACTTTGTATTTAAGCTCAGCACTTAAACATGCGACACGAATGACTTCAAGAATGTACCCCAACCCCACACTACCCTATGTACGAGACAATGTTCAATATTTTGTAATTTTGTTAAAAAAATACTAATGCTTTTCATTAAAGTACAACATATTAAATATATTTACATGAGGATATACCCATTGTCTTTAATATACTGGGAATAGCCCACGAAACTCTCTACATTGGAAAGGAATTTAACATGATTTGGTATAACTAGTAATAAATGTTAAGGAATATAATAAAACGTTTATACAAAAAATATGATGTACTCCATTCAAATGACGTCCTTACCTATTCTGCAAACTATTGTTACAAAAGATTCTTCAATTTATATTCTGTTAATCGAGATAAACAATTGAACCTCAGATCGCTTAGCACGCCCAGCAATAAAACCAGAGAGGGATGAAACGAAAGGCTAGAAAAATTAGGTAGTTTAAAACTGAAACTAATGACAAAGAATATCTCGGAAATGGTGAACTCTAGAAAAAATGAATATGACATAAAGTAAGTGTTTTAACAAGATATACATTTTTGTATAGTAAGCTTTCTCTATATGTTACGGTTTACCAGTAAAGCAGAATTCATCCTGAATGAAAGGTTTTCAGAGGTTATTCTCAGAAAATACATGATATACATTTTGTTTCTCTTGTCTTTAATATACCTATGGTATTTTGATCAAAATCGTTGATTCATTTAGAAAATGTTACCATCTAAAGGTTAGATTGGGGTAGGAGATTTTCTTAAAATTCTTCGTGTCGTAGCCTTGGAATATATAATATTTTTGTTTTTGAGCTATGTTGTCCTCAGAGACATCCACAGATAAATTTCTAAATATGCCTTTTCTGGACTCCGGGAACCTCAAAACATATATTTCTGACGAAATCTTGGTATCGAAATTTTGGTGTAATACTGTACGTTCTCTATACACTATGTACCTAGTAAGTGTAGAGAAAGCAAATATAGGCTCTTTAAATCGCACATTAAAAATAATTTATTTCTAATATTTTTTCTGGCGCTTAAGCCATTTTCGAAATATCCGTTATTATTGATTAAAATTGGTAAATACGTGTCTCTCGTTTCAATTTATATCCATTTTCAGTTTGTTCTCGCGATTATATGGAAAAATTGCGGAATTCTACGGCATTCAGTTCTTAACATTTTACTATCACTGATCGTTGTTCCCTTTGTAACTGTAAAGACATGTATAATGTAGACATTTATGAAATGGTTTAAAGTTAAGTAGACAAATAAGCTTTCGTAAGGATATTTCTATACCCAATAATAAACTATATAAAGTACGGAAAGCAATTTTAATGTCCATCCGATTTTTATGAGAGATAGTGCCCTCTTATCAAAGATTCCGCTTTCTTAATAATTTTATTTTAGCTGTTATACTTCCTGTATATTAGCAGTCCTTTCTGCGGTCTGAAAAGTTTTGTTTCTACCTTACATTGTATTAATCAGAAATACTTTATAATAAGGAAATATTTAGCTCGAATATAATTTATACTGAGAACTTAAAATCATTCTAAATTGCAAAGAAAGTAGAGCCTACTCGAGCAAACAAAATAACCATCTAAAACTGACCAAGAAAACAGGGCTCCCTTAAAGGAACATTTCAAACCATAGAATTGGATATTGCAGTGACATTTTAAATGATTTTGGATATTTTAATCAAAACTAGAATCAGTTAAAAAGTGCTTCAGCCATTCGTTTTCTTACACCTGTAGAGCTCAGCTTATTTTTTGACCACATATCCCTCTTTGTTTTGGCTGGTGTTTCTCATACTTTTCTTCCATGTGTTTAACTCTACATATGGACTTGTGTGATATTTTCAGTACCTTTCATTTTTTACATATCGCCGTTTTCTATAAATGTGCTTATGATATTTTTCCTCTATAATACATGCCACATTTTCTCCTAAAAACCTGAAAATTTATTGCGTTAAATTTTACAGATTCCCTTCTAAGTGCATCTAGTTTTAAATGTTTCAATAGCGTAATAACAAAATAAAACTAAAGTTACTGAAGATAAGCTTTTAAAATATTCAACAAACTACTTGTGAACATTTGTGAATTACACAAAATAAAACTTATCCTTATAGTAGCTCAGAATAAATTTAGCAGTTTTACCGAATAAAAACTAAACTAAATTCGGGCTAAAGCTTACCCCAGACCGCTGCCCATTACAGAACTGGAGGGGGGACATGGTTTGCGCCACGTGTCCCTCCCGGCCGGTTGATTCATTCCATACAACCTGTAGTCGCCACTTTTTCCCCAAGTAGCTCCTCAGTTGGCACACTTAGGTAACTCATGAGGCTGAGTGAACCCCGGGAAACCTCTCTCAGCGGTAAAAGCACCCACGTGGGGCCGGAAGTGTGACCGGAACCTCCCGCTTCGTAAGCAGACACGCTGCTAATGCGCTAAGAAAATGACCAGTTATACCAAAACACACACGCGCACACACACCTTTTAAGCTGAGACTAAATGGCGACCTTGCCAAAAAGTGTGTTAGTCTTTTGTGCAGACTTACAAGTATTAATTCAAAGTTCCTCTTTAGTGCTTTTAATACTTAACCAATGTATGCACAATTCTTATATCTTAATTGTGTTAATTGCAATGCATATGGTGTTATATACTGTGCATTCTGCGCTTCACGGAAACACACCCATAACTCCTGCACACTTCAGAGTAGAGAGAAACATATTTATTATGCTGTTCAAGCATGGAAGTTTCTCTGCACTCAAGACGTTGTTTATTTCTTCCATTGCGTCGAACCTCTTTGTCTGTGAATTATATTTACTGCACAAATCACACAATTTCAGGAATATTGAAAACAGCTAAATTAAATTTTAGAATAATAAGACAATCTCAAATTACTGCTGTAGATCCAATTTGGTGTTAATAAGATGAAGCTGATAAATTGTAATCAAACTATATGGTATAATTAATAAAAACGGTTACTTAATAACAAACTTAATGTCTTCTAATTTACTAAGAAGGCAGGCACCCATATCGTGCAAAAGTTTTGGTCTAATGTCTTAGACGGTAAAGAGACCTCTGGGAAAAATTAAGCCGTATTTCATGCCGAATATAGAACGAGACACTGAGAACTACAACATTTGAAGAGTGTCCATAAATAAAACTTAAAGAAAATGATCTTAAATAACTTTCTAAGTAACTGTTCATGACCTTAGAAACCTCAAAATTGACAGGGTATAACCTTTAATCTCCTCTTAACCTAATGTATGGGAACGTTTGCATGTAGGGAGCAGAAAAGTTGTAGACCAGCGACGGATGCTGCATTTTATATTTTTAGAACATAGATCGGAAGTAATGTCATAAGGAGTTCTTTTAGTCCATCTTTGTCGACATTGCTTCTCTACGCGATCATAGATTGTCTTTACTCGATACGGGTCCTAAAGAAGCGATGACATTATCGGACCCGGGTCTCAGCAAACAAACTCTGTTACTGCCATCGCAGATGATGAATGACTAAACTCTCTGCCCACTATGTCTTCATCTGCGGCACTTAATCCCTTTGGTCTGCAGCCAACTTCTGATCTCTCCACATAAACGAAACTTGATATAGTGTCTTTAACTTCATCACAGCTCATACCCCTGTTTATTACCATGTCATTAATGGTACTGATTTATTTCTCTATCACTAAGTATCCATTAGGTAGACAAGATATTACATTCCAACAAAAAATTCCTGTTCGAATTTCACGGAAAATATATATATATATATATACAGGTGTCCAGAAAATAAGTATCTATTTTGTAGAAAAGAATACGTTATGACCACGCTATATATGGTAGATCATTGCTGGTAGACTTAAAATATTGTAGGTTTAATTGGTTGCCTAATATCATGCATTAATCGCATGCTACCAATTAAACATGTGTTTCATTGTTTACGGAGTGAATGCGCAGGATGTTTACCGTAGAAGAGAAGGTGGTTATTGGAGGCTACAGAAGTCATACGATGACATTCGGATGAGATTTAACTGCAGATTCCATCATACTGTTCCCAATGATAAAACAATTCGCACATTAGTAAATAAGTTCAAGCGCACTGGATCGCTGGTAACATGGCCTGGACAGGACGTCCGTCGACTTTCAGCAAGATGGGGCACCATGTCATTATCCCTTAGCTGTACGCACGTTCATGAATTAAGATTTCCCTGGGAGGTGGATTGGACGCGCAGGTCCCGTGTCGTGAGCAGCACTTTCCCCTGACCTCACGCCGATGGGCATCTTAGTGTGGGGAATTATCAAATGGCGAGTGTTCACTCGACGCATTACCACACTGCATGAGCTCAGGAGCCGCATTACAGAAGCTGCTACTGCCATAACACACGTAATTCTTCAGAATGTGTTTCGTGCCACTGTGAAAAATGGGAACTGTGTCGTGATATTGATGGTGACCATGTTGAAAGTAACCACTAATAAACTGATACCATAGCAAACTTTACAGGTACCATCACGATCTCTATGAAATAGATACTTAATTTCTGGACACCTGTATTTTTGATACCCCTGAATTGAAGAAAAAACATACTACGAAAAATATCCGCATTGTGGTCTATGAACAGAATAACTCAAAAACGAAAAGTTTGATAGAGCTAAACTTGTGATTTAATCAAAGAATTCTCCTACGAATGCGACACTAAGATTTTTAATTAAATATTCCATATCAAATTATCCGTTACACCAGTTTTTAAACCTCATTTTCATAGAAATATACCATATATTAAAAATATTTACAGGTAAGGGATTTATACAGGAAAATTAAATGTATATATTGAATTTTCTTGGAAAAGTACACCAGGTGGCCAGGGGACCCAGCAGATGTTTAAACGTTTGTGCTCTAAGTAAACACCAGTCTATGGAAGGGTTAGCGCGAGCGTCCTGAGTTCTATTCCTCTTGCATATCAGCTGAAACGGAGAGAGAATCCCGCCCATTGAGAGAAATTCCCAGATTTGCATTAGAATTCGTATACAGGAGGAGTGCAAGCAGGTGCAAAAAGGCTAACATGTTTACTAGTTCAGTTACAGTGCTGTTATTTCTGAGAGAACAATGTCACCTTGCAGATTGAGCATTAATTACAAAGTCATTATTTCGCTTATCAGCATTCGCCAGTAGCTGGTTTTGTAATTGTGTATACGCTATTCCTATTTAAGATCAAAGACTAGATCCACTGAATGGTTAAATCAAAATATTAAGACACCGTAACAGAAAACATGTATAAGAGCATGTAAGTTTTTGTTGTACTATTATTATTATTACTAATATTACTGTTATTATTAATTATTAATAATATTATTATCATGATCCTTATATACACTATGCGCATATTCAGATGAAATGAAACCAAGAAAGCACCGTAACAAAGCACATAGCATTTCACTGAATAATAATAACAATAATAATAATAATAATAATACACGAAATATTACGTGGTTTCATTCATGCTATTGGTTTTTTTGGTACGGCGCTCTAATATTTTGATTTAACCCTACAGTGGATCTAGTTTCTAATCTTGAATAAGAACAGCGTATACACAATTAAAAAACCAGCTATTGGCAGATAACGATAGGTGAAATAAAGACTTTTAATTAATGCTCAGTCTAAAAGGTGACTTTATTCTCTCAAGAATAAAAGCTCTGTAACTGGGAAGCTCGTCTCAATGAGCGCATGTCCCTCGAGCTAACACTACCACTGACCGGTGTTTGCTTGGATCTGCCCCGTTGAGCTCTGAAAATCTGTCAACGCACGAAGGGTTACCTGCACACGTAAAATACGGAGCTGTTGGTCCACCGGGTATTGTAGTATTCAGTTGCACAGTAAGACTGGACCGGTATGTGTACCAGTTAAAAACGGTGTTAGAATAGTATTTATTTCCAATGGTGAGTGAAACAAATTGAAATTGAAGTGAAAGAGGAACCGGCTTTTATAGCACCATGTGTGACCCAACCTGGCGTTCTAGCACATGTGTAACCGTGATGTTTGGAGTGACAAAATAACGGTTACTTACAAGTGGAGGAGGGACTTGGGAGTTAGTATGAGCTTAAACTCGTGCACACAAAAATATCTGTTTAAAGTTTGCTCCATTTCAAGTGCGGTTACTGTTTCACAGGCATTTTATTTCTTAAATATATTTTGGTATAGTTTATCATGCCCAGTTCCTTGAAGACTTGCATTATCAATCTTGAGTTTCGCAACTTGAGGCAGCATTGACTATAATGACGGGAAAGAAATAATAAATCACCCACCACGATAATTATACATATGTGTTGCATACAGATAAATCAAATTTATATTTGAAATTAAATGCTAGTTGTAAGATTTTGTGTAAAAGACAATGCCAATGCAAGGAGGTGAGGAATATTCAATGGAGCAGGCCTTCAGTTAAAAGTCAGAAAGCCTCAGGACGTGCAATATTTTTCTAGGAATTGTAAATTTGGCTAGGGTGCAACACCTTAAGTGGATGTTAAAAACAACACGCTACCAAACGCGCCAAATAAAGCTAATGAGTGTAGTTTAAATGCTTAGGTAGATTCGACAGGGAGAAATGTAAAAATAGAGTGGACCCTTTAAAATAAGACTGTAAAATATCTCAATGTGCTCTTTGTACACAGCCATTCTTAATATGTTCATCGTTATTTACGTTGGTAAGAGGAATTGCACGGTGTTGCTTAGTTCTTATAAGGACTGAGAAAAGAGTTTAAATAGTTTCCATTTAAAATCATTAAATTGGCCCTAAAATTACCATTACAACGTGCTCCAAATTAAATACAACTACTGGTATTTATTGTCCCTCTTAATATCAAGCAACTGTTATTCAAGACATTTCTTTCTACAGCACCAACAGTGGGAGATATTAAACAGTCTTAATTAAAAGGTTCCCCCTGTTTATTTCAGATAGAGCTTCCAGTACTTCAGAATAACCCGCAAGAGACACCTCGGAAGAGTTTACGTATAAATGTGACACGTAAAATATTAATTTAAATTTTAGGCCTAAATTCGTAAAGTCTTAAACAATGAGCAGAATGCTATGTGAAATTAATAAAATTGCAGTACTGTCTCAGCTAGGTTGTTCAAAGCGATCTGTTAAAAGCTTCATTGCAGTTGTTGAAGTAAACCCAAAAGTCCAAATCATTTGCGTTTTCTAGAGATCCCTTCCCCGAGCACGCCCTGTATAGAGATATTTGCACTACTAACGAAAAAATTAACTAGCCGGAGGAAAGTTCAACAATAATCATAATTATGAATATTAAAGTCACCCATTAAATCAGATAATACAAAGTTCAAGAAGGAACATCGCAAACTCCGATGTCTAAATATGCCATTCAGTTATTTGGAAACATACATATTTTTGTGTGACACACATAACACTCGTCACTATTTACGAGGCAGGAATCATTAATGTGTTTGAAAATGTCATATAGCCTACACAAAGGTGGAACAAATACAGCCTAATACTTGAAAGCCGGGCATCACAGATTACATGCGTTGATAATATCCTGTTGGCTAAACTGTGCAGCAAAAGTAAAACAAGAACACCCATTTTTTTCCTTTTGCATCTGCAATATGTGACAGCTATAAACTTATAGATCTATTCATGCAAACATAGAAATAAAATAAAGTTAATGAAACGTTTTAGCTGACGTTGCCTATGTAAAATGTTAACCTTCCAATTGCACTCCCGTTTACTTTCATTCTTCTTTTTAGTCGTAAACCCTTGGGTTGGCCTACAGCGATTCTCCATTTTGATCTCTCTGCCTTCCTTTTTACTCCTTCATACGTCTGCAGTGCATGTCGTTCTTAATTATTTCCGTGTCTTGTTTTTTCAATGCTATTCCTAACTATAATTGCACCTTCTCTTTTTTATGGTGTTTGACGCCTGCTTTTACTACATATGACACCTATATATAGAATGAAGATGGAGCAGTGGTGGAATGTAATGGCGGGGGAAACCGGAGGACCCGAAGAAACCCCACACATGCGGTCGCTTGAGATTGAACCCGGGCCACCTTGGTGAGAGGCGAGTGGTCTAACCACTCGGCCACGGTGCAGCCTTAATTGTACCTTCAATTATAACTTTAAAAGTTCTTTGCTATCTTAATAAAATTCCTATGTATTTTATTCTTCCTTTTCTTATTATTTCCAAATTTCTCCTTTGCTGTAGACAAGTTTTGTTTGGTATATTTCTTTAATAATAATTATTTCTTTTTACTTGTTCCATCAGGTGCTATTTTGCTACCCAGGTATTGAAATTCTTCCTTCAACTCATAGTTTTCCCTTTAATCTAATTTGTGCTTCATTATTTTATTTTTACCTACAAGTCAAAAGCTTTGTTTTCGATTTATTAATATTTAAGTGAAAATTTTCAGCATATTTACCAATTTATTAATTTTTAATTTATTAACACACTAATTACTTCCATCATGCACTTTGTTTAAACGTTCTTTATATGATATCAGGTTTATAGAAAGTCCTGTGGCGTGGCACAGCAGACTGGAGTCCGGCGATCTGGATACCGAGCACAGAGTGCGCCTGGTTTCGATCCTACCGTTGCGGATGTGATTTTTTAACTACCGGGCATAGGATCGATGCTCACTCAGTATTACGAGGAAACTGATAAGTGCGAAGTTGAGAACCCGTAAACTCAATTAACCACCTCTACCACAACGCGAGGAAAATGAGGAGGTATGGCAGGTAGCGATCGCGGCCAAAATAACTAACATTCCGACCGGAGATGTGTGATCCTGGCCACACCACCTCCGCGTATCGGGTGGAGATGGTCCACATTTGCCGTGTGTAATTAGGCGTGAGGCGGGCAACCTTGTTGGTAGCTCCAGTCCCGTAAGGCTGTATAGCTGTACGGTTAAGATAATAGAGACGATGAGTGAAATCAATTTAATAAATGCAACTCAAATGAGTTCAGGGTCCATAATACACAGTGTTATAGAATATTTGTCTTTCCCAATTAGGAAAAACTTCTCCAACAAAGTTTTGAACTCGAGACCTCAGAATTATTAGGCAGACGCGCTAGGCTCACAGCACGAGAAAGGCCACTAAGACTTAAGGAACATACAAATGGAAGAAAAAAACAACAGTGGAAATCATGATATAAGGTTCAATATAGATAAGAAAGCTATTCTAGCTAATGAGCAGAAAAACGGAAGCATATTTGAAATATACCATAATTAGTTGCATGTGCAGTATCCGTTCGTCAAGTATAGGGTTTCAATGTCAAAGGTAACCTTTTAATGAATAAATAAACTGTTTTCACCCTTGTATAAAGAACTAATGAGGAGTGCTTGATATGATGTGTGTCACTGTAAAATGCGGAAACTTGAGTGTTGCGACCAAGAAAGGAATACGCTTAAATGTGTGCTGGAGAATAAAACTATATAGAATACAGATACAAAATAAATTATGAAAGTATCTTAAAAAGAATGAACGAAGAACGAACAAACTCGAAAATATACAGGGAGTGAGAAAAAAATGGCCTAATATTCTGGAGGCAAACTGCTTACTAAACTATGCACTGGAAGGAAGAAGCAACTTGAAAAAAGCTTCGGGGCAGAATACTCTGTCATATTATACAAGACATTAAAAGGTTTGTAAAATGAAAACATGCAGTACACTTACACACTCAAAACTTACCATAAACATATACTTAATGTTGAAATGTTCAATCTTACAGTCTTCGTAACAGGCATTTACTAAAGCACTGATCAGTTCATAATGAGTCGAGTCTTTATCAAGATCAGAAGGAAACAAATTATTTTTCCCCAAAATCTGTACCCCTTACAAAGAGAAATATATGGAAATACAGTTAGGAGCTCTACTCTCCACCATTGGAAATATTAACAAAATCTATAGAGCAGTTTGAAAGTTAATTCTAACTCTGTTTTATATTCCGTTACCGTGTAAATTATTATATATTCCATTAATTTAACACATTTAATACTGTAAACGCTTCTGCTTCTATGCTTAATTTTGGTGTATAATATTTGGACTTTAAAATACTTTTAGGTATGAAATTGCAACCACTGAAAATGGTGTAAAGTTTTAGAATAAACATTTTTGTTTCATACTCACTCTTGGATATGCAGGCGAAATTAAAGTTAAGAAAATATGTGACACTACAAAGAATTATATCACACCCGCAAGTAAATGGTTATATTTAGATCTTCGCAGATGAATGTATTTATCTTATATGTTCTGTAGGTTCTCCCATCAGCAGCTGTAGAGAAATGATTGGAAATAAAGCCGCTATCAGGTAGGAAATGCAACACGAGAAAGTTTATTTTAATACTAATTTCTTTGAAAGTAAAGGTCAGTTTAGTGTAATAGGAATCATGCTTCTATTATCACTTACTTATTAGCCCCGATTACCATAAACTCAACTTTAGTAAATGCGTAATTTCAATATCTATAGTTAAATAAAACAGAAGGAACAAATAATTCAATACTGCAAATATAAATTATGTATTATTGTTTCTTAAAACCACTATATTGTGTTATTTATTTGTAGAAAGAATTATTTTCATCCAACTAGGCACCACTTATGTGTCAGTTCAACACATCTTATATTTCAATAATATAATAATTACATTATTAATATTTTAGCCGAGATTGTCAAAACAATACCTCTTGGTTTTCATATTATCACTGCAGGAATAGAGACTACAAGATTAATGTTAAGTGTATAACTGAATGCTATTCTTTCTTTTCGAGCTTACATTTTGCAAATGCCTGCTCCTCTTGGAGTCGTATTAATAACAGACATTTTCATAACGGAATATGATAAGATAAATAAACATATATTTTTGACTAAAGTCTGATTATGAAAACCCACTTTTTCATTCCAAAATTAAATAATGTCTAGTTACAAGTATATTATGTGTTTAAGAAATACCAAAGGGGTCAGCACTCAGGCCCCACTGCTTCCCTCTTACTACTAAAGACACTCCCTTAAGAGTGTCAGTGAAAACTAAATGCTGCGACAAGTACTAGAAGGTATATCAGGCTAAATTGTTATTTCATTACAAGTTTTTACTTGCTCTAACACTTGTCTATATAAAATGAACATACTAGTTAGAGAAAGTATTTTATTCTACCCAAAAACTTCCATAACGAGATTTCAAATACACATTTTATAGTTCCCTGTATAAAAAATCATGTTTAGATAAAGGTCCGTGTGTGTGGGTGAGGACGGCATAACCCGAAAGGCTAAATGTCCAAATTTGTGTTTAATTTCAGTAACTTTCAAGGATACAATTCGAAGATTTTGACTCCCAACTACAGTTTATACGGAATATTTTTCGAAAATTTTGATTTTCTCAAAAATAACTAACGACTTTTATTGCAATGCCATATATTAAAGATATTTTCATGGTAAATGAAATGTATACATTGCATTTTCTAGGGATAGCCTCTGGAGACCTCTTCATTCTGGGTTGCTTTTGTCTAACTGGTAAACCGTAAGAGCTGGAGAGAAGCTTACGATACAACATATATAGTTCTCGTTAAAATACACAAGTTATGTCAAATACATTATTTGTAGAGTTAACCCTTTCTTAGATATTCTTGTTATTAGTTTCAATTTCAAACTACCTTCTTAAACCTTTCTCAAACGTGAAGTTATCTTTCCCTTCATATCCCTTTTTACTTATGACCTTGCAGAGAGAACCGAGTTTCAGTTGCTTCATATAGTGACCAGATTTTAATGGATTTGACTGTAACTTTAGCATAGTAGTGTATTCCCTTATTCATCTTCTACTTACAAGGAAGCAAGTAAAAAGACCAATTCTGTTAAAGTTTATCTCGCTTAGCATGTTGGAGATAAAAGAATGCTCTTGTGTAAGAATTGTTTGTTTGTGGAACAAACAAAGAAAGTCACGTGGATGTAACACATCAGATTTTTTTTTACGTTTACAAAATGTTTTAGGGTTTCTAAGCTACTATTTTCCCAGATTTCTATCATTGTCAAATGTTAAGCGTCAGTCACTCTTCTGTTCGTTTTCCACATACTCAATATCCACACTATTTGGCATCGCTAGCATTATTTAAAGCTTGTTTGTATTTCTAAAAGTTTTGTGTCTTTCTTTATAGAATTGAGATAAAAGTTAAACACTTTTAGTATCCAAAAGAGCAATCATTATCGTTGTGCATATCGCTTTGTGCTTACATCAAATGTGGAAAAGTTTCCTCAACATCTTTTCTCAGTTGTGTATAGTAGAAATCAGAAAGTGCATTCTGTGGTTGTTCAGAATTAGCCTAATACAAAGTCCCGCCAACTGTGAGGTGAGAGATATTCTAATTTTGAATGCTCAGATTATGACAACTGCACAATTTTACCGTCTTTTAAGAAGGTGTATGGTGATACAAAATGAACCTGAGGAGTTCGAAAAGTGGTTTGAAATGCTGTAGTGGACGAACAAATGTGTATGCTGAAACTCAACCCAGAGAACCACCACTAATCACAGATGGTGTGAAAAATAAAATCGTACAAGACATAGGTGTAAGGTGCAGAAAAGTTGAAAATGTCCTTCTCAAACGTTAATTCATGCTCTTTGTTGAGATTGTGTGCGTATACCTTGACTTACTGGATTGGAAGCAGACAACAGCAACAGGGGTGCAGTACTAAAACTCGTGGACAGATATGATAAATGCCTATAAATGCACCATTTAAGCTGAGATTGTACAATATCCCCAAAGCTAGGCGTTGTAGAAAGAAGTTACTGGAATAAAAGTTGCTTCATATTTTGGGAGAAAGTAAACCATTATTCATGTTTTATTTGAAGAACTTTGGGATGATTATTTCCGGTTTTGTCATTCTTCATAAAAACTAAACAAAATTTGTATATATCACTTTGCATTTCCTCTTATATCAGCTATAACGACGAAAATTCTGAATAGCTGTGTGCGAAGATTAGATGGTCCACCGAAGTTGATTATATGGTGAAGTAAAGCAAGCTTTGATTTTGTAAGTGACACGTTCTTATTTATAGCATATTTGTTCTGAATACGTTAAACCCAAACGGTCGTTATTACTGGATTAGCCTCATATAAACTAAGGCCTATGTGATTAGCGTCAATAGACAAAACGTCTGGTACTTGATTGTGCCATTAATTAAACTGTTGCATTAAATTCCAGCAAAGCAAATATATTAATTTCATTGAATTCTCAGTGAATACATGTCAATAATTTTCCAAGCCCAAATCACTCACAGTAATACTGTCCTACACAGCTTAAGATTTCCAAGTGCCTCTAAATCACTGGGCCTGAGATTTATCGCTTCACCACTAGAAAGCGGATTGGGATAAACGACGGGAGGGGAAGTCCTTGTCCTTTAAGGTAAATGGCTTTACATGATTAAAAAGGCCCGAAGCAGCGCGATCAGATGTAGTTAAAGGTTACAGCACACGCTTAAATAAAACAGTTTGTGCCAGTTTCTTTCTCTTGTTTCTTTTACATCCTATAAGTAAACCGTAGCTTGGAGAACCTACTGGTAGAACAGAATAGGGCAATATTTCCAATTCTGGAGTCAGCGTTAAGTATTAGGCACTCTTCAATTCAGAAATTATCCATATACTTGAAATAAACTAAATGCATTCTTTTTAAAGTTCTAAAATTCCCATTACCTGAAGCTTGGTCTCAAACAGCTGTTGGGGAAAATTAACTTCGTGTGGGTGGGAAACACAGGTATAATAAAACTAAGGCCATCACGTTTACACCGGTAGCAGAAAAGGTAATACTAACTTAATTATTTTAGAAATAATGTCATTTATTCTCTGCAGAATAAAATAAACAAAATAATCATTCCATTCTTCAATCGACTGTTAAGAGCTTGTTAATGACGTCTGGATTTATCGGAGATAGGCAGCCATTTATCACACGATTTGAGGTTACCAATTAATATTGTTGGTCCCTCTGCTGACTATCACCCCAATACTACGAAGCACTGACAATGTGGTTAGCTTAAGCTACCCACTGCTGCGAGGAGGACGGATTCTATAAAATTACAAACACCACCGACGAAAAGAACACAATTCACCAATACGTGAAATAGGACTGACCACAATGTCAAAGTAAACCCAATAAAATTACATGAAATAAACATAAACAAAAATAATAATACAAATAACCCTCCCTTGGTCCCACCTTTTCTACTGAATCTAAATAAAAACAGACAAAATAAAAAATACAAAGAATAAACATGGAAATATTTTCGTTTTTGTTCATCTCTGAAAACTAAACTAATGGTTTCGATTTAAACATTTTGACATTTTATAATTAATATATAATAAATATTCCTGAAATAGTAAAAAAACAATATTAAAAAAATAAAAGAGGGAGATCTACTTAAGAAAAGAGCTCAGTATTCACGGCAATGCTAG